>OV702296.1:429694122-430294122 GCA_916181665.1 Avena sativa
AACACGGTAGCTGCTGCAGGACACACTGTTCCACCGTACGTACCCGACCGTTATTTATCTTTTGCAGCACGACGTATTCGGTGAAAACAGCACAGATCACAACAGGGAAAGCAACGTATCACGCAACTACACATGGCGGGATCAGTGGTGCCCGGGTGCAAGAAATCTCCTCTCGCGGACATGGTTGCCTCTTACTACTTGACTAGATCATTGTGGCGCGCGTTTGCCGCGTCCGTCTATTTAGACATTGAAGTTTTAGTTAGTGACCATAAAAATATACACGTTTAGTACTTCACAAGAAAATTTTAGTAAATGATAGACATGAAGACTTGAGTATTTGCTCTAATGTTAAATGAAGGTGAGTAATTTGTGCATTGCACAATGCACGATGAGCATTCACTGTACATGGCACGGTTTGCCATGCCGGTGCATTATTACAAAAAAGTATAAGTTATATAAATATATAGATAAAGTGGCATGAGTTAAATTTTAGTAAACATGCACATATATTGGTCGATATTCGAATTTTACCCGTTTGACAAAACAAAACTTAGGACATATGTGATACACTCACATGATTCTTTTTTACATTTTATCTATTAATAGAAGATTAGCCAAAGAGATATGAAAACACAATTTTCACAATAAAGGGATACAAATTTTGCATATAATAGTATGACAATGGCAACACATAGCTACGAAGAACATATATCGAATTATGATATGGTTAATCAAACAACAGATCGATAATAAATTTTTAAAAATGTCAAATAATAGAAGCATCCATGAGCTCTCTCAGATTCTGGTGTAGTTCCGTAGCCTTCCCTCACCTCTCAGTGGTGTCACATTCTTGTTGGCAGCGTCTGTCTTGTATCTTTTGACACCCTACTGTTTCTTTTTCTTTACCTGAAAAGAACCCAATCGCCTTGCTTGCCCCCTCCCTTTTCCTTCTTCTCTGTCTCGTCTAGGTCGGTTGGATCTGGCTTGGTTGCCGCATCGTTGGGCGTGTCCTGTCCTAAATTTTTTCTGCTTGATCCGTATCAGCGAGCCTGGCGTCTTCCACCCGGTTCATCCTAGAACGGTGCGGTAAATCAAGTAACGGGCTAAAGGAAGCATTCCGGCCTAATTAACCACACAAAGGCTTTTTGATGTCCAGAGAAGCGTCCCTAAAGGATAATTCGGCCCACGTGGAAATTGAGGACAATCCAACGGCCAGAATAACGTGGAGGACGAGATCGGACGGCCAAAATTGTCCAGTTCATGAGAGGCCTCCTCTTTGACTCAGTTTTAATATCCCTAATGGTTTTGTTCAGCCAGACATGTTTTACAGGTATATACACTCTCAAATTTTGCAATAAGGCGATTTAGTCCCATATCTTGCAAAATGAGCAACACTAGTCCCACAACTTGCATTCCGAGAGAATTTTAGACCAACTTAATCGAATTTCAGCGAGTTTGGCCAATTTTGACTAAATTCGTTCACCTGGCCACTTGTCGGTGACTTACAAAAATAGATAGTTAAAACTCTAACAAGGGAAGGCTTTGAGCGTGTGACCTTTGCATCACCAACTACTTACAAAAATAGATAGTTAAAACTCTAACAAGGGAAGGCTTTGATTTGTATTGAGGCTACACACAAAAAAGATAATACTGACGGGATTTGAAGGTGCACCGTTTTTAAAACCAGATCTCTAATTTTGTCATTTCTATGTAGCCTAGAATATAAATTATTTCGGATTGGAAATTTATATATTTTTTAGAATTTTTCTAACTTCAGAACACGTTCTTCTAGTTATCAAATAAGCTTGCGTGCTGTAGTGGCAAGGGTCTTCTAATTTAGCAACCGAAGTCGTGAGATCAACTCCCGCCACTACAATTAGACTTTTCATTAGTTGATCAATGTCAGGTGGTGTCCTTCTATCAGGCGTGCCAAGGTGAAGAAAAATACATAGAAGTTATTTTGCAAAAATTGCTATGCCACGTGTTAGCTTTAGAATGAGTTTCAACCTACAAGTGAACAAATTTGGTCAAAATTGCAGAAATTCGATTAAATTAGACTAAAATACTCTTGGATTATAAGTTATGTCACTAATCTTACTCACCTTGTAAGACGTGGAACTAAAACGTTGCCACACTGCAAATTGTGGGTCTAAAAATGTAATATAGCTCCATGTTTTACATGGCCTGTATTATTTGTGAGGACTGGTTGGTTGCGGGTGTCTGGTATACCCACCCATTCATTGCTCTTTCAATCATATCCATCGTTTCTCTCTGGTAACCACGGTACTCCTACTCCTCTACTGATTTCCCCTTAAGATCCACCTAAGCCAGGAGCATACAACCCACTCGCAGCAGCAATGGCCGCGGCCGCCGTCGTGGGCATGGTTTCCTCCGGTGTCATCAAGGTGGTGATCCAAGAGATCGGTTCCGCCATTAAGGGCGAGCTCAAGCTGCACAAGAACTTGAGGAAGGATATGGAGAAGATGAAGATGACACTTGAGGCGGTGGAAGCCGTGCTCAGCGTGGCCGAAAGGCGTTCTATCACGGACGAACCTACGCGCCTGTGGCTGAAGCGGCTCAAGGACGTCTTGTATGAGATCTCCGACATGCTTGATGACTTCGAAGCTGAGAAAAACCTGGTACGAATTAGATCTGATATATATATATATATATATATATATATATATATATATATATATATATATATATATATATATATATATATATATATATATATATATATATATATAGAAAATAGCCAGCTAAACACGGGGCATAGTTGCGCATAGGGTATCCACCGTTGATTCTCTCCACTTTTGATATAGGGAGCACATGTTACCATACCCAAAAGACTTGATCCCTATATGACATTTCTAACGTCGTTACTACCATGCAAACCCTATGTTGTTCCATGCACAAACCCTAACCCTATGTTGTTACCATGCCTATGTTGTTCCATGCATAAACCCTAACCCAAATAAGCTTTATTTATTCTTTCAACAAATCCATCAGCTACAATCAAGCAACATGCGCACTAGCACAAACCGAACCAAGCCTTATTCAATGTTTCATCAAATTAGCCAGCTACATGCACAAAACCCTAAACCAAATAAGCCTTATTCATTCTTTCATCAAATTAGCACCTACAAAAAAGTTGCATGCACATAAACCCTAACCGTTCTTGCTTTTAGTTAAAGTTTACTATTTACCATTAGAACAGCTAAGAAAATTACCTTTGCATTCATTTTTTACGGCCAGGAAGTTACTACACGAGGCAACTTAAATTACTGCTAAACTGAATGCCCACACAACTACTAGCACTACGCCTTTTACCCCAGTAGACAACAAGCATTACTAAGCTACACGCTAGGGCAAATCTACACTAGACACGGATAATATCCATGCGCCGAGCAAAACAATCAGTAACTACTCATCTCGTTTCAGCTGTTCATTAAATGTAGGCATTGATATACAGACATGCCTCGACTAGCTAAACCATTCCACCCAGCTAGTAATAAGCTTTGTTTTGATTTAGCAATTGGACACAACTCATGATGCACGTGTGTAGCGCTACCGGCAAATCAGTTTCCGATGCAAACGTTAGGCAATATTCATTACCTGATAGAATATTAATTTCACAATAACGCGATTCTAAAATATTTTTGCCATAAATATGACCGATAAGATACCCGCACCTCCCGCCAACATATTAATTAGGGACTTCTAAACTTTAATACTACCTTCAACTCAAAAATTTAAGGCGTAAAAAAATGGGCATGCCGATTAAGAGTACTAGGAGCAAGGCAAACTCTACAGCCGGATAATTAGGGTTTCCATACTAGCACAACCACTTTACCGTGAAGCATTTGCATGCAAACCTATTATAAGCTTTTTTCTCACTACATTCTCCTTTTAGCTTCTAAAATTTTCTAGGCCAAACAACACTCTAAAAGTTTTAGGGTTTGTCCAAAACCCTAGCATTCCATGCATGCACAGTCAAATAGACACTGTTAGACGCCGTTTATGCAATGAAATACCCAGCCACAAGCATCTATAAGAGCATATGCATGTGATCTCTATATCCAACGGTCCTAAGCCTATGCACAGCTATAGCAAATCCGCGTCGATATATATATATATATATAGCACTCATGGACCTTTCATCTTTTTATCGAAAAAAATGGAACTTCCATATGGGCTCGGGTATAACTTTGCCCCTGGCTCGGCGGCCATGCTCCGCGAACGGCGGCAGCACCAGTCGCCGGTCTTGATGAAGATGGAGTCAATCTCCCTGTATACTGCATAAAATTCAGTGTAACGTGGTCGACAAAAAATTCACCGTAACTGAACCCCGACCATCGCCCCCCCTCCTCCGGCCGCCTCCTCCCCATCTCCCTCTGTCGCCATCGCCGGCAGGGGTTGTCTGGCGACGTCGGTAGCGGCGGCCTTCCTCTCCGTGCGTCATGGAGGGCAGGTCGGGGCCCTCTGGCTCCTCGGCGGCGGTGCGGCTCGGAAGCCCCTGGTCCGGCGTGATCGGGTGGAGCTGGCGGTGGTGTGGAGCTTGCTCGCGGGCGCCATGGACGGGATGCACCGTCGGCTGCCGTCCCGACCAGAATCTGGCCATCTATTTGGGCTCGGGTGGGCCCCAGATGGGCTTGGGATGGCAGGGTGGTAGTCTGCGGGGCACTCTGTCATACCTAGCCGTTGGGCCGTGCCTTCATGGGCCGGCACGTGGGCACGCGTGCTTTGGCACGTCACGGGCCGGCCCGGCACGCCACTTAACGGGCCGTGCCTGGGCTCCTACCCAAGCCCACGTGCCGGCACGGCACGGCCCGTTAAGAGTTTTTTTTAATTTTTTTAATTTTTATACCATTATATATATAGTTTTTATATTAATTTTGATAAAATATGGTATAAAAAGGTTAACGGGTCGGCCTGTTAGGCCAGTTTAGCTAACCTGCCGTGCCTGGACCTCGAGGTGAAGCCCACGGGTCGGCACGGCACGACCCGTTAGCTTAACGTATCCAGGTGGACCGTGCTGTGCCAGGCACGCTAAGTTCTTAGCGGGCCGTGTCGTGTCGTGGGCCGGCCCGTTGGCCAGGTATGCTCTCTGTAGGTGATGGCAGTGACTAGGCTAGAATTGGGGATGGCGGCGCTTTGGCCTGCCCATTTGCAGCAGGGCGGCTAGGGCTTCACGGGCCTGCTTGGGTCCGGTCAGGCCCGTCTGGGTCTGGTGTGCCCTGGCTGCTCTGTCCGATGGACAACTGCCTCTCGGCGGTGGAGGTGGGTTCGGCAATGTTGTGTGCATGGGGATAAAGGATTTGCAGTCCCCTGCCTTACCGCTTGGCCATGCCGCCAAATCCGATTCAAAATAGAGCCAAATATTATTCATCCACATTATTTTACTAATTGATATTCGTAGGAGGGATACTACGGATTGACTTCCAAAATACAACAAAGGGTTGTGGTAAATCCCGGTGTCGGCCCAGATAGAAGACAGCAAATTCATTATTCATTAGTTGCAATGTCCGACTGACACCTGTGCTTGAGGCTCTTACGGGCTCTTTCAACCGCGATGAGAATGATCGTATCTATAGGCCTATTACGAAAGCCATCATATTACGCTCACATGAAGATACCAAAGTCATGCCTTTGGAAATCTCCTTGCTGGTCACACCGCGCGCGTCCATGAAGAAACAATGTTGGTGACTTCAAGATCGTGATGGTGCATGCTGGTGGGTGGCGAAGCTAGGTGGTGGTGCTCTGTTGCGCCAGGGTATTTTTGTGAGCAGAGGTCGGAATCCCTATCGGCTCGTCCGACCCTGACTCGGTGCTGCCTCTGAGTGGCACCAATCCTTCCTGGAGGGCATCGAGGGAATCCTCCGTCTCTACTTTACTCTGAGTGCCGAGGAAACCTTAGGACCATGGTTCGGGTAGCAACGCCGTGTCGACAGTGCTTTCCTGTGAAGGTGCTGCTTGGTACTCGGTGCTTGGAGTGTGGTGGGCCAAAGTCGGAGGGCGCAACGGTTGCGAGTCATCACCGCTCCGTTGATTTGCCATTGTCTTCATTTCTTTTCTTTTGGACATGTGTGTGCTATTGCCCTAGCATTTTTTAACACATGTATCAGTCTGGCTGCTATATTAATATTAGTTGGGAGAAAGCCTGTTTCGAGGAAATCATGGGAAACAAGTGAGGCGATTGGAATTGGAAAGGATAATAATCCCGTAGAGCCGGAGGCTGCGTCCTTCATGACCTCTGGTTTTCTTGTGCGCCACGTGTCCAACAAATTAGCCACAAAACATGTAGGCCCCACAACGTACTCATCCCCACCTTATCTTCTTGTCTCTCCCTGCATGTTGCTTTTCCTTCTTCGCCGACGAGATAACCATGGACTTCTCCTCCCGTCACCAATCGATTCCCACATTGGCTCCATACGCCAAAGCACTATCGTCGTTCCCGTGCCCCCGAACCGCTCTCGTTTGATTCCCAGTGATGGCAACGACGATGTTATAGAGGGGCACCCAACTTGCTACGAGAACCGTGGCGCTGCTGCGAGGTGCGACTACCGTGGGGAGCGAGAAGTCAGACACTCAGACCAGTCGATGATGAAGCTGCGGGGTTAGGTAGCGTTGCTTCTAGCGGCTGCTGGCGTTATTACCAAGGCAGAACGTTGTTGCTACCATGGCACAACATAGTTGCTACAACGGCATGGCGGAGGTTGCTGGCAATGGCTGCCAGCGTTGCTACCATATCACAGCGGGTTGCTGCCAACGGCTGCCGCTGTTGCTACGAAGGTACTACGACATTGCTGCCACCAGTTGTCGGCCTTGCTACCATGGCACGGCGGGATTGCTGCCCGCGGCTGCTGACATTGCTACCACATCATGGCGAGGTTGCAACCAACGGCTACTGGTGTTGCTACCAACAGTTGCCGCCGTTTCTTCAAAGGTATGATGACATTGCTGCCACCGGCTGTTGGCCTTGCTACCATAGCATGCTGGCATGCTGCCCACGGCTGTTGACATTGCTACCATGTCACGGTGAGGTTGCTGCCAGCGGCTACCGGCGTCGCTACGAAGGCACCACGTCGCTCTACCAACATGGAGGTGTAGTGCTGCCAGGGCAATCTGAAAGGATGGCCGGCAATGCTACACGCCTGCTTGGGTCACGTATTTTTGAAAATTTGACCGATGGCATGCACGCGTAGGTCTCCGTTGTGTGGGATTGCGGACAGAGAATTTTTCCCGTGTTGAGAAGTTCACGTGTGCAGAGTGGGCATGATTAGATTGAACGTTCATGTGATCCACGATCCAACGGCTACGGAACCGGAAGTTACGAGCGCGGCATCCTCCGAGGGACGCTCAGCCCTGCCCAATCGGAAAAGCATGCCTGGAAACAACTTTGTCGGCGGCCATGTCATCATAGTGCGTTGCCTTATTTTGGGGGGGTGGGTAGATTGGGGGGGGGGGGGGGGCGAAATTCAAATCTTCGTCTTGTCTATAGATGCATGTAAGTAGAGGACACCCAACGGGAACCAAGCGCCTCCCTCCGGGCGACCGAGGGGCCCAAACCCTAGGCCACGCCGCAACCCCGACCCCTCTAGGCCCCCTCCTCCTCGTCGCCCCCGGAGGTCGCCGGCCAAAGGCTTGCTGCGCCGGTGAAGGATCTGGCCGCCCAGCCCTGCGCGGTGGAAGGGAGGAGGCTGCTGCATGCATTGGTTGGGGCCCCTCGCCGTCAGCGTCGCCGCTGTGGCGTCGGCTCCTCGTACCTCCCCAGGCTAGCAAGCCCTGCGACTGCTCTCATCTTTGGTGGCGGGCGATTCCCTGAGTTCTGCAGGTCCTGGGGACGTTAGCGGCGCTCGGGCGACGACAACCACATGTCCATGGTGGCACGGCTCGCTCCTAACCGGAGCGGCGGCTTGGTCATTCCTCCAGTGGTGGCAGTGGCGATGGGGTGTGGGCTCGGGGCGACAGGGGCCAACGGCGACGTGGCATGACCGATGCTCCACGGGCCAGATCTGGCACTACCAGGAAAATGGCTATAGGTAATCTGCACATCCGTGGCGCACGTGCTAGTGGTGCCCCACGGCTAAAATAGGCGTGGCGCACTAGCCACAGGTGCCCTACGTCTATCTACCATAATAGTGGCGCACATGCAGTTGGTGCGCCACGGTCGTGTGTGGGCCAGGCCCCTATCGGCCGTAGACCACATAGCCGTAGCGCACCCCGGTGAAGTGCGCTACAGGTGTGGCCGGTAGTCATGGCGCACATGGCCTCCGTGCGCTACAGGCAAGATCGGGCCACCCGTACTGTTAACTGGGAAAACACGTCTGTGGCGCACTGCCGGTATGTGCGCCACGGATGTTCTTTACTCCTGTGGCGCACCCCCCATGTGCGCCACGGATGTGCGTTCTGCTACTTCTTTTTGGCAGATACACCTTTGCACATTTGACTAGATCTCACCATCTCACACTTCACTTTCCCCTCCTTCTTCCTCCTTGGATCTCGCCCCCATCCTCCTTCCACCTCAATTTCTCCACTCTTTCACCATTTGTAGCATGTAAAACTTACCTTGGATGCTACATACATAATAGAGGAAAGCTCTCCTTCCGGCCACCATCTCTCGGTCTATTACCTCTCCTTCGAGATCTTCTCGGTCTCTCATCTTGGTAAGTTGTATATGTAAGAGGATGTGTTTATGTGTATGGATGATATATGGTCACATATCTATGGAGAGGATCGATGCTCTCATGTGTTTGGAGAGCATGCATTGTATGCTCTCTCATATATTGGCATTGTTTTGCCAAAATGTTGATTCATTTCCATTTTGGCAAGACTTTGGCATTTCGCAAAGGTCCTAATTTTAGGATAGGTCATGCCGAAATTTTTCATAGACCATTGCATGCATGCATTGGTTCTGTGGTTGTAATAAACTTCTAATTCTACCTTGTACACCGCGCAGGCAACCATGGTCCGCATAATGAGCGAAGGCATTGTGGCTAGATTTTTGAAATACGCGACGGCCAACATGATACGAAATAAGATGACAGAGATAAGATGTCTGTGCAGAAGATGCAAACTCAATTGGTTGATTGACCCAGATTCCGGAAATCTGCAGGCGCACCTGCTCCGCCATGGTTTCATGGATGGCTACACTCGGTGGATAAGTGATGACGAAGACGATGAGGACGTAAATGGGGCGGCGGAAAATGAGGAAGGCGGGCAACATGATCATGATCACGGCAAGGACGGGCGAGATGAAGAAGAGTCTCCTGGAGATGGTGAAGGTGCGGAAGCAGACCAGGATGATGATGATCTAGATGCCGGAGCAGACGATGGAACAACGTCAGGCTAGGTGCGGGACCCTTATGTTCAAGAACTACTTCTCAAGCAAACGAGTAACGCCAGGGCTGCCGCTAGAGAGAAAGCCAAGCTTGGCGCAACTTGAGAAATACACGGTTACTCCATTGTATGAAGGATGCAAGCCCGATGATACCCGGTTGAATGTAACGCTCAAGGCTATGGAGATGAAGGCAAAACACAAATGGACCGACGCAAGCTTTGACAATATGATGGCATTCTAGCACGATCATCTCCCGGAGGGGAACACGTGTCCAACTAGAATCGAGGACGCCAAGAAAATTGTGTGTCCTCTTGATCTACTGCACATTAGATACCACGTCTGCATCAACGATTGCATCATTTATCGGGGCGAGGACGCGGAGAAAACCACATGCCCGGTGTGCGGCGTTAGTCGATACAAGAAAGGGAAGAAAGCTCCTCGAAAAGTGGTATGGTACTTTCCTATCACTCCTCGTCTGCAACGCTATTTCGCAGACCCTAAGGAAGCAAATCTCATGCGCTGGCATGCGGAAAGAAAGAAGCCAGCAGATGACGATGACCCTGAAAAGGACGAGCTGCTGACGCACCCTTCAGATGGTAGCTAGTGGAAAGCATTAGACCTCGAATTCCCAGAATTCGGTGGAGATTCGAGAAACATCAGGCTAGGTGCAAGCACCGATGGACTCAATCCGTTCGGTAGCCAGAGCAGCACGCACAGCACTTGACCCGTGTTTGTATGGATGTACAACCTCCCTCCCTGGTTGTGCATGAAAAAGAAGTACATACAAATGAGTATGCTAATTCAAGGGCCAAAACAATCTGGTACCGACATCAATCTATATCTCGGGCTGTTGAAAGAGGAGCTAGCCATGTTATGGGAATCTGGAGCCAATACGTATGACGCCGTCGCACAAGATTATTTCACTATGAGAGCCGCGTTGGTCACTACGGTGCAAGACTATCCAGGTTGCGGATATTTCTCGGGGCAGGTTATCCAAGGATTCTATGCATGCGTTAGGTGCATGTATAACACGACCTATCTCCAACTAGAGAAAGATCCAGGGTCTTCGAAAACCGTGTTCATGGGGCACCGAAGATGGCTTGGAAAGAATGATGCATGGAGAAAACGTGGAGATCTATTCAATGGAAAATCCGAGACCCGAGGAATCCCAGAGCGGAGGAGCAGTGAAGAAGTGGATGAATTGCTGAAAAACTGGAAAGAGTGTCCTAAACCGGGAAAGAAGCGAAAGAGGCAGCAAGACAAGCCGTTGATGAAGGTATGGAAAACAAGGTCTGTTTTCTGGGAGTTGCCATACTGGAAGTTTCTCCGCACGCCTCATAGCCTTGACATCATGCATATCACGAAGAACGTGTGCGAGAGTCTAGTCGCCACCCTAATCAACATGCCAAATAGGACGAAAGATGGTCCTAAAGCAAGGAACGACTTGATATTCATGGGCATCCATAAGGATCTTCACGGAGGACGCCCTACTCCTGATGGTTAGGAAGATGACGATGATCATCAGTCGGAGGCGACACAAGGTCGTCGAAAGGGTAAAAAGGTCAAGAAGAACGAATATTACTGCCCCCCTTCGTTCTTCACACTAAGCCAGGATGAGATCAAACAGTTTTTCAAGTGCCTTCTAGGAGTCAAATTTCCTTACGGCTACGCTGGCAAGATAAGCAGGTACCTAGATGAGGCTAAGCAGAGGTTTAGTGGGATGAAGTCTCGCGACTGTGCCGTGCTAATGACGCAGATACTTCCGGTTGCACTACGAGGTATAATGGACGAGCATGTCCGAGAAACATTGTTTGGGCTCTGCAAGTTTTTCGACGTCGTCTCTCGAAAGTCAATTGGCGTGAAACAGCTCGGGAGGCTACAAGAGGAGATCGTGCTGATATGCGAGCTCGAGATCTACTTCCCGCCCGCATTCTTCGACATTATGGTGCATCTGCTGGTCCATATCGTGGAGGATATCATCCAACTCGGGCCGATGTTCCTCCGCAGCATGATGCCGTTCGAAAGAATGAACGGACACATCAAAGGATACGTTCGCAACAGGTCCCGTCCAGATGGAAGCATAGCCAAGGGCTTTCTGGCCGAAGAGTGCATCTCTTTCTGCACGAATTATCTAGGCATCGAGAACCCTGTCGGTCTTCCCGTCAATACGCACCTTGGCAAGATCGATGGATCGGGTCACCGAGAGGGTCGTCGCGTACTGCATGCAGACTATGATTGTCGACGCGCAGACTTTGATAGAGCAAACCTAGTCGCGCTACAACATTTAGAACTGGTCGATCCTTGGGTACAAAAGCACAAAAGGTCAATCGAGAACAAGTATAGTGACCGGGGCATACAGAGGACGCAGGGAGAAATAATCAAAGAGCACATCTCAGATTTCACGCGTTGGTTTAGGCAGACGCTCCTAGGTAATCCCCCGCAATCGCATTCTGCGGAGGAAAACATCATATTCACCTTGTCGCAGGGACCCATGCACAACCTGGTGACCTATCAGGCGTATGATATCAACGGCTACACATTCTACACGGAGGAAAAGGACAACAAGTGTGACTATCAGAACTCAGGCGTAACATCGGAATTCTACACTGATGAAAACGTGAAGGAAAGATTTTACGGAAGGATCGAGGAGATCTGGGAGCTCGACTACTGGGGAGAAAAGGTGTCGATGTTCCGTGTCAGATGGGCCAAGAGCATCGAAAGAGAAGACCGATATTTCACAACCATGTTAATACCCGAAGCAGCAAAATCCAAGGCCGCTGGTGCACACGTCGCCGCGAAAAATGAACCGTGGGTACTGGCTAGCAAAGTGGACCAATGTTTTTTTATTACTGACCCGACAAAGCCTAGCCGTGTTGTCGTGAGGAGAGGAAAAAGAAACATCATCGGAATGGATGGAGTCGCCAACGAGCAAGACTTCGACCAGTACGGTGATCCAAAGATTGAAGATGACGATGACTACGATGAAAAAACATACATCACAAGAAGAAAAAGGACAACCTTACCCAAAAAAGGTAGCCCGTTCGAGTGAAGAAACATAAAAGTGCTAGGGCTAAATTATTCAACCACGACAAAGAAGGGAAAAAAGATTGTAAAATGCTAGATCAAAAAAGATTGTATTGATGCATATGGATGGCATATTATTAATGGACACATTATTATTTAATTTCTTTCTACTTTGAATCACTTTTATACCACTTTTGATGATATATATGTACCATTTTTGTCATATAAAATATATAACATATATTTTATATAGTTTACATAATTTTTGGGATATTTTTTAATATTTTAAAGTAGTTTTAAAATAAAAACAAAAAATGGGGGCACCAGGGTTCGAACCTAGGTGCTCCAGGTTTAGTGAGCGTACATAGCTAGGGCAGAACCAGTGGGATATGCAATTGCTAGTGTCAACTAATAGGGCGGCAGCTATTTGTTTGACTTGACACGACACTTAGCCGTAGCGCACCCTTACCTAGTGCGCTACGGTTACCTGTAGCGCACTAGGTAAGGGTGCACTACGGCTAAGTGTCGTGACAAGTCTGTTGTGCTGCGCACGGTCATCTCCCATCTCCCATCTCCCATATCCCATCTATCCTCCGCCGCTCGATCTGCCGCCTCCGCCGCTCGCCCGCTGCCTGCCGAGGAGGAGAGGAGGCCGCCGCGTCCGTGGAGGAGGAGAGGAGGCCACCGCGTCAAAGGAGGAGGAGAGGAGGCCGCCGCGTCCGTGGAGGAGGAGAGGAGGCCGTCGCGCGTCCGTGGAGGAGCTCCGTCCGCGCTCTTCGTCATCGTCTGCACGCTCTTCATCGTCGTCGTCTTTGAGGTGAGCGCCCCCTCTCCCCTCTCTCCCTATCTCCCTCTCTCCCCTCTCTAGGGTTTCCTCCTCCGAGCACATGAACCCTAGCTTGATTCAGTGATAGATTCCGAAAATTTCAACCCTAATTAGGGTTTCCTCCTCCGAGCACATGACCTAGAACACAAATCTGATATTGGACAGTGTTTTACCTAGTGAATAGCTTCGAGCACATGAACCCTAGCTTGATTCAGTGATAGTATTTAGGGTGCAGTCATTCAGACAGTGCAATAGTTGATCTGTGTTGTAGTGTGCTGATGCTATGTTGATCTGTGTTGTAGTGTGCTGATGCTATGGTGGTCGATGGTGGTTGATCTGTGTTGTAGTGTGTTGATGCTATGGTTCAGGGTTCAGGGTTCAATCATTTAGACAGTGCAATAGTCATTCAGTCATTTAGACAGTGCAATAATTTCTACTGTATTTTGTAGTGTGCCTTGATTAATTCTTGGACCTGTTCAATGTGTAAAGTTGATGCTATGGTGGTTGATGGTATAGTTACTGAATGTGTAAAGCTGATGCTATGTGCTTGTGATGTTGCTAATAGAACAGTTTTCCTTCAAGTTTACCTGAGATGCATTTGCGGTACTTAATTTCTTAGAACTTAATTCAGCAAATCTTAGAACTTAATTTCTTGCTCTTAGAGGTTTCTGTTTGCCAGCCTCAAATAGGCTTATAAAGCCTAACACATGCCATGGTTAGCAAGGTTAATTAAATTAGCAAGGTTCAAGGATCATATTCCTATTCATGTAAAAAGGGACTTGTTGTACTGTAGTTTATTGATTGTGCCACATGGCTCCAGGTCTGCTGTTAGGCTTATATACAGGAAAATACCCTGCCTAGTTGTATTCGTATGCAGGTGCTTGTATGAAATGAGTCCCGATTTTCGCCGAAATGTTGATTAACTTCCGTTTCGGCAGAAATCGGGCACTCCTAGTTTAACAAAAATGAGCAATGGTCATGCCGGATTTTTCCGCGCACTTCACTAACCATTATTTGCCTTTTATTAGTGCAAACATGTGTGACAACGACGAGGCTGGATCTTCTCAGCGTATCAATGTTGAAGGAGAAGTGAGACCTCAAAACAGACCCTTGTCATTCTGGGAGGAGGTCGAGCGGCTAGAAAGAATGATATAGGGTGATGAAGAATACAACCCTTCCGAGAACGACGCCGATGAGATGGAAGACGTGGAGGAAGAAGAAGCGGCCGAAGGAACGGCGGATGATGAAACCACTGATGGCGGCGAGGGCACAACAAGTGGTAGTAATCCGCCTAAGAAGCAGAAGGAAAGGCGCCCGAACACGGTCGGCACCGTCAGAGAGGAAATTACCGAAGTGAGCCCAAAAAGGGTTCCTTTGGCGCCCGACCATGTGGTCAAAGGGTACGGTGGGAAAGTGGTGGCTATCACCCGGACCACCATCTCGATCAACATCGAGAATCTCTGGCATAAAGATAATGGCTATTTGCACACACTCCTCTTCGAGAAGCTGCACGCAAGATACAAGTTCCCCCTCCAGTATCGGAACACAGATTATCATGGGAATGAAGTAAATAAATCCGCCCTCACGAGGATGAGCACCGCCCTGGCTAGCTGGAGAACCCGGATAAAGAAGAAGATATTTAAAGAAGAGAAAAGTCTCGAGGAGATCCAGAAGATTGACCCGCAGATCACCGAAGATCAATTCTAGGAGTTCAAGGCCAAGTGCACCTCTAAAGTAGCCAAGGCCTCGAGTAAGTGGGGAAAGGAATTGCAGGAGATGAATATAGGTCACCACCATCTTGGATCTGGTGGTTACAGAGCTGTGGATCCCAAATGGGATAAGGAGGATGACGAGTATAGAGCTAAGGGGATACCTAACCCCTTTTCGAAATTCGAAAACAAGCAGCTTCAAAACTTCATCAGGGCTCGTTACCATGTGGACCCCAAAACCAAAGAACTCACCGCGGAAACTAAGGTGAAGGACTTTGAGGTTCTTGCGGTAAGTAATTTAATTACCGTGGATCAAGTCGATTACATTATAATCGATCAAGTTGAATTTCTAAATGGTTCACGTTACTTCTTCTGCAGGATGAGGAAATTGCTAGTCAGGGATCCCATGGTTCCTCATCCCACGGGTCGACAGCGGCCACCCGGTGGGATAACCCTTTTAACAGGGCGATGAACCGGGCCAAGAAAATCACGTCGGTTACAAAGAAGCCATCATCGGCTGGCCGTCTGGCCGGCTTCGGGGCTAAGAATTGGGTGGATCATTTTGGTCCACCCCCGAGGACGCGTGTGGAGGGAAGGAGCGACGAGGAAAACTGCGAGGTTTAGGAACTTAAGGAACAAGTGGCGCGGATCCCGCAGATCGTCCAAGACAACCTGGCAATCACCCTCACCTCCATCCTGCCTACCTTGGTGGAGTCAATAGCGAACTGGAGTGCGGGTGGTCGAGAAGGGACGTGCCCGATTCCAAGCATGGTCAGTAGCCACTCAAACAATGCGGCGCCGACGACCCCAGTGAATTATGTGTTCGTGACTCCGCCCGCTAGCACGGCGGCGCCAGAAGCATTGGTGACTCCGCCCGCTAGCACGGCGACATCAGAAGCATTCGTGACTCCCCCTGCCATCACCGCGGCGTCGGAGCTTAATGCAACCGATAGGGAGAATACATCGGCGGCCGGCACCGTGCCATCAAGTAGCCCCTCCGTCTCTTGCACGCCCGTCGTCGTATGCGGTGCCTCGACATTAGCCGAGCTCGACGCCATCACGGTAAACCAAATACTTTACCGCCTTGCCATTTATTACTCTTATGGCATCTTTTTAATGCCATACATGTTGTTCGCAGACGGATGTTCCATGCACTCTCTTAAGATTCGTGAACAACGAGTTGAGGGATGTTGCCAAGGGTACCATCATTCAACCCTTGCACCGCACGTTCCACTCAAAGCCGATGCCAGATAGCGTGCATAGGGTTAAAATTATTCGGGTGCTAAGGGGCTGCGATGACCTGGAACCTCCCATTCAACCCCTAGGAGCGGATGAAGAAGAGCCGGCTGTCCTCATAAGTTGCTTCGGCTTATTCCTGCTATGGCCAAAGAGCATGATTCGTTTGGGGACGGCCGGGGCCATCACCCCACAGACAACAACACTGTCTGTCGTGCCAGCGCCAAGCCATGGCAAGACCCCCACACCGTCACCTCCACGTGATTGTTCGGCTGGTCATATTGACATGACCATGACGCAGGATCCGAACGAGGATGACGAAGATTACTTCGATGATTTCATCAACACTAATATTTTCCCCGGCGACCTAAACAAAGACCCAGCTGGTGGCCCCGCAGAGAAAGCCACTTGCAACAAATGTTTCTTTGGTTCTCAGGAGACGCCTCCAGCTTGCACCTTCACCGAGCCAGAGGATACATCCAACCGACCCTTTGTTCTAAGCCCTGACACACTACATAGGGCGATCGATGCTCAGATTGCGGTGCCTACCCACTTCCTAAAAGGCAAGAAGACCAGGAAAAGAAAATCTCGCAGCTCGAGCCAGCCGGTGTCGTCAACTGTGAATCCGATCAGGTTTTAGGACGGGCCACCAAGACCAAAGGGTATTATGTGGAGGATGCATGTGGCGGGTGAGCCCATGCTAACTAAGAAATTGCTCAGGCTCGCCACTTCAGAAATGAGGAGTGTGCATGACGGTGTGCTGACGATAGAGAGACGCCTTCTTGCGGAGAAAGATCCCTCGCACCCGGTATTCGTGGTTAAGGTGCCACGAGGCTTGGGCTTCGTTGATAATGTCCCTGCGGATCTATTCTTCCTGCGGTTTGACGACATCTTCAATATGTTCCACCTATATCCGCTGCACTATACCATGGTACGCCTGTTTTCTCTCAGCCTGGCCATTCAGATCATTAGAGAGAACACCCAGGGCATCGCTATAGTGGACCCCTACTACATGCGTGATGGCTGCTTGGGAAGCGCCATTGAACGGCGATTCGTGGCCTCGTACCTCCAAGGCATCTTGGTGGCGAACAAGACAAAGGAATACATTCTCGTGCCTTTCTTTCCCAAGTAAGTCATTATTCACTCGCCACCATAACATGCTTTATAATATTTTCATCATTCTTTTTCCAACACATTTCGTTTGAATTGTTTTGCGCAGAGATCAACACTGCACACTCATCTGCTTGTCGCCGAAACATTCGCAAGCCACGTATTTCGACTCGGGGAGTCAAGAGAAGAAGAAAAACTACGACAAGATCAAGGAAGTTCTGGATGATGCTCTCACCGGCTGTGCCTCAGCGGAAGGCGCCACCTTCGTGCGTAAGAAGCTCAAGTTTGGCAGGCACGTCTTCACCCATGTGACGGAATTCCCCTGCGTGAAGCAGCCGACAGGCAGTCAGAAGGAAGCCTACTATGCACTCCATCACATGAGGGCATTCCTACTAGAGCAACAGAATTCTACGCTGCCAGATCATCTTAAATGGTGGGCCGAAGTCAAGGCCAGGATCAATGATTCAGATATTAGACAAGAGATGTATCGCATCCAGCAACAGTTTGGGGCAATCATCAGCCGTGATGTCATGACTTCGGGAGGGTCTTCTACGGAGGCAATCCCCCGAATAACCGTGACGCAGTAGATCGCCTAAAGATGCAGGGTGACTATAGGGCGTTCATGACGAAACAAGGCGTCCTCCCGTTCCCTAAGCCGAGCCAGAAGTCTTGATATGTTGGTCTAGTTGTAGTTCTTTATCCCCACGTGTACTTGTGTGTGTCGACATGTACATGCTACTACTTGGTATTTTTTGCTTACTTTGTTACCTTATTTGATAAGTATATCTTTATATGCGACTTTTACTTGTTTTTCACCATCATTTAATTATTATTGCCAACTTTTAGATGACGTGGTACGTCGTGTACAAGGGACGGGTTCCTGGAGTCTATGATGATTGGGAAGACTGCCGGAGACAGGTGCACCGTTTCAGCGGCAATAGCTACAAATGGTACAATACTATGACGGAGGCAGAAGCTAGATACGCGCGCTATCTAGCGGGAGTTAGGACGAGGAACCGGATGAAGACCTATACCTCCGTCGTGGTGATGGTTATTGTCCTTGGTTGTCTATCATGCATGTTCCTACTTTAGATGTCTAGGCGAGCTTCCGCGAGCTCTAACTTGGTTGAGACATGTATTCATGTCATCACTAGCTACTTTGTAACTTGATCGAAATAATATAACTTATACTGTGTATTTATGTATGTGACTTATCTATATGTATTTGTTTCTATCTTGTCTGTGTATTTATTTCTGTATTGTATATCTATGTATTTATTTCTGTACTGTATATCTGTGTATATTAGCTGTATTGTATATAATCTGTATTGAATATCATCTGTATTGAGTATTTTTTTTTGTTTTTTGAAAAGCTAAGCCGTGGCGCACATATACGTTGTTAGTGGCGCACCAGGTTGGTGGCGCACCTGGTCAGCTACTAGTAGCGCACTACGTCATGCGCCATAGGAATAACCGTAGTGGCGCACCAGCCAGTGCGCTACTACTAACTACATACTAGCAACGCATTTGTCATGCACCACAGGAAAAACAGTGGTAGCGCACTGTGTTGTGCGCCACTACTATGTCAAGGTACCTGTAGCGCACCTGGCAGTGCGCTACGGGCACTTTTTAGCCGTAGCGTAGAAGTCGTGGCGCACCCCTAGTGCGCCACGGAAGGAGAAAATAGGTGCGCCACGGATTAGCTGTTTTCTAATAGTGTGGACCCGATCTGGGCCTACTAGGCTTCAGCCGCCACGGGTGGTGGTGGCACAGTCAGAGGCTAGGGGTAGGCCAGTCGGGCTGACCTTCGGTTGCCACCATGTGCTGGGTTGGCTTGCAGACGACGCGGAGGTTGCCGTGCCCGTCTCACTTGTCCGCCTCAGGTCGGTCACCTCCATACCTCGTATGTACCATGGGGCTAGCTGAAGGAACGACTATCTGATGATGGTCCGAGTCTGGAAGCCGGGGCAGTGGTTGTGTCGTTGTGCTCGTAGGTGCTTGCTGTGCGGCGGGTACGAGTGTGTTCCTCAGACCGACGGTGGTCCGACAGGCCCGAGTGTGCTCGGTGGCGACGGAGCTGCGACTTGGCGGTTGAGATCTGCAGTGGTGGCAGATTTTCTGGGGGGGGGGGGCGAAGGAGTAGGGCCTAGTGCTGGGTTGGCGTGCATGCTGGCACCCTTGCTGCAGTGCGGCGGTGGGGCTTCACGAGCCTACTCGGCTAGGCTAGAGAGGGCCTGGTTTGCCTTGCTGCTGTATCTAGACGGCTACCGCCTTCAGGTGGTGGAGGTAGTTCCCTCCCGCGTGCTGATGTCATGCTGGCCCTCGCCGAAGGTTTCTCTTTTTCGGTCCTACCGGCCTCACACCGGGGGCACGGTGAGACGGCGGTGGTGACTTCAAGAGTGTGGTGGCGCGTGCACGTGGGCGGCGAGGTTGGTGGAGCAATCTGAAGCGTCTGGGAGTGTGGTTTTATGAGGGATCGGGAGAAATCCTTGTTGTCTAGACACCAACGTGGTGACACCTGCGGGTGTCGCCGTCCTTCTTGAAGGACGTCGGGTGTATCTCTTCCCCATCTCCTGTAGCGTATCGGGGGAAACCCTAGGACATGTCTAGGCAGCAGCGTCGTTGTCGTCGCTTTCCTTCTTGGAGGTGTTACTTGCTACGCAACGCTTCGGAGTGCTAGGAGCGTGGTGGTACTTCTCTGGAGGGCGCGGCGGTAGCGGTTCATCTTCGTGTTCGTTGAGCCACTGTCGTTGGCTTTGTTTTCTTTCCCTTTTCTTTGTTTTTTTTTTTGCTTTTTTCTTTTGGGCGTTGTGCCATCTAGCCTAGCAGTGGTATCAATTGTGGTTGCTATATTAATATAGCTGGGTGCAGGGCTGTTTCGAGGAGGATATTGTAGATGCATGTAAGTGCCACCATGTAAAAGTTCTATGTATAAGCACCGCAGGCTGCTCTCTCCGTGCGGAGGCGTGCAAAGATTCGTGTTGCTGTGACCGCTCGCTCGTCTTAGCACGGGGCGCCCACTCTCGGCGCTTTCCCGTACTGTCCAAGTTGGATGCTTTTGGACGTGACTGTTATGACCAGCCGATTAGCCTATGCAAAAGCAATGCTACAATCCAGTTTGCTACTGTTAAATATGTTACAGTACATAAGCGTGACTGTGCCGTATGACTATGCTAGAATAAAGTCTGCTTTAAACCTTGAACTGCTAGAGGGTGTCTGAAACAAACCTCAGATTCTCAATCCCTGAAATCAACACCCCGAACTCACAATTCCCTTCCTCCACAATGGCCGCCTCCGTGACCATTACTGCGAGATGGTCCGCATCCGAGATGCATTCATCTGCTTCCTCCATGAGGCAAGCAAACCTATGAAGGAGAGGAGATGCGGGTGATGGTTAGATGCCGCCGGCGACCAGCGTGGAACATGCCCCTACAATTTGTTGATAAACAATGAAAGATATGTCCCACATGACAACCATATGGAATTATTATCAAATAAACTTAGTACTCAAAGAACCTGGCAGTTGTTTTGAAAAATCGGGTAGCTATGGCTGAACAATCTGGTAACTGTGGTAGAGAAACCAAGTAGGTACTATCAAATAACTTATTAATTATATAACCTAGGGGTTATTTCAAAATATCGGGTAGTTATTGCTAAATAATATGGTAATGGTTGGTACTATCAAATAAATTAGTAATAAGAGAACTTTGTAATTATTTCGGAAGATCAGGTAGCCATCGCACAAAAAAAATCTGATAACTGCACTAGTGAAACTGGTAACTATTTTCGAAGAACATGGTTTGTATTTTGTACTTGGACGTTTTGTGAGAGTTATACCTAATAATTAGTAGTTGTAAATTTTTGGAAATAAACAAGAGCATACAAAAAGTCAATATCACATGGAACAATTGCAAATAGTAGCAATATAGTACTAGTATCAGCAGTACAGTAGCACTAGGCCACGGCTAGCTGTGCATTGCATGCAGCTTTTTTGCTCTCGTCGGTATGGGAGATGCATGCCTCGCTGGCTCACTGCATGCAGCTTTTTGCTATTGCTGCGTGTTTTACGGTCGCGTGGTCTGAGGGAAACCTAGTTTCGCGTGGATAGGTGCCTCCACGCAGAAAGATGCAGGTGCGGCATCACTAGGCAGTTCTATCCAGCAATAAATTAGTTATCATAAAACTTTATGTGCTTTTCTGGTACACAAAAGGATTTTCTTTAGCTGTTCCATGGTACTCACATCAAGTTATACCTCTTGCAGTTGGAAGGTGTCGTCAAGAAGTTTAAGATGCCAAATAAGATGAAAGAGATGCAACAGAGGCTGCAGGAGATATCAGAAGACCATACGAAATATAGCATTCCAGCAGAAACTCGCAGCGACAAGCAGCCCGTTCCTGATATCCGGGAAACACCAGTGAATGCAGAAGAAACAGATCCCATTGGGAGGACCGATGACAAACACAAGATCATGGGTCGCCTATCTAAGGGAACCACTGAAAAGACCACCTTCCTTTCCATATGGGGCTTTGGAGGCATCGGAAAGACCACCTTGGCAAGATTAGTTTGCAAGGATCCCCAGTTCAAAGAGTACTCCAAGGCGTGGGTCTATGTGTCTGAGAAACTTGACTTGAAAAAAATTGGCAATTCTATAATATCACAATTATCAGAAAAGGAAGAGCAGACCAAGATAGACGAGCTGAAGATCATTCATGATTGCCTTGAAAAGCTACTTGCTGGTAATAAGAAGATTCTGATCATTTTGGATGACCTGTGGGAGAAGCGTCCTTCTGAACTTGAAAAATTGAAGGTTATGCTAAAGCAGGCTGAGGGGAGCAAGGTGATGGTTGTGGTAACCACACGCGAAGAAAGCACTGCAAAGGAATTTGGTAGTGTTGATCCATACTGCTTAGCTCCTTTGACAGATGAAATGTGCTGGAATATTATTAAACAAAAATGCAACTTTGAAGCTTGTCCTTACAAAGAACGTTTGGAGTCGATTGGAAAGGAAATTACAAAAAGGTGTGGAGGTGTGCCTTTAGCTGCTCAATCACTTGGACACATGTTAAAATACAGGTCACAATAGTCGATTAACAAACTAGTGGGAGACTCCCAGCCCTCTCTCCCTCCCTCCCCCCGCGTCTGACCGCCCCTCCGCAGATCCCGGGCCCCTCCCATGGCCTCTCCGCCGGAATAGCCGGTCGGAGTTGGCACGGAGGTGGCGCCGGCGTAGATAGGGTTAGGTGTAGTGGCTTGTTGCTGGTAGTGGGTTTCTTGCCCGATGATGTGGTCCTTCCAGGCGGGTGCGGCCAGATCTGGAAGTTAGGGTTCGTGCTTGTGGCCTTGATGTTCCTCTGGCCGGAGCTAGGGACGACGAGGAGGACCACCGCATCTAATAAAGCCACTGTTTGCGATCTCCCTCGCCTCGTCTTCGGGGTGCTCTGTTTTCCCCATCTGGCCAGCCTTGGTGGCGGGGGGATGGCGAAGGAGAGCACATCGAGGTGTGGTTTGGGGGACGGCGGGAGTTCCTCCTTGCTGGCGTATGAGCGCGACGCCGGCAAGCGGTTGTCTGTGTCTGCTGCTTCTCTGCCTCTTCCGGCCGGCCGTGGGGGCGAGGAGATCAGGAAGAGAAGAAACAGGCGGACGGCCAACTCCAAATGCATCTCGCGTGGCCGCTGCACTGCCATTGGAGGTCCTTCTGCGGCTCCTGAGCACCTGGCCTGCCGTGGAGGCGAGGAGGTGGGAGCGAGCGCGCAGTGGTTTGCTTCTGCTGTGCAGGGCGTTGGGGAGTTCTCGGAGCTTCTTCTCCCCTCGGCGTTCTCCAAGCGTCGACAAAGGACTGCCGCCGCTACCCAAGGCCAGAAGGGTGGCCACGCCGTGCTCGGCATTGATTGCGCGAGCCTTCATATCTTCTTCGGGAGGATTTTCTCCAGCGAAGTCCCTCCTCCAGCCAAGTGGTTTCGTCCCCGGCTGCTGTAGAGGTGGCGCTGCCTCGCCGCTGTTCGTCGTCGGCGGTTGCTCTGGACCCGATTGCGTTTCTGCAATCTTCTTAGGGTGGTGCTTGCAAATTGTTGGGGTCAAGTTGTATTTTCATTTTCTAGTTTGGACCTGGCTGTAATTGCACACCCACCGCTGAAATGAAGCTCCTAGGCCCTTCGTGGCCTTATGTTTTCAAAAAAAAAAAGATGTTAAAATACAAGCCATATGATGTGTGGGATTCAGTCAGGTCCAATCATATCTGGAATCTACCAAATGCTAGAGATACATCATCTACACATGAAGTGCTTGCATCCTTGTTGTTAAGCTACAACTTCATAGATAATCCATCCTTGAAGTTATGCTTTGCTTATTGTGCCATCTTTCCAAAAGGTCACAATATAATTAAAGATGATCTAATTCATCAATGGATTGCTCTTGGATTCATGGAGCCATATACTAATAATATATTATCTACCTGGCAACTCGGTGAGAGTTATGTTAGGCAGCTTCTGGAGATGTCATTTCTGCAGATGTCATTTCTGCAACACTCCAAGGTGAGTTAACTAATCCATACCTCCAACAGTAACTGCCGCATTATTTTAATCGATGTAGTGCACTACAACTCACATATGATGTGGATTTATTTTTAGAGATATGTTGAGAGTTTTTTTTACAGTTACATGCTGCATAGTTGAACAACCACTTTACTACTTCTGTTTTTAAATAACCAATGTTTCAAAAATGTACATGTTACATAGAATCTTTGATCATTTTTTAATTCAAGATCTCCACACCACCCCCCTAGACATTTGCTCTTTGGATTACTTGAATTCCACACCTTTAAAACAGTATTCCACCCTCGACCCCAGACGCCTAGTATTTGCAAACCTAGTCAAATAAATTTCTAAATGTTCTTAATGGTTCGTTAACAACCAAAATGTCTTGTTAACCGTGAATCTGTGCAAGCTGTTGTGTAGAGCCATTTTTCAAGTTTTCAAGTTCCTACTTTGTCTCATTAATCCTGTGCAGACCGTCGCAGAACGTTTCTACGCAAAAGAAGATGATACATTATTCACCATGCATGACCTGGTGCATGACCTCGCAAGATCGGTTATGGCTGACGAATTGTACTTGAAGGGCCCCAATTGCCGCTATGCATGTCTTACAGATTTTACCAAGCCATTGAAGTCATCCGCTACTTCACCTGCAAAGATAAAGGCACTGCATATTGTGGACCATCCTGATGATTGCTTGAAAGAAAATCAGTTCCATCCTGATGCATATTCACAAGCTAAGCACCTCCGTGTCTTAGTCCTCGATGTAAGCCCATACTCTTTAAGGGAGTTGCCATCTATTGGTAAATTGAAGCAGTTGAGGTATCTTAGTGTTCCAAATATCAGTGGTCGAATGGATCTGAGGTGTATCACCCAGCTCATAAAATTGAATTATCTCAACCTTAGTGGTTCTAGACATCTCTCAGGATTGCCCGAGTCAATTAGTGAAATGAAAGGTCTGATGCATCTTGACTTATCGTATTGCCGAAATCTAAAAGAACTCCCATTGTCATTGCACGCTCATAGAGTTGGTATATCTGGACTTATCACACTGTGGTGGTGTTTTAGGAATACCAGAAGCTTTGGGTGGTCTTACCAAACTCCAACATTTGGGATTATCAGAATGTGAAAATCTGAGAGGGCTGCTAGAAGTCATCGGCAGTCTCACTGAACTCCGGTATTTGAATCTAACAGGATGCATGCATTATATCTTTGCCAGCTCATCGGCAAATCAAACAGAGAGTTTCATTCACTGTATATGCACACTTCCCAATATGCAGCAGTTGGACTTATCTCGGAATGAATATCATCTTAGTATACCAGGAAGTGCCCACCGCCTCAAGAAGCTGAACCTCTGTGGGTGCAGCAATGTTACTGGGCTTCCAAGATATGCGGCTAAAATGAATGGAATCATCTCGGAACAGCTGGAACTTGTGCCTATTTTTTCTGTATATGCATATGGTACTGGGAGCAACCTTTACTTGATTCAGCCTATAAATCGTGATGTGCTGCATATCGAGATGCTTGAAAATGTGCAGTGCGCAGAAGAAGCAAACAGTATAAATATCAACAAAAAACAGAAAATTAGAAAATTGACATTAGAGTGGACCAGAGATGCTAACAGATGTGTGGAAGACATGGAGTTGCTGAGGGAGCTAGTGCCACCAACCAGTTTAAACGAGTTTAAGATAGAGGGTTACAGTAGTGTAGCTTTTCCGGACTGGCTCATGAATATTAGTAATTATCTCCCTAATCTTGGCAGCATAATGATGTGGGATTTGCCCAGGTGTAGCCGTCTACCACCCCTCGCCCAACTACCAAACCTCCGAGTGCTTACTACTCTAAAGGGGATGGAAAGCCTGGAAGAATGGAACACAACAGATTCTAGTTTGAGTGGGCCTATGTTCCCTGCGCTTCAGGAAGTGAATATACATTGTTGCCCCAAGTTGAGGATAAAACCACGACTTCCTAGAGCTGCATCTTGGAATATAAGCGGAGGTGGTAATGTGCTCACATCATGGGGAGAGATCGCGTCACACACTGGTGCTTCATCATCTTCTTCTCCAGTATGTACTCATCTGTCAGTTCAGTACACAAATGTGCCTCTATTACAGTGGAATTTACTTCACCACGTACCTGCCGTGAGTGATTTAAGAATCGAATTTTGCAGTGATTTGACGAGTTCCCCAGAGATCACCCGGGCCCTCCACTCCCTCATATCACTGACACTGTCATTCCAAGAAGGACATATGGAATGGGTAGGTGAGCTCAGGTCTCTTCAGCATCTGACAATACAGTACTACTGGAAGCTAGAGGAATTGCCCGATAACATGAGACAACTCACACAGTTACAATCATTAACTCTGCAAAACTGTCATAGTTTGACATCACTGCCGCTATGGTTAGGAGAACTTGCCTCTCTCAAAAGACTTCTAATCAAGAGCTGCCGTGCCATTATGAGTCTGCCAGAAAGTCTCACAAGTCTCCAAGAGTTAACTATCTATGACAGCGGTAAAATCACGACTCTGCCGGAGAGTCTCACAAGTCTCCATTGGTTATCTATTAAATACTGCCCTAAATTAAAGAAGTGGTGCGAAGCAGAGGAGAACAGGACGAAGCTTGATCACATAAAAGGAAAGGTATGTACGTGCCTTGCTGAAAACTATCTATCATATAGGTATTGCTCGTATTTTTACATGATAGCATATTCCGTCATGTTAAATGCTTCATTGCGATTTAATTTGTGTTTCAACAATGGAATACTGTTGTCGAAAACATAATAAAGCAACAGAGTTAATTTTTTGGTAAAAGTAATAAAAGGAAATTCTAAGGTATAGCAAATTATGTCCTAGGCGTTCCAAAAGAACTAGTGATGGAATTGTTACCAAGAAATTGAATAAAAAACTATATTAATACCTGTTTCAAACTTTCAAGGTGATTCTTTCATGGAAAATGCCTTCATGCTTGTACACATCTACTCTCTTTGTAATTATTTACACATATGACCAAATTTGTATTGATCTGATCAAATATTTTCCTTATGTTACTGCTTACTATTCTTTGTGAGCCCAAATTCAAGATAGTGATACTGCAGACTTTATATTCTTTTGCAGGTTCTTGAAAATTAGTGGGGACGTTTCATGGATGTTTGACACGCAAGTCTGCCAATGATGGCTCTTCTTCCTGCAACACATTGATGCTGAATTTCGTAAGTTGCAATCTACAGGAACTGCCAGAACTGTATCTTCTGCTATCTGCCAGGACACCTTAATTTGTAGAGAAAAAGTCTGAGGAGAGGAGGTTCCTTGTTGTTTTCTTCGCCCATGTCACACTGCGCAACCATCATCAGCAGAGGAGGTTCCAAAGGGATCTCTGCTGCAAAGTAGAGAACACTGGGGAACTTCCATAAATCTAGTTAAGGCCTAGTTACCCGTGAAATGAAACTGCACGTGAGATATATATCTATATACGTATCTATATTATCAAGTTGGATTTGCCGCCGCCCTCTCCCTTGCCCCTCCAGCCAGCCGCCGAACCGCTCCAGGGTCAGTCCTCCTCAATCCCGATCTGAAAACGGACCACTCCAGTGCCACCCCAGCTCCTATTGTCGCCGGCTATCGTGCCACGAGCTTGGGAATGAGGTTGTCCAATTCTTCGACCGGTGCCGTAGCTCCTCTGCACATGCCGCGCTAGCTCCCCTGCGTGTTTACGGTGGATTTGGGGCTTGTGTATGAGCTCGTGAGGTATGGAAGGAGCTTGGATTATTTGAAACGATTAACAAAGCCTCTACCGATGACAGGTTTGGATCGGTGATCCTAGAAAAAATGTTATGTGCTGTTGGGAATAAGTTTTTTTTTAGATCAAAGGGGATTTTCTCCTCTGTTCCCTTTCATAAAGAAAAGAAACAACCACACCATTCCATTTCTTACAGAGAGAAAGACAGAAAAAATATAAAGACTACCCCTAGACATTCTACCAAAGCGTTCTCCATACCAAGAGCAAACCTAAACAACCAAAGACCCAGAAGAAACTGCCACAAGGTCGCCTGCCAACATCTGAACTCAAAAGAGAGACCCGAACTGTGTAAAGGGGGTGGGAGAGAGGCCCATCCACACCAGATAGACTTAGAACACTACATGGATGGAGTCTTCCTCGTCTTTGTGGTTATGCAGATAGTCCAGCGACACCTTCCCACCACGAATCTTCCCCAGTGAGGTAGACTTCCAGGTAGAAATCCAGCCAAAATCAGGGCAAGTCAACATGAGGGGAGTCTCAGAGGTCTTTTGAGTTTTTGCAGCAGACGGTCCGTAAACCTTGCAGTTTCTCCTTCTTCTAGCTCCTGAAATGGTACCTTCCACATCCTTAGATAGGAAAGCACCTGATTCCAAACCTGTTTCATATTTATCCAAGAAGATCTGTTAAAAACTAAACTATTTCTAACATTCCACAGTCCCTAGAGCACAGCTGCAGAGACAACATTAAAATGCAGGAACTTTTTATTGCATAACCATTTACTAGCTATAGATTCATAATCAGAAACCTGAATATGAAAAATCTTAAGAACATCGGACCAAAGAGATCTAGCAATGATGCAATCAAATATCAGATGATGCACAGGCTCAAACTCTTTACAAAATTCACATTCCAAAGGTTTAGGAATACCTCTAGCTCTTAAATTATCTCTAGTCATTATTTTATTCTGAGATAGAAGCCATAAAAAAATCTGAACTCTTGGAGGAATTTTAAGTTTCCACATAGCAGGTAAAAAGATTTGTTTGACACCTCTAAAGTTAATAATAGAATACACAGAGCTAGAAGAGTAAACCCCTTTAGAATCATATTGCCAGATAAGTTGGTCCTCTTGATCAATAAAAGAAATACTCCTAGCAATGACCAATAACTCCTGCCATTGAGCCATCATTTTATCAGTAAAAGTTCTCCTAAAATCCCCCTAATCTGTTCTCCATCCCAAATATCAACAATGGTCTGGGTTTGCTGATTAGAGATAAAATAGAGATCCCAGAATTGGATAGCTAAAGGAGAATTTTCAAACCAAACATCTTCCTAGAATTTGATTTGTCTACCATCACCTACCTGCCATTTATATTCTACTTTGACTGCCCTAGAAGCCCACATAACTGCTTTCCAAAAGGTGGAGGGATGTATATCATGGCAAGAGAGAATATTAGGGTTTCTAGTACCATATTTAGCATCAATTACTTTTCTCCACAAGGCCCCCTCCCCCTGAATGTATCTTTTTATCCATGATCCAATCAGACAGATGTTTAGGTCTTGTAGAGATTAGGAATACCCATGCCCCCATAATCTTTCTTCATGCAAATAGAAGGCCAATTAGCTAAGTGTAATTTATGATTCCCCTCTTCATCATTCCACATAAAATTAGCCATCTGAGAGTTAAGTAGATGCAGGGCCCACTTTGAGAATTTAAAGAAAGATAGGAGATACACAGGAATACTAGCTAACACTGCCTGAATGAGAGTCCTCTTAGCAGCTGAAGAGAGTAATCTACCTCTCCAACCGGTCATCCTGGCCAAAATGTTCTCAAAAAGAAGTTGCAAATTCTCCCTACTAAGTCTATCAAAATGTAAGGGGATTCCCAGGTATTTTACAGGGAAATCTCCTGCAACACATAGAAAGATCTCCAAAAAAGGGGCCAAATCCTCCTTAGTTAAATTTATAGGAAGCAACTCACTCTTATAAAAATTGATCCTCATGCCAGAGAGTTGCTCAAAACAAGTCAGGATGCATTTCAAATTTCTAGCTACTACAATATCATTTTCTAAAAAAAAAGAGTATCATCTGCATACTACAGGCTAATAACCCCTCCAGGAATAAAATAGGGACACAACCCTCTAATCAAATTGTGTTGGGCTCCTTTAATGATCATCCCAGAAAAAACATCAACAACAAAGTTGAAGAGTAAGGGGCAATGGGGTCCCCCTGTCTTAGCCCTTTACCTGTGAGGAAAAACTCACTCTCTACATCACTAATCTTAACACCCACTGATCCACCAGTAGTTACCTGTCTAATCATTCTAATAAACTTAGGGTCAAAACCTCTACATTCTAAAATTTTATAAAGAAAATATAAATTAACTCTATTATAGGCTTTCTCATAGTCTATTTTCAAAACTAGACCTTGATCTTTCTTCCTGTGAACTTCATGAACAATCTCATGAGTTGTAACTACACTTTCTAGAATAAACCTCCCTTTAATGAAGGAAGATTGATAAGAGGATATGAATCTCCCAATGATCTTAGCATATCTATTGGTCAAAACTTTTGTAAAAATCTTAAAAGAACAATTAAGTAAACTAATAGGTCTGAATTTCTTCATAGATCTAGCATCATTCTCTTTAGGGATAAGAGTGCTCATAGAAAAGTTGAGCCTATATATATCCAACCTATCTTGATACCAAGCCTCAAACATGCATAACAAGTCAGCTTTAATAACATCCCAAAAATGCTGGTAAAACATAAAAGAAAGACCATCTGGCCCAGGAGCTCCATCTGAGTAGGAATCAAAAATAGCAGTTTTGATTTCCTCTTCAGAGAAAGGGCCACCCAAGACACTGTTCTCTTCTGTCCTAACTTTTTCATCATCAGAGAAAAAATCTGTCCTAAGATTGATATTAGCTCTAGGTTCAATACCAAAAAAGTTTTTATAATAATCTAACGCTACTTTCAGCATGTCCTTTGTCTCAGTCACAGGCCCACCAGGCCCATCTAAAATAGGGATCATCATCTTCCTCCTTCTTTGATTTGCTACAGCATGAAAATATGTCGTATTCCTATATCCTTCTAAGATATTCCTATCCCTAGATCTCTGTCTTGCCTTAGTTTCCTCCATAATCCAATAACTATTTAAATCTCTAATAATAAACTCAAATCTAGCTCTCTCCTCTTCATTTAAAGAAGTGGTTTCAGATTTAATATCAAGAATATCATATTCTTTCATCAAATATTTTTTCTCTTTCCTAATAGCAGCTTCTAGGTTGACACTCCACCCTTTAGCTAGCTTCCTAAAATATCTAACCTTAGCTTGCCAGATATCTATCACATCTGGACTATCCACCTTAATAGTCCAAGCCTTAACTACTACATCTCTAAAGTCAGGCATAGCAAGCCATCACTTCTCAAATTTAAATATAAATTTATTTGGGATATGTGACTCCCAAATAATAGGAGTGTGGTCACTCCCAATCCTAGCTAGGGTTCTAGTACTAGACAAAGGAAAAAGGCTCTCAACCTCGCCGACGGATTTTGCTACCACCGGCTATGGGCAGCGCTACCACTGGTGAGGGCGGATGCTACAACCTCGCCGACGGATTTTGCTACACGGCATGGTGCTATACAGACAGGACGACGATGCTACTAGAAGTGGTCGTCGTTGCTACAATGAAGGATCACAATGCTACCGGCCAATGAATATGTTTTAAGATTTTGCTATAGGAGTGATGCTACAATAATAGCATTTTTTTGCTATTTCTGTTCTTTGTTTTTGCTACAATAGCACAAAGTATTTGCTACGACATTTTCGTCGAAAGTCCCCAGCAAAGTCGATTTTGCTATAGCAACCCAGTTTTTTGTTACCAAGCCACCGACGATGTCTCCGACGAGGTCGTTTCTTTGCTACATTAGTATTTTTTTTTTGCTACCAATGTTTTATGGTTTTGCTATAATACCGTAAAGTTTTTGCTACAAAGTCCCCGACGAGGTCTCTTCGGCGAAAGTCTCCGGCGACATCGGATTTGCTACGTTAGCACAAATTCGTTGCTACATAGTCTCCGGCGAATGTAGAAAAAGTGGGTCAAAATGTAGCAAAAGCGGGATAAAATATAACAAAAGCGAGATAAAGGACATAACGTGGAGATCTGGACCGTACATCAGTCTTGCTCGGACGGCTGGGGACCGGGGATGGAATGTTCCCATCCCCTAGGGGTAGCACCTCCCTAATTGTATAGGGCTTAGACAGAGGGGGAGGATTAGCAGCACGGGGAGGTAATCTTGTCATGACACGGTAGATTGATTCAGGAGGTAATGCTTGCAAACCAAGTGCATCCAAAATTTCCGCTTCCGAATAGGTAGCTTGACATAAATCGCTGACATGGCCTATGGCATCACGTGAGGACATAACTGTTGTATAAATTTGGGAAAATTTGCTATAGCGCATCGTTATTTTCTGTCGTTTGCTAAAACACACCGCACAATTATGTCTTTACCAGATACCATTACAATTTTATGGCACATTTGTCAGAACACACCGTACGGCTAAAAAGAGAAAGTTTGACATGTTTTCTTCAAATCCGGCCATAACATGGTGACCCGAGTAAAAGTGGTAAAACTTTTCTTTTTTTGGCCACGTGGTGTGTTCTGACAAATTGTCACAAAATTGTAATGGTACCTAGCAAAGACATAATCGGACAATGTGTTTCAGCAAATGACAGAAAATACCGGTCTCCTATAGCAAATTTTCCCTATAAATTTCCTTAGGAAAGTTTAAACTTCTAAAATGATGCCCCAATAAATTATCCTTCCTAAGATTGGCTTTAACTGAAAAATTCATACTGCCAATTAAGAGTGATGACAACGAAACATCCGAGATCATCGAAGCTGACGAATTTGAAAAAACCTACCTATTGAAACTCAACTGATGACACTGACGGAACCAACGAACTCGTAACAATAGTCTAAGAAACTGAAGGAACCAGACCAAATTTTGCCAATTAAGAAGCAGATGAGTGTTGATCCTGAGAAGTACCGTACTGAAGGAAGCTAAGATTAGGCGAGCAAGCAACCTGTCCTTTTCCCTTAGGTTGAAATAAAGAGGCAGAGACATCTGCATTCTTGATTCTGCTGTACAAGAAGTCCAACCAGACAAAGGCATTATAACAAGACTGAACACCGGAGCAGATGAATCCTCGTGAAAAAGAGTAAAGTAACATGTGAAGTCCGGCCAGATTCTTTCCCTGAGCCCGTAAATAAAACGACCAACTCTGTTCGAGGCAGCCGAGGATCTCAATCTTTTTATCACCGAGTTGAAAAACCCGAAAACCAATTCGATCACCTCTTCCGAGAGAGCAAACGACGGAGAGGAGGCGATGACAAGGAAGAATTCCTTGGCCGTAGGGGAGGGAAGGAAGTGAACCGAACCCTGAACTGACGACACACCTGAGCCGCTACCACGAGGCCTAGAGAAAAGTCCCAGTGGAGGAGACTTCCATGGAGAACCCTAGGCTTCAAGGCTGCCGGAGATCACCGGAGAGGGTGAGGTGGTGGTTGGGAGGACACTCAACATGAGCATGACAATGGGGTGGACTATTCTGCGTTTTGCATGGTCCTGCCCATCATCGACGAGGGATCAAAGTCAAGGTTGGACATAAGTTTGATGGAGGGCTCAACACCAAAGAACCGATGTGAATCATGCTCGTGGCATGCATTTTAAGGAATAGCATCTCGAAATGTCTCTACACATCTCAGTTGTTCGAAGCAATATGCTGATGCAATTTATTTTCTTTCGTTGCAATGCACGAATATTTAACTAGTGCTCATATAATAGCAGACTTTGCAAAGCACATTTTTTTCAGATTGATGGACTTTTTCAGGTACAAATCGAACTAAGGTTGATATAAAAAAATGTAGATTTTGATAATACTCACTCCCTTTTATAATATAAGATGTTTTAGCTTTGTAAAGATAATGTATCTAGACGTCTTTTAGTGTGTAGGTTCGCGAGGTTCACTCTGAATCTACACACTAAAAAGGTGTCTAGATACATTACCTTCACAAATCTAAAACATCTTATATTTTAAATCGGAGGGAGTACTAGCTAAGCCAACAGCAAAAGCCAATGATCCCAAGACAAACCTCGTGCAAAACCTCAAACACTCTAGGGTCCTATGTTAACTTACATTTAAGTTAGGTATACACTCTAGAAACGTATGTCAAGATATTTGTTATGACATGCAACCCTAAAGCTCTCTGCCAATGTATTCAAAAGTAAAACGATAAACATAAACATGTATATGCTGAATAATTTTTCCGATTGGTACAAATTAATATGTGAACGTGTGCAATTCCGACTTTTATGGTTCTCATATCTAAGGAGATCCAATCAAAAGGTTATTCTAGGGTCGATGTATAAAAATAACATAGATTTATTAAACTATAAGCTCAGAATGGAAAGTGTATCTACCACGATAGTGATTGTAATTGTATATTAGCAAAGACAATTTTATCTTAATAACTGTCAGCACTATTAGTGCTCAGTTTTGTAAATATATTTGATACAAAGTTACACTAGCCAAGACCATATGTTAACTTAATAGGTTATAGATAAGTAAAAATGTTATTTTAAACACGTGCCAGCAGGAACTCTTACATTCAATGGAAAACAACATGACGACACTAATAGATTAAGTGTAATTAATCAGGCACCATAGAGTACAGTTCAATCATTGAAAACTTCATAGCCGATGGTATAGTGTGATAAAAAAATAAAAAATCCATCGTTATACTAAAATTAGATTTTTTAGAAAAATTTCGACACCCTCAACTGGCAGGAGCTACTCCATATGACAACTTAGTATTTACACTTAAATGGATTGAGTGGGCGAAGAAACTTATATAGACAACAAAGACGAGGATGTTGATAAATAATACAGTGTGTGATCAGTTTAACATTAGTCGATGAGTCCAGCGAGGTGACCCACTATCGTCATTCCAATTGAACATTGTCACATAAGTAATGCGACGTAATGCAACATATGCTCAGAAACACCTATAAGAATGAGTTTTTGCTACACCCGTTGCACCAGGGTGTGCCATTGTCAATACTAGAGTATACTACGTCATACTCCTGATTTTGTAAGGATCAACTAGTCAAACTTTTTCGGTTAGGTTAATTGTAGACGTATTTGAAAAGTTAGTGGGCTTCACATTAACTACTAGAAGAGCACATTTCTCCCTGCACAATGTGGCCTCGCGGTGGCAACCAAGATTGCAAGCATCCTTGGTTGCTGGATCAACTCATGCCTTGCACATATTTAGGCCTCCCTCCAACTATATCTTAACAAGTTGTCGATGTGAAAAGGTTGGACGGCTGGACTCCCACGTCGCTCTCGTGAGGGCGACACGGGAGGAGATGTGGCATCCCGCTAAAACCACTACTAAAAAATCGCTGTGTTTTTGTGCATTGCATCATCATGACTGCATGCTCATATCATCATGTCACATTGCATTTGAGCATCTTCATGTCTGCATGCACATGTTTGTCTAAAACTATTTTCTAAACTCCTATCTTTGTTTTCTAAATATCCCCGTCTTTATTTCAAATCTAAACCACGGTCTTTTTCAGATATGTGGTTGTCTAAAAACTATTTGCAAAACTCTTTTAAAAATAAAATAAATAAAAATGTTTTATACCGGGGGAGGCAGCCCAGCCGTTAGGCCAGGCCACCTACAACCCCGGCCTAGCAAAAACCCAGACCAAACCCTAACCTAACCAGCACCCACACCCAGCCGCCGCCACCCGAACACACATGCACACAACACACACACACACCGCGCGCGCGTGAGCCCAACCCTGCCACGTTGCCGATCAACCCCGCCCTGCCTGCATCGCACGACCACGCCCGCCTGGCCCTACTACCCATCGCGAGCGACGCGACCCCCACCTCCTCTTGATCCCCACCCCGCGAAGCACGCACGCGCCTGCGAAGCGCCCGCGCACACAGCGCCACTCCCCGACATGGCCACCGTACCCGGTCCCACCCCGCGGCCCCACCACGACGCCCGTCCTCTGCTCCCTCTCCGCGATTCCCTCTCCTTTCCCCATAGCGAGCGCCCCGCCCTCTGTCTCTTCACCACGCCGCCCGCGTGGCCTTCTCCTCGCAAGCCCGGCCGTCCCCGACGCTTGGTCCACAGATCCGCCGCCATGGTCGCCTCGGCCCCGGGCCTCCTCTGCAGAGCTCGATCCACCACCCCGCCCGACGCTCCCCTCGTTCCCGACCCCGACCTCCGCGTCCGTGTCGCACGGCCCGAGCTCGCCCAGGCGCCCCGTCTCCGTGGCCGTTCCTCTCCGCCCACGCCTCGCCTGCGTCAAGTTGCCAGCGCTGTTGCAAGCTCAGCGCCCTCTCGAGCCGGCCCGCTGCCAGCGCCCGTCCCCTTCTTGCCGTTGATCTCGGGTCCCACGGCCAGGACCGCTGCCGCCAGTGGCCTCGTCCTCGGCCCCCTCACCTCGACACTCCCTGCAGCGCCCCGTGGCCGCGCGTGCCGCCTTGCGCCGGCCCCCCCGCTCGCCGCTCACGAGCTCCCCTTCCGCCGCCGCCAGGGCGCGCCCCTGCCTCCATCATCCTTCGTCGCCCTCTGGCCACCCGCCGCTCACCACCAAACCCTCCCCCGCGGTTCTCTGCTTCCTCGCCCGGGTCCGCGTGCCGCCATGTTCTGCCGCCGGCCGCCGCTCGTCCTCATGCGCATCGACCTCCTGCACTGGTGCGCCATCCTTTTTCGGCTGCGTCGTCGTGTTTGACCCCCTCGTCGGGCGCCTCCATCTATGGGGCATGGCCCTTCTGTCCGACCAGAACACGCTCGCCCAAGGCAGGTAAGGCGTGTTGCTCGCCTGTACGTGCGTTGCCTGACCAAGTTTTTCTCCTGTGGATTCTAGTGTCCGTGGGTGACCCCGATAATTCTATTCTGCTGTTCCAGTGTGTTGTTTTGGTGTGTGGTGGGATGTGGCAATACATGTGTGGTGTCTGATGTCCAAAGAACAAGTTCTTTGACACAGATTTTAACACTCTCGGAGATCGACCACACGGAACGACAAGTTCTCCCTCACGGATGCAAAGACCGTACTGAAGACCACGAGTTTCCTTCCCGGAGCCGATGATCGAAGAGCGCCACCTCAGAATGTCATGACCTACTTCTCAGATCTGATGGCCGAGACCCTGAAGACCGATCCCCATTGAGGTCCCCTTCATGGACGGCAAGACCCCGTCCTCGGATCCGAAGCCCGATCCCAGCGTCCGAAGACCAAACCCGAACCCCTTCGAAACCGAGATCGCCGCGTCCCCTAATGTGATCCCCTTTCCGAGAACCCTATTTTATAAATACCATCTATACACTTGTTGCATATTAAATTATTCATGACCGCATACATGTTTGGCATCTGGGGGTATTTAGACGATTCACCTAAATTAAACATGGAGGCTATATGCGGGCTTTCTAGTCTTATATTGACTCCATTTAAATTTGTGTAGTAAACTGGTGCCATGATTGCCTTGTTAATTCCATATTTAAATTGCGGAGTACCTAAATAACTTGAACCTTCTAATTAATTGTCGGGACCCCGGTTTCGCTTAATTTTGTCTAGTCGCATCGCATCTTTGCCATGTCATACATCATACTGCATCATGCCCGATCTTCTGCCGTAGTATTAAATAGTGCATCCAGTGTTTCTTCTAGTGATTTGTTTCTTCGCGGATTAGGCTGTTGAGTGGATGCGAGTATCGACAAGTTCTTCGGATATATCTCCGGCTATGTTTCTCAGGCGAGCAATCTCCTCCTTTCTACCTATTTTGCATTTATAGTCTTTACTTCCTTCATGTTGATCTACTGTTATCCGTGTCGCGATGCTTTAGTGTTCCGTACCAGATATATTCCATGCAGCCTTTATATTGCCTTGGACACCTTCTATTACCTGTTGTTTGGTAGATAGATGGTCTTGTGTGTCGTAGTCGCTTGCTCAGGTGCGATCCCGTGTCGTGAAGTACCACACAGTTGTTGGAATGTTGTCACATGCCTTACGGTGGAGAGGATCATGACTTTAAATACAACTATTAAATTGCTAGATATAACTAAAGCAGAGGCATCGGTGGGCAATAGATGTTATTTGGTTCTTCCACGCTCACTTGTGTCCCGTAGGACCCCGAGTACTTGATACCTGTTCCTTGACTATTCGCACTATCCACATACGGGAGAGTCTATGAATCCCCCTTAGCCAGAGCTTGATTCATTTCTTATTTCTTGGGGCCACAAACTAGTTTGGGGTTTTATTACTATCCTGTACTTATGCCATGCTTTACTACTTTATTTACGATTGTGCGTGGAGCACCTGTACTGTTTTGGATCGCGGCACGATTTTGCGGTATCGACAAGCCCAGTCACACTTTCGGGTTCCCAGTCGTTTACAACCGTGCTTGCAAACCTTGGGTCCGTCTCGGAGCCAGCCAACTTCGTTGCGGGTAGCTTAATGGGGTGGCCCCCTGAAATATTTTATAAATCCTGTGATTGCTTTGTCGTGAAAGCCTCGTTGGGTTTTGATTTGGTTTTTCCGAGGTTGATCGTGTGTGTGTTGCTATTTGTGCACCCCTGCAGGATAATTCTTTCTGAAAGTCGTGTCCGCGGTTATGGACGACTTAGAGCACAGTATCTCGATCATAGACAAGCATAACTAAAGTAGTGCTATAAATTTGACTTAATATATGACTAGTAATCAGCTTCACTATAATGGAATGGATAATAAAAGTGCCAACAACTGGTGGAACTGGTGTGTACCGTGTCATGTTATACCTGCCTAGTAAGTATCGCAACTTCAATGGAATGAAATAAAAGTGCCAACAACTGCTGGGTTTGGGATGTCACATGCTAATTGTATCTGACTAGTAAGTACTGGAACTATAACTGAATGGTTAACTAAAACTGTCCACTACTTATGCTATCAGGATGACCCATGTTATCTATATCTGACTAGTAAGTGTTTCAACTATAATGGAATGAATAAAACTGCCAACTGTGTGAGTTCCTCGGTTTGACTTCCTCGTTTGGTCTCGAGGGAGAATACCAGGATGGGTATGATTGGTGTGATGGGTTTGTAGATGGAAAACAAAAAATTTCTACCGCAAGAACGAACAAAATCCAGATCTACTCTAGATAAAAGCCAAGATCTAATCTACTAGACATGAGCAACGAGATAGATCGGTACTAACCCTCGTAGAACCGAAAGCGTTAACGAGATTAGATCTCATGGATGATGTAGTCGATCACTTGCCGATCTCAAGATCGTGTGGACGATCCTTCCGGTGCCGTGTTCCGGCAGCGCTTCCGCAGACGGTCACACGTGCGGAGTCGAAGCAGACCTTCCTCTCCCCGTTCCAGCGAGCAGCGGAGGTAGTAGATCTTCTCCCCGGAATCCCAGCAGCACGACGGCGTGGTGGTGGTGGTGGAGATGAGAATTCTGCAGGGCTTCGCCTATGCCTGTGCAGAAGAAACATGGAGGAGAGAGGCGGCTGAGATTGGGAGTTATGAGACAAGGTGCAAGAGGGGGCGCCCCCTCCCTTCTATTTAAAGGAGGGAGGCGTGCCTGGGGATGGGGAGTCCTAGTAGGACTCCCTCCTCCTTGGGCCGGCGGGTTGGGGGGAGGAATCCTCCTACCCCATGAATCCGTGTCTTGCCCCACTTGGTTTCTTTGATCCCTTTCTTGGTTTTCAAGCAAACTCCAAGAAATCCTCTAGAACCTTCCAGAACATTCCGAAACCTTCTAGAATCTCCATACAAACACTCCGGAACATTTCCTAACTTAGAAAATGATCCCCAATATATGAATCTCATTCTCCGGACCATTCCGGATCTCCTCGTGATGTCCCGGATCCATTCCGAGACTCCGAACAACATTCGGTCTCCAACGCAAATTCCATATCTACTTAAAACAACTTCGAACCTTAAGTGTGTCACCCTACGGTTCGTGAATATGCAGACATGATGAAGACACCTCTCCCATCAATAACCATCAGCGGGATCTGGAGATCCATAATGGCTCCCACATACTCAACGATTACTTCGTGATCGATAGAACCATTTAACATACGAAACCAATTCCCTTTGTCTCGCGACCTTCTACTTATCCGATGTTTGATCGTCAGTATCTTCATACCTAGTTCTTCCTCGTTACTGATAAGTACTCTTTACTCGTTCCATGTTATGTCATCCCTTGTGACCTAGTCACATGCTTGCAAGCTATCTAGATGACATTCCACCGAGAGGGCCCAGAGTATATCTATCCGTCATATGGATGGACAAATCCCAATCTTGGTCTATGCGCTTCAACACATACTTTCAGAATACCCAATGACACCTTTATAACCGCCCAGTTACGAAGCGGCGTTTGATGTCATCAAAGTACCCATCCGGTGATGGTGATTAACATAACCTCATGGTCGAAGGATTATGTTACTATGTATTTCAAAGCTTACATCAATACAAACTTAATGACTTGATCTTATGCTATGCTTACTATGGGTGTGTGTCCATCACATCATTCTCCTAATGATATAACCTTGTTATTAATCACATCCAATGTCCATGATCAGGAAACCATGATCATCAATCAATCAACAAGCTAGTTTAACAAGAGGCTTACCAGGGACTCTTTTATGTTTACAAAACACACAAGTATTAGTGTTTCCTAATAATACAATTATAGCATGGGATGTAAACATTCATCATAAACACAAAGATATAATAATAATCTCTTTTATTATTGCCTCTTGGGCATATCTCCAACAGTCTCCCACTTGCACTAGAGTCAATAATCTAGATTACATGGTAATATACCGAACACCCATGGCGTTCTGGTGTTGGTCATGCTTTGCTCTAGGGAGAGGTTTAGTCACGGATCTGCTACATTCAGATCAGTGTGTACTTTGCAAATCTTTATATCACCATCTTGGACATACTCGCAAATAGCATGAAACCGTAGCTTGATGTGCTTCAGCTTGCTATGTGACCTTGGCTCCTGTGCATTAGCTATGGCACCTGTGTTGTCACAGTAGATGGCCATCGGGTCTAACGCATTGGGAACCACGCCAAGTTTAGTAATGAACTCCTTCATCCATATGCCTTCTTGTGCAGCCTCCGAAGCAGCTATGTATTCCGATGCAGTTGAAGATTTCGCCACAACGCTCTGCTTGGCACTCCTCCAGCTTATTGCAGCACCATTCAAAATAAATACGTATCCAGACTGTGACTTCAAGTCATCTGGATAGGTGTTCCAGCTAGCATCAGTGTAACCGTTTACAACAAGCTTTTCATCACCTCCATAAGAAAGAACCATATCCTTAGTCCTATTCAGGTACTTTAGGATATTCTTGACCGCTGTCCAGTGTTCCATTCCAGGATCACTTTGATATCTGCTAGTCAAACTAACAGCATGTGCTATATCCGGTCTCGTACACAGCATGGCATACATGATAGAACCTATGGCCGAGGCATAGGGAATTTTATTCATCTTTTCTCTATCTTCTGCCGTAGCTGGACTTTGAGTTTTACTCAAGGTCTTACCTGACAACATGGGCACGAACCCTTTCTTGCTCTCTTCCATTCTAAACTTCTTTAGAACTTTGTCTAAGTATGTACTTTGTGAAAGTGCTATTAGGCGTCTTGATCTATCTCTATAAATCTTGATGCCTAGAATATATGCCGCTTCGCCAAGATCCTTCATCGAAAAACTATTATTCAAATAGGTTTTGACGCTATTAAGAAGTTCTATATCATTCCCAATCAACAATATGTCATCTACATATAGTACTAGGAATACTACAGAGCTCCCACTCACTTTCTTGTAAATACAAGCTTCTCCATAAGTTTGTATAAATCCAAAGTTTTTGATTACTTTATCAAAACGTTGATTCCAACTCCGGGATGCTTGCTTCAGTCCATAAATGGAGCGCTGAAGTTTGCATTCCTTATCAGCATCACTAGGATCGACAAAACCCTTGAGTTGTACCATATACAACTCTTCCTAAATGTCACTATTAAGGAACGCCGTTTTGACATCCATCTGCCAAATTTCATAATCGAAATATGCAGCGATTGCTAACATAATCCTCAAAGACTTTAGCTTCGCTACTGGTGAGAAAGTCTCATCGTAGTCAACTCCTTGAATTTGTCGGAACCCTTTTGCGACAAGTCGAGCTTTATAGACGGTAACATTACCATCAGCATCTGTTTTTCTTTTGAAAATGCATTTGTTCTCGACAGCCTTACGGCCATCCGGTTGATGGGTTCGTAGGATGGAAAACAAAAAATTTCTACCGCAAGAACGAACAAAACCCAGATCTAATCTAGATAAAATCCAAGATCTAATCTATTAGACATGAGCAACGAGATAGATCGGTACTAACCCTCGTAGAACCGAAAGCGTTACGAGATTTGATCTCGTGGTTGATGTAGTCGATCACTTGCCGATCTCAAGATCGTGTGGACGATCCTTCCGGCGCTGCGTTCCGGCAGCGCTTCCGCAGTCGGTCACACGTGTGGAGTCGAAGCAGACCTTCCTCTCCCCGTTCCAGCGAGCAGCGGAGGTAGTAGATCTTCTCCACGAAATCCCAGCAGCACGACGGTGTGGTGGTGGCGGTGGAGTAGAGAATTCTGCAGGGCTTCGCCTAAGCCGGAGCTGAGCGAAGGAGGAGGAGAGAGGCGGCGACTAGGGCTTATTATGAGAGAGGGCTAGGAGGGGGCGCCCCCTCCCTTCTATTTAAAGGAGGGAGGCGCGCCTGGGAAGGGGGAGTCCTAGTAGGACTCCCCTCCTATGGCCGGCGGGTTGGGAAGGGGGAGGAGTCCTCCTCCCCCACGAATCCGTGTCTCGCCCCACAAGGTTTCCTTTGACCCTTTCTTGGTTTTCAAGCAAACACCAAGAACTCTTCTAGAACCTTCTAGAACATTCCGAAACCTTCTAGAATCTCCATACAAACACTCCGGAACATTTCCTAACTTAGAAAATGATCCCCAATATATGAATCTTATTCCCCGGACCATTCCGGATCTCCTCGTGATGTCCCGGATCCAATCCGAGACTCCGAACAACATTCGGTCTCCAACGCACATTCCATATCTACTTAAAACAACTTCGAACCTTAAGTGTGTCACCCTACGGTTCGTGAATATGCAGACATGATGAAGACACCTCTCCGATCAATAACCATCAGCGGGATCTGGAGATCTATAACGGCTCCCACATACTCAACGATTACTTCGTGATCGATAGAACCATTAACATACGAAACCAATTCCCTTTGTCACACGATATTCTACTTATCTGAGGTTTGATCGTCGGTATCTCCATACCTAGTTCTACCTCGTTACTGATAAGTACTCTTTACTCATTCCATGTTATGTCATCCCTTGTGACCTAGTCACATGCTTGCAAGCTATCTAGATGACACTCCACCGAGAGGGCCTAGAGCATATCTATCCGTCATATGGATGGACAAATCCCAATCTTGGTCCATGCGCTTCAACACATACTTTCAGAATACCCAATGACACCTTTATAACCACCCAGTTACGAAGCGGTGTTTGATGTCATCAAAGTACCCATCCGGTGATGGTGATTAACATAACCTCATGGTCGAAGGATTAGGTTACTATGTATTTGAAAGCTTACAACAATACGAACTTAATGACTTGATCTTATGCTACGCTTACTATGGGTGTGTGTCCATCACATCATTCTCCTAATGACATAACCTTGTTATTAATCACATCCAGTGTCCATGATCAGGAAACCATGATCATCAATTAATCAACAAGCTAGTTCAACAAGAGGCTTACTAGGGACTCTTTTATGTTTACAAAACACACAAGTATTAATGTTTCCGGTTAATACAATTATAGCATGGGATGTAAACATTTATCATAAACATAAAGATATAATAATAACCACTTTATTATTGCCTCTTGGGCATATCTCCAACAGTCTCCCACTTGCACTAGAGTCAATAATCTAGTTAAAAACTTGTGCATTCAACACCTATGGCTTTCTGGTGTTGTATAGACACTATAGCTAGTGGTAAACATAATCTTCGGATCTGACACTTCCAGGTCCGTGTGTATTTGCATGTCCTTGCGTCTCTACGCATTACTCATTCTCCAATGAGATGGCATTGTATAAATTTGGTCCTTTGGTGAGACCTTTAGTTCCTTGGGATTAAATCATGTTGATACAATTGTCATACAATGTATCTTCATAGTATTATCCCGCTATGAACCACACCTAGTTTGATAACAAACTACTTGACCCAAATGCCCTCATTTGTTGCTACAATAACAGTCATATACTTAGCCTTTTGTTGTAGTATCTGTCATAATGTTTTAAGTTTGGTACTCAACCAAATCCGTTATGGAACTTCCTTTCCATTACATTGTGCCACCCATAGTTTAAATTGAGATAAACTTAATTTGTGACAAAACTAGTATCAATGTAACAATTTACAATGAACTATTTGTCACCACTATATAAATAATATATTCTTAGTTCTTCCAAAGATCATAGGAATATCCCTACTATTTGTCCAATGATCATCTTATGAGTCATTCTTGGTATATGCTTATAACATTTAGAGCATAGGACATATCTGGATGTGTACATCTCATAGAATGATTGATCAAAATATTCTTGTGATTTCACCAAGTGTCAAAACACTTGAATCTCGTGTCAACACACTTGAATATTGATTCAGTCCTTTCCTGCGTCAAGAACATTTCTTGTTGTTTCCATATTGAACTCATTCAACATCTTATCTATGTACATTTGGCAAAACCATATTAGCGCCTCAATCTATCCATATAGACATTGATGCCTAATTCTTGGGTTATGCCTAAGTCTTTCATCGAAATGAAATTCTTAACCTGTGTCAATAAAAGATACATCATTTCTAATCAACAATATGTATTTCACATAATGTATTAGAAATATGTCTTAGCGCTCCCACTTAATTTCTTGAAAAATACAAGCATCTTCATCGTCTCTGATGAAATTAAACCTTTTAATGGTTTCATCACGGTGAACATTCCAACTCCGCGATGCTCACTTCAACCATTGAAGTTTTGCATACTCTTTTAGCATCCTTTGAATTAAAAAAACCCTTTGGATCGTGTCATGTACACGTCCTAGGTAACCATCCTATTAGAAGAACTTGTTTTGTTTATTCAACTACCATATACCAAAATATATGTAGTGGTTGCTACATTAATCCGTCCAGACTAAATATCGCTATGAAAGATCAAATCTTATCATATTCAATTCCTTGAACATTGTCATAAACTCTTTCCGACATGTCGACTATTTCATAGATTTGAAACATCCATGTCTATTTCTTTATAGATCCAAACACGGACGATAGGCTTCACGCCTTTCCGGAGGGTCTTCTAAGTTCAGAAACTTGATTTCTCGTGTATGGATACTATCACGGATTCCATGACTTCTAGTCATTTTATGGAGTCAGGGCCCATCATCGCTTCTTTGCATGTAGTCGGTTCATCATTGTCAGAACAATAACGACTTGTTTATCAAATCTTACTATTTGATTCTTACCGACCCACACGGTTCTATAGGAACTCTAATCTCCGAGATCACACCTTTTGTAATCACGAGAGCTATGAGCATTGTGGCCACCACCGGGACACTTTCCGGCGCTGCGCTACTTAGCACATATAGCTAAGGTTCAACAACCTTATCAAAGTTCTATTGTCCTCCTACTTAACTTTTCACAAAAAATTCATTCTCAAGAAACTTGACGTTCCAAGCGACAAACTCTTTTGTCCTCGGCGTTATGGAGAAATTCCCAACAAATTCTTTGGAATAACCTACAAAGACGTGCTTACCCGACTTTGGTTGTAAACATTTCACTTATGCATAACATACCAAAATTTAAGAAAAGACAATTCGGGTTTTATCCCAAACCACAACTCATATGGTGTCATTTCAACGGATCACGATGGAGCTCTTTTTAGTGTAAAAGCGGTAGTCACTAAAGCTTTAATCTTTAAAATATAATGGCAGTTTTATAAATGACACCTTTGATCTTACCATGTCAAACAAGGTTTCATTACATATCTTGAACACTCCATACTCCTATGGTGTTTTGGGAAATGCAAATCCATGGAACGATTCCTCAAATCTTAGGTGTTTTGCTAAACTTGTAACTCAAAACATCTTTCTTTAAGATCCAATCATAAACTTTTTATTTTCTTGTTACAATAATTTTCCACTTCATCTTGAAAGTCTTTGAACATTTTCAAATGTTTCATACTTCTTCCTTATTGAGTAAGTATATATACATATATTCACTCAAATCTTTGGAGAAATCATATGAAGTTGAAATCCATCGCCCACGACTACACATAATGGACTATATACATCAATATGTACAAATTCCAATCAGTTAGTTGTCCGTTCCTATTTTGGCCTACGAACGGAGTTTTAATTATCTCTAGGAAAGTATCACAAGCGTCATTTGATCACAATCAAAGACTCCAAAAATCCATCAACATGGAGTTTCTTCATGTATCCCTTTCAATATAATTTAAACGGCGATGTCACTTCGCAAGTGATCTTTCAATCATTTGTCTTGCGACATTTTAGCATTAGTTTTATGGTCGTTATTTCTCCAACCAGACTTGTATATCATCCATCTATTATGGAATACGGTAATTATTTGAACAACCTTTTGTCGTCATAATACCTGATCAAAATAACAATTATTGAAACAAATCTTGAAGGCAAGCTTTGATGTTTAACGAGTAACACAACAACCCTTTGTTTGTTTTGGATGAACATAATCACATATTCTCTTGTTAGTTACTTAGGCCATTGCAGTTCATGAATTGTGTTGTTATGTATGACACTTCATACCAACCAATTCGGTATCCAATACTGCAGAACCACATTGTTTAACAACCAAGGAATACAGCCATAACATGTATCTTCTATATACCTAAATTGGATATCTCCAATCTTTTCTTTTCTGCCAAATATTTTATAGATTCTCTTTCAACAATTCCTTTTCTTTTAAAAGAATTCATCAACATCAATAGTGGTGTCATTCACATGACACATAGTACAAAGTGTGTATAGTCAAATACTAATACCTTTGGACTTGCACTTTGAAGTGGATCATCTTCATCAAATGTTTGTCATTCTTTCAAAATTCCATTCTTTAGTAATCTTTTAGTGTAGTAAACATTTTACTTACATCTTCTATTCATCCTTATCATGACAACTTTCATGATCAAGCTGCTATAGCTTATAAAGGTGAATTGCGAGTATAATGTTTCTTTTTCAAAACCTTTTGGAGGATTAGGACGACTAGCGTCTCCAACCTTCACAAATTCTCATCAAATATGAGGACATATACTCTATCATGTTGTAACCAACACATTGTTTTAGATATCGCAATACCTTTCACATATGATGGTTTCTGAAACATCGCTTTCAGCTCTTAGATAAACTTGATATTAAAAACAATCTTTTGAGTATCAAGAATCATGGAGGCAAATATGATACATTAGATACTAACACTGGAATTGTTACTCTTGATTTAATACTATTTATTAAACTTCACAGAGTAAACGGAGTTTGCTGAAAGTTTGCAACAGGACTTTTAAACTTTAGATTGACACTCAAAACAATACGATACCAGTTCGTAAAGCAAATATCCAGAATTTCTATAGTTCCACTATCTCAACTATAACTAAGCGTAAGGTGGTGAACGGATGCCAATGACTACAACAAACTATGCAAATTCACTTTGATTGTGTTTATGATAAATTGAGTTCGACTAATCCAAATTACAAATGAACTCCCACTCAAAACAACATCCCTCACGTTGTCTTAGTGATTACACGAACCAAATCCACTACACCAAGTCCGATCATCACGAGAGATGATGTAGCTTCATCGACGAACAATCTTCATGTTCATCATATCAATCATATGACTCATGCTCTACCTTTCGGTATTCCGTGTTCCGAGACCATGTCTGTACATGCTAGGCTCGTCAAGATTAACCTTAGTTTCCGCATTTGCAAATCTGGCTTGCACCCGTTGTATGCACATGTAGAGTCTATCACACCCGATCATCACGAGATGCTTCGAAACGACGAGTCTTAGCAACGGTGCCAACTAAGGACGAACACTTTATTACTTGATATTTAGTGAGTGGGATCATCTTATAATGCTACCGTCGCGATCTAAGCAATACAAGATGCATAAAGGATTAACATCACAGGCAATTCATAATTAGTGTGATATGATATGGCCCTTTATTCTTATGCCTTTGATCTCCATCTCCAAAGCACGGACATGATCTCCATCATCACCAGCATTGCGTCAAGGTCCGTGGCGCCGCTCCATGGTTGTCCATCATCACTAGCAACTATTACAGCTACTTGGAATAAAGCTATTACAAGATGAATAGACACGCAGGTCTTAACAGAATTAAAGACAACCATTAGGCTCCTGCCGGTTGCCATATTACAACAAGGATCATTGCATACATCAAATATAATCACAATCACATAATGGCCATATCACATCACAAAACCCCTGCAAAAACTAGTTAGATGCCTCTAATTTTCTTTGCAAGTTTTACGTGGTTTGGGGCTTTCGAATAAGAACGGATCTTACCTACGAAACTGAACCACAACGTTGATACAAGTGCTATCAAGTGCAAAGTGTAGATTGGATCTATACTATGATGGGAGAGACGACACCCGCAAAGCCACTTGTGCAAAGCAAGTTACACATCAAGCGTGGAGCAAGTCTCATGTGCGATGACATGTAGGTTAGCCCGAGCCGCTTCATCCCACCATACCGCAAGATGCAAAGTACACAAAGCAAAAGATGGCACGAGCACCAACGCCCACAACATCATTGTGTTCTACTCGTGCAACAGATCTACGCATAGACACGGCTTTGATACCACTGATGGGTTCGTAGGATGGAAAACAAAAAAATCCTACCGCAAGAACGAACAAAACCCATAACTAGTCTAGATAAAAGCCAATATCTAATCTATTAGACATGAGCAACGAGATAGATCGGTACTAACCCTCGTAGAACCGAAAGCGTTATGAGATTTGATCTCGTGGTTGATGTAGTCGATCACTTGCCGATCTCAAGATCGTGTGGATGATCCTTCCGGCGCCGCGTTCCGGCAGCGCTTCTGCAGTCGGTCACACGTGCAGAGTCGAAGCAGACCTTCCTCTCCCCGTTCCAGCGAGCAGCGGAGGTAATAGATCTTCTCCACGGAATCCCAGCAGCACGACGGTGTGGTGGTGGCGGTGGAGTAGAGAATTCTGCAGGGCTTCGCCTAAGCCGCAGCAGAGCGAAGGAGGAGGAGAGAGGCGGCGACTAGGGCTTATTATGAGAGAGGGCTAGGAGGGGGCGCCCCCTCCCTTCTATTTAAAGGAGGGAGGCGCGCTTGGGGAGGGGGAGTCCTAGTAGGACTCCCCTCCTATGGCCGGCGGGTTGGGAAGAGGGAGGAGTCCTCCTCCCCCACGAATCCGTGTCTCGCCCCACAAGGTTTCCTTTGACCCTTTCTTGGTTTTCAAGCAAACACCAAGAACTCTTCTAGAACCTTCCAGAACATTCCGAAACCTTCTAGAATCTCCATACAAACACTCCGGAACATTTCCTAACTTAGAAAATGATCCCCAATATATGAATCTTATTCTCTGGACCATTCCGGATCTCCTCGTGATGTCCCGGATCCAATCCGAGACTCCGAACAACATTCGGTCTCCAACGCACATTCCATATCTACTTAAAACAACTTCGAACCTTAAGTGTGTCACCCTACGGTTCGTGAATATGCAGACATGATGAAGACACCTCTCCGATCAATAACCATCAGCGGGATCTGGAGATCCATAACGGCTCCCACATACTCAACGATAACTTTGTGATCGATAGAACCATTAACATACGAAACCAATTCCCTTTGTCACGCGATATTCTACTTATCCGAGGTTTGATCGTTGGTATCTCCATACCTAGTTCTACCTCGTTACTGATAAGTACTCTTTACTCGTTCCATGTTATGTCATCCCTTGTGACCTAGTCACATGCTTGCAAGCTATCTAGATGACACTCCACCGAGAGGGCCTAGAGCATATCTATCCGTCATATGGATGGACAAATCCCAATCTTGGTCCATGCGCTTCAACACATACTTTCAGAATACCCAATGACACCTTTATAACCACCCAGTTACGAAGCGGTGTTTGATGTCATCAAAGTACCCATCCGGTGATGGTGATTAACATAACCTCATGGTCGAAGGATTAGGTTACTATGTATTTGAAAGCTTACAGCAATACGAACTTAATGACTTGATCTTATGCTACGCTTACTATGGGTGTGTGTCCATCACATCATTCTCCTAATGACATAACCTTGTTATTAATCACATCCAATGTCCATGATCAGGAAACCATGATCATCAATTAATCAACAAGCTAGTTCAACAAGAGGCTTACTAGGGACTCTTTTATGTTTACAAAACACACAAGTATTAATGTTTCCGGTTAATACAATTATAGCATGGGATGTAAACATTTATCATAAACATAAAGATATAATAATAACCACTTTATTATTGCCTCTTGGGCATATCTCCAATACCGGTAAGTCCACCAAAGTCCATACTTGGTTTTCGTACATGGATCCCATTTCGGATTTCATGGCTTCTAGCCATTTGTCGGAATCTGGGCTCTCCATAGCTTCTTCATACGTCGCAGGGTCATCAGTGTTGTCTACCAACATGACGTTCAAGGAAGAGTCATACCACTCAGGAGTGGTACGAACCCTTGTTGACCTGCGAGGTTCAGTAGTAACTTTGTTCGAAGTTTCATGATCATCATCATTAGCTTCCTCTCCAGTTGGTGCAGGCGGCACAGAAACATCTTCCGGTGCTGCGCTACTCTCAACTCCGAAAGAAAGTTCAATAACCTCGTCGAGTTCTACTTTCCTTCCAGTCACTTCTTTCGAGAGAAATTCCTTCTCCAGAAAGGATCCATTCTTAGCAACGAAAACTTTGCCTTCGGATCTATGATAGAAGGTATACCCAATTGTTTCTTTAGGGTATCCTATGGAGACGCATTTCTCCGCTTTGGGTTCAAGCTTATCAGGTTGTAACTTCTTTACATACGCTTCGCAGCCCCAAACTTTAAGGAACGACAACTTAGGTTTCTTACCAAACCATAATTCATACGGTGTCGTTTCAACGGATTTAGATGGTGCCCTATTTAAAGTGAATGTGGCTGTCTCTAATGCATAGCCCCAAAATGATAACGGTAAATCTGTAAGAAACATCATAGACCGAACCATATCTAAGAGAGTTCGATTACGACGTTCGGACACACCATTACGCTGTGGTGTTCCCGGCGCTATCAACTGTGAAAGTATTCCACATTTCTTTAAATGCATGCCAAACTCATAACTCAGATATTCACCTCCGCGGTCAGAACGCAGAAACTTAATCTTCTTGTTACGATGATTTTCCACTTCACTTTGAAATTCCTTAAACTTCTCGAAAGTTTCGGATTTATGTTTCATAAAGTAGACATACCCATATCTACTCAAGTCATCCGTGAAAGTGAGAACATAATGATATACACCACGTGATGCTACACTCATTGGACCACACACATCGGTATGTATTATTTCCAATAAGTCTGTAGCTCGCTCCATTACTCCAGAGAATGGAGTCTTAGTCATTTTTCCCATTAGACATGCTTCACATCTTTCAAGTGATTCAAAATCAAGTGATTCAAGAAGTCCATCAGAATGGAGTTTCTTCATACGCTTCACTCCAATGTGACCAAGACGACAGTGCCACATGTATGTAGAATTATCATTCAATTTTATTCGTTTAGCATCTATGTTGTGAACATGTGTATCACTACTATCGAGATTCAATAAGAATAAACCATTCATCTCAGGTGCATAACCATAAAAGATATTACTCATATAAATCGAACAACCTTTATTCTCAGACTTAAAAGAGTAACCGTCTCGCAATAAACAAGATCCAGATATAATGTTCATGCTTAACGCAGGCACCAAATAACAATTATTTAAATTTAAAACTAATCCCGATGGTAGATGTAGAGGGAGCGTGCCGACGGCGATCACATCAACCTTGGAGCCATTTCCAACGCGCATCGTCACCTCGTCTCTTGCCAGTCTTCGTTTATTCCACAGCTCCTGTTTCGAGTTACAAATATGAGCAACCGAACCAGTATCAAATACCCAGGCACTACTACGATTACTAGTAAGATACACATCTATAACATGTATATCGAATATACCTTTCTTCTTGATGTTGTTGTTCTTTAGATCCGCCAGGTATTTGGGGCAGTTACGCTTCCAGTGACCAACACCCTTGCAGTAGAAGCACTCAGTTTCAGGTTTAGGACCAGCCTTGGGCTTCTTAGCAGGTGCGGCAGCTTTCTTGCCGTCCTTCTTGAAGTTTCCCTTGTTCTTAGGCTTGCCCCGTTTCTTGAAATTGGTGGTCTTATTGACCATCAACACTTGGTGTTCTTTCATGATCTCCACTTCAGCAGTTTTCAGCATGGACGATAGTTCAGGCGACGTCTTGTTCATGCAGTGCATATTTTAGTTCATCACAAAGTTCTTTTAACTTGGTGGCAGTGATTGGAGGACACGGTGAATCCCCAATTCATTAGGAATCGGTATCCCCAACTCTCGGAGTTTGTTTGCGTGCCCAAACATGGTGAGCACGTGCTCGCTAACGGAGCTACCCTCTTCCATCTTGCAGGTAAAGAACTTCTCGGAAGCTTCATAGCTTTCCATGGTCGCGCGAGTCTCAAATATGAGTTTGAGCTCCTTAATGATTTCAAATGGGTCATGGTGCTCAAAACGCTTTTGAAGCTCCGATTCTAAACCGTACAGGATGGCACACTGAACTGTGGAGTAGTGATGTTTGCGAGTGGCATAAACATTCTTTACGTCATCGGTGGCATCTTCTGCAGGTGGGTCACCTAGCGGTGCTTCGAGCACATAGGTCAACTGACCAGCCCTGAGGACGATCTTCAGTCCACGGAACCAGTCTGTGAAATTGCTTCCATTGTTCTTAAGCTTTTCTTTCTCTAGGAACGCATTGAAATTGATGGAAACGTTCGCCATTATCTAGAACATATTTGCAAGTAGTTAAGACTAAGTTTATGATAAATAGTGTTCAAATTTAATTCTTAAATCAACTAGGTGAACTCCCACTCAAAATAACATCCCTCGCAGTTGTTTTAGTGATTACACGAACCAAATCCACTACACCAAGTCCGATCATCACGTGAGATGATGTAGCTTCATCGGCGAACAATCTTCATGTTCATCATATCAATCATATGACTCATGCTCTACCTTTCGGTATTCCGTGTTCCGAGACCATGTTTGTACATGCTAGGCTCGTCAAGATTAACCTTAGTTTCCGCATGTGCAAATCTGGCTTGCACCCGTTGTATGCACACGTAGAGTCTATCACACCCGATCATCACGAGATGCTTCGAAACGACGAGTCTTAGCAACGGTGCCAACTAAGGACGAACACTTTATTACTTGATATTTAGTGAGAGGGATCATCTTATAATGCTACCGTCGCGATCTAAGCAATACAAGATGCATAAAGGATTAACATCACAGGCAATTCATAATTAGTGTGATATGATATGGCCCTTTATTCTTATGCCTTTGATCTCCATATCCAAAGCACGGACATGATCTCCATCATCACCAGCATTGCGTCAAGGTCCGTGGCGCCGCTCCATGGTTGTCCATCATCATTAGCAACTATTACAACTACTTGGAATAAAGCTATTACAAGATGAATAGACACGCAGGTCTTAACAGAATTAAAGACAACCATTAGGCTCCTGCCGGTTGCCATATTACAACAAGGATCATTGCATACATCAAATACAATCACAATCACATGTAGGCCATAACACATCACAAAACCCCTGCAAAAACAAGTTAGACGCCTCTAATTTTCTTTGCAAGTTTTACGTGGCTTGGGGCTTTCGACTAAGAATGCATCTTACCTACGAAACCGAACCACAACGTTGATACAAGTGCTATCAAGTGCAAAGTGTAGATTTGATCTATACTATGATGGGAGAGACAGACACCCGCAAAGCCACTTGTGCAATACGAGTTGCACGACAAGCGTGGAGCAAGTCTCATGTACGATGACATGTAATGTTAGCCCGAGCCGCTTCATCCCACCATACCGCAAGATGCAAAGTACACATATAGCAAAAGACGGCACGAGCACCAACGCCCACAACCTCATTGTGTTCTACTCGTGCAACAGATCTACGCATAGACAAGGCTCTGATACCACTGATGGGTTCGTAGCATGGAAAACAAAAAAATTCTACCGCAAGAACGAACAAAACCTAGATCTAATCTAGATAAAAGCCAAGATCTAATCTACTAGACATGAGCAACGAGATAGATCGGTACTAACCCTCATAGAACCGAAAGCGTTAACGAGATTAGATCTCGTGGATGATGTAGTCGATCACTTGCCGATCTCAAGATCGTGTGGACGATCCTTCTGGCGCCGCGTTCCGGCAGCGCTTCCGCAGACGGTCACACGTGTGGAGTCGAAGCAGACCTTCCTCTCCCTGTTCCAGCGAGCAGCGGAGGTAGTAGATCTTCTCCACGGAATCCCAGCAGCACGACGGCGTGGTGGTGGTGGTGGAGATGAGAATTCTGCAGGGCTTCGCCTATGCCTATGCAGAAGAAACGTGGAGGAGAGAGGCGGCTGAGATTGGGAGTTATGAGACAAGGTGCAAGAGGGGGCGCCCCCTCCCTTCTATTTAAAGGAGGGAGGCGCGCTTGGGGAGGGGGAGTCCTAGTAGGACTCCCTCCTCCTTGGGCCGGCGGGTTGGGGGGAGGAATCCTCCTCCCCCACGAATCCGTGTCTTTCCCCACTTGGTTTCTTTGATCCCTTTCTTGGTTTTCAAGCAAACTCCAAGAAATCCTCTAGAACCTTCCAGAACATTCTGAAACCTTCTAGAATCTCCATACAAACACTCCGGAACATTTCCTAACTTAGAAAACGATCCCCAATATATGAATCTCATTCTCCGGACCATTCCGGATCTCCTCGTGATGTCCCGGATCCATTCCGAGACTCCGAACAACATTCGGTCTCCAACGCAAATTCCATATCTACTTAAAACAACTTCGAACCTTAAGTGTGTCACCCTACGGTTCGTGAATATGCAGACATGATGAAGACACCTCTCCCATCAATAACCATCAACGGGATCTGGAGATCCATTACGGCTCCCACATACTCAACGATTACTTCGTGATCGATAGAACCATTTAACATACGAAACCAATTCCCTTTGTCTCGCGACATTCTACTTATCTGATGTTTGATCGTCACTATCTTCATACCTAGTTCTTCCTCATTACTGATAAGTACTCTTTACTCGTTCCATGTTATGTCATCCCTTGTGACCTAGTCACATGCATGCAAGCTATCTAGATGGCATTCCATCGAGAGGGCCCAGAGTATATCTATCCGTCATATGGATGGACAAATCCCAATCTTGGTCTATGCGCTTCAACACATACTTTCAGAATACCCAATGACACCTTTATAACCGCCCAGTTACGAAGCGGCGTTTGATGTCATCAAAGTACCCATCCGGTGATGGTGATTAACATAACCTCATGGTCGAAGGATTAGGTTACTATGTATTTCAAAGCTTACAGCAATACGAACTTAATGACTTGATCTTATGCTACGCTTACTATGGGTGTGTGTCCATCACATCATTCTCCTAATGATATAACCTTGTTATTAATCACATCCAATGTCCATGATCAGGAAACCATAATCATCAATCAATCAACAAGCTAGTTTAACAAGAGGCTTACCAGGGACTCTTTTATGTTTACAAAACACACAAGTATTAGTGTTTCCTAATAATACAATTATAGCATGGGATGTAAACATTCATCATAAACACAAAGATATAATAATAATCTCTTTTATTATTGCCTCTTGGGCATATCTCCAACATGGTGTTAGTATAAGGTTGGTCCCGAATAGGTCTCTCTTATCCCTCTCTAATAGCCGACAGTTGCATCGAGTCTCTATAGGTTGTTTATGCATGCTTCGCTGCCACTTCAGCCCACCATACCTATGTAGGCGAGAGCCGCCGAATTCTAGCCTCGCCGTGTATTGGCCTCAGTACCGACGCTCCTCTTTTTCCTTGCCCTTTCTCGGCACCCCTTTTGTTTTAGCAGGTTTGAGATCAACGTCGTTAGCAGGGTTACCCTTCCGGCTTGGCCTGGGCAGGGTTATGGACGCCATTGGTTATTCTTCAGGGCTCTTAGCTCAATTTGCTTCTTATCCGTACTCGGATGACGTATCGTTTTCAAGGTAATTTGGATCTTTGTACTGTATATCTGTATTCTTGACTCAATGAGTCGCTGCTGTATATATATATATATATATATGTTTCTGTGGGTTCCATCATGGACTATTGTGTAATATTATTACTTCGTTCTCCACCCGCACGCAAGTGCCTGGTGGGCGTCCTTGAATCGTTTCTATGCGGGTTTGGCGGGAAGCGCTAAAACTTGCATAGGGCTGATTCGAGGGTGTTACAGGAGACAAACCCGGGCCTCCACTAGCCTTCCCTTCCTCCTCCCCTCCCTACCTCCGCCTGAGGACACCACTGACAAATTCCATGTGTCTAACTATGGTGGATGGGTGCCTCATATGTCTCTCTCACGTGCGTGTGTGCATGCGCGTGTGTGTGTCTCTGTGTTTGTGAGTTTGTGTGTGTGTTGAGGTGTGTGTGCGCGTGTTCTCAAGCTCGGAAGAGGCTTTTGCTAGTCGTCTTGGCAGTGGCCGCTGCTGGCTACACGAGTGGTGGCGCTGTCAAATCCTGAGGTGGGGGCGCGGTGTTAGCCTAGCAACCTCGGTGCGGTGTGACGGAGAAAAGGGTCGTGTCGAGTTCCAACGCGAACTGGGCATCCCGAGGATGGATGTGGCCTCCATGACTTGGGGTCGTGTGGCGTTCTGCGTTGGTGGCATCACATCAGGTGCCCTCATCTTCGAAAGATCTAGGCATGTGTAGCTTAGCCACCACTGGAGAGGACACCTCGGCGGGTTTAGCCGTATCAATAGTGGCTAGAGGGTGGGTCCTGTGAGCGGCAGTGGAGCTATTATTTATGATATGGTGTAGGTCAGGAGTGCCTCTAAAGATGAGATCTTGCGCTTGCGTGGTCTGGGTGACTCATCACCGTCAGGACCAAAGTAGGGGCTCCCTTGGTTTCCTCATCTCTTCTATGTTTGCTCCCTACAGCACCATGTGTGACAAGTTGACCTAACCTCCACTCCATCATCAAGAATGTCCTGTGAGGAAAAGGTCCTCACTTTCTGATTCCTTGGTGTTTTTCTACTGCTATGGTTGTATCATAGTGAGTGTTTTACTGCCACCTGAATGTCGTTGTAGTCTCCAGTAGGTCCATTCATACTCTCCATCATATATTGGTGCTCTCGGCTCCTAGGGTTGATGACCGGGAGGTTACCGTTGACATTTCTGGAGATGCTTTCTAGAGTGGTGTGTGTGTGTGGAGAAAGCCCGACGGTTTGGGCAAGGCATTGCCCAGTCTTTCCGGTGTTGATGACGACGACGCTCTTAGGCACCAATTTCCTCCTTAGAGGCATCTCCATTGAGCCTCGTCTTTGTCACAATCATGGTTGGATGCCTCTAGGTGAAAACCTAGATCATTCACAGGTCGCGTGACGACGTCACTTGGCAAGGGTCGGTCCATGGGGGGGAGAGGGTGTGGAGGGACGGCCGCCCCAGGCCAAAAAATATTGGGGGCCCTTCCTAGGTATTGCTTTATATATGGCCTAATGTAGATCAAAAAATAATACTACCTCCATTCCAGAGCTTAAGGCTTTTTTTTAAAGTCAAACTATCTAAAGTTTGACCAAGTTTCTAAAAAAATATTAATATTTACAATATAAAAATCATACCCGTTGATAAATCATGAAACATATTTTCACATGGACATCTATATAATATCATAGTTCGTGATAGTTTTTGATAAAAGTTTGGTCAAACTTTCCGTAGCTTGACTTTTTTTTTAAAAGTCTTAAGCTTTGTGACGGAGGTAGTAGAGAGTAGCAGTTCAACGTCTCCATTGGGCTAGTTGGGGCCTTTTCAAGTCAAAGAAAAATAAAGACAAGAGACGATGCGATCAGATCTGGCGACATGGACTGTCTAGCAACTCTCGTTTGGCCGTTCCCCTAACTCGTCGTCTCGATAGTAAAAAGGGGAATCACATCTCTCAATAAAAAGGGGGAATCGCAATTGACGCAGTAGAACGCTGGCAACCGATCACCCGTCGCACATCGCCTCTAATCGTCTCGGTCGTTTCTCAAGGATGGCCGTTCACCGATGGTCTGATTCTAGTATGCGCGAAAGGTATCAAAACATTTAGTCCCACTACCCAATTCTCTGAATCTATATGAACTTGATCGATGTATGCCCTAATTCTAGGCTTCCACTTCTGATTATTACCTATTTTTCTTACTTTGAGTGTAATTAACTGGTTATGGCGTCTAAATCCGGTGCTAAGGATGGGAAAAGAGGAAGCAAAAACAGAAATTGATAGAATCACATAGAGGATCTCTTCATAAATTTCTGAAGAACAATGCAAGCATTTCGAGAAAGCCAGATGAGTTGGTGCTAGTTCGGTGGGAAATGGAGTAATGTTGATCTAGAATATGATATCGGTATGGAGGAAAACATTGACATGAGCACGGGTGATGAAAATATGAGAGATCATGAGCACATATTTAATTCATATCCTATAAAATCTGCTAGTGCCGATGAGGAAACGGTTATTGTCAGAGAAGTGCTATCCTAATAATTTTATTTCTATTGGATCTTACTTACTATGTTCATGATTGTTGCATCATTAGAAAGAAGCTTTTTAAAGTTGAAATTGCTGAAGAACTATTTGAGATCGGTAATGTCTCAAGAGGTTAAATGGTTTGATAACTCTTTTCATCGGGAAGAAGTTATTGGACAAGATTGATTGCATCTTCGGTGATTTTGCTTCTATGAATTTACGGAGAAAATTTTAAGGTAAAATATAAAGATTGTTATTTTTATATGGATATTGCATCTAGGTACACTTTAAGTCTATTTTTCATCATTTCATACATGCATATCAAAAAAAAAATTATAGTAAGAGGCTCCATATTTTAATTTCATCCCGGGTCTCGAAATCTCAGAACCGACTCTGACTCTTGGGTTGTGTTTCTCTTCTTGAAGATGTTGCCGCTTGAGACCTTAATCTCCGTCGTTCTCTTGGTTACTCGCTGTGTGGTCACCGTTTAGATGGAGTATCCGCCTTGTAGTCGATTGATGGGGATTCCGGCATAGCTGCCGGCGACATCCTCAGCTTCTCAATTGATCGAGACGAATACCTCAAACGTCGAACCGTCATATCTTAGCTTATCGTAGCTGTTCTCTTCTTTTTTGGTTGTTGTTTTTCTTTGGTACGTGTGTTTATATTGTAAGCTGGCAAACCCAGCGTAAATCGTGGTTGTAATGACTTTGCTGGATTTTTTTAATTTAAAGTCGGTCTCTTGGAGCCTTTCATTAAAAAAACTCTGAACAAATTTAACAAGCAGCGAATTGACCGAAGATTGCCTGGGTGGGCAACTCAGGTAATGAACCAAGTAGGAAAGGGTGGCCATGATAATCGCAGTTCTGTCAGCCATCCCTAATATTTTCATTTTTTTAGAGGGATAATCCCTAAGAGGTCGTTTGGTATCCATAGGTCTAGAATTCTGGAATTAATTTTACAATTCCATCCTTATGCTCTTTGGTTGACACGGAATTGGGCTATCATTTCATTTGGCAAATCCATTAAAATATCCTCATGTGTGAACCTGATTCCTATCTCAGACCCGTCATTTGCAAATTCCGGTGGCAACCAAATATATGGGTATTTTTAAAAACATAATATAAATGAAATGAATACTGGGTGCGAAACGACCTCTAATATTTTCATGGCATGTATCCTCTTTTCACCATGGCTGACTCCCCCATGTAGCGCGTGGCATCCATCAAGTATTCAACCATCCCGCCGAGTGTGCCGCATGCCTGCGTAGGTCCGAGGTTAGGGCATCTCCACCGGGCCGATCCAAACGGGTGATCGAAACGGTCCGTTTCTGTCCGTTTGGATCGGCTCGCGGTCACATTAGGGTTGCGGTCCGGCCTGTCCGGTTAGCCGCGCCTAGTAGCGCGACCCAAATGTCCGCGCCTGGCCATGGACCACGTTGTTTTTTCTAAAATTCAAACTGACAATGTTCGCGCGTAAAATAAATTGGCAAAGTTCATACATAATATATTACATTCAAAACATAAATAGGAAAAAAAACAGGCCCTAGCTGTAGATAGTGACGATCTCCTCGCTGCCGTCGTCGCCGCCCCGTCCATCTATGGATCAAGGTCGATGTACTCCGACGACATCCAAAGGTGTGGCGGCGGCAGACCCGGAGCTAGCGCCGGCACAGGTGCGGGAGGTGTCGGGTGGTCGATGACCTGGCACGGGCGGAGCGTACCACCCAGGCGCGGGCGGAGCAGCCCACCCCGCAGCGGCTGCGGTGGACGTGGTGGCGGTGGCGGTGGCAGCGGTTGCCCGACGTTGAGCCACCAGGCCTCCTGGTAGCCATCCCACATCAGGTCCTCCTCCCTCGAGCTGGCCTTGATTGCCTGCTCGAGAAAGGCGTCCTCGTCGTAGCCCTGTGCCAGGACCTCCTAGTACTCCGGGAGCAGGTGCGTGGCGGCGGATGCGGAGGACGACCCCTCCTCCTCCTCCTTGACGGCAATGTCAACGTCGTGGAGGTAGCATTGGTGGTTGGCAGTGCCGTCGGAGGTGGCCTCGTTGGTGGGGAGGTCGCTGGGGCCCCACGGGTCGAACTCGCCGTGATAGGCGCTGAGGCGGCACGCCGTGTGCTCCCAGTCCAGGAACTCCTTCCAGAACACCAGGTTGTGGTAAGCGCGGTCGTACCCAAAGGCTGGCGAGAGCTTGCGGATGCGGTGGGCCGTCTCCACCTCCAGCGCCTTGTCTTCCTTCGGGGCGGGCGACACCGGCACCCGCTCCTGGTTGAGGTGCCAGTCCGTAGGGAGGGAGACATCTTGGTGGGCGATGCTTCTCCCCTCCCTCCACCGCCGCTCGCACTCCGCCACGCGGAAGTAGCGGCGGTCGCGGGCTGGCTCCGCATCCTCCCGGCGCGCGGCTCGGACGCCGACGAAGTCTAGCGCCCGGGGCGGCGGTGGCAGGACCCCCCGAAGGAAGGCCGGCATGTCGCTCCGTTGACGGTGCCGGCCGCTCGAGCCGGATCTGCCAGCTTCGTGGTCGTTCTTCGACTTCTTGAACCACCCCGGCTTCTTCATCACTGCGGTGGTGGTGGCGGTCGCGGTAGCTGCGACAGCTAGTTGCTCAGTGGCTACGGCGACGGCGATGGCGATGGCGAGAGGAGGAGAGGTGTGTGACACCGACGGCCACAGGGGTAGCTTAAGTAGCACGCCCGTGGGAGCGCGCGCAGGTTCTCGCGCCTTCACGATCAATGCCGGCGCGGGAACTCAGGCAACGCCCCATCCCGTCGTCATTGATGGCGAAGGCTGCTGCGGTTGCGTCTGACTCGGTACCGCCGTTCAGTCTGCCGCCCGCACCTCTGAATCGGTGCCGCGGTTGCGTCTGAATCGGTGGCACGGTTGCCTCTGACTCGCTACGGACGCTGGCGGGTGGACCAGTAGCGCGCACGGGGAGGACACGCCCGCGACCCGCCTGTGTCCGGACCAACGCAACGGTCATGCAAATTAGATACGCCGATGGGTCGAGCTAAACGCGTCGAGCCAGATGAATCGTGTCGCTGGGAGACCGCGCATCCCGCACGTCCGCGTTCGGACGGGCCCAGACAGATTGGGTCAGGCCGGTGGAGACGCGGTAGGGAACGCTGCACCGCCTGCCTGTGATCCTCGCTAGTCCTCTCCTCTCATCGAATTGAACGCGGCATGCTGGTGAGTGTGTGTCGACGCGTGAAGCCGGTGAGGCGATCCGGCGCGTGTGCGCGTGCGAGGCCACATAGTACGCACACTTCCGCGTCGGACCGACTGCCCCTGTCAGCGTCCGTGGCTAGCAGGCTCTGCTGGTGCGAGCACACCAGGGGCGGCCTCTGCTCTGTCGGCATCCGGCGGCGAACTGCTCCGCCACCATCCCTGATTCTTCTGCCACGTCGCAGTCGTTACCTATGGCAATGCGGGCTACTACCAACTCTTCCATCGGCAGCTGCCCCTGCCCGCCCCCAAATCGAAACGGCGAAGCTAAGCAAGATGATGCCCACCACACGCGCATTTATTTGTCTGCCCCAATCTTCTTGTGCTAACCATGTTCTTCTGTTTCGCTGTGCGCGCGTGTGTGTTTTGGCGGGCGACCCAGAATCCTAGAGTAGTTCACCGATCGTACACAATACGCGCAGATTCTGAATTGCAAAGTTCACAGCGGGATTCACAGTGATCTGCACTCCACTCGATCTCTACCATACATGGACGGAACAGAATTGTTTTGCCCCTGCAGACAAACAACCTGCTCTCTCTTCTGCTCAAGGCAGAGCTTTACAAAAAATATGCCGGCCGCTCTAAACAACCTGATGCCGGCCGCTGTAAAGTGAGCGTGAACTCAGATGCATCGCAGGAGTTGCGGCACCAACATTCGATCGAATCAGGCCACGGAACAACCGAAAGCACGCGCACAGACAACAGCCTAACAAGACTTGCCACAGAGGGAACAACTTAATTTTACAGTTCAAATTCAGCACAGATCGATCAAGTATCCGGTGGATCCGAAGCATGCGACGTTCAGAAAACCAACGCCTACCGCCTGCCTGCAGATAACCAGCATCAACAAAATGGAGTTGTTTTCCCCCTTTAGACAAACTACCTGTTCTTGTGCTCAAGGCGGAGCAGCTAGCTAGTCTAAACTCGAGATGCATCATCACAGGGATTGCGGCTAGTAATGATCGATCAATTGAGGCCACGGATCAATAACCAAAAGCTTGCAAATAAAACAGCATTGACTTCTTTTAGAGAGTAACTTTACAGTTCAAATTCAGCAGAGATCGATTATTTCGTGAAACCGAACGACATCAGCCAGAAAATTCAGAAAACCAAAGTATGCCTACCGCCCGCCTGCATATGCCCAAAGCTTCCCTGCCGACCCCCCCAGCGCCGATCGAGGCTTCCACCCTCCGTCGGTGGGTCAGTAGCACGGGACGACGACGCAGCGCCTGCGGCGGGGCGGCGGCGAGCAGACGACGAAGAGCAGCATGATGACCACCGCGGCCATGAGCAGCGGCATCAGGTTGAACTCCGCCTCGTCCTCCTCCTGGCTGCAGCACAGCTTCCCCATGATCGCGCGCTCGACTCGCAGGTAGAGGTGGACTCGAGCTCGGTCGCGGTAGTAGGACGAGGAAGAAGAAGAAGCACGAGACGAGTTCTTCTCCTCGCAGTCTGGCAGCAGTGGGATTTCTGCTGTGTCTTAAAGACTACTGCTGGCTCCGTTTGTTGGGTCAGTCGTCTCTGAAAGTTCCATTGAATTTCCCGATGGCGTTCGCTCGCTCGATCGCTTTCTGGCATCATGTGCGCGGTGGTTGCCGCGTCGCCGTCGTCCTCTTCCACCTCCCTTCCTCTTCTTCAATGATGGATTTTCTTTTCTGCTTCCCGGGACCGTCCGGTTGGGGACGAGACAAGCATCCGCCAATCAATCAATCAATCACAACTCAGCTTCGCGCCCACCCACTCAGAGCCAGAGGCTGGGCACTACCAACAGGTGAGGTCAGGATGAGATCGATCGCTACGGCCTACAGGCAGCAGGTAAGTGCGTAGGAATGCAGCCAGCGTGATTATTAGTACTACTGTAGTTAAATTAACTGACGTTAGGAAGGGATGGTCAAAATACGTGTTCCTCTGCTTGGCACTGTCATCATCACATTCCTCAGAGGAATAACCGTCACTATCTAGTCTAGCGTTAATTTAGTCCACCTGGTGAAAACCGCGACTTAAATCTCTGCTGCTAGTACTACTATATATAATCCTGGTAACGCATGTTTTTTGGGGTATAATTCTTCACCCATTGACCTTTACGCTAAAAAACAGGGTGTGCATCATCGAATCTACAAGTAGCGATTACTCTACGTCAATTTGGGTACTACCTGTACACGCATAATTGATGTACTTTCGTCAAGAACCACTTGCTGTCAGTGTACGTCCTTGATCGAGTCCAGCATAATAACCGCGATTGGGTGAGCGTCTCCTACCTTCCTGATGTACGCATCGTGTATTTGCCACATTCGTTTCAACAGGGGGAAGCGGACCTGTGCTATTAAGGTGCATGCCGACTAAAATTGACATCCTGCATTAACCTCTGTTTTCCTTTAGTGGGGATTCGGAACTTTCGGAGGTAACATATTTCGTCAATAATTGCCGCTTCATTTAACGGAATCTTTTTATCATAATGGTTTTCTTAAGCAAAAACAAATAAAAGGAAAACACTCTTTTTTTTTGGAACCATGCAGGAGCACTGTATGTATTAATATCTCTTCTCTACTATCTAAAAAGAAAACCGGTGTTCCGTTTTTTGCCTCATCCCACTACGTCGCTTCTTTCGTCGCTGACTCTCCGCTCGCCCCGCACGTCGTGTCTCATCCCCGCTTCGCCTGTCCTTCTATGTGCCAGTCGCTCTAGCAGTCTAACCCTACCCCATCCGGAGTCTATTCCGTGGCTCCCGCAAGCGTTTCCAATTTTCTGCTCCATCTCATCTTAGATCCCTCAACAACGTCGGTGACCGCCGCCCATCTCTCACTCTTCTTAGTGGCCGGCAGCAACCTGGCTCGCATGCACAGTGCAGGAGACCCACACCTCTCCCCCGTCATGCCCTAAAGCGATGCTGGCCACGGATCTAGCAGCGGCAGAGGTCAAGTGCAAGGAAGGAAGCCGGCCACGTAGATGTTGTTAGGAATCTAGGCATTTTTCCGATTATATTAATCCAGGAATAAATCATGAACATGATGTGGACACGCTGATACTTGATTATGTAACTATGCAATACTAGGCAAATCATAGAGACATCTACAGAAATCACTAGTACTATGCACATCGAAATTAGCAGAAGAGGGATAAGCATGTAGTACCCTCCAGTAGGCCAATTGGCCGAAGCAACAGCGGTCACGGCAGCAGAGGCGGTAGCCTCGTCGGCTGCCCTGTTCTCAGCGGCAGCCGGATCAGCAATGGTAGCCATGGCGATGAAGAAGGCGTTGATGTAGTGGAAGTAGTCGAACGTTGGCGAGCAGTCGCGTAGGAGACGCTCCCCAAAAACCTAATCGCCCCTCTCCCGTACATGATCTCGAGAGGGCGTGGTTTCGGAGGCCTGCTCACCCGTCAGCCGTGTACGCAGCGGACGGGGTGGGATCACCGGAGGCAGCAGCAGTGAGAGGAACGACAAGGGGCGGAGGCAGATGGTTCTGTTCTGTATCTCCCGAAGAGGACGACCTCCTCCATATATAAGCACAGACCAGGACGGTTCAACGGAAAGAAGAAACGCCCGCAATGAAGGACTGAAACGCCTGTAATAAAGTACCAGTAACGCCAGCACTTAAGGCAAAACGTTTAAGCCTCATTAGCATTTTAGTTGCAACCGTTTGTATCCCGTTTCCGTGCGACAAAAAGAACACATCGGCTCGGCGAGATTCCCGCAACCCGCGGTGCGCGCGCGCGTCGTGACGAGGCGAGGCGAGGCGAGGCGTGGCGTGGCGAGGCGGGCGTGCATGCGGGGCTCCTCTCCTTCTTCTCACACCACATACAAATGGTAGAAGAGCTCACCTTATATGTTGGTGCTCATCTCTCCCCACTAGCAATGTGGGACTAAACTCCCCCCACTTGCCTTGATAAGCATGAATGAGCCCTTAGGGATTTTCAGAAATTGTTAGATGGGCCTAGAGCCCACCCTATATTTCAACAATCCCCCACCAGATCCCTAAGGCCCATGGTATTGTCCTCTGTTCCCAACACTGTTTTGATATACCGGTATTTTCAGTGGAGACCTGTTAAGGTTGAACATCCACCTAGAACAAATAGCTACACTCCTTTACAACTGAGCAATGGACTATGCCTTGAATTGTCAGTTTGGTGTAAAGGAGTTTCACTAAATGTCTTACCAGTACTAGGCTGCCGAAGGATGACCCCTCGGGTGGAGCATATTAGTCATACTCCTGGCCTATTCATGAGCTTACTAGAGATCACCCCAATCTCATAGACTGTGACCAGCAGTCGGGCTCACATAGGTGTGTTCCTCCAAAGATCACTCTGTAGGATAGCATCTTGCTTATAGAAGCTTTGGAACACATTAAGACAAAAGTCAACCTGCCATACAGTTTCTAAGAGTATTGTATATCCAGCGGAGTGGGTTAGTAAACTACTCTCCTCAGTTAACCATTAGCTTGTTTTCCCAGATCCTACTTCACGGGATCTCCGATCACATAGGTTGGGTTACTACCATGGCAACTCATGTGGGTCTCATTCCCATCTCCCTCGATGCATTTTCTATCACAACACGTGATAGCCCTTTAGTAAAGGGATCTGCCAGATTCTTAGCCGACTGGATATAATCCAATGCTATCACTCCAGAGTTTCTTAAAGTTCTAACAACTTTTAATCTCATTCGTATGTGTTTGTTGGACTGCTTGTTGTTCTTTGAACTTTTTACCTTGACAATTACTGTTTGATTGTCACAGTTCATAAGAATAGCCGGTACTGGCTTTTCAACCACTGGCAGGTCCATCAAAAGATCTCGAAGCCATCCTGCTTCGACACCAGATGTGTCTAATGCTGTTAATTCTGCTTCCATTGTCGATCTCGTTAGGATCGTTTGCTTGCAAGACTTCCAGGAAACAGCACCACCTCCAAGGGTAAACACATACCCCGTTGTGTCTTTCATCTCATCAGCATCAGAGATCCAATTCGCATCACAATACCCTTCAAGTACTGACGGTTGCCCGGTATAGTGAAGTCCATAGTTCATAGTACCTTTTAGATAGCGCATAATTCTTTCAACAACACGCCAATGATCATCACCCGGATTAGAAACAAACCGGCTCAGTTTGCACACAGCAAACGTGATGTCAGGCCTTGTAGCGCTAGCTAGATACATGAGTGAACCAATGATCTGAGAATATCTCAGCTGATCCTTACCCGTGCCTTCAAACTTTCGAATTCGCACACTAGGATCATATGGTGTTGGAGAAATTTTGCAGTCCGAATATCCAAAACAACTCAAAACTTTTTCAACATAATGGGATTGCAGAAGCGTAATCCCACCCTCATTGTCTCTCAGTAGCTTAATGTTTAAGATAACATCAGCCACACCAAGATCCTTCATCTCAAAATTCTGAGATAGAAATGACTTAACCTCCTCGATGACTTTGAGGTTTGTCCCAAGTATCAGTATGTCGTCGACATACAAGCACAGTATAACTCCTTCGCCCCCACCATAGCGATAATATACACATTTGTCGGCTTCATTAGCAACAAAGCCGGCAGATGTTAAAGTTATGTTGAACTTCTCATGCCATTGCTTAGGTGCTTGTTTCAGGCCATATAAAGATTTCAGTAACTTACACACTTTTCCTTCCTGACGATCTATCACAAAGCCATCGGGCTGTTGCATATAGATTTCCTCGTCTAGCTCTCCGTTCAGAAAAGCCGTCTTAACATCCATCTGGTGGACAAGAAGACCATGCGAGGCTGCCAATGAGAGTAACACTCGAATGGTGGTCAGTCTGGCCACAAGCGAATAAGTATCGAAGAAATCTTCCTCTTCTTTCTGGGAATAACCCTTAGCCACAAGTCTAGCCTTGTACTTTTCAATAGTACCATCCGGCCTAAGTTTCTTTTTAAACACCCACTTACATCCCAAAGATTTATAGCCATAGGGACGATCAGTGATTTCCCATGTCCCGTTAGCCATGATGGAATCCATCTCACTATGGACCGCTTCTTTCCAGTAGTCAGCATCTGGAGATGCATAGGCTTCCGAAATGGAAGTGGGAGTATCATCCACGAGGTATACGAGGAAATCATCACCAAAGGACTTTGCAGTCCTTTGTCTCTTGCCCCTACCAAGGTTTTCCTCATTGTCCTCCTTAGGATTTTCATCAGGTGTTTCTTCATAATATTCCATTGGAATGGCAGGCTCAGGAGTCTCTTCTGATTCCTGTCTAGAAGTGCTTGGCATATCTCTCATAGGAAAAATATCCTCAAAGAATGTAGCATCTTTAGACTCTATAATTGTACCGACCTCCACGTCAGGTACCTCATATTTCACTACTAGAAATCTATAGCCAATGCTTTTCTTAGCGTAACCCAAATTAACGCAATCCACAGTCTTTGGTCCAAGCTTACGCTTTTTGGGGATCGGCACATTGACTTTCGCCAAACAACCCCATGTACGTAAGTATGAGAGTGTTGTTCTTCTCTTCTCCCATTGCTCATAGGGAGTAATCTCATTATCTTTTGTCGGAACTTTATTCAGGACATGACATGATGTCAATATAGCCTCCCCCCACCATGCCTTGGATAAACCCGATGTATCTAACATGGCGTTAACCAAATCTGTTAGAGTACGGTTTTTCTGTTCGGCAACCCCATTTGACTGAGGTGAATAGGGAGGCATCCTCTCATGAATAATACCATGTTCCGCACAAAAAGAATCAAACTCATTAGAGAAATACTCTCCACCACGATCTGACCGGATTCGTTTAATCTTCTTTTCAAGTTGATTCTCAACTTCTGCTTTATAGATTTTAAAGTAGTGTAGAGCCTCACTTTTAGTGTTTAACGAATATACATAGCAAAATCTAGTGGAATCATCTATTAGTGTCATGAAGTATATTTTTCCAGCTTTAGTCAACACACCATTCATCTCACACAGATCAGAATGTATGAGTTCTAACGGTGCCAAGTGTCTCTCCTCCGTAGCTTTATGGGGCTTGCGAGGTTGTTTTGCTTGCACACACGAATGGCACTTAGAACCTTTGGCTAAAGTGAAACTCGGGATTAAATTTAGTTTTGCTAACCGCGTCATAGAACCGAAACCAATGTGATAAAGACGTGAATGCCAAACTTCTGTTTCATTAACATTCGAATGAATATTGTTCACGACTTTATTACAAAAATCCGCAAGGGAAAAACGGAACAGACCTCCGCATTCATAACCTTTTCTAACAAATAGTCCATATTTCGTAACAACTACTTTATTAGACTCAAAGACCAACTTAAAACCTTCTCTGCAGAGAAGGGAGCCACTAACGAGGTTCTTCTTGATGGCGGGGACATGCTGCACATTCTTGAGCTGCACGATCCTTCCTGAAGTAAACTTCAGATCGACCGTGCCAACACCATGAACAGAAGCAGTCGCGTCGTTCCCCATCAGTACAGAGCCTTTCCCTATGACCTGATAAGAAGAAAACAATGAGATGTCAGCACACACATGAATATTTGCACCTGTGTCAATCCACCAATCGGTAGACTGGCTAACTGAAAATACAGTAAAAAGATTACCGTACCCAGATGCTCCACTTTCATTGTTGCTCACGATCATGTTGGCAGTCTTGGAGTCCTGCCCTGGCTTCTTAAACTTGTGTGGGCACTTGTTAGCCCAATGTTCCTCTGAACCACAAGTAAAGCAGCCACTCTTCTTCTTATCCTTCTTGAAGGTCTTGTTACCCTTCTTCTTGAAGTCGGTATTCTGTTGGACACCCATCTTCCCTTTGGACTTGTTGGAGTTGAAGTTCTTCTGTACCACATTGGCAACTGAAGTCCCTTCTCCTTTTCCATGCGAGTCCTTTGCCCTAGAATTCTGCTCAACACTCAGATGTCCGATGACATCCTCTACTGAGAATTCATGCCTCTGATGTTTTAGAGTGGTGGCAAAGTTCCTCCAGGAATTTGGGAGCTTAGCGATTATGCATCCCGCGACAAATTTGCCCGGTAACTCGCACTTCAGGAGCTCAAGCTCCTTTGCGATGCATTGTATTTCATGAGCCTGTTCCAATACAGAACGGTTTTCAACCATTTTGTAACCGTGGAACTGCTCAATAATATACATCTCGCTCCCAGCATCAGTTGCACCGAATTTGGATTCGAGTGCCTCCCACAAGTCCTTGGCGACCCGCACATGTAAATATGCATCAACCAACTTATCTCCAATCACCTCAGAACGGCTCCAACAAAGACGACGGTGGCCTCCGTAAACGCCTTCTCCTGATCAGGAGCAATCGTTCCAGTGGGAGTGACACCGGAGACCCAGAACACGTTCATCGCCGTGAGCCATAAGGTGGTTTTTGTCTGCCAACGCTTAAAGTACGTCCCCGTAAACGGGGCAGGTTTCAGTGCAGCAGCAAAACCTTGAATCGAAAAATGCCTACACATTTTAGGTTTTTGGATTGTTAGGAATCTAGACATTTTTTTGATTATATTAATCCAGGAATAAATCATGAACATGATGTGGACACGCTGATACTTGATTATGTAACTATGCAATACTAGGCAAATCATAGAGACATCTACAGAAATCACTAGTACTATGCACATCAAAATTATCAGAAGAGGGATAAGCATGTAGTACCCTCCAGTAGGCCAATTGGCCGAAGCAGCAGCGATCGCGGCAGCAGAGGCGGTAGCCTCGTCGGCTGCCCTGTTCTCAGCAGCAGCCGGATCAGCAATGGTAGCCATGGCGATGAATAATGCATTGATGTAGTGGAAGTAGTCGAACGTTGGCAAGCAGTCGCGTAGGAGACGCTCCCCAGGATCTCGAGAGGGCGTGGTTTCGGAGGCCTGCTCACCCGCCAGCCGTGTACGCAGCGGACGGGGTGGGATCACCGGAGGCAGCAGTAGTGAGAGGAACAACAAGGGGCGGAGGTAGATGGTTTTGTTCTGTATCTCGCGGAGAGGACGACCTCCTCCGTATATAAGCACAGACCAGGACAGTTCAACGGAAAGAAGAAACGCCCGCAATGAAGGACTAAAACGCCTGTAATAAAGTACTAGTAACGCCAGCACTTAAGACAAAACATTTAAGCCTCATTAGCATTTCAGTTGCAACCGTTTGTATCCCGTTTCTGTGCGACAAAAAGAACACATCGGCTCGGCGAGATTCCCGCAACCTGCGGTGCGCCGCGTCGTGTCGTGTCGTGACGTGACAAGACGAGGCGAGGCGTGGAGTGGAGTGGAGTGGCGAGGCGTGTGTGCGTCGGAGGAGGAGCGCGCGTGTGGGGCTCCTCTCCCTCTTCTCACACCACATACAAATGGTAGAAGAGCTCACCTTATATGTTGGTGCTCATCTCTCCCCACTAGCAATGTGGGACTAAACTCCCCCCACTTGCCTTGCCAAGCATGAATGGGCCCTTAGGGATTTTCAGAAATTGTTAGATGGGCCTAGAGCCCACCCTATATTTCAACAGATGTGCTAGTTTATTTATAGTGTCGGTCGGGTAGATCATGGGCGCATCCCACATCCGAGTCAACACAGCCCACGATCAAAAGATCTAGCTAATTACCTTGTTTGTTAATGACTCGTAGTTAATTTTCCCAAACAACAAAATAAAGCTCGGCTCGGCGAGATTCCTACAACCCATGGTATGGCGTGTCATGATGAGACATGCTGTGGCGTCGAAGGAGGAGTGTGCGAGAGCTTCTTCTCTTCTCACTCACTTCGTAGTGAGACTAAACTTTTAGCTTCACTAGCCTCCTATATAAGGTGGTGCAACTCCCTCCCAACTAGCAATGTGGGACTAAACTTTTAGCTCCACTACATAGCCACATGCTTCCATGTACTAATGGGACAAAAAGAATTTTAGAATTTGTATTTGCTATGGGTCAAAGGCCCAACACTAAAATACCTCAAATTCCAACAATCCCTCAGAAAGTCTAGAAAGTCTCATTGGCACATCACATCACTTTGATTCCAGAACATCAGTTTATATATCGGTGTTTAGAAGAGACTATTAAGTTGAACTTGCACTTTAAACTTCATGTTTGGAGCTTTATATATCGGTGTCTCATTGACTACAAGTTTTCTGCACACTAGTTTCACACAAAGCCTAAACCGATACTGGGATGTTGTTGGCTTCCCCACAGTTTGGAGCTTATGCGTCATACTCCAGGGCCTTCCATGAGTTTATTAGAGAGCACCCAACTCTCATGGACTATAAACGTTTGACAATCAGACTCATATAGGTGTTTTTCTCAATAGATGTTTTGCAGGACAACATATCTGCTTAGAAAAGTCACTTGGAACACATTAAGATAAATATCAACCTGTCATGCAGAATAAGAGAGTATTGCATATTTATGGAGATGTAAATGTAATATGGGGATACTCTCCTCTAAGATGATCAACAACTTGTCTCCCAACTCTAATTCATAGAATCTCCGATCACATAGAGTGGGTTACCACTACGAGCAACTCATAGTGTGGGCTCAACCACATCTCCCTCGATGCATTATCTATCACATTATGTGATAAACTCTTTGTGAAGGGATCTTCCAAGTTCTTGGATGTTTGGATATAATCCAATGCAATAACTCTGGGATTTTTTAGTTTTCTGACAGATTTGAATCTCCTCTTCACATGCCTTGATTACTTCATATTATCCTTAGAACTATTTACTTTGACGATTACAATTTGATTATCATAATTCATTGGAATAGCGGGTATTGGTTTTTCAACCACAGGATGTCATGAGCTCATGAAGTCACACTGCTTCAACAATGGATGTGTCTAGTGATGTGAGTTCTGCTTCTATTGTTGACCTCGTTAAGATGGTCTGCTTGCAAGACTTTCTGGAAACAGTGCCACCACCAACTATAAACAAATAATGACTCATGGCCTTAATCTCATCAGCATCAAATATCCAGTTTGAATCACTATAACCTTCAAGTACCCGTGGATACCTAGTATAGTGAATACCATAACTCGTAGTGCCTTTCAAATAGCGCAAAACTCTCTCAAGAGCATGCCAATGATCATCTTCAGGATTTGACACAAATCGACTTAGTTTACTTACAACAAAGGAGATGTCAGGCCTTGTAGCGCTGGCTAAATACATGAGCGAGCCAATGATTTGAGAATATCTCAATTTATCTTTAGCATTCCTTCGCTTCTTTCGAAGTAGCACACTCGAATCATAAGGCGTTGGAGAAGACTTGCAGTCGCTATACCCAAAGCGACTCAATATCTTTTCCACATAGTGGGACTGAAGCAGTGTAATCCCACCATTGTCATCCTTCAGTAGCTTGATGTTTAAGATTACATAAGCTACTCCTAAGTCCTTCATCTCAAAGCAGTGAGATAGGAACTCTTTGACCTCCTTAATCACAATGAGGTTGGTCCCAAATATCAATATGTCATCGACATAGAGACATATAATAACTTCCTCGCCCCCACCATGGCGATAGTACACATACTTATCAACTTCATTTATAACAAAGCCTTCAGCGGTTAAAGTTCTTTCAAACTTCTCATGCCACTGCTTAGGAGCTTGCTTAAGACCATACAAAGACTTCACTAACTTACACACCTTTACTTCTTGACCATCTACTACAAATCCATTAGGTGCTACATATAAATTTCCTCATCTAGCTGTCGATTTAGAAAAGCTGTCTTAACATCCATTTGATGAATGAGAAGACCATGTGAGGTAACCAAGGATAGTAGTACTCGAATGGTGGTCAACCTGGCTACAAGTGAGTATGTATTGAAGAAGTCTTCGCCTTCTTTCTGGGTATAACCCTTGCCACAAGACGTGCCTTGTACTTTTCAATAGTATCATCAAGCCTAAGCTTTTTCTTGAACACCCGCTTACATCCTACAGGTTTGCACCCATAAGGATGACCAGTGACCTTGCTAGCTCATGGTTGATGTCGAGCTCGTTGGGGAACCCCAAGAGGAAGGTATGATGAGCACAACAGTAAGTTTCCCTCAGTTATGAAACCAAGGTTATCAATCCAGTAGGAGCAAGGAAACACCCCAAAGGTGTAGCTAGCTGAACGTTGGTAGGGCGCACTACCGGTGCCAGTAGCAACGTGGAGACCTGCATAACACAACCACAGAACTCTGTCCCCAACTTGCGATGAGGTTGTCAATCTCACCGGTTTTAATGAAAACAAAGGATTAAATGTATCGAATGGAAGGAAGTAAAATTTTGCAGAAAGTAAACACAAAGCAGTAAACAGATGACTGTAGATTGAATGTAAAAGAAAGGACCGAGGTCCATAGTTTACTAGAGGTGGCTCTCCTTAAGATAGATAACATGCTGGGTGAACAAATTACAGCGGGGGAATTGACAAACATCGAGAAAGCATACAAGCATATACTAATAATCTTGACTCCTTTGAGACTTGATTAGGCATTACAACATTATACATTGACCGCCATCCAACTGCATTTATGACTAATAATCCACCTTTAGGTTATCATCCGAACCCCTCCAGTATTAAGTTGCAAGCAACAGATTATTGCTTTACGAATTGCGTGTAAAGTAAACAATACGATTGTTCTATGAACAAAGGATTGTTGTTTTCTCCCTAGTAGCAACAACACATCTAGTACCTTAGAGATTTCTGTCACTTCCCCAGATTACCAGAGGCATGAACCCACTATCGAGCATAAATACTAACTCTTGGAGTTGCTAGCATCTACTTGGCCAAGATAGCTACTAACAATGGAAAGCATGCAAGATCACAAATAACAAAGACATGATAGAATCAATAATCAATCTGAAATAGCATCTCAATATCCACCGGATCCCCGCAAACACAACATGTATGGATTACAAATAGATGATCTTGATCATGAACGGAGCTCACAAGATCTAAACATGAAAGCACAAAGGAGGAGAACTAGCCATCTAGCTACTACATGGACCCGTAGTCCAGAGATGAACTACTCACGCATCACACCGGAGGCTTGCATGATGATGAAGAAGGCCTCCAGGGTGAATTCCCCTCTCCGGCAGGGTGCCGGGAAGAGCTTCAGATCCCCCCGATCTAGGGATGGAGATGACGGTGGCTACAGATTCTTTCGTGGAATTTTGATCGGGTACTTAGGGTTTTGGTATCAAAGGCAATATATAGGCGGAAGGAGAGGCCGAGGGGGTGCTACGGTCGGCCAGACCACCCCCTGGCATGGGCCTGGCCTGGCCGCGTGGCCAGGTGGTGTGGCCGGGCCCCAGCCCTTCTCCGTCTCTTATTCTGGCTCGAGATGTCTTCCAGTAAAATAGCAACTTTGGCTTTTGTCCCATCCAATTCCGAGAATATTCATTTTCAGACTTCCTGGAACCAAAAAACAGCAGAAAACAGGCAGCTGGCACTGTGGCTCTTGTTAATAGGTTAGTCCAAGAAATCATAAGAAAAGTACTCCAAAGTGTGGACAAAACACAAGAAAGTAGATAAAACCAAGCATGGAACATCACAAATTATAGATACATTTGCAATGTATCAACATCCTCAAGCTTAACTCCTGCTCGGCCTTGAGTAGGTAAGTGATAAAAAGAAAGAACTTGTAAAACATTCAAAGCTGGGATCATAGTACTTCAATCATAACATGAAAGACAAAGTTCTAGCAATAAGACAAAGAACTATGTTGCAACATGAAAAGGCACAAACAAAAGATTCATAAATAACAATGCTTTGCAAGACGTTTGTTTATTTCACATAAAGAAAACATAGCATAATAGTATTCAGCTTGTCCCTCATACAGTAGAAAATATAATTGCATAGGACACCATCAAAGTTCATAAGAGTGACTAGATACAAATAGTTTAAAACAAGCAATATCAAGTTATGCATCAATCAACTAGTCTTGGGACAATGCACATAGAACTAAGAATGGCCACTATGCTCTCAAAGTAGGTGCATAAAGATAGAAGGTGGAGACTCAATATAATGGTGGAAGAAAGGCCTTCATAGAAGGAAGTAGAGATTCAAGTTTCATAAAGAGCTTCCAAAAATTATGGTACTTAATAGCTTTCAGCTCTCATTGCGCCTATCATAAGCATCTTGAAGTGATTAAGGTTAAAGTGAACAAACTATGGTGTATATGCTTGACGAAGTATAAGTTAGAAATCTCATGTCCCTTGAATACGAGGGCCACTCCTCATGCTACTCAAGTTTAGTCACCGGTAAGTTCTTGTCATCGTAAGTACATGTGTATCATAGAGAACTGCCAACGGGGTACCCCTTGCCCGATGATACGGAAGAATCCCCATATCAAAATGACAAGGCAAGCAGACAACGAGCATCTCAACAATCTTCTTATTTACCATGGGAATATGGTGTTTTTTATCTCTTTCCTCTTTTCATAATCTTTTTTTTCTTTTTCTCTTTTTTTCTCGATATAGGACTCTTTTTTTTTTAAGAAGAATACTTCATAGACAGCTCATTATGGTTATGCTGTAGGTTTCCACCATGTCAGCATGGATTAGACCAGTGGCCCAGGCGTTTCTCTAACACATATACATAACTCCATGGACTTACAAGCTCCCCTTTCATTTCACACCGACGACATCCATAGACAAAAGAGCATGATATCAACTAGGTATAAAGTACCAGTGCAATGTTGAAAGCGTTCCCCATGACAACATGGTTCTGCTAATCCCCAACAAATAAGTGCAAAGATATACAACACAGACGAAACAATGGTTCAAGTTTATTAAGGGCAAGAAAAGTAAAGTGTGCCATCAAGTTCGTGAGAGCTTTAATCACTAGTTTTCTCATAACAAGTTTAATTTGGAAGGTCAACAAAAACATGAATATACTTGGAATAGCATATGCTAATAGGTAGGTATGGTGGACTCTTTGGAATAACTTGGTTTAGGGAGTTGGATGCATGAGTGGAACTCATACTTGGTTGCGGAGGTTAGAAAAAGACTGGGAGAGACAAACTAAGAGAGCAATAATGGCCATAATCATGCAGAGCGACAAAACATCATTGATCAAAGCATAAAGTGATACTACAAGTTGAAAACTAAAGGATCATAAAGGCTTATGGTGACTTGAGATAGTCATAACATGGTGTGAGCATGCTCCAAGTCAACCCAAATAAAGCATCAAAAGAGAATACCACAATACTATGCTTTAATATGCTAAAACAATGCATGATTCATCGAAGGCACATTAAGCAATCTCAATTGTTTATAACAAGTCATGCTACAACAAAGAACACTAAGCATAAAGCCAAAATAATATCAAGCATGGCAGGACAAAGCATAGGCCACAGTCAAAAACAAGCTCTCTTTACCACTTAAGCATGAACTTTCCTACTCTTTTCCAAACCAAACCAAACTATTTGAAAACCAATGTATGAAAGAGGGGGTCCAACCAATTTATTCAGAAAACTAAGAAAACAAAGCAAACAAAAAACAAAACAAAAACGAAAAAGAAGATGCTCCAAGAACAACACAGTTGTGCATGAAACAATAAAAATGAAGCGTTTGGAAGGAACCTGGGATTTTTATTGATGAAGAAGGGGATGCCTTGGGCATCCCCCAAGCTTTGACGCTTGTACTTCTTGGATATTTCTTGGGGTGACACGTGTGGCATCCCCAAGCTTGAGCTTTAGTCCATCCTTCATCTCATAACTCATTCCTTCCATACACCTGGAATTTTCCTTCATACAAAACTTCACACAATCTCATTAGCAACATTAGTGCACTTAAGATAAATAAGTCTCAAGGTTCAGTTCTAACACCAAATAAACTTCCATTAGAATACTATCTACTGTAGCACTTCCCTCAAAAAGCTCAATTCCCCAAAGGAACTCAAGAAGGAACTAACAAGAAGCAAATGCAGAAAATGGCAGAAATCGGTCAAAACAGACCAGCAGGTAAAGACGATTTTTTTCGAAGACCTTCTGTTGCTCAAATCAACAAGTGTTGAACTAACCAAAGTTAGATAACATCCTGGGGCAGAAGCACAAAAAGTCACGCCTCAAAAGTACGTTCAGAGATTTTACACGAATTTTTACGGTGAAGCATAGAAATCTGTTTCGGGACAGCAACTTTCCCAATCATTACTTCTCTCTCATTAGAGGTTACTCTTGGCACAAAAAGCAAATAAAAAGGATAAGGAGCGGTTATTCCAAGACTCATCTAAAACTTTTGGGTTATCTCCCAATAAGTACTTTTCTTTAACGCCTTTAAGTTAGGCATAAGAAGCAAGAAAAAGAATCAAGTGTTCTCAAATGAAGAAGCATTAAAACCAAATTTTGTTTTCATAGGAGAGGCAAAAGAAATCTTCTCTCTCTTCTTAGGGAAGTGTTCTATACCTTTCTTGAGTGGTAGTTGATATTTAATGGTGCCTTCTTTCATATCAATAGTGGCACCAACAGTTCTAAAAAAATGTCTTCCCAAAGTAATAGGACAAGAAGCATTGCATTCAACATCCAAAACATAGAAATCAATGGGGACATAGGCATTGTTAACCATAATAAGAACATCTTTAATACTCCCCATGAGTTTCTTTTTAGCATTATCATCAAGTGGGACATTCAAATAACAATCTTCAAGTGGTGGCAAATCAAGCATATCATAAATCCTTCTAGGCTTAATAGAAACACTACTATCAAGATCACATAAAGCTTTGAAATCAAAATCATTCACTCTCATATTAATAATGGGTTCCCAACCATCTTCTTGTTTTATAGGAATAGAAGCTTTATGTTTCATCTTTTCTTCTTTAAACTTTATAAGAGCATCAGTAATGTGTTTTGTAAAGGCCTTGTTCATAGCACTAGCATTAGGACTTTTAGCAAGCTATTGTAGGAACTTAATAACTTCAGAGATATTGCAACCATCAAGATCAAAATCAAATTTATCATCTAAAGTAGTAGAACTATTACTAGCCTCAACACTAGTGGTAGTGATAGTAGAAACACTAATGTTTCTAGAAATTTCATCTTCTCTTTCCCACTTAGCATGTAATTTAGCTAATAGTCTAACATATTCATTAATCCTTACTTGTATAGCATTAGTAGCTGCAAAGGGATTATCATTAGTTTCAGGTTTAGCAGCCATTTTATTCAAAGAAGCTTGAGCTTCAACCAAAGATGCTATATTTCTTTCAGCATTAGAGAGTTTTTCCTCAATAGTTTTATTGAAAGTAGTTTGTTTACTAATAAAGTCTTTAAGCATAACTTCAAGTTCAGAGGGGGCACTCCTATTATTGTTGTAAGAATTTCCATAAGAATTACCATTGTTGGGAGGATATGGCTTATAATTGTGTTTACCAAAATTATTCCTATAAGCATTATTGCCAAAATTGTTATTTCTTATAAAGTTCACATCAACTTGCTCTTCTTGAGCAACCAAAGAGGCTAAAGGAACATTATTTGGATCAATATGGGCTTTCCCATTAACAAGCATAGACATAATAACATCAATCTTATCACTCAAGGAGGAGGTTTCCTCAACAAAATTTACCTTCTTACCTTGTGGAGCTCTCTCAGTATGCCATTCAGAGTAGTTAACCATCATATTATCCCGAAGCTTTGTTGCAGCACCCAAAGTAATGGTCGTAAAGGTACCTCCAGTAGCAGAATCCAATAGGTTCCTTGAAGAATAGTTCAATCCTGCATAAAAGGTTTGGATGATCATCCAAGCAGTCAGTCCATGAGTGGGACAATTCTTAACCAAAGATTTCATTCTTTCCCAAGCTTGAGCAACATGTTCATTATCAGATTGTTTAAACTTCATTATTTCACTTCTCATATATATAATATTAGCAGGAGGATAGTATTTTCCAATAAAAGCATCTTTGCATTTTGTCCAAGAATCAATACTATTCCTAGTTAAGGAATTCAACCATTCTTTAGCTTTTCCTCTGAAAGAGAAAGGAAACAATTTCAGCTTAATAATATCACCATCTATATCCCTATGCTTCTGCATCTCACAAAGTTCAACAAAGTTATTTAGATGGGCAGCAACATCTTCATTACCAATACCAGAAAATTGTTCTCTCATAACAAGATTGAGTAAAGCAGGTTTTATCTCAAAGAAAGTAGCTTCAGGCACATGTGGAGCAATAGGTGTGCTCATAAAATCATTGTTGTTGGTGCTAGTGAAGTCACACAACTTAGTGTTTTCTAGAGTAGTCATTTTTTGTGTTTTTGATAAAGAAGCAAACAGTAAAACTATTTTTTTTTGTTTTTGATAAAGAAACAAGCAAACTAAGCAAAAGAAACTAAGCAAAACAAAAATAACAAAGTAAAGAGATTGGTTATGAGGGACTCCCCTTGTGAAGATGTCCTTGACTCCCCGGCAATGGCGCCAGAAAAATACTTTGATGGCGCGTTGTTGACGTGGGAGCTTCTTCTTCTTTTAGTCCCCGACAACGGCGCCAGAAAAATACTTGCTGGCTCGTGGTTGATGTCGAGCTCGTTGGGGAACCCCAAGAGGAAGGTATGATGAGCACAACAGTAAGTTTCCCTCAGTTATGAAACCAAGGTTATCAATCCAGTAGGAGCAAGGAAACACCCCAAAGGTGTAGCTAGCTGAACGTTGGTAGGGCGCACTACCGGTGCCAGTAGCAACATGGAGACCTGCACAACACAACCACAGAACTCTGTCCCCAACTTGCGATGAGGTTGTCAATCTCACTGGTTTTGCTGAAAACAAAGGATTAAACGTATCGAATGGAAGGAAGTAAAAGTTTGCACCAAGTAAACACAAAGCAGTAAACAGTTGATTGTAGATTGAATGTAAAAGAAAGGACCGGAGTCCATAGTTCACTAGAGATGGCTCTCCTTAAGATAGATAACATGCTGGGTGAACAAATTATAGCGGGGCAATTGACAAACATCAAGAAAGCATACAAGCATATACTAATCATATTGACTCCTTTGAGACTTGATTGGGAATTACAACATTATACATAGACCGCCATCCAACTACATATATGACTAATAATCCACCTTCAGGTTATCATCCGAACCCCCTCCAGTATTAAGTTGCAAGCAACAGATTATTGCTTTATGAATTGCATGTAAAGTAAACAAGACGATTGTTCTATGAACAAAGGATTGTTGTTTTCTCCCTAGTAGCAACAATACATCTAGTACCTTAGAGATTTCTGTCACTTCCCCAGATTACCAGAGGCATGAACCCACTATCGAGCATAAATAATAACTCTTGGAGTTGCTAGCATCTACTTGGCCAAGATAGCTACTAACAACGGAAAGCATGCAATATCACAAATAACAAAGACATGATAAAATCAATGATCAATCTGAAATAGCATCTCAATATCCATCGGATCCCTGCAAACACAACATGCAGAATTGCAAATAGATGATCTTGATCATGAATGGAGCTCACAAGACCTAAACATGAAAGCACAAAGGAGGAGAACCAGCCATCTAGCTACTACATGGATCCGTAGTCCAAGGATGAACTACTCACGCATCACACCGGAGGCTTGCATGGTGATGAAGAAGGCCTCCAGGGTGAATTCCCCTCTCCGGCAGGGTGCCGGGAAGAGCTTCAGATCCCTCTCGATCTAGGGATGGAGATGACGGCGGCTACAGACTCTTTCGTGGATTTTTGATCGGGTACTTAGGGTTTTCGTCCCGAGGGCATCTTATAGGCAGAAGGAGAGGCCGAGGGGGTGCTAGGGTCGGCCAGACCACCCCCTGGCGTGGGCCAGGCCTAGGCGTGTGGCCAGGTGGTGTTGCCGGGTCCCAGCCCTTCTCCATCTCGTATTCTGGCTCCAGATGTCTTCTGGTAAAATAGCAACTTTGGCTTTTGTCCCGTCCAATTCCGAGAATGTTCATTTTCTGACTTCCTGGAACCAAAAACAGCAGAAAACAGGCAGCTGGCACTGTGGCTCTTGTTAATAGGTTAGTCCAAGAAATCATAAGAAAAGTACTCCAAAGTGTGTACAAAACACAAGAAAGTAGATAAAACCAAGCATGGAACATCAAAAATTATAGATACATTTGCAATGTATCAGACCTCCCAAGTTCCATTAGCTAAGGTGGAGTCCATTTCATGTCGGATAGCTTCCTTTGAGTAGTCAGCATCTTGAGATGCATAGGCTTCTGAAATAGAAGTGGGAGTATCATTCACAAGATACACCATGAAATCATCACCAAATGACTTTGCAGTCCTTTGTCTCTTGCTCCTTTTGGGATGTTCATTGTCATCATCCACAGGATCATCATAGTGTTCTATCCACATAGTGGGTTCACGAATTATAGAAAATTCCTGACTAGATGAACTAGTCATCTCCTGATTTGATGAGCTAGACATACCTTCCATGGGAAAGATGTCCTCAAAGAAAGTCACATCATTCGAATCCATAATCGTACCAACATGCATGTCAGATACCTCAGATTTTACTATCAAAAATCTATAGCCAATGCTATGAAAAGCATATCCTAGAAAAACACAATCCATATTTTTTTGTCCAAGCTTTCGCTTCTTAGGTATTGGAATATTGACTTTAGCCAAACATCCCCAAGTTTTTAAGTAAGGGAGTTTAAGCCTTTTCTTATCCCATTCATCAAATGGAGTCATGGTTTTATCTTTTACGGGAACATGATTTAGGACATGACACGCAGTCATTAGCGCCTCCCCCGATATTCTTTGGAAAGACCCGATGTATCTAACATGGTGTTAACCAAATTAGTTAGAGTGTGCTTCTTTCTTTCAACCACCCCATTTGACTGAGGTGAGTAGGGAGGTGTTATCACATGTATAATACCATGTTCCATACAAAATAAATCCAAACCGTTTGAAAGGTACTCTCCACCATGATCCGACCTTAGCTGCTTGATTTTAAGATCAAGTTGGTTTTCTGCTTCAACTTTATAGATTTTGAAGTAGTTCAAAGCTTCACCTTTAGATTTCAGAAGATAAACATAGAAGTATCTAGTGGAGTCATCAATCAACATCATGAAGTATCTTTTTGCACCTTTTGTCAAAACACCATTTCTCTCACATGGATCTGAATGTATAAGTTCCAGCGGTGCTAAGTTTCTCGGTTCCATAGCCGTATGAGACTTGCAGGGTTGCATTGCTCAAATGCAAACTTGGCACTTAGAACCTTTGACAGTAGTGAATTTTAGAATTAAACTCATATTGGCTAGCCATGTTATGCAACCAAAGTTAATATGATAGAGTCGTGAATGCCAAATATTGGACTCATTTTCATTGCAAACATGATTAATAACTTTAGTACATGAGTGTGACAAAGATAAGAGGAACAGACCTCCGTGCTCATAACCCTTTCCAACAAATTGTACATACTTAGAAATTACAACTGTATTGGACTAAAAACCTAACTTAAAGCCATCTCGACATAGAAGCGATCCGTTGACGAGATTCTTATTGATGGAGGGAATGTGCTGCACATTATTCAGCTGCACGGTCTTCCCCGAAGTAAACTTCAGATTTACCATACAAACACCATGAACATAAGCACATGAGTAGTTTCCCATCAACACGGAAGAATTCCTTGAGACCTGATAAGAAGAAAACATGGAAATATCAGAACATACATGTGTATTAGCGCCCATGTATATCCACCATTCAGGAGAATGACATACTGAAAGGATAGTAGGTAAAATACCGTACCCAACATCCTTCATCTCGGTAACAACATTAGTGGTCTTGCCGTTGTTCCCATGTTGACGCTTATCAAAACGATTAGGAAAGCTTGGAGCCCAATGATCAGGATCACCACAAACATGGCAAGAGCTTTTCTTCTTATCATTATTCTTCTTGAAGCTGGTTGAGTGTGTGGCCTTATTCTTGCCATCAAACTTCCCTTTATTTTCATATTTGTTCTTATTCTTAAACTTGTGGAATGGGAAGTTTTTCTTCTATACCAAGTTGGCACTAGAACTTCCTCAAATCCTCGAGCATGTGTGTCCTTTGCTCTCGCCTTCTCTTCCACATGAAGAGACCCATTGAGATCCGTAATAGAAAATTATTGTCTCTTATGTTTCACGGAAGTAGCAAAGTTCCTCTAGGAGGGAGGAAGTTTGGCAATAATGTCGCCGGCGAAAAACTTGTCTAGTAAGATACACTTGAACTGCTCAAGTTCTTTGGCAAGTGATTGTATCTCATGACCTTGCTCAATGACAGAGTTCTCATCAACCATCTTGTAGTCATAGAATTGCTCCAAGACATACAACTCATTGCCAGCATCGGAGACCCCAAACTTAGCCTCAATCGTATCACACGTGTCCTTGCCGTTATCAAATGACATGTATGGATCAACAATGTTGTCCCTAAGAACACTAAAAAGAGCCGCCAGAAAATGGTACCAGCTTTCTTAAAGGCCACTTCCTGCTCAGCAGAAAGGCCTCCTTCAGGTTTGCCAATAATCGAGCTATAGCAGCTTAGGTTTTCAAACCCGAGAACTGCTCTCGTGCGCCATCTCTTATAGTGCATACCATCAAAAGGAGGCAGCCTAGTAGCCGTGGCTACACCAGTGGAATTCAGTTGCCTATAATAAGGTTTTTGGATTGTTGAAAATATAAGCAATAATCCATATGATTTAATTCAAATAATTAATTGATAAAGCATGATGATATAAATAGAAATTAACTAGATCATGCAAACTAACAGAGTAAATGATCAAATTGCATCTAAATAGGATAGACTAATCACATCGATTCCAAACGCTAGAATAAGGAACTTTAGCAAAATCAGAAAGAGAGAGTTCAGGATCACGGACAATGAAGGCTGAGCATCAGCAGCGGTAGCATCAGTAGTAGCCGCAGGGGTAGCAGCAATATTGTCTCCCATGTTGAGATTGTCGAAGAGGTCAGTGACGTCCGTGAAGAAGTCGTCATTCGGGAACTCATTGCCAGACGATGTCATGGATGCCAGTAGTCGCGCTTGAGCGCTCCCTAGAAACTTGATCACCCCTCACCCATACAGGTTCACAAGATGCGGGGTTCTGGAGGCCTACTGTCCTAATCTGCGGTGCACGCCGCAAGTCAGGATGGGGAAGACAAAGGCGGTGATGCAATGGATTGGAAGGAGGCGCATGTGATGAGTTGTAGTCGTGTAGGGTTTTTGGCTAGTTTATATAGTGTCGGTCAGGTAGGTCATGGGTGCATCCCACGTCCGAGTCAACACAACCCACGATCAGAAGATCTGGCTAATTAACACGTTTATTAATGACTCATACTTAATTTTCCCGAACAACAAAATAAAGCTTGGCTCGACGAGATTCCTGCAACCTGTGGCGCGGTATGACAATACGTGGTGTCGTAGGAGGAGTGCACGAGAGCTGCTTCTCTTCTCACTCACTTAGTAGTGCTAAAATATCCTCCTATATAAGGTGGTGCAACTCCCTCCCAACTAGCAATGTGGGACTAAACTTTTAGCTAAACTACACAGCCACATGCTGCCATGTACTAATGGACCAATGCAAATTTTAGAATTTGTATTTGTTATGGGTCAAAGCCCAACACTAAAATACCTCAAATTCCAACATTAGACCAAGTATATTGCCCCATGATATCTGAAGTTCCCTCAAACCATATGCATTAATAATGGAGTTAAAAATATGACTCCATTTGCTCAGCACCCGAGGCTTATTCTTATCTTGACCTGATCCCCACTTTTACACATGACATCAGGAGACTTATTTTTCTTTTCATGCTTTCTAGATACCACTAGAGTAAAGTCAGACTCCTCCTCTGCATCACTCTTCCATTCAAGTTGAGCAACATGTTCTTCTTACTTTGTGACTTCATTAGGAATATCATTTCTCTTACCAACTAATTCATGCCTAGCAATTTCTAAATCTTTTAAAGAAGTAACACATTCAAGGGACATGGAAGAATAATCAACACCCATTTCTAGAGCTCTACTAATAATATCATCATCATCCAACACAACAAAGGAATTATAAAAGGATAAGTTAGTACCTGATAAATCCCTTTGTGAAGCTTGAGCCATAACTCTCTCATTCATATTTGATGGCCCACCCTGCTGTGTAAGCCTGTCACTCATTCTGACCCGTGGATCCCCAACTCCTGCCTTTGCTTCCCTCATGACATAATCCTGAGATTCTGGTTGAGAACTCTGACTTTCCTGAGTTGACATCTCAGGTTGTGAAGATCCAACTTGGACCACCACTTGCTCCTAAGAGGGAATAGAGACATCCACCCTGGCATTAGACAAGTGGTCAACATGTGGATTGCTTTCCTCATCAGCACCACTCTCAACAAATGAAACTAAAGTATCTTCAGACCCTTCCTCTTCATCCACACCCTCCATTTCAACATCCCCTTGTTCCTCTTCAACCTGATCAAGAAAATGGCCATATTGTTTATTTAGTTCATAATGCTTGCCACTTCCTTTATTCTGGAGCAGGTCTATGACAAATTCTTGAAAGGTCTGCATCCTAGATGGATCCCCAGGGTTAACCACAACCCCTATTTCATGTGGAGCAAGAGCCTGAGCTACCTCCATATGCACCTCCCCCATCACCTGGTCCTGAACTTGAGCACCCCCATTACCCTGTTGTCTATTGTTTCCATCTTGCCCCTATCCACACGAACTATGTTGACACTATCATTGGTAGGAGCTTCATAAATCACCACCCCACCAACATTTCCCCCACTAGCCCACAATTGAGCTACCATGGCACCAAAAGACAGATCACCAGTGTTAATAGATGTTTCACATTCCACTCTAGTTTCTTTTCCTTCTTGCCAGTTTGCACACTGTGGGAGCTCCCTATCAGCTTGATTTTTCTCACATTACCATTATTGGGTGTAGGCTCCACCCTAGAACCAGTGCCACCCCTCTCACCAGCTACAGGACTCAGGATAGGTCTATTATTGTCAACAGGTCCTGAATGTCTTGCCTGAGCATCTGGATCCTCCACTCCAACAACCATAGGAATTTATGGTACAACATTCGGAGCAAAAATCTCTCTAGTGTACTTAAACTCATACATCCCACCCCTCATTTCCCCTCTTCTTGTATTGGGAACTAGATTCACATCCAGACAAGCAACTTTTACTATGACATAGGCCAAATTCCTCATACTATTTCTGTCTATCCCCAAAGGCTTCCCTATCAATGATGCCACATAGAACAAAGTGGAATTTTCCCTGTACTTCATAGGAATCCCCACAATCCTGAACCAAGCTTCCTCAAGCCACTCCACAGGTTCCAGGTCCCCAGTCCATTTAGACAGCTCAATCACAGCATCAGGAATTGTTTTCATGAAGACTTTTCCAAAATGAACATCATCAATGGACCTTGCAGTAGGAAACCTCATGAGAAACTCAACATCACTAATAGGCCTAGAAGTAAATATCCATCCATAGCTACGTCACTTATTTTATCATTTTTTGTTGCAATGTTTGCTACCCTACATATGCATGTACATGTCCGATTAATTTTTATTTCTGCCTGAAGCGCTTTGTTTCTATTCTAAATCTATGGTCTCATATATCCGTATTTAGATCCGCATCCATTCATTACCCAATCCGCTCTGAATCCATCGAGAAAATATGGTATATGATATGCTAACACAGAAATTAGGGACAACTAGGGGATCGTTGCTTTTGAGGGTCTAGAGGAGGTCAAAAGGGTCTTGCAGAGTGAGGACTGGAACTCACAACTCACGAGAGGGGGAAGCAGAACCTGGTGCATATTTCTATTTGTACTATGTTGATGTAACTTGTGTATATGAAAAATGGGTGAATCTCTCATGTGCGACATGTTTACAACGAATTGGAAAGAGTGCGACGTCGTTGGCAACAATAAATCGCATGCAAAGTTTTCGTTGGGCCAAATAGCTCATGTGCGACACTTCTTGTTAACCTCATGAGACAACTTAAGAATTAGAATTACCTGAGCGGAGCGGGACCCACAGCTTATCCACCTCAGCATGGTGGTACCTAAAGGGTGTCTTGATAGCACGGGACCCACCCCATGTCCACCTCAGAGCGTGGGACTCGCATCATGTCCACCTCGACATGTGGGATCCCCAACTTATCCAGCTCACGTCGTGGTAAAAGAGAGCAGCCGGATCTGTCCTCATGCCCAGGCCATCCCGCGATGGTGCCATCCTCCCTTCCCTCTGATTCTTCCTCTTCTCCGGTGATGCAGCGCGGTTACGGTGGCGATAGATGTCGAGCTTCGGTACATCCTCCCTCCGCTCATGGTTTCGATACGGTGCGGTGCCGATGACTAGGTGCCCTGATTGCCCCCGTACTGCTCCCCTGAAGCGGCAGGTTACATCGGCGGATACGAGTGGGAACCTTGGTCGGGAATTTGTGAAGTGTGAGAGCAAGTCAGAGTTGGGGAAGGCGAGATCTGAGTTATCTCGGCGCCAATTTCTTGTTTTGTTCCAAAATTTCTGGTTTTGCATCGGATTTGGGATTTAGGGTTCGTCTCTGCGATTTCAGGATCTGCCAAAATGTGGGCATTTTGAGTGGCTTTGTAAAGACCCAAACCTGGCTTGGTTTGAATCCTTGTGATTACAGTGCTAGTCTCTGGATCGAATAGCTAGCACCCACAGTTTAAGATGTAGTATCAAGATACAAAGGTCATATTACATCGCATGATCCAGAATATAAATACTTTATTACATACTCATAGCCATAGGCTATCTTATTACAAAGTAGCAGATTACAAGTAAAGCATGGAGTCCTTCATCTTCATGTGCCACAGGCAAACATGTTGGGTGTAGACTCACAACCTCTATCAACAATCCACACTCATCAATAGAATAACCTGCAACATGATAGGTTGCAGCCACAAAAGGGTCAATACTTTGAATGTATTGGCAAGTGTCACTAGTTGGTGAATATAAGTAGGACTATCACTACATGCATATTTGGCTAAGTAGAGCTTAGGCTTATTTGCAGAAAGCAACATGGTTTTATCCTATCTTTGCAAAATATTTTTCATCTTTCAATAACTTTCTGTACTCCTTAGCAAACTCCAAGTTCTTCTAATTCCTTGTTGACACCATCAAGTTTTACTTTGAGAAATTGGAATGTCGAGATATTCCATAGCTTCAGGCCTTAGTTGCTCAGAGTTGTCCATAACCGGGGACACGACTAAGTACTTAGAATTTAATCTTCTGCAGAAGTTGTACACTTTACCCACAAGACACAATCTCGTCTTGACGCCACCAGTGGCCGCTGGATTAGTACTCACCAAGATGGAGTACCGGCAGATCGAGAATGTGACAAAGTCTTTCCATAGAAGTCCTCCCAATACATAATGCCAGCACATCTACCAGGCACCAATGCAAGGATAAACCTACAATGCATAATTCAAGTTAACCTGAAGAGGTACCAATGCATGGGTCTCCCACTATGTAATTGACTAGGCCATAGCCCATTTGGCATGTGGCTGTACACGAAAGCACTGTACGAGAAACATGTTCAATCTCTAAGTTTCTGGGTGGTATTCTCCTAGTGCACACACGAAAGAGATAGACATAGACATGGTTCCCTTTGTTGCCACCTTATTCTCAACTGAGTATCCATATTCCACCCAGGTGATTCATTGAGTACTTGTTTTATTATACAAAACATATATTTTCCAACTCTTCATATAATCACAATATGGTATATTCCACCCTGAATCTATAGCAGGGCTAAGCATACTACCACTATGGTATTTCCATAAGGAATATATAAAGGATATCCCAATAGGACATAGCATAGCAGAGTATCATAGTAGTCCTATCATGCATACTACAAAAATCCACTAAGAGTAATGAAAAAAAATAGTAGGACATGGATGATAGTGTCACTTGCCTTAGTAGTTGGTGGTGTTGCTACACTCTTCGCAGTAACGCACTTGACAATCCACACAATCTATCAAACAAAACAACCAAGACAAAACATGCACAAAGTCAACACTAATGGCAATACAAAAATTCATGCAAAATATGCAAGCATGCAAGATGGCAATTTTTATTGTACAAATTGTTATAACAAATACTAAGTGTTTTCTGAACAATTTACAATTGCAAGATTACAAATGCAACCATTTGTGCAATTGTAACAATTTAGCAATAATTTCTAGCATTTGGAAAGGCCAAACTCACTAAATAATTCCCATGCTATTAGGTATAGTCAACCAAATTTATACTTTGGTCTTACTGGACAGAGGGTTCAATTTGCAATCCATAGCAAAAAGATTCACCCAAAAATAATTTACAAAACAATTTTTATGGGTAAAATACTCCTAAAAAGGTTCTGCCTAAAGCTTCTATTTTATAGAACCTAAAGGGTGAAATAAGGCCTCAGCAGTGAAGCTCTCATTTTTCTGAATCCATAGACACCAAATTTGCATTTTTCTGATTTGTGGATCAAAAGTTATTAAATTTCTAAGTTTAATACAAATTCTGCCTCTTTTCTAATTTAAACAGACGCTCAGGCCTACGTGGCATGTTCTTATTGGCTCGTACCGGTTCAGGCGGATCGGTAACGTGGGCCGTTGGATTTTAAGTGGCAACGGGCGATCCAGATTAGCCCGTACCATTTCGCTCGCCGATCTAATCCTAGCCACAGACGACGGATCGGACGGCGCTCAGCGCGTCGACCATGGACTGGCGGCGCTGGCGACGGCGCGCGGTGGTGGTGCGTTAGGTGGGTGGCGCTCCGGTGATTCTAGAGGGGCAGGGAGACCGTGGACTATTACCAGCGATCGCCGCGGTCGAGGTGGTCTCGGGGATGCTCGCGGTCGATGAAGGGGCGCTTAGATTCACCGGGAATTCCTCGCCGGAGTACCTACCGACGGTGGAGCTCGTTTCTCTAAGACGGTGGAGTCGCCCTGGGGCTCAAGCAGACAAAACAGAAGGTCAGTAAGGTGTGCCTGGTCGTGTAGAAGCTTGCGGTGGCCAAAGTAGGGCGGCGGGAACCTGCGACTCACCGGAACTCGTCGGTGAACGGCGGCGGCAGAGGGTGACGCCGGTGGTGATCGTGGCGACGACCTAGGGCACATAAAAAACATGGGAATTATCAGTAGGTGCGTCTGAGCATGGCGAAGCTAACAAGACAGAGGGGAGGGCGTGGGGTTGTCGGTTCTCGCCGGAATCGTTGCCGGAGCTTGTCGGGGTCTGCGGTGGTCCGAGCAAGATTCGAGCAGCCTAGTGGCTCTCAGGTGGCGGTGTCTGAGGGGAAAACGAAGAGGAGGGGGTGGGGATTAAGGGGCCGTGGTCGGGTGGAGATTAATTCGTGGAAACGCTCGAATTCGGCCGGACTTCGTAACGGCAGAGGAGGGGAGGGGGTGTCGGCCGTTCGCGTGGAAGAAGCTGAGGTGGCGGGTGACGTGGAGGTGGGGTCGAGCCGTCAGCGAGGGGGTGTGAGGAGGGGTCGGTGAGAAAGAAAAAAGGAAGGGGAAAGAGGGAGTGTCGGGTGGGCTTAGTGGGCTAGGGTTGTGGGCCGACTGTTGTTGCTGTTTTTTTTTCCTTCGGTTTTTTCTCTTTTCTTTTTCTGTTTTCTTAAATAACTTTTGATTTAATGATCCAATTTGAATCAAACAAATTTCTAAAAATTTGTAAAACTCAAATTAGGTTTTTAGGGCATTATAGAACACATTTACTTTCTAACTCAAATTTTTCTAATCAAATTTATTCACTTTGGCTTTAATAGTTAATATTGCCTTTCTTAATTATATTCTCAAAAGAATTCATATCTTTTTATCCATGGCTCCAAATTGGATGAAACCAATCTCTATTATTTTATTAATTTGTCCTTTATCTTTTTAGCCCTCATAGGAGTTCTTTTGTTTAATATAAATATGGAGTATATCCAGAGTATTGTGTTGTTCTTAGGGTTAACCAATAATTAGAGTTTTAGGGTTTGAGATAATTTTCACTTCTCTTAGGTTTTTAAAATGCAACCAAGTCAAGATGCTCATGCATGCTTCATGATTTGGGATTTTTAAACATGCACACCACTTCACAAACAAAAATCATTTTATTTGACTTTGGTTTTGGAGGCATTATATTAATGTTCCAAAAGTTTTTGTTCCTTCTGAATTCCAAAGAACTTGTTTCTTCACTTGATTTAAGTTTTTTTTTCACATTTCAAAATTTAGAAAATTTTGGGATGTGACAGGCTTGATGAGTACATCGAGCGAATTCAGCTAGATTTCGCATCCCCAAAGCTCGAAAAACCTCCGGAGGTGGAGCAATTTGGATTTGGCAACCCCATTTCCGCTTATATGGTGGAGGTTGCGGTGGCGGATGCTGAAGGGAAGGTAGAACTGAAGAAGCTAAACAAGCAGCTAAGGCAAATCATCGAATTGAAGAAGCAGGACAATCTCATGGCTGGAATTTTAATTTTTGTTTAATTTCTCTCTGTTTTGTTTCTCTCCTGATCATTAGTTGTTAGACAACGCAAACATGGTTGGATTAAGAATGGCCATGCTTTGTAATTGTACTGACATGGATGTTATGCTCTCTAGCTTAGCCTTAAATAAAATGCATGAAGAATTCATCCAAATATTATCAGTTCTGTTTAGTTTCTTCAGTTCGTTAGTTAAGGTGGGGTGGGGTGTCTGTAGTGCAAAGTTCAACGTTAAGAAAAAATCCATAACAAGTACTAGATAAGGCCAGACCAAAATAGAACACAACCAGGCCTAAATATATCGTATCGAAGCCCAATAGTAAAGTACGTGTAGCTTTGGAAAAAAAGTGCGCACAATGCAAACTAACTAGGGTATGCTTGTCGGCAGGGGCAGGCCCACTTCAATTCAAATGTATTCATGTGAATACCCAAATATTTTTAAAACTAACTAGGGTATGCTTGACAAGTATGTAAATTCTCTAAGTAAAATTATACTATAGCTTAAGCCTGAGCAAAAGCAAGCCATCTAAGACCATCTGTCCATGCACGCGTTTCTAGCCATCTGATCTTCATTCTGAGTCGTCTCAACCGTGTAGTTTTAGGTGTTGACTGAAATCTTACGAGCTAGTCCCTCCCATCTCCGGTCCCACCCCCACCCCATCTCAATCATGTTTCCCTCCACCCGAGCTCCCGCCCATCCCAGCCCCTCCTCCGCCTCCCCCAGCAAACTGTGCCGCCCCTTCGCACCCGAGCTATCCCTCTCACCTTCGCTCCCTCCATCCCTCCACTCGCGAGGCCACTGCCTCCCGTCCAGCTCTCGTATCCAGCGTCGGCCACCTCTGCTTCCCCTCCTCGAACGCCTAGTACCAATACAACATCGCGCCCGACCTCACGCACCCGTCCTCCACCACACTTTGTCGGTGGTGAGGAAGATAAGGAGAAGGTGAGCACATGGGACGGTGGGGGTGAGAGAGAGAGGGGCGACACGGGTAGACACGCTCCTATGAAGGACTACGCGAAGATGTCGTATCATCTTCACCGCTTTGACTGGAAAAATTAGGGACAATGGCGAAGAAAAGGATTCGAAAAGGAGAAGGCCCCTCCGCTCCCGAGCTACCCCTCTAACCTCCCCTTCCTCCTCCCCATCCACTCATGAGGCCATCGCCTCCCATCCAACTCCCGCATCTAGCGCCGACTGCCTCTGCTTCCCCGTCTCGACCTACCCAATAGCGATTTAACATCGCCCCCGACCTCGCGCACCCGTCCATCGCTACACTTTGTCGGTGGTGAGGAATATAAGGTGGAGGTGAGCGCATGGGATGGTGGGGGTGAGAGAGAGAGAGGGGGTGGCACAGGTAGAAACACTCCTATGCGGGACTATGCGAAGATGTCACATCATCCTCACCGCTTTGACTGGAAAAATCTGTTGGAAATATGCCCTAGAGACAAATAGTAATAAGGACTATTGCCATATTTCATATAGTTTATGATTAAGTTTTATATTATGCTATAACTATATCAAGTGAAAACATCAATACACGTCTGATATACAAACAACCAGTGGTTCCTAGTGAAACTCTAGTCACTGGTTCATTGGTCAATAGATGATCATGTTTCCTGATCATGTGGCATTTATGCCAGTTGGAAATGGAGTCAACTCATTCTGAGAATGAGAAGATGAACCAATACCCAACCTAAACATCGTGACCCGATCATGTCACAAAGTTCAAGTTATGATGATTAGAAATGGATCCTCGTAGACTATTCCTTAGACCGTGAGGCTATATCAATTCACTTGAGATTAGAAAGCAATCCGTTGCTGAATCTCACAAGTAAAAGGGGTTACTTGAATTTTCCCAAATGACTGCAAAGCCATAGTGGAAAAGGGGGTGAATGACAAAGGCACAATTTGTCAAGTATTGGACGAATTCAAATGAATTAGATTCATGTGTGCTTAATGTCTAGTGGATTTAAAACTAGTAAAAATACTAGTATCTCATAGTAAATCTCCAAGTTTGATATTTGATCAAAGATTTTGAAGTTGTTCAAAATAATGAGTAGATATGCAATTTGCATGAAATTGAGTGGGAGCTATGAAAGTCTTCCTAAAACAATATGTGAATGACATATTTTTGAGTGGGAGAAATATAAGTCTCAAATTCAAATATGTAAGAACATAGTTTGACTAATAGTACTGACTCATACCCAAATATGGTAGGAACATATTTTGAGTGGGAGCTTACAGGAGTGATTCTTACGTATGTTAAGAATAAAAGCGCAAGTACCAATAAATAATGATTTATAAGGTGTAGAAGTTAATAATAAGTGTATTATGATATTATTTAGTATTCCTTAATGGATTCTGAAAAGGGTTTCAGAATAGAAGTTAATTAAGAAACTGGTCCTTAATAACTCAAATTAGGAATAGTATTAAGTTGAACATCAATGGTTGAAAGAAAGAAAAGGATGATCGTCATCCACTATGTTGAGACGTAGGTTCTATCTTAGAAAACCATGATGATAACTTAACATAATATATGATCCAATAAGGAACGTTTGAAAGTGATTAAGTTTGAATCACAGAACGTTGAGCTAAGTTTGTCCGCAGTGTCTAATAGAGAACTGCAGACATGTTTTCCAAATCCATAAAGGATGACATATCTTAAAACATAAAGGGTTATGTTATAAGGGAATATGTTGGAAACTCCTGTAAATACCGATTGTAGTCACGTAGGAAGCGAGGTGAACAAAACATCAAAATTTGCACTGAGTGCACTAGTGTTTCGATGAATACATTTATAATAATTGATAAGGGTACCATCTAAAGTGATGTATAATGTTATGGTGGGGCTAGTTCGCTTTTAACGTAGAATGATGTGTCCCAGGGCACAGTGCCCATGAGAAAGCCCTCGTGGTTAATCTAAAGTCATTGTAGGCTCCTGGAATCAGGCCTCGTTCTGCTGCCATACCGACCATGCATACACACAGATGTTATCATGTGATGATAAAGTATTAATGTCAATCAAGGTGACATTAGTAAGTTGCAAAGGATTTGGGACTTTAAAGTACATGCCCAAGACTCAACCTCTTCCATGAGCAAGCATGTTCAGGTTACCGGATATATGGTGCCAATGATTAAGAACAAATGCAGCTAGTGTATTTGTACTCTAGTGCAAGTGGGAGACTGTTGGAAATATGCCCTAGAGACAAATAGTAATAAGGACTATTACCATATTTCACATAGTTTATGATTAAGTTTTATATCATGCTATAACTGTATCGAGTGGAAACATTAATACACGTGTGATATACAAATAACTAGGGGTTCCCAGTGAAACTCTAGTCACTGGTTCATTGGTCAACATATGATCATGTTTCCTGATCATGTGGCATTTATGCCAGTTGGAAATGGAGTCAACTCATTCTGTGAATGAGAAGATGAACCAATACCCAACCTAAACATTGTGACCTGATCATGTCACGAAGTTCAAGTTACGATGATTAGAAATAGATCCTCATAGACTATTCCTTAGATCATGAGGCTATATCAATCACTATCTCCCGAGAGTGCTTTGATAGCATCAAGTGCCACTTGGTAATACAGTGGTTATAAAGGTGTGTTTAGGTACTCGGAGGAAACCGTAGAGGCAATATATTTCAAGAGTGGGATTTGTCCGTCCATGTGACGGGAAGATACTCAAGGGCCCACTCAGAGAGGTTATATCCAATAGCTGCGCAACGCGTGATTTGATCACAGGGATATCACTTGTCGGAACAAGTCAAGTAGCATTGTTCGGTAACGAGGTTGAACATGACATGGTGATGTCATTGATTAGATCTCGGGCAATGCAAGTATCGAGAGACAAAGGGAATAAGACACAACTGTCCCGGTTCAAACGACGAAAGATCTTCGCGGAACGCACAGGGGTCACATGGCCATCCAGGTCCCTCTTTCGATCATTGGTGCGGGAGTGTCCCGACCATGTATGGAGTGTTCATGAACCGTGGGGTATCACGCTTAAGGGCTTGATGATGCTTAGAGAGTGTTTATAGGATCAGTAGAATCGCCGAAGAATTGTAGAGAGAAAACCGGAAGGGTTTCGGTAAGTTCGAAGGATGTCTGGAGTGGAGGTGGAAGTGTTCCATAACCATAGAGGTTGAATAATATGTGAATCAATGTTAAATATTGATTTAATCATTTATTCATAATTATTTAATAAAGAGAAAATCAATTTAAAAGGTCAAAAGGCTTAATGGGCCAATTCCCAGAGGGGAGAGGGCCCATTAGGGAAAGGAGAGAGGGAGAAGGGACAAGGGGGTGGCCGGCTGGGCCTAGCCCCCCTGCGCGGTGCCCTCTTGGGCCGGCCAGTGGCTGCCCCTCCCCGTCCTCTCCTTTAGTCCCACCCCGGGACTTTGAGGGAGGTAGTACCTCCTTTTCCCCTATATATAGTGGGGGTATTTGGCCAGATAAATACACACAATAATCAATAAAGGTCTTCTCACTTTTGGGAGGATCTCCAATTGATATTTTCTCTATCTCTCTCTCTCTCATGACAGTGGTCCCACGTTCGGACTGCGTGAACGAGAGACATCTTCACCATAGAGCGCCGTCGCGCTGCGGGATTCGGATCCAGGAGCTCTACTTCCGCAATTGCTGCTAGATCGGGGAAGCGGGAGTCATCGTTAGGCACCGGACGTGTTTAACTCCCCGTGAGGTGTCGCACTTGAGGCACTCAAGTCGTTGGAGTCAAGGGAGCGCAAGGACTTCATCACGACCTTGAGGTCGGCTTCGCCTCGTCTACATCAACCATGCTCTCCTGAGCATTGACAACGCTTTTCGGTCTTAAAGGGTAAGTTTGTGAAAATCCCCTCCCGTTAGTATATTACTAATAGATAGGTCCTAGCAATATTAGGGGTTCAGGGGCGTAGGGTAAAAAATTATTGTTTTCATGCGCGGAACCCCTTCAGTGGTATCAGAATTAGATCTATGCGTAGTAATGCTAGTACGGGTAGAACACACGAGATGTAGCATGTGGGCGTTGATCTTTTAGTTGTTATTCTCCCACGTGTACTTGTGTATACCGCAGTAATGCTTGATGAAGCGGCCCCCAACCGACTTTACACGTTCATTCGCGAGACTGGTCCATGCTTGACATATGGCTTGTACCGTATAAAGTGGCTTAGGGGCGTGTCTGTCTCTCTCGCATTAGTTGGTATGCCATTTGCAATGGAGGGCCCCGAAAGGGGTGTAGCAGAGACAACTACTTGATCAGCGTTGTGCTGAAAGTTCGTAGGTAAGAACGGTTCTTATGCGAAAGCCCATTCAGCCACGTAAAACATGCAAAGATAGAGTAGCGGCGTCTAACTTTGTTTTGCAGGGGAGCGTTGCTTTGTGATATGGTTGTGGCAAAGGTAAAGTGATTACCTTATGTTATGTAGTAGTAGATAGTCACAGAGGTGACGGACTACCATGCCAGAATGACACAGGTACCTTGGTGTCTACGGCGCTGTAACACTGGCGCCGGAATCCGGTGATGATGGATGGAGATCATGACGTGAAGGACCATATCACATGGAATTTACATTCAATGTTATTGTTTGTATATCTTATTGTGTAATAGAATTAGATACTCGACGGTAGCCTAATAAGATGATCCCTGTTAAAATTACCAACGATTGTGTTCCCCCTTAGTGTGCACCACTAAGAAAGTTCTTCAGTATGAGGCAATCCATGGTACAGGCATGGGTGTTAGACATATCTACGTTCGCATACAGTGGGTGTAAGCCATGTTGCACAGTGAATACACTAAGGTTGAGTTGGTGAGCCTAGCATGTGCAGACATGGCCTTGGAACGCGGATGGTCGAAAGGTCGAGCACGAGTCGGATGAATGATGTGATCGACGTTTAGCGTCGACCCTTGAACCCACATTGATGGCCGTGACGATCGGGGGAGATATGGCTGATAGGGGTCGTGTTATCGCTAGGAACTCTTATGGGGATAGGTGTTTCTGAGTGGAGTTATTATTAACTCATTTAATTATAAACTCAGTCTAAATTCCTTTTTGCAATTGTAAATGTAGAAACATTCTCCCTGCTGCCACCTTTCTTGTTGACGATTGATTGGTTAGAAGGAGAGAAGCTCAGATTAGATGGATCAAACTTCTCTATAGGGGTTGCGCGTCTCCACGTTCTCCTTAGAGAGAATGACGTGGTCGACTACATACTCGACGGGATGGATTTGGATCAGCCCATTGACCTAGAGACCCCAGAGCAGCGGGAAGACCGCTATCTCCATCGGGAGATGGCATCCTTCATTTCAGTTACAATGTGTTTCGGAATGGTGGACGAGCTATGGACTTTCGTGGGTGATGTCAACCCTCGTACGGTAATGCTACAACTTAGGACACATTTCGTGGAACAAGCACGCATATGGGAGCATGAGATGATGGGAGACTTCCTCTCCATTAAGATGGAGGAGAACTCATCACTCGACGACTACTTGGAGCGCATGCATGATGTGTACATGAGGCATGCATACTTCCTGGATAGCTGGATGATGGGCTCTTTTGCAAATGGCGTTGTGCTACGGTTGCTGCCACCAAGCTACCAAGCACAAGTCAGGATTTGCATTATGAGAGGCGACGCGAAATCAATGGAGTTCCACCGGTTCGTAACACATCTCAGGAATGTGTTGGTTGAACCAAATGTCGCTGAGGTCATCGATGACAAAGGTATATATTTGATATACAATTTTATAAATGTTATAATCTTGCAAATACATTTGCAGTGTTAAGTATATTTGATACTTGTCCTATTTTGCTGAAAACATGTCCTTCTATATGAGAGGTGCTTGCTAGAGAGGAGGTGACGTTGCGTGTTGATGGCGAGCATGACGATGATGGCCGACGACACTCTCCCTCGACTTTTTTCACTTAGTTTAATTTTTGGATAGTTATTGTAATCAAAATATTATGAACTTCTTTAGTGTGTCTTACACTTTGTGAGACGGTTATTCATATCAGTTTGTAACAAACAGTTGTTCCACTTTTATGAATGATTTCTATCTGTGTTCATATCTTGTTTGATTATATGTGAATTATCCTTGTTGTTTGAAACTAATTGATAATGCATGAACATTTGTAAAATATTGAAATGCCTTAAAATACCCAACTTAATGATATTTCATTACTAAATGAAACCATTGTTTAAATTCAAAGTTATAATGATAATATGTGAAAGTCATTCGATTTCTTATGACATATAAATCATGCCTAAGTTTGGCAAAATAACTTGAACATCGTATATTACTTGAATACAAAGTGTTTAATGAAATGTTAAAAGTAAATACATATTCGATGTATTATGATTTAACGAAATGGTAATTATCATTATGATTGTTTAAATGTGTAAAGTAGTTTAGCAAAGGAAACATGAATATGAAACTATTTGATTTGATCAAATATTTCATCAATAAAAGGGTATAAATATAAAAGAGAATCTAATTACTATGATTTGATCAATAGTAATGAAATTCGACTTTATAAAGGATGGCATAAAAGTAGTGGTGAAATGCAAAGAGTTTTGAAACGTCAAAATGCAAAGCATCACAATGTGATATTAGATATCAAAGTGGGTAAATAGATGGCACTAAATAAATCGTTGTAGTGTAGATGTAGAGACCATTAGTTAAGAAATAGTTAGCACTCAATTAGAATGTAGTGAACCATTTGAATTCGTAAAAGTTTTGGGGTTATTCGATATAACCAAAATAATAGCGAATAAGTCCTTGTAGAGTATTCATTGGAAACTTTGAATATGAAATCCATAGCTAAATCAAAAGAGAAGCAAAACTTGTATTGCTTGGACTTTGGTGCATTATTGAGAAAAATCACTTTTAGTGATGTTTCTCGATTTTGGAGCAAATGGAAGATAGTGAAAAACACGATGAGGATTCAAAACCCTGCATGAGAGTGTTGAGAAGCGCAACGGACAACGTTCCTGAATGATTCTCTTTGCAAAGGAAAGAATCAATGACAATGATCATTGTGCTTTTCCCACTAGTGTTTTCACTACATGAAGTAGGATTCAAAATGTAATCCATATCTTGTATGGAGACATTTGTGAATCATTTGTCAAGATTATTGAAATATGACATACCTACGAACTACTAAGGAAATAATGGTAAACTAGAATTATGAAAAATCCTAAAAGCAAAATTCACTTGAGATTAGAAAGCAATTCGTTGCTGAATCTCACAAGTAAAAGGGGTTACTTGAATTTTCCCAAATGACTGCAAAGCCATAGTGGAAAAGGGGTGAATGACAAAGGCACAATTTTTCAAGTATTGGACGAATTCAAATGAATTAGATTCATGTGTGCCTAATGTCTAGTGGATTTAAAACCAGTAAAAATACTAGTATCTCATAGTAAATCTCCAAGTTTGATATTTGATCAAAGATTTTGAAGTTGTTCAAAATAATGAGTAGATATGCAATTTGCATGAAATTGAGTGGGAGCTATGAAAGTCTTCCTAAAACAATATGTGAATAACATATTTTTGAGTGGCAGCAATATAAGTCTCAAATTCAAATATGTAGGAACATAGTTTGACTAAGAGTACTGACTCATACCCAAATATGGTAGGAACATATTTTGAGTGGGAGCTTACAGGAGTGATTCTTAAGTATGTTAAGAATAAAAGCGCAAGTACCAATAAATAATTATTTATAAGGTGTAGAAGTTAATAATAAGTGTATTATGATATTATGTAGTATTCCTTAAGGGATTCTAGTTTCAGAATAGAAGTTAATTAAGGAACTAGTCCTTAATAACTCAAATTAGGAATTGTATTAAGTTTAACATCAATGGTTGAAAGAAACAAAAGGATGATCGTCATCCACTATGTTGAGACATAGGTTCTATCTTAGAAAACCATGATGATAACTTAACATAATATATGATCCAATAAGGAACGTTTGAAAGTGATTAAGTTTAAATCATGGAACATTGAGCTAAGTTTGTCCGCAGTGTCTAATAGAGAACTGCAGACATGTTTTCCAAATCCATAAAGGATGACATATCTTAAAACATAAAGGGTTATGTTATAAGGGAAAATACCGATTGAACTCAAGTATGAAACGAGGTGAACAAAACATCAAAATTTGCACTGAGTGCACTAGTGTTTCGATGAATACATTTATAATAATAGATAAGGGTACCATATAAAGTGATGTATAATCTTATGGCGGGGCTAGTTCGCTTTTAACATAGAATGATGTGTCCTAGGGCACAGTGCCCATGAGAAAGCCCTCGTGGTTGATCTAAAGTCACTGTACGCTCCTGGAATCAGGCCTCGTTATGCTGCCATAGCGACGATGCATACACACAGATGTTATCATGTGATGATAAAGTATTAATGTCAATCAAGGTGACATTAGTAAGTTGCAAAGGATTTGGGACTATAAAGTACAGACCCAAGACTCAACCTCTTCCATGAGCAACATGTTCAGGTTACCGGATATATGGTGCCAATGATTAAGAACAAATGCAGCTAGTGTATTTGTACTCTAGTGCAAGTGGGAGACTGTTGGAAATATGACCTAGAGACAAATAGTAATAAGGACTATTACCATATTTCATATAGTTTATGATTAAGTTTTATATCATGCTATAACTGTATCGAGTGGAAACATTAACACACATGTGATATACAAACAACCAGGGGTTCCCAGTGAAACTCTAGTCACTGGTTCATTGGTCAACAGATGATCATGTTTCCTGATCATGTGGCATTTATGCCAGTTGGAAATGGAGTCAACTCATTCTGTGAATGAGAAGATGAACCAATACCCAACCTAAAAATCGTGACCCGATCATGTCATGAAGTTGAAGTTACGATGATTAGAAGTGGATCCTCATAGACTATTCCTTAGACCGTGAGGCTATATCAATCACTATCTCTCGAGAGTGCTTTGATAGCATCAAGCGCCACTTGGTAACACAGTGGTTATAAAGGTGTGTTCAGGTACTCGGAGGAAAACGTAGAGGCAATATATGTCAAGAGCGGGATTTGTCCTTCCATGTGACGGGAAGATACTCAAGGGCCCACTCAGAGGGGTTATACCCAATAGCTGCGCAACGTGTGATTTGATCACAAGGATATCACTTGTCGGAACAAGTCAAGTAGCATTGTTCGGTAACGAGATTGAACACGACATGGTGATGTCATTGATCAGATCTCGGGCAATGCAAGTATCGAGGGACAAAGGGAATAAGACACAACTGTCCCGGTTCAAACGACGAAAGATCTTCGTGGAACGCACAGGGGTCACATGACCATCCAGGTCCCTCTGTCGATCATTGGTGCGGGAGATTCCCGACCATGTCTGGAGTGTTCCCGAACCGTGGGGTCTCACGCTTAAGGGCTTGATGATGCTTAGAGAGTGTTTATAGGATCGGTAGAATCACCGAAGAATTGTAGAGAGGAAACCGAAAGGGTTTCGGTAAGTCCGAAGGATGTCCGGAGTGGAGGTGGAAGTGTTCCATAACCATAGAGGTTGAATAATATGTGAATTAATGTTAAATATTGATTTAACCATTTATTCATAATTATTTAATAAAGATAAAATCAATTTAAAAGGTCAAAAGGCTTAATGGGCCAATTCCTGGAGGGGAGAGGGCCCATTAGGGAAAGGAGAGAGGGAGAAGGGACAAGGGGGTGGCCGACTAGGCCTAGCCCCCCCGCGCGGGGCCCACGTGTGTAACTCCCCGCGAGGTGTCGCACTTGAGGCACTCATGTCATTGGAGTCAAGGGAGCGCAAGGACTTCATCACGACCTTGAGGTCGGCTTCGGCTCATCTACATCAACCACGCTCTCCTGAGCGTTGACAACGCTTTTTGGTCTTCAAGGGTAAGTTCGCAAAAAAACCCTCCCGTTAATGTATTACTAATAGATAGGTGATACATTGCAAATGTATCTATAATTTTTGATGCTCCATGCTTGGTTTTATCCACTTTCTTGTGTTTTGTGCACACTTTGGAATACTTTTCATATGATTTCTTGGACTAACCTATTAACAAGATCCACAGTGCCAACTGCCTGTTTTCTGCTGTTTTTGGTTCCAGGAAAGTCAGAAAATGAATATTCTCGGAATTAGACGGGACAAAAGCCAAAGTGCCTATTTTTCTAGAAGACTCGAGGAGCCAGAATACGAGACGGCAGAGGGCCAAGGGCTGGCCACACCCCCCAGGCACGGGCTGGGCCTGGCTGCGCCAGGGCATGGTGTGGGCCCCTAGGCACCCCCTCGGTCTCCCTCTTCGCCTATAAGAAGTCTTCTGACCTAAAAACTCCGGGGGGGTCGACGTTATTCCAGAAGGAGTTCCGCTCCGCCGCCACCACCAGATTCCACGAAACAGCACCAGAAACTCCGTTCTGGCACCCTGCCAGGACGGGGAATTGGAGGAGATCATCGCCATCATCATCACCATCGATTCTCCATCGACCATCCATGTTTCCCCCATCTATGAGTGAGTAATCCCCCGCTGTAGGCTATGGGGATGGTAGGGATTGGATGAGATCGTTCATGTAATGGCATCAGATTGTTAGGGCATGGTGCCTAGTATCTTTTATTAGTGCTTTATGACTTTGTTGCGACTTGTTGTGCTTAATGCTTGTCACTAGGGCCCGAGTGCCATGATTTCAGATCTAAACATGTTATTGATTCATTATGATAGTATTGTTTATGGTCTTATCTACAAGTAGTATACACACATTGTTGTCCGGAACCAATGGCCCCGGAGTGACAGAAATCGAGATAACCGGAGGGAATGGCTTTGATGTGAGGATCACATGTGTTCACGGAGTGTTAATGCTTTGCTCCGGTGCTCTATTAAAAGGAGCACCTTAATTGCCAGTAGTTCCCTTGAGGCCCCGCTGCAAACGGGCTGGCAGGACAAAAGATGTTGTGCAAGTTCTCATTGCGAGCACGTATGACTATATATGGAACACATGCCTAGGATTATCTAGTAATTGGATGCTTTATCTTATTAGCTGCAATTGTCCTATGTTCTGATTGCTATGTGAACTGTCCTGTCCATGCAACGCCCGTCCATCCATCCCTATGCCTACCGCACTCGAATCCCACTGTTACTGCTATTGTTACTACTGTCTTTTGTTTACTGCTGTTGTTACTTTGCTATTCCTACTACAAAACTGTTGCTACTGATAAACTGTTGTGAGCAAGATTGTTTCCAGGTGCAGATGAATTGACAACTCAGTTGTTAAGGCTTATAAATATTCTTTTGGCTCCCCTTATGTCGAATCAATAAATTGGGTTTCACTTCCCTCGAAAATACTACGATACACCCCCTATACTTGTGGGTCATCAAGACTATTTTCTGGCGCCATTGCCGGGAGCATAGCTTTATTTATCAAGTCCACTTGGAATCACTATTGTTCAAGCTAATTTTATTTTCGCCTTGTTTTTTTGTTTCTTTATCAAAAATACAGAAAAAGTAGTTCCTACTCTAGTTGTTATTTATGTTGGTCTATTATTGTCTTGCTTTATCATGCTTGCTGTCAATGGTTGGTTTCTTTGAAACTGAATCTTATTGGCAAGGTGGGTTCACGGAAGATCAAAAACATTATTATAAGGAACACCGCTTGTCACAAAAAGGGAAACACTTATGGGAACAAATTGATAAATTGTATACCATTGCTAGAAACATGTGCTCTACTTATAATGTTACTTATTGCTGTGATGAATCTTGTTGCAGAAAGAGGTATAAACACCTCCCTTTTCAATATGAGTATAATGATAATGATACCATATCTTCTTATGCTAAAGGAATTTATGACTTTTATGATGCAGAACAAATTGAAGAATTTATTGCTTGGAAGGGTGCTTTTGAACTTCCTAGTTTGCTTGAAAATATTGATGATTCACCTTACAAATATGAGGTTTATGGTATACTTAAATTTTGCTTTGATAATTACAAGGACTAAAATGGCTATATTCTTGAATATTTTAATAGATGCTTTCCACAAATGGAAGAGACTAATGACTTGCAGGATCCTATGAAAGAAGAAATTGATGAACCTAAAATCTCATTAGATGAAAAAGAGGAGGAGAGTGATGAACAAAAGGAGGAAGAATGGATTAGCTACCCATGCCTACCTTCTAATGAGAGTAACTCTTTATCCCTTACATTATTGGATTGTCCTCCATGCTTACTAAAGGAGGATGATTGTTATGTTCCTGAGGATTCTTTATGTAGATCATGAAAAGCATGCTTTATGTGATAGTTATATTGTTGGCTACTGAGAATTATCATGAGAGAGGAAAATATGGTTGTAGAAGTTTTCATGGCATTGAAGCACCTCTCTATGTGCTGAAAGTTGTGAAGTTACTCTTGTTTTATCTTCCTATGCCTGTCACTTTGTTATTCGCATACACGATTCCTATGCATAGGAAGTGGGTTAGACTTAAATGTGTTTTGAATTTGCTTCTTGATGCTCTCTTTTACTTCAACTCATATTTGTTATGTGAGCATCCTCTCGAACTATCATGCCTGAAGATGATAATATGTCTATTATTCTTGGGAGACCTTTTCTTAATACTGCAGGAGCTATTATTAATTGTAATCAAGGAAATGTGACTTTCAATGCAAATGACAAGGAACATACTGTCTATTTTCCCGAGAAGATTGAAAGGACTTATGGTTTGAATTCAATTGAACATGTTGAGGGCATTCAAGTTAGAGAAATATATTGTCCCATACCAAGAGAAAAATTTGAAATTATTATGATTGGGACCATTGCTATCAAGGTTGAGGTAACATAATCATTAGTGGGATACAAAGTTTTGTCTCATATGGAATTGTTTTGGTAACAAGACCTGATCAACCTTGTTAACAAAAGGATTTCATTGAACAAAACAATGTTTTCACCATGATTATCTCCGCTTACTTCTATTCTATCCATTTTTGTTTTTGCTTACGCCTAACTTAAAGGCGTTAAAGAAAAGTACTTATTGGGAGATAACCCAAAAGTTTTAGATGAGTCTTGGAAGTTATTACCTCTGTAATAACCGCTCCTTATCCTTTTTATTTGCTTTTTGTGCCAAGAGTATCCTCTAATGAGAGAGAAGTAATGACTGGGAAAGTTGCTGTCCCGAAACAGATTTCTGTGCCTCACCGTAAAAATTCGTGTAAAATCTCTGTACGTCCTTTTGAGGCGTGAATTTTTTTGCTTCTGCCCCAGGTTGTTATCTAACTTTCGTTAGTTCAACACTTTTTTATTTGAGCAACATAAGGTCTTCGAAAAATTTCGTCTTTACCTGCTGGTCTGTTTTGATAGATTTCTGCCATTTTCGGCATTTGCTTCTTGTTGGTTCCTTTTTGAGTTCTTTTGGGGAATTGAGCTTTTTGAGGGAAGTGCTACAGTAGCTAGTGTTTTAATGGAAGTTTTATTGGTGTTAGAACTGAACCTAAATACTTATTATCTTGAGTGCACTAATGTTGCTAATAAAGATTGTGTGAAGTTTTGTATGAAGAAAAATTTCAGGTGTATGGAAGGAATGAGTAATGAGATGAAGGATGGACTAAAGCTCAAGCTTGGGGATGCCACGTGTGTCACCCCAAGAAACATCCAAGAAGTACAAGCGTCAAAGCTTGGGGATGCCCAAGGCATCCCCCTCTTCATCAATAAAAATCGCAGGTTTCTTCCAAACACTTCATTTTTATTGTTTCATGCACAGTTGTGTTGTTCTTGGAGCGTCTTCTTTTTTGTTTTTGTTTTGGTTTTCCTTTGCTTGGTTTTCTTAGTTTACTGAATAAATTGGTTGGACCCCCTCTTTCATACATTGGTTTTCAAATAGTTTGGTTTGGATTTGAAAAGAGTAGGAAAGCTCATGCTTAAGTGGTAAAGAGAGCTTGTTTTTGATTGTGGCCTATGCTTTGTCATCTCATGCTTGATATTGTTTTGGATTTATGCTTAGTATTCTTTGTTGTAGCATGACTTGTTATAAACAATTGAGATTGCTTAATGTGCCTTGGATGAATCATGTGTTGTTTTAGCATATTAAAGCATAAGTATAGTGGTATTCTCTTTTGATGCTTTATTTGGGTTGACTTGGCGCATGATCACACCATGTTATGACTATCTCAAGTCACCATAAGCCTTTATGATCATTTAGTTTTCAACTTGTAGTATCACTTTATGCTTTGATCAATGATGTTTTGTCGCTCTGCATGATTATGGCCATTATTGCTCTCTTAGTTTGTCGCTCCTAGTCTTTTGCTAGCCTCCACAACCAAGTATGAGTTCCACTCATGCATCCAACTCCCTAAACCAAGTTTTTCTAAAGAGTCCACTATACCTACCTACTAGCATACGCTATTCCAAGTATATTCATGTTTTACCTTCCAAATTAAACTTGTTATGAGAAAACTAGTGATTAAAGCTCTCACGAACTTGATGGCACACTTTACTTTTCTTGCCCTTAATAAACTTGAACCATTGTGTCGTCTATGTTGTATATGCTTGCACTTATTTGTTGGGAATTAGCAGAACCATGCTTTCATGGGGAACGCTTTCAACATTGCACTTGGTACTTGTACCTAGTTGATAGCATGCTCTTTTGCATATGGATGTCGTCGGTGTGAAATGAAAGGGGAGCTTGTAAGTCCATGGAGTTATGTATATGTGTTAGAGAAACGCCTGGGCCGCTGGTCTAATCCATGCTGACATGGTGGAAACCTGCAGCGTAACCATAATGAGCTGTCTATGAAGCATTCTTCTTATAAAAAAAGAGTCCTATATTGAGAAAAAAAAGAGAAAAAGAAAAAAGAGATTATGAAAAGAGGAAAGAGAGAAAAAAAAGCACCATATTCCCATGGTAAATAAGAAGATTAATGAGATGCTCGTTGTCTGCTTGCCTTGTCATTTTGATATGGGGATTCTTCCGTATCATCGGGTAAGGGGTACCGCGTTGGCGGTTCTCTATGATACACATGTACTTACGATGACAAGAACTTACCGGTGGCTAAACTTGAGTAGCATGAGGAGCGACCCTCGTATTCAAGGGACATGAGATTCCTAACTTATACTTCGTCAAGCATGTACACCATAGTTTGTTCACTTTAACCTTAATCACTTCAAGATGCTTATGATAGAGGCAAAATGAGAGCTGAAAGCTATATGTACCATAATTTTTGGAAGCTCTTTATGAGACTTGAATCCCTACTTCCTTTTATAAAAAGGCCTTTCTTCCACCATTATATTGAGTCTCCACGTTCTACCTTTATGCACCTACTTTGAGAGCATAGTGGCCATTCTTAGTTCTATGTGCATTGTCCCAAGACTAGTTGATTGATGCATACTTTGATATTGCTTGTTTTAAACTATTTGTATCTAGTCACTCTTATGAACTTTGAAGGTGTCCTATGCATTTATATTTTCTACTCTATGAGGGACAAGCTGAATACTATTATACTATGCTTTCTTTATGTGAAACAAACAAACGTCTTACAAAGCATTGTTATTCATGAATCTTTTGTTTGTGCCTTTTCATGTTGCAACATAGTTTCTTTGCCTTATTGCTAGAACTTTGTCTTTCATGTTATGATTGAAGTACTATGATCCCAGCTTTGAATGTTTTACAAATACTTTGATCAAGTCTTTGATGGTGCATGTCACCTCAAAAATTATTCTTTCTTTTTTTCACTTACGTACTCGAGCACGAGCAGGAGTTAAGCTTGGGGATGTTGATACATTGCAAATGTATCTATAATTTTTTATGCTCCATGCTTGGTTTTATCCACTTTCTTGTGTTTTGTCCACACTTTGGAGTACTTTTCATATGATTTCTTGGACTAACCTATTAACAAGAGCCACAGTGCCAGCTGCCTGTTTTCTGCTGTTTTTGGTTCCAGGAAAGTCAGAAAATGAATATTCTCGGAATTGGACGGGACAAAAGCCAAAGTGCCTATTTCTGCAGAAGACTCTAGGAGCCAGAATACAAGACGGAGGAGGGCCAGGGGATGGCCACACCCCCCTAGGCGCGGGCTGGGACTGGCCGCGCCAGGGCATGGTGTGGGCCCCCAGGCACCCCCTCGGTCTCCCTCTTCGCCTATAAGAAGCCTTCTGACCTAAAAACTCCGGGGGGTTCGACATTTTTCCAGAAGGAGTTCCGCTCCGCCTCCACCACCAGATTCCACGAAACAGCACCAGAAACTCCGTTCTGGCACCTTGCCGGGACGGGGAATTGGAGGAGATCATCGCCATCATCATCACCATCACTTCTCCATCGACCATCCATGTTTCCCCCATCTATGAGTGAGTAATCCCCCGCTGTAGGCTATGGGGATGGTATGTATTGGATGAGATCGTTCATGTAATGGCATCAGATTGTTAGGGCATGGTGCCTAGTATCTTTTATTAGTGCTTTATGACTTTGTTGCGACTTGTTGTGCTTAATGCTTGTCACTAGGGCCCGAGTGCCATGATTTCAGATCTGAACATGTTATTGATTCATTATAATAGTATTGTTTATGGTCTTATCTACAAGTTTTATACACACATTGTTGTCCGGAACCAATGGCCCCGAAGTGCCAGAAATCGGGATAACCGGAGGGAATGGATTTGATGTGAGGATCACATGTGTTCACAGAGTGTTAATGCTTTGCTCCGGTGCTTTATTAAAAGGAGCACCTTAATTGCCAGTAGTTCTCTTGAGGCCCTGTTGCAAACGGGCTGGCAGGACAAAATATGTTGTGCAAGTTCTCATTGCGAGCACGTATGACTATATATGGAACACATGCCTAGGATTATCTAGTACTTGGATGCTTTATCTTATTTATCTACAATTGCCCTATGTTCTGATTGCTATGTGAACTGTCTTGTCCATGCAACGCCCGTCCATCCATCCCTATGCCTACCGCACTCGAATCCCACTGTTACTGCTATTGTTACTTCTATCTTTGCTTTACTACTACTGTTACTTTGCTATTCCTACTACAAAACTGTTGCTACTGATAAACTGCTGTGAGCAAGATTGTTTCCAGGTGCAGCTGAATTGACAACTCAGTTGTTAAGGCTTATAAATATTCTTTGGCTCCCCTTGTGTTGAATCAATAAATTGGGTTTCACTTCCCTCGAAAATACTGCGATACACCCCCTATACTTGTGGGTCATCAATAGGTCCTAGCAACATCAGGTGTTCAGGGGCGTAGGGTAATTTTTTTATTGTTTTCATGCACGGAACCCCTTCAAAATCAGGTACAGATGGTGGGAAAAAGGAATTGAAAATAAGAAAGCTCCCGAGGCATGCGATGATGCGGCGCAAAGCGATATGCTCATGTCTTCTTGTCTTGTAGTCGATATGCTCCTCCGGGAATAACTTCTGTGACGATGTATGGTCCTTCCCATGGAGATTCTAACTTCTTGTGTCCATCTTGCTTGAGGCGGAGAACTAGGTCCCCTACTGCAAAGGACCTAGGCCGCAATCTTCTGTTGTGATAATTGTGCAGGTTTTGCTGGTACATAGTTGCTCTTTGGAGGGCTTCATCTCGAGCTTCATCAAGTGCATCCATATAATCTTCAAGTGCTTCTCTTGATTCCTATTCATCATATGCAGCTACTCTTGGGGATTCGTGTGACACTTCAACTAGAAGCACGGCCTCCGCACCGTGGACCAAAAAGAAGGGTGTCTCTTGTGTTGAATTATTTGGAGTTGTTCGTAAACTACATAATACGGATGGAAATTCATCCACCCACGCTCCTTTTGCTCTTTCGAGTGGTGCTAGTAGTCTTTTCTTGAGTCCATCAGTAACTAGTCCATTGGCTTTTTCCACATGTCCATTTGTTTGCGGGTGAGCTACCGAGGCGTAGCTTATTTTCATGCCCATCTCCTGGTAGTACTCCTTGAACTCATTGGAAGTGAAGTTGGTCCCATTGTCCGTGATGATGTTGTTTGGTACGCCAAACCGAAATACTATAGATTTAATAAAATTTACAGCCGAAGTTCTGTCTTGGGTGGTTACAAGCATTGCTTCAATCCATTTAGTAAATTTGTCGACTGCTACTAGTAGAAAAACGTGTCCTCCTGGCGATGATCTGTGAAGTTTTCCCACCATATCATGTCCCCACTGAGCAAACGGCCAGGCCAAGGGTATAGGATTCAATTCAGCGGCGGGTGCTCCAGGCTTTGTTGCGAATCGTTGACATGCCTCACATGTTCTGACAATGTCTTTTGCATCTTGAACTGCAGTGAGCCAGTTAAATCCTGCTTTGAATGCTTTCGCAGCAATTGCTCGGCTACTAGCATGGTGACCACAAACTCCTTCATGTATATCTTTGAGTATGGTTTTTTCCTTCTTCGGGTGTTACGCAACGCTGCAACACGCCCGAAATACTAGTCTTATATAATTCCCCTTTGATTATCCTAGAGGCCTTTGATCGTCGGGTGATTCGTCAGGCTTCTATCACATCTTCTGGTAGCTCGCCATTAGTCATATATGCTACATACGGCTGCATCCAGGTGGGCTCAATTAGCATGACCTCTTCAATTTCTTGTTCTTCCTCTTCGATAGCTTCTTCTACGTTCTTGGCTTCTAAAGGAGCCCCCGAGTCTTTTTGTGGATGTTTCTTTTTCCCTGTCTTTGGTTCTACAACCTTGGAGACTCTTTTTGCTTTAATCGATCGCTCTGTTATTTCCTCCCAAAAAACTCCGGGTTGTTGTAAACATAAGGATCCGATGTTTGCTAGATTGTCGGCTTCCTCATTGCTTGCTCTTCCTATATGTGATACTTCACATCCATCAAATTGAGCTTCCATAACACCATATAGATCGTGATAAGCAGCCATATTTTCGCTGATGGCGTTGCACTTGTTCATTGCTTGATGTGCCACAAGATTAGAATCTCCGAAGATTTTGAGGTGAGTTGCACCGCAAGCTTTGGCCATTCGCATGCCATGCAACAAGGCCTTGTATTCCGCTTCGTAATTGGATGCATTCGCAAAGCTCATCCGAAGTATATAGCGCATTTTGTCGCCTTGAGGTGATATTGGTACGACTCCTACTCCTGTTCCCTCCGTTCTTTTTGATCCATCAAAATACATTGTCCAGGCACTAGAAAGGTCTGGTGGACCCGCATATTGCAACTATGTCCACTCTATGATGAAATCCGGCAGAACTTGTGATTTAATTGCTCTGTGCTTCTCATACGTGATATCCCGAGGGGATAATTAAATGCCCCATAGAGAGACACGTCCAGTTGCTTCTGGATTGTTGAGAATGCTTGACAAAGGCGCTTCGTCGACTACCACGATTGGTTGCTCTGAAAAAAAAGTGGCATAGTTTTCGCGCTGTCATAAACACCCCATATGCTAGTTTCTGGTAGCGTGGGTACCTTTGTTTTGACAGTGATAGAACCTCGCTTAGGAAGTAAACTGGCCTCTGTACACCGTGGGTCTTCCCTTCTTTGGGTCGCTCTACGACCAAGACCGTGCTGACCACCTGATTTGTGGCAGCGATATAAAGTAGTAAAGGTTCTTTCTCTTTTGGCGACACGACGATAGGAGATGTCGAAAGTGTCCTTTTAAGATCTTCAAAGGCACGCTGAGCTTCTTCCGTCCACTCAAATTTTTCTGATTTCCTCATGAGGGCGTAGAATGGAAACACTTTTTCTCCTAATCTTGCGATAAAACGACTGAGTGCCGCTACTCGTCCTGCCAGTTGCTGTACACCACGTAAATTTGTTGCCTTCTTCATTGTTAGGATTGCTTGTATTTTTTCGGGATTAGCCTCGATTCCTCTAGCTGATACCAAGTATCCGAGGAGTTTCCCTGCCGGGACTCCAAAGGAACATTTCTTCGGGTTCAGTTTGATGCTAAACCTGTCGAGATTTTTGAACGTTTCCTCGAGGTCCTTGATCAGCGCAGATCCTTGACCTATTGTAACTATTACGTCATCAATACACACTTGCACATTTGTGCCTATTTGGCTTCCCAGGCACTTCTGCATCATCCGCTGATATGTTTCTCCGGCGTTCTTGAGGCTAAAAGGCATTGTTGTGTAATAGAATACACCATAATGTGTGATAAATGCCATTTTCTCGTATCTTCTTCCTTCATCCTGATTTGGTGGTATCCTAAGTAAGCGTCCAAGAAAGTAAGACGTTCGCATCCCGTAGTTGCATCAATTATTTGGTCGATTCGCGACAATGGGAAGTGATCTTTTGGGCAATGCTTGTTCAGTGCAGTAAAGTTGATGCACATCCAAAGTTCTGTAGTGTTTTTCTTTGGAACACATACTAGGTTTGCGAGCCACTCTGATTTTGTTAGTTCTTTTATAAAATTGGCATCAATGAGACGATGGAGCTCCTTTCCAATGGCCTTGCGCTTTGGTTCTACGAAGTGACTGCTTTACTGGCTTTGCCTTTGGATCTAGATTTAATGCGTGCTCAGCTCCCTGGGAATTCCCGGCATGTCAGTAGGTAGCCATGCAAAAATCTCCCAGTGCTCATGGTGGAACTCGACGAGTGCGCTTTCCTATGTGGGATCGAGATTAGAAGCCATGAATGTTGTTTTCGTCGGGTCGGTAGGGTGGATCTGCACTTCTTTTGTGTCTTTTGCTGTGTCAAAAGCCTGATCGGGATTGACACGTGCTACTTCCAAAGGTTGTGCGTTTGCTAAAGTTTTGAGTTGTTCGAATTCCGTTGCCATCCCGAAAGATTCAGAAAATTTGTTGAACTCCCGATCACAGCTGTTGGCACGTGTGAAGCTTCCTTGTACCATGATAATTCCCTTTGGTACTGGCATTTTCATCACTAAGTATGCGTAATGCGGTACTGCCATAAACTATGCAAAAGTTGGTCGTTCCAGGATTGCATGATATTCTGATGGTCAATCCATGACTTCGAATTTGAGTTTTTCTCACCTGAAATTTGTCTTGGAAGCAAAGACAATGTCAAGAAATACTTTACCTAGAGGGATTTCAGCTTTACCTGGTACTATTCCGTGGAAAGACGTTTCTGTTGGCGCTAGATTGTCTAGGGGGTAGCCTATTATTCTCAGCGTTTTTGTGTAGATCAGATTTATGCTACTTCCTGCATCCATGAAGACTTTGCTCATATTGAACCCACCAATTTGTGCTTCGACAATCAAGGCTAAGTGTCCCAGCCGTGGGACCCAAAGTGGGTGATCAGCTCTAGATCAGCTCTACTGAATGTGATTTCTAGCTCTGGCCAGTGGAGATATTCGGGTGCGGTTGATGTTGCTGTTTCCGCCATATTGATTTGTCTTGTGATGAGCTTCTGAATTCTGTTGGATGGACGCTGATATGTCGTAAACGTATCTATAATTTTTGATGTTCCATGCTTGTTTTATATCTACTTTTTTATGTTTTGTTCACACTTTGAGGTATTTTTATAGATTTTCTGGGACTAACCTATTAACAAGATGCCACAGTGCCAGTTGCCTGTTTTCTACTATTTTTGGTTTCAGAAAAGCTAGTAAGGAAATATTCTCAGAATTAGATGGGACAAAAGCCACAGTCACTATTTTACCCGAAGCAACACGGAGTCCGGAGGGGAGACGAAGTGGTGCACCAGGGCAGCCACACCTGGTGGCCGCGCCACCAGGGGGTGTGGGCCCCTTGGTGCTCCACCGACCTTGCCCCTTCGCCTATAAAAGCCTCCCAGGACGAAAACCCTAAGTACCCGATCAAAATTCCATGAAAGAGTCTGTAGCCGCCGCCATCTCCATCCCTAAATCGGGAGGGATCTGAAGCTCTTCCCGGCACCCTGCCGGAGGGGAGAGATCACCCTAGAGGCCTTCTTCATCACCATGCCTGCCTCTAGTGTGATACGTGAGTAGTTCATCCTTGGACTATGCGTCCATGTAGTAGCTAGATGGTTGGTTCTCCTCCTTTGTGCTATCATGTTTAGATCTCGTGAGCTCCTTTCATGATCAAGATCATCTATTTGTAATCTTACATGTTGTGTTTGCGGGGATCCGATAGATATTGAGATGCTACTTCAGATTGATTATTGATTCTATCATGTCTATGTTATTTGTGATCTTGCATGCTCTCCGTTGTTGGTAACTATCTTGGCCAAGTAGATGCTTGCAACTCCAAGAGGGAGTATTTATGCTCGATAGTGGGTTCATGCCTCTAGTAATCTGGGGAAGTGACATGAATCTCTAAGGTTGTATATGTGTTATTGCTACTAGGGAGAAAACAACAATCCTTTATCCATGGGACAATCGTATTGTTTACTTTACACACTTTGCTTAATGCAATTATCTGTTGCTCGCAACTTAATACTAAAAGGGGTTTGGATGATAACCTGAAGGTGGATTATTAGCCATAGATGCAGTTAGATTACGGTCTATTTATAACGTTGTAATGCTCAATCAAATCTCATAGGAATTAAGATGTCTAGTATATGCATTGTATGCTTTCTCAAATATGTCAATTGCCCCGCTATAATTTGTTCACCCAGCATGTTATTTACGAAGGAGTTATGCCCTAGAGGCAAATAATAAAGTGTATTATTTGATATACCTCCTGTATGTTCATAATACGTTTCATACTGTGATATAACTGTGTTAATACGAAATGTTAATACACGTGTGGTATGTAAACAAACCGTGTCTCTAGTTACCTCTAGTGAACTAGTTCATTGGTCATGAGGATGGTCTATGTTTCAAGACCATGGGCATTTATGCCAACTGACAATGAGGTCATGTTATTAGTTAAATAACATGATAGACAAACATCCGACCGTTATATCGTAATGAGATCTAGTTACAAAGTTCACCATTGATGATAAAACACAGAGAACCTCGCAACCTGATCCTTAGACTGTGAGGTAATGCAAATCACCATTCTGGAAGAAACTTAGATGGTTATCAAGAATCATCTCATAACATGGTGATCAAAAAGGTGCCACTCAGGTTTTCCGAAGGAATGCGTAGAGGAGTACATATCAAGACCAAGATTTGTCTAGTCCATGTAACGGACAGATACATGTGACCATCTCGGTGACGTTGCATTAATGAAGCTTGCAAGCATGTGACTAGGTCACGGAATGCAACGACATGAGAACAAGAAAACAAGTTCATCGGTAATGAGATCGAACTAAGGTATAAAGATGCCGAAGATCAAGTATCAGATGAATTAGGTATCGTATGACAAAGCGAATGGGGAACGACTATCTCACGGTTCGAGCGATTGTATTTGTGAAACGCACGGGGGTCACATGGCCATCCAGGTCCCTCTGTAGATCATTGATATGAGAGTAATATCTATCATGTCCGGAGTGTTTCCGAACCGAAGGATGTCATGCTTAAGGGTGGGGACGCTTAGGGTAGATGAGGTATCGTATGAGAAATAGAGAGAGAGAGAGAGAGAGAAACCGGAATAGTTTCGGCAACATCCGATGGAGATCGGAAAGGGGTCCAGAAGATGTTCCGAAGTGAAGGAATAATATAATATGTGTATTTGAATGTTAATTGGAGAATTAATATTAAATATATATTTTATTTTATTTTTGAAGGCACTATATTGCTAATGGGCCTCACCCGAAGGGAGGCCCAAGTGAGCAAGGCGCCTAAGGGGGTGGGGGCCAGCCGGCCTAGGGCTAATGGGCCACCCGAGTGGTGCCCACCTAGGGCCGGCGGCTGCCCCAAGGCTGGCCGGCGGGTGTGGGCATTAGTCCCACACCGCTTGGCCCCTGGGTGGTGCCCCCCTGCTACTATATAAAGGGGTCCCCCTCTGTAACTACCTCGGTGAATTACGCTCCTAGTTACAAGCCTGGATGAGCGGAAATGGTTAAAATAGTACGGTGGGGCCCAAATGCCACTCACAGGTAGACCTTTCGGCCGTCCTAACCATTTCCAATCATCGGGACAAGAACGGGCGGCGTAATCGGCAGGCGAAGGGATCAACTACATACACAAATGAGTATGTATGCAAGCCACCATACAACAGTCCTCAGAGCCATTCCATCTAAAAGAAATAGAAATATTGCAACGCCATACGGCAAGATCCAAATATTCTAGATAGATATAATAGTTTAGGATATCTCCTCATACATCAAACATCAGAGTATCAAGCGGAAGCGGAAAACAAGATCCGAGTACGGATAAGAAGCAAATCGGCATAAGATGCCCCATAAATAAACACATCCCGCCCACAGATCTCACGGATCACCGTTCCCGGAATCTCTACACCGAATGATCGTTGCCCACATCGTCCGTCTCCTCCACCCAGTATCCATCTTGCGAGTTTACCTGTTCATCTGAATCAAACAATTTATCGTGTGAGACCCTAGGGGTACTCAGCAAGTCTTTATGCCTCTAAAGGGGACACAACCTGGGGTGACGCAATTGCAGCAAAAGATAAACCCTAACAATTCTATAGATACTCGCTAACCATCCGCCTAACCAGAGATAGACGGATGTCCGTGAATTAATAACAACAGTTATAACAGTAATATTAACAGATCCATCCTCCTCCTCGCTTACCGACGAGGAAGCGGACGAACAAACCCCCCATCCGTTGGCAGTTTTATTATCCATTCCATGAGTGTTGTACTATTTACTAGTCAGATACTTAGTCAAATTAAAAGCGGTACTTTAGTTATACTTGTCTATGATCGAGAAACTGTGCTCCAAGTCGTCCATAACCGCGGACACGGCTTTCAGAAAGTTTTACCCTGCAGGGGTGCACAAATAGCAACACACACTCGATCAACCTCGGAAAAACCAAATCAAATCCCAACGAGGCAGTCACGAGAAAGCGATCACAGGATTCAGAAATATTTCAGGGGGCCACCCCATTAAGCTACCCGCGACGAAGTTGGCCGACTCCGAGACGGACTCAAGGTTTGCGTCAATGGCTGTAAACGACTGGGAACCCGAAAATGTGACTGGGCTTGTCGATACCGCGAAAACACTCTGCTTCCCTAAACAGTACAGGTGCAGTACCTCGCACAATTTTAAATAAAGCAGTAAAGCATGGCATAAGTACAGGATAGTAAATAAAACCTCAAACTAGTTTGTGGCCCCAAGAAATAAGAATGAATCAAGCTCTGGCTCAGTGGGGTTCATAAGCCTCCCGGATGTGGATAGCGCGAATATTCAAGGAACAGGAATCAAGTACTCGGGGTCCTACGGGACACAAGTGAGCCTGAAAAACCAAATAGCAAATATGGCTCACCGATGCCACTTTCATTAGTTATCCCATTACTACTCAGATTAAGTTGTATAGGTACCTCGTTATCCACCAGACACTCACATACCCTACACATGTTGTTCTACGACTCGCATGGCTCAAACAACTCCTGTAGTAATGGCTCATGGGATGGAGGAACAAGCTTCGGTGGGGTTTAAAAGTAAAGGCTATGCAATACTTGGGATTCAGTTTAATGCAATCGCGACTCAATGATGCAAGAATAAGATAGAGGCAATAGGTACTATATGTATGCAAGCATGTGGTAGTGCTTGCCTGGCAGCTTAGTTGAAGCGAGAGAAGGATCTGGGTAGTGCTCCTGGGTATCTTGGTATATCCCCTGCTCAGCGTCTATTCGAAGAAGAACCAAACAAACAAGGGCCATCATAAATAAAGTGCGCAAGCATAGGAATAAAATGCATCAAGCAAACAATCATGCCATGATGAATGATGCACAATTTGCATGGCAATAAAGTAGCATGGCATGGGTGAGGTGTGGAATACAAGAATAAAGCCTTTTATTGAGTTTTGGTCACATTTTAACCTCATATAAGTTGCTGTATGCTTTATATTTATATGATGCATGCTGCAAAACAGAACATGGTATGCATAAACAGAAAGGTCTCGTCGAGCTGATCATTTTAGACATATTATTTGTTAAATTTGGAGTTATAAAACAAAAGTTATTAATTAATTAAGGAAAAAGGGCATTTTATTGTAATTTTAATCAACTTGCAATTTTAAATGTCCAAGATGTATTTTGAAGGGCATATTTGAATTCCTCATATTTTTCTGATTTCAAAACATATATTATTTGTATTATTTGGATTTATATTTTAAAAGTTATAAGAAAACAGATTTGAAATTTGAATTTAAATTAATTTGGAAAAGTTTGAATTAAAACAGCAATACAGGAATACTTTTGTTACTCGCACAATCTTAGCCACAGTCAGTGACAAGTGGGCCATCTGCTGACTGGACGCCACAGCGCGCAGAAAAGTTTCTGTCACCGCGAGCACGCCCAGTCACAGAGGATGACAGGTGGGGTCCGAGGCACTGCGGACCCACGTGTCAGCGAACGAGCGCGCGGGGGCTGCCAGGCAGGGCCGAGCTGGAGCACGGGTTACGGCCAGAGAAACAGGGGGGCTTTTCTGCAAAACTACACCGAGACAGACAGGTGGGACCAGGCTGGACCGCGGGTTGCGCGCGCAAAACAGCAGGGGGTTATCAGCAAAAAGGGCACCTCGCACTGTTGTTCTTCTACGCGTGTACTGACGACAGATCGATGCCGACCGCGTCAGAGCGCGGCGCGGGGTTCGACCGCGCGACCTGCGGGGTGCGAGACGAGGGCTAGAACCAGTGCGGTGGGTGAGGGGGTGTTGATAGGAGGAGGCCGGGCGGCTAGATAGGGCTGACGTGCCGCCGCGGCGAGGACACGCTCGTGCACGCCGGCGCACAGAGCGTGCTCGGCACAACGACCGGCGTGTCCAGGAAATGACGGTGGCCGTGAGGATGCCTAGGAGGAAGGTTGGCTCACCGCGAGGTGGTCGGCGGTGTTGGATCGGGTCGGCGAGCAGCAGGACGACGGTGATGCAGAGGCCCAGCGGATTAGGGTTTCGCGTCGGAGCGGCGTCGGTCTGGTGGCTCTGGTCCTCCTCCTCCTCGCTGGCGGCTACTGGACGATGCAGGGGAACCTCCTCGGTCTTCTCGATCTCCTCCACGACGTGTCCACCGGCTGGAGCGACGGGGCGACGTGGTGCTGGCGGTGGCCGGCGAGAAAGGTTGGCCGTCTGTGGAGAGGGAGGGGAGGAGCGGCAGGCGCCCTGGGGTAGATCTGGGGGAGGCAGCAGGCGAGCGAGAGAGAGTAGATAGGGACGGGAGAGGAGCGGGGGGTGCCATGGGGGAGTGGGGCAGAGAAAGGTGGCTTCGGCCACTTTTCCTCCTCCTCCTTCACGTGCTCGGGTCGGGGCAGGAGCAGGGCAGGCGCATGGGGCTGCAGGTGGGGTCAGGGCGAGGCCAGGCAGGCAGGGGGAGGCTCGGGCTGGTGGGGCAGGGTGAGGCCAAGGAGAGAGAGAGAGAGGGAGAGGGGTGGCTCGGGTGTAGCTCGGTTAGGAGCTAGGGTTTGCTAGGGGGGTATGGCTCTGGTTAGGGCTTGGTGTGGGGGTAGCTAGGTGGGTCCAGGGTGGTCAGGTGGGCCAGCTAGGTAGAGAGAAGAGAGAGGCCGAGAGAGAGGGTGAGAGCTAGGGAGGCTCGGTTTAGGGTTTAGGAGAGAGGGGTATGGTGATGATGGGGTAGGTGATTAGGGAGGATCTTAGATAGAGGATAAGAGAGAGAGGGTGATGGCTTAGGGTTTTTGAAGCTTGCATGCTCCAAACTAGATCAAGCAAGAATGGTGGAAAAAGTGTGGGGTTTGGGTTTTAGAAGAGACCCACTTGATCATGCATGTATGGAGGTGAAAGGGGAGGGGAAGTTGAGGGATAGAGGGAGAGATGAGGTAGGGTGGAAGATGATCCACTCAAAAGACCAAATAAAAACCAAGGAGGGCAAAAATATGGAGAGGGTTGCATGGCCCATGCATAATATTAATGCTAGGTTTCATCTTGTGAAAACAACATAAATATCCATGGCATTTATACCTATGCATTCCAAAAATATGGAATAAGCCAAACTAGAAGAAGTGGAAGGATGCCCCATGTGGAGTAGTTGGAGATGACCACATTTGAATAGAAATGGGACTTGCTAGTGTGTATGTGCCACTAGGTGTTTAATAAGCCCAAGAATATCCCAACATGACAATAACCCCAAAACAACCCATATGGAAGCTAGGAAAAGGTTCCACTCACAAGGCATGCAAAGGTGGCCATGTGGCTCTCATAAACCAAAAATGTGGAAACAATATGGTGCAAAAATGAGAGCATGTGGAGATAGAATTGGATCCATCCCAACCCACATGAGCTAGAGGTAAAACCAAATAAGTTGCAATGCTCCTATATGGGGGAATGGTGGAATGATGGGGTGATGACAAGAAAGGTGGTGGAGTTGAATAAAAGATATGCCCCCAACTCAACTTGGGCATTTAAACAATATATCAATAACCAAATACAATATCAAGAGGCAAATACAATTAATGATGCATATGAGAGAAGAACCAAATCAAAAAGGGTTTTATATGATGCTCAAGTGCAAGGTGGCATGATCACATGAGCATGATATAATTATGATGCAACAATTATGTATAGGAAGTAGCATCTATGTAAACTAGGCTAGTAGCATTGCAATTGTTAGACAATTGGGATGCTACAACTCTCCCCCACTAAACAAGAATCTTGCCCCGAGATTCCTAGGAAAAAGAAAACAACACAAGGAGAGGCGGTTGTTCGGAACGAAGGGGACCCTCATGTTCCCAAGTTGATGAACAACGGAAATGTGCGACCACTACACCTTGCAAAACTTGCTAGACTTGTTGCGAGTCTTGCGTTTTGCTTCAAGAACAACGGATTAGAAGAATTGAAGGATTGTCGTGAGACAAGAAGGAAGGATGAACATAGCTCCGGTTTTCTCAAGAAACATGATAAAAGAATAGAACCACTTGTGAAAGAAAGGACAAGATGAGGTATCATGGATAAAGAAAGACACGCCATTAAGGTTAAAGATTTACTGATACGAGAGAGGATGAATCTTTATCTCGCCGGAAGAAAAGAGCTAGATTGGAGAGGTTTTAAATCACTATGACAATAGCATCGTATCTTCTCTCGGATTTGAGAAAGGAAGTATGGAAACAATATTGCCTTCAAACAATAGAGTCCCTTGATATGAACAGAAAGATTTAGTTAGACATCGACGGATTAGATTCTTCCTGCGCCGGTGACAAAAGAATGAGTTAGCATGGACATGCTGATAAAAGGGAGATAGGTAATGTTTCACACACGACTGGAAAGGAGTGTGGAAACACAGATGTATCAAAGAAAAAATTTCCGCATTTTTTGGCATTAAAATACTAATAGATGCGCAAAATCACTTATCAGGTAGAGATTAGCAACTGATGGTTGCACAGAATGTGGAGTTGCTAGAAGGAAGGACACCCTTAAGAAGATGGCACCGGTTAACAAGGAGTCAGATAGATCGCGCCGGTTTTCAAAAGCCTGTCGGTATGGAATGTACCAACAGTTGATAACCAAAAGGCCGATAAAGATAACATGTTGGATGCAACAGATAGACAAGGAATTACACACACACAACCTATGGTACTACGGAAACCCAGAACACGTGAATCCTAGTTTGAATTTTAAGAAGAGGATTGAAAACATTACACTTCCTTACCAGAAAAGGGTGGGTGGGGGGGGGGTTAAGAAGAAAAATGGAAGCAGTCCTACTCTCGCGTTTTGTTTTTCCCTAGTATACATAGCTACCAAAATATTTGCTAGACTGACAACGACCATTTGGCTGAGACCCTGAAGGGCGGGATGGCTCTGATACCAATTGTAACTACCTCGGTGAATTACGCTCCTAGTTACAAGCCTGGATGAGCGGAAATGGTTAAAATAGTACGGTGGGGCCCAAATGCCACTCACAGGTAGACCTTTCGGCCGTCCTAACCATTTCCAATCATCGGGACAAGAACGGGCGGCGTAATCGGCAGGCGAAGGGATCAACTACATACACAAATGAGTATGTATGCAAGCCACCATACAACAGTCCTCAGAGCTATTCCATCTAAAAGAAATAGAAATATTGCAACGCCATACGGCAAGATCCAAATATCCTAGATAGATATAATAGTTTAGGATATCTCCTCATACATCAAACATCAGAGTATCAAGCGGAAGCGGAAAACAAGATCCGAGTACGGATAAGAAGCAAATCGGCATAAGATGCCCCATAAATAAACACATCCCGCCCACAGATCTCACGGATCCCCATTCCCGGAATCTCTACACCGAATGATCGTTGCCCACATCGTCCGTCTCCTCCACCCAGTATCCATCTTGCGAGTTTACCTGTTCATCTGAATCAAACAATTTATCGTGTGAGACCCTAGGGGTACTCAGCAAGTCTTTATGCCTCTAAAGGGGACACAACCTGGGGTGACGCAATTGCAGCAAAAGATAAACCCTAACAATTCTATAGATACTCGCTAACCATCCGCCTAACCAGAGATAGACGGATGTCCGTGAATTAATAACAACAGTTATAACAGTAATATTAACAGATCCATCCTCCTCCTCGCTTACCGACGAGGAAGCGGACGAACAAACCCCCCATCCGTTGGCAGTTTTATTATCCATTCCATGAGTGTTGTACTATTTACTAGTCAGATACTTAGTCAAATTAAAAGCGGTACTTTAGTTATACTTGTCTATGATCGAGAAACTGTGCTCCAAGTCGTCCATAACCGCGGACACGGCTTTCAGAAAGTTTTACCCTGCAGGGGTGCACAAATAGCAACACACACTCGATCAACCTCGGAAAAACCAAATCAAATCCCAATGAGGCAGTCACGAGAAAGCGATCACAGGATTCAGAAATATTTCAGGGGGCCACCCCATTAAGCTACCCGCGACAAAGTTGGCCGACTCCGAGACGGACTCAAGGTTTGCGTCAATGGCTGTAAACGACTGGGAACCCGAAAATGTGACTGGGCTTGTCGATACCGCGAAAACACTCTGCTTCCCTAAACAGTACAGGTGCAGTACCTCGCACAATTTTAAATAAAGCAGTAAAGCATGGCATAAGTACAGGATAGTAAATAAAACCTCAAACTAGTTTGTGGCCCCAAGAAATAAGAATGAATCAAGCTCTGGCTCAGGGGGGTTCATAAGCCTCCCGGATGTGGATAGCGCGAATATTCAAGGAACAGGAATCAAGTACTCGGGGTCCTACGGGACACAAGTGAGCCTGAAAAACCAAATAGCAAATATGGCTCACCGATGCCACTTTCATTAGTTATCCCATTACTACTCAGATTAAGTTGTATAGGTACCTCGTTATCCACCAGACACTCACATACCCTACACATGTTGTTCTACGACTCGCATGGCTCAAACAACTCCTGTAGTAATGGCTCATGGGATGGAGGAACAAGCTTCGGTGGGGTTTAAAAGTAAAGGCTATGCAATACTTGGGATTCAGTTTAATGCAATCGCGACTCAATGATGCAAGAATAAGATAGAGGCAATAGGTACTATATGTATGCAAGCATGTGGTAGTGCTTGCCTGGCAGCTTAGTTGAAGCGAGAGAAGGATCTGGGTAGTGCTCCTGGGTATCTTGGTATATCCCCTGCTCAGCGTCTATTCGAAGAAGAACCAAACAAACAAGGGCCATCATAAATAAAGTGCGCAAGCATAGGAATAAAATGCATCAAGCAAACAATCATGCCATGATGAATGATGCACAATTTGCATGGCAATAAAGTAGCATGGCATGGGTGAGGTGTGGAATACAAGAATAAAGCCTTTTATTGAGTTTTGGTCACATTTTAACCTCATATAAGTTGCTGTATGCTTTATATTTATATGATGCATGCTGCAAAACAGAACATGGTATGCATAAACAGAAAGGTCTCGTCGAGCTGATCATTTTAGACATATTATTTGTTAAATTTGGAGTTATAAAACAAAAGTTATTAATTAATTAAGGAAAAAGGGCATTTTATTGTAATTTTAATCAACTTGCAATTTTAAATGTCCAAAATGTATTTTGAAGGGCATATTTGAATTCCTCATATTTTTCTGATTTCAAAACATATATTATTTGTATTATTTGGATTTATATTTTAAAAGTTATAAGAAAACAGATTTGAAATTTGAATTTAAATTAATTTGGAAAAGTTTGAATTAAAACAGCAATACAGGAATACTTTTGTTACTCGCACAATCTTAGCCACAGTCAGTGACAAGTGGGCCATCTGCTGACTGGACGCCACAGCGCGCAGAAAAGTTTCTGTCACCGCGAGCACGCCTAGTCACAGAGGATGATAGGTGGGGTCCGAGGCGCTGCGGACCCATGTGTCAGCGAAGGAGCGCGCGGGGGCTGCCAGGCGGGGCCGAGCTGGAGCGCGGGTTACGGCCAGAGAAACAGGGGGGGCTTTTCTGCAAAACTACACTGAGACAGACAGGTGGGACCAGGCTGGACTGCGGGTTGCGCGCGCAAAACAGCAGGGGGTTATCAGCAAAAAGGGCACCTCGCACTGTTGTTCTTCTACGCGTGTACTGACGACAGATCGATGCCGACCGCGTCAGAGCGCGGCGCGGGGTTCGACCGCGCGACCTGCGGGGTGCGCGACGAGGGCTGGAACCAGTGCGGTGGGTGAGGGGGTGTTGATAGGAGGAGGCCGGGCGGCTAGATAGGGCTGACGTGTCGCCACGGCGAGGACACGCTCGTGCACGCCGGCGCACAGAGCGTGCTCGGCACAACGACCGGCGTGTCCAGGAAACGACGGTGGCCGTGAGGATGTCTAGGAGGAAGGTTGGCTCACCGCGAGGTGGTCGGCGGTGTTGGATCGGGTCGGCGAGCAGCAGGACGACGGTGATGCAGAGGCCCAGCGGATTAGGGTTTCGCGTCGGAGCGGCGTCGGTCTGGTGGCTCTGGTCCTCCTCGTCCTCGCTAGCGGCTACTGGACGATGCAGGGGAACCTCCTTGGTCTTCTCGATCTCCTCCACGACGTGTCCACCGGCTGGAGCGACGGGTCGACGTGGTGCTGGCGGTGGCCGGCGAGAAAGGTTGGCCGTCTGTGGAGAGGGAGGGGAGGAGTGGCAGGCGCCCTGGGGTAGATCTGGGGGAGGCAGCAGGCGAGCGAGAGAGAGTAGATAGGGACGGGAGAGGAGCGGGGGGTGCCGTGGGGGAGTGGGGCAGAGAAAGGTGGCTTCGGCCACTTTTCCTCCTCCTCCTTCACGTGCTCGGGTCGGGGCAGGAGCAGGGCAGGCGCATGGGGCTGCAGGTGGGGTCAGGGCGAGGCCAGGCAGGCAGGGGGAGGCTCGGGCTGGTGGGGCAGGGTGAGGCCAAGGAGAGAGAGAGAGGGAGAGGGGTGGCTCGGGTGTAGCTCGGTTAGGAGCTAGAGTTTGCTAGGGGGTATGGCTCGGGTTAGGGCTTGGTGTGGGGGTAGCTAGGTGGGTCCAGGGTGGTCAGGTGGGCCAGCTAGGTAGAGAGAAGAGAGAGGCCGAGAGAGAGGGTGAGAGCTAGGGAGGCTCGGTTTAGGGTTTAGGAGAGAGGGGTATGGTGATGATGGGGTAGGTGATTAGGGAGGATCTTAGATAGAGGATAAGAGAGAGAGGGTGATGGCTTAGGGTTTTTGAAGCTTGCATGCTCCAAACTAGATCAAGCAAGAATGGTGGAAAAAGTGTGGGGTTTGGGTTTTAGAAGAGACCCACTTGATCATGCATGTATGGAGGTGAAAGGGGAGGGGAAGTTGAGGGATAGAGGGAGAGATGAGGTAGGGTGGAAGATGATCCACTCAAAAGACCAAATAAAAACCAAGGAGGGCAAAAATATGGAGAGGGTTGCATGGCCCATGCATAATATTAATGCTAGGTTTCATCTTGTGAAAACAACATAAATATCCATGGCATTTATACCTATGCATTCCAAAAATATGGAATAAGCCAAACTAGAAGAAGTGGAAGGATGCCCCATGTGGAGTAGTTGGAGATGACCACATTTGAATAAAAATGGGACTTGCTAGTGTGTATGTGCCACTAGGTGTTTAATAAGCCCAAGAATATCCCAACATGACAATAACCCCAAAACAACCCATATGGAAGCTAGGAAAAGGTTCCACTCACAAGGCATGCAAAGGTGGCCATGTGGCTCTCATAAACCAAAAATGTGGAAACAATATGGTGCAAAAATGAGAGCATGTGGAGATAGAATTGGATCCATCCCAACCCACATGAGCTAGAGGTAAAACCAAATAAGTTGCAATGCTCCTATATGGGGGAATGGTGGAATGATGGGGTGATGACAAGAAAGGTGGTGGAGTTGAATAAAAGATATGCCCCCAACTCAACTTGGTCATTTAAACAATATATCAATAACCAAATACAATATCAAGAGGCAAATACAATTAATGGTGCATATGAGAGAAGAACCAAATCAAAAATGGTTTTATATGATGCTCAAGTGCAAGGTGGCATGATGACATGAGCATGATATAATTATGATGCAACAATTATGTATAGGAAGTAGCATCTATGTAAACTAGGCTAGTAGCATTGCAATTGTTAGACAATTGGGATGCTACACCCTCCCCTTGGAAGACACCCATTCCTCTCATTCTCTCTCTCTCATCTACTGAGGACTTCCCTGTAATATTGGGGAGGACCTCGTGGTTGAGTTCTCCACCTTCACACTACCGTCGTGTGATCGGCAATCCGGCATCTACTTCTTCCGCTGCTCGGCTGGATCGGAGCCTGGTTGACGTCCACTACACCAGACGTTTGACGAACTTCGGAGGCACCACACTTGGGGTGTTGCTCGTCTTCATCAATATACGCCTTCCTGCGTAAGGCATGCCTTTCTCTGCAAAGGTATGGATATTGTATTCCTTCTCCGTTACTTATGTCTACATAGTATAGATCCTGGTATTAGTGTTCGAGTAGATAGAATTTTTTTGTTTTCTACTACGGAACCCTTTAGTGGTATCAGAGCGGGTCTATGGGTAGACATGTCGTACGGATAGAACACATAGCAATATGTGGGCATTGATTCTCTAGTTGCTACCCTCTTTAGTGTTATTGTTCATATCGCGGCACTGTTTGATGAAGCGTCCCCCAACCGACCTCACGTGGTGATTCACGAGACTGGTCCACAAATCAAAGTGGCTTAGGGGGGTGTCTGTCTCGCTACAGTAGTTGATATGGCATTGACATTAGAGGGCCCTGAAAAGGGAAGAAGAACAACAATCATTGAATCCATGTTGTGGCTCGACGTTCGTAGGTGGGAAAGGGTTCTACTGCGAAAGCCCTAAAGCTGCGTAAAACATGCAATAGTCAATGTAGAAGCGTCTATCTTCGTTATTGCATAGGGGAAAGTATTATAACATGGCAATGACAAGTTTGTGAAACTCTCATTGAAGCTATTGATAATGATCACAAATGTATAACCATGTCATAACACTTCACTTTAGAAGTATTACTTATTGTGCTAGTATACTTACTAGACGGTAGCATAATAAGATAATCCCTCATAGTATTCCAGTTATCGTATTCCCCTTATGTGTGCACCACCAAGAAAGTTCTTCGGTATGAGGCGATCTAGGGTGACAGTCCTAGGTGTCAGACATATCTACGTTCGCATACAGTGGGTGTAAGCCATGTTGCACTGCGAATATGCACGAGTTAGAACTGGCGAGCCTAGCATGTACAGACATGGCCTCGGAATACAGGAGACTAAAAAGTCAAGCATGAATCGCATAGTTGATGTGACCGACATTAGGGAATGTCCACCTTTGATACTGCAGTGATGGCCGTGATGATCGGGGGAGGTGCAGGGGATAGGGATCATGTGATCACTAAATGAGTAGAGGGATGTTCGTTTAAGTGGGAGTTCCTTTATTAAAATTTGAACTCATTATTATGAACATAGTCTAAATACTTTGCAAATTCCTTTATAGATGTCTCGCCCACCCACCTTCAACCTTAGCACTTTCCTCGAGAAGGACAAGCTGAAAACTGATGGAACCAACTTCATCGCATGGTTCCACAATCTTAGGATCCTCCTAGTCCCCTACAAGTTGACTTATGTCATCGAGGCTAAGCTTCCGGCTAAGCCTGCAGATTCCGCCTCTGAGGATGAAAAGAATGTCTGGCAGTCCAAGGCGGATGATTTCTCCCTCATCCAGAGCAGAATGCTCTATGCCATGGAGCCGGAGCTTCAAAAGCGTTTTGAGAAGATGAATGCTTTTGAGATCATTGAGGATCCCAAGGCTATCTTTGCTCCACAAGCTCATGCAGAGAGGTATGATGCTTCCGAGCTCTTCTTCTCTCCTAAAATGGAAGAGCACAACAGTATTAGTGAGCACGTGGTCAAAATGTCTGGCTACGTTAAACGCTTAAACGCCCTGGATTGCAAAATCCTGGAGGAACTCGCTATAGATAGTTGCTGCATTCGCTGCCTCCTAGCTATAAGGGTTTTGTGATGAACTACAACATGCAAGGGATGACTAAGACCCTTGCTGAGGTGTTCGCCATGCTCAAAACTGCTGAGGTTGAAATCAAGAAGGAACACACGGTGCTGATGGTCAACAAGACCACCAACTTTAAGAAACCGGGGCAAAAGGGAAAAGGCAAGAGCAGGAAGCCTAAGAGGGATGACAAGCTTGTTCCTACCACCTCAAAGGCTACCAAGCCTGGCCCTAAGCCCGGCACTTCGTGCTTCTACTGCAAAGGGGATGGGCACTGGAAACGCAACTGCCCCAAGTACCTTGAAGACAAGCGAGCTGGCGAGATAGCCATTCCAGACAAAGGTATATATGATATACATGTTATTGATGTATTCCTTACTAGCGCCAGGAGTAACACCTGGGTATTTGATACCGGATCTGTTGCTCACATTTGTAACTCTCAGCAGGATCTGCAGAGTAGGAGGCGCCTGAGGAAGGACAAGGTGACGATGCGCGTCGGCAATGGTTCGAGAGTCAAAGTGATGGCCGTCGGCACCCTGCATCTTCGTCTACCATCAGGATTATTATTGGTTTTCAATAAATTCTATTATGTACCCGCACTGAGTATGAATATTGTGAGTGGGTCTTGCTTGTTGCAAGACCGTTATTCATTTAAATCAGGAACAAATGGTTGTTCAATTTATATGAATGATGTTTTCTATGTTCATGCTCCTGTATGTGATGGTTTATTCTTACTTAATCTTGATTGTGATACACACATCCATAGTGTTGATGCTAAACGTTGTAAGCATAGTGATGATAATTCCATGTACATATGGCATTGTCGTCTTGGTCATATTGGCATAAAGCGCAGGAAGAAGCTTCATTCAGAAGGGCTTCTTGGATCATTGGATTTCGAATCCCTTGATACATGTGAGCCATGCCTCATGGGCAAGATGACCAGGACACCATTCTCCGGCATAGTGGAGAGAGCTGTAGACCTACTTGGGATCATACATACAGATGTATGTGGACCAATGAGTGTCTCAACTCGCAATGGTTATCGTTACTTTGTTACCTTTACTGACGACTTGAGCAGATATGGATATATCTACTTGATGAAGCACAAGTCTGAAACCTTTGAAAAGTTCAAGGAATTTTAGAAAGAGGTAGAGAATCAACTTAACAAGAAAATCAAGCACCTTCGATCAGATCGGGGAGGCGAGTATTTGAGTTATGAGTTTAACATGCACGTGAAGGACTGTGGGATCATCCCACAGCTTACGCCAGCCAGAACACCACAGCGTAATGGTGTATCAAAACGCCGTAACCGGACCCTATTGGATAGTGTACAGTCCATGATGTCTTTAACTGATTTGTCTGTGTCTTTTTGGGGATATGCGTTAGAAACCACCGCTTTTATTTTAAACCGAGCACCATCCAAATCCGTGGAGACAACACCATATGGTATATGGTATGGGCAGAAGCCAAAGTTGTCTTTTCTGAAAGTTTGGGGATGTGAGGCATATGTTAAGAAACTGCAGCCTGACAAACTCGAACCCAAGTCGGAAAAATGTATCTTTGTAGGATATCCAAGGGAAACCATTGGATATACCTTCTACAACCAAGCCGAAGGCAAAACGTTTGTTGCAAAAACTGGCACCTTTCTCGAGAAAGAGTTTCTTGCAAAAGGATTGAGTGGAAGGAAAATAGAGTAAGATGAAATTGTTGACCCTTCTCTCCTTATTCCGAGTAGCGCAATGGAAACTGTTCCAAAACCGCTCTCCAACATGGAGGAAGAGCCCATTGATGCTGATCAAAACAATGACATCGAGACTCCTGAGGTTTGCAGGTCTACAAGGGTTCGTGCCACTCCAGATTGGTACATTATCCTTGTAATGTCTGTCATCTTAGATGATCAGGAAGAACCTGCAAACTACAAAGAAGCTATGGATAGTGCTGACTCCGAGAAATGGCTAGAAGCCATGAAATCCGAAATAGGATCCATGCATGAAAACCAAGTTTGGACCTTGGTGGATCTTCCAGAAGGTCACAAGGCTATGGAAAATAAATGGATCTTTAAGAAAAAGACATATGCGAATGGTAATGTAACCATTCACAAAGCTCGGCTTGTCTCAAAGGGGTTTTGAAAAATTCAAGGAGTTGACTACGACGAGACTTACTCTCCCGTAGTGATGCTTAAGGCTGTCAGGATTTTAATAGCAATTGCTGCACATTTCGACTATGAAATATGGCAGATGGATGTCAAGACCGTGTTCCTCAATGGTCACATTGATGAAGAGTTGTATATGATGCAACCAGAAGGTTTTGTTGATCCTAAGGATGCTAGAAAGGTATGCAAGCTCCAACTGTCCATTTATGGGTTGAAGCAAGCATCTCGGAGCTGGAACCAACGTTTTGATCAAGTGATCAAGAGTTTTGGATTTATCCAAAACCAACAAGAGTTATGTGTTTACAAGAAAGTGAGTGGGAGCTCGGTAGTTTTCTTAGTAGTATATGTGGATGACATATTACTCATGGGAAACGATGTGGATCTTATGAATAGCGTGAAAGCGTATTTGAGCAACCAATTTTCCATGAAGGATCTAGGTGAAGCTGCATACATATTAGGAATCAAGATCTATAGAGATAGATCAAGACACCTAATAGCATTAAGTCAGAGTACTTACATAGATAAGATTTTGAAGAGGTTCAAAATGGAAAACACCAAGAGGGGTTTTACACCTATGATGAAGAATTGCAACTTGAGTGTGACTCAATGTCCTGTAACGGACAATGATAGAGAGAAGATGTCTGACGTCCCCTATGCTTCTGCAATAGGATCTATCATGTATGGAATGCTTAGTACCCGACCTGATGTGGCATTGGCTCTTAGTCTGACGAGCCGATATCAGAGTAATCCAGGACCGGATCACTGGACAGCTGTGAAAAATATTCTAAAGTATCTGAGAAGAACAAGGGATATGTTCCTAATCTATGGAGGAAATGATGAAGCTCTTAACATAACAGGTTACGTAGATGCGAGCTGAAATTCAGATCATGATGACTCTAAGTCTCAAACGGGATTTGTTTTCTTGGTGAATGGTGGGGCCGTAAGCTAGAAAAGCAAGAAGCAGCCGGTGGTGGCACAATCTTCAATGGAGTCTGAATACATTGTTGCAGCAGATGCAGCAAATGAAGCTGTTTGGCTAAGGAATTTCGTCATCGAACTAGGAGTTTTTCCCAATGCACAAGACCCCGTGACAATCTATTGTGATAACACGGGAGCTATTGCAAATGCAAGGGAACCAAGAACTCATTCCATAGCCAAACACATCAAGCTTAGATTTCACGTCATCCGGCAGATTGTTGACGAAGGTGAAGTCAAGATTTGCAAAGTAGATACGGAACTGAATGTAGCAGATCCTTTGAATAAAGCTCTCCAACATGGCAAGCACGAACAACACCGAGATTCCATTGGTGTTAGGTTCCTGCCTATTGTAAACTAGTTTTGTATACTCTAGTGCAAGTGGGAGACTGAAGGAGTTATGCCCTAGAGGCAAATAATAAAGTGTATTATTTGATATACCTCCTGTATGTTCATAATATGTTTCATACTGTGCTATAACTATGTTAATACGAAACATTAATAAACGTGTGGTATGTAAACAAACCGTGTCTCTAGTTACCTCTAGTGAACTAGTTCATTGGTCATGAGGATGGTCTATGTTTCAAGACCATGGGCATTTATGCCAACTGGCAATGAGGTCATGTTATTAGTTAAATAACATGATAGACAAACATCCGACCGTTATACCGTAATGAGATCTATTTACAAAGTTCACCATTGATGATAAAACATAGAGAACCTCGCAACCTAATCCTTAGACTGTGAGGTAATGCAAATCACCATTATGGAAGAAGCTTAGATGGTTATCAAGAATCATCTCGTAACAGGGTGATCAAAATGATGTCACTCAGGTTTTCCGAAGGAAAGCATAGAGGAGTACATATCAAGACCAGGATTTGTCTAGTCCATGTAACGGACAGATACATGTGGCCATCTCGGTGACGTTGCATTAATGAAGCTTGCATGCATGTGACTAGGTCACGGAATGCAACGACATGAGAACGATAAAACAAGTTCATCGGTAACGAGATCGAACTAAGGTATAAAGATGCCGAAGATCAAGTCTCGGATGAATTAGGTATCGTATGACAAAGGGAATGGGGAACGACTATCTCACGGTTCGAGCGATTGTATTCGTGAAACGCACGGGGGTCACATGGCCATCCAGGTCCCTCTGTAGATCATTGATATGAGAGTAATCTCTATCATGTCCGGAGTGTTTCCGAACCGAAGGATGTCACGCTTAAGGGTGGGGACGCTTAGGGTAGATGAGGTATAGTATGAGAAATAGAGAAAGAGAGAAACCGGAATAGTTTTGGCAACATCCGATGGAGATCGGAAAGGGGTCCGGAAGATGTTCTGGAGTGAAGGAATAATATAATATGTGTATTTGAATGTTAATTGGAGAATTAATATTAAATATATATTTTATTTTATTTTTGAAGGCACTATATTGCTAATGGGCCTCACCCAATGGGAGGCCCAAGTGAGCAAGGCGCCTAAGGGGGTGGGGGCCAGCCGGCCTAGGGCTAATGGGCCACCCGAGTGGTGCCACCTAGGGCCGGCGGCTGCCCCAAGGCTGGCCGACGGGTGTGGGCATTAGTCCCGCACCACTTGGCCCCTGGGTGGTGCCCCCCTCCTACTATATAAAGGGGTCCTCCCTCCCCTTGGAAGACACCCATTCCTCTCATTCTCTCTCTCTCATCTACTGAGGACTTCCCCGTAATATTGGGGAGGACCTCGTGGTTGAGTTCTCCACCTTCACACTACCGTCGTGTGATTGATGATCCGTCATCTACTTCTTCCGCTGCTCAGCTGGATCGGAGCCCGGTTGACGTCCACTACACCGGATGTGTGACGAACTTCGTAGGCACCATACTTGGGGTGCTGCTCGTATTCATCAATATACGCCCTCCTGCGTAAGGCGTGCCTCTCTCTGCAAAGGTATGGATACTGTATTCCTTCTCCGTTACTTATGTCTACATAGTATAGATCCTGGTATTAGTGTTCGAGTAGATAGAATTTTTTTGTTTTCTACTATGGAACCCTTCAATTTATCTTAAGGAGAATCACCTCTAGTGAACTATGGACCCCGGTCCGTGCTTTTACCATTCCTACACCTTCTACTGTTACTGTTTACTATTTACTTTCTGCAAATAATTACTATCTTCCACACAATACGTTTAATCCTTTGTTTCAGCAAAACCGGTGAGATTGACAATCTCACTGTAAGTTGGGAGCAAAGTTCTGTATTTGTGTTGTGCAGGATTCCAAGTTGCTAGCAACACCTTGCAGTTGTTTCCTTGCTCCTACTGGTTCAATTACCTTGGTTTCATAACTGAGGGAAAACTTGTTGCTGTGCTCATCATACCTTCCTCTTGGGGTTCCCAACGAGCTCTACATTTTGAGCCATCAAGCAGTTTTTCTGGCGCCGTTGCCAGGGAGTCAAGGACAGCTTCACAAGGGGAGTCTCTCACAACCAATCTCTTTACTTTGTTTTTTTGTTTTGCTTAGTTTATTTCTGCTTAGTTTGCTTGTTTCTTTTGACCAAAAACACGCAAAAAAAAATATACTAGTTTGCTTCCTTTTATCAAAAACACAAAAAAATGACTACTCTTGAAAACACTAAGTTGTGTGACTTCACTAGTACCAACAACAATGATTTCATGGGCACACCTATTGTTCCACCTGTTCCTGAAGCTACTTTCTTTGAAATTAAACCTGCTTTGCTCAATCTTGTTATGAAAGAACAATTCTCTGGTACTGGTACTGATGATGTTGTTGCTCACCTTAATAACTTTGTTGAACATTGTGAGATGCAAAAACATAGGGATATAGATGGAGATATTATTAAGCTTAAATTGTTTCCTTTCTCTTTGAGAGGAAAAGCTAAAGAATGGTTGCTATCCCTACCTAGAAATAGTATTGATTCTTGGATCAAATGCAAAGATGCTTTCATTGGAAAATACTATCCTCCTGCTATGATTATATCTATGAGAAGTGAAATAATGAAATTTAAACAATTTGATAATGAACATGTTGCTCAGGCTTGGGAAAGAATGAAATCTTTGGTAAAGAATTTCCCCACTCATAGACTGGCTACTTGGATGATTATCCAAACCTTCTATGCAGGACTGAATTATTCTTCAAGAAATCTATTGGATTCTGCTTCTAGAGGCACCTTTATGACCATTACTTTGGGTGCTGCAACAAAGCTCCTTGATAATATGATGGTTAACTATTCTGAATGGCACACTGAGAGAGCTCCAGAAGGTAAGAAGGTAAATTCTGTTGAAGAAACCTCCTCCTTGAGTGATAAAATTGATGTTATTATGTCTATGCTTGTTAATGGAAAACTCATATTGATCCAAATCATGTTCCCTTAGCCTCTTTGGTTGCTCAAGAAGAGCAAGTTGATGTGAACTTCATTTGAAATAATAATTTTAGCAACAATGCTTATAGGAATAGTTTTGGTAATAACAATTATAGGCCATATCCTCCCAATAATGGTAATGCTTATGGAAATTCCTACAACAACAATAGAAGTGCACCCTCTGAACTTGAAGTCATGCTTAAGGATTTTATTAGTAAAGAAACTGCTTTCAATAAAACTATTGAGGAAAAACTTTCGAATGCTGAAAAAAATTATCATCTTTGTCTGAAGCACAATCTTCTTTGATTAATAAAATGGCTGCTAAACCTGAAACTATGGAAAACCCCTTTGCTGCTACTAATGCCATACAAGTTAGAATTGATGAAAATGTTAGATTGTTACCTAAATTGCATGCTAAGTGGGAAAGAGAAGATGAAATTGCTAGAAATAGTAGTATTTGTACTATCACCACCACTAATGTTGATGCTAGCAAACCACATGAAGTCCCCATTAATATGGGATACAATAGTTCCACTTCCTTGGATGGTAATTTTGGTTTTCATATAGATGGGTGCAATATTTCTGAAGTAATTAAGTTCCTACAAAAGCTTGCTAGAAGTCCTAATGCTAGTGCTATGAATATGGCCTTAACAAAACGCATTACAGATGCTCTCATGAAAATTAAAGAAGAGAAGTTGAAACATAAAGCTTCTATTCCTAGGAAATTAGAAGATGGTTGGGAACCCATCATTAATATGAAAGTGAATGATTTTGAGCTCAAAGCTTTATGTGATCTTGATACTAGTGTCTCTATTATGCCTAGAAGGATTTATGAAATGCTTGATTTGCCACCATTAGAAGATTTTTATTTAGATGTCCAACTTGATGATGTAAAACCCTCGAATCGGCCCTATGCAAGTTTTAGCGCTTCCCGCCAAACCCACATAGAAACGATTCAAGGACGCCCACCAGGCACTTTCGTGCGGGTGGAAAACAAAGTAATACCATTACACATTAGTCCATGATGGAACCCACAGAACATATATATACAACAACGACTCCATGAGTCAAGAATACAGATATACAATACAAAGATCCAAATCACCTTGAAAATGATAGAGCGTTCGACTACGGACAAGATGCAAATGGGGCTAAGAGCCCTGAAGAATAACCAATGGCGTTCACAACCCTGCCCAGGCCAATCCGGAAGGGTAACCCTGCTAACAACGTCGATCTCAAACTTGCTAAAACAAAAGGGGTGCCGACAAAAGGCAAAGGAAAATGAGGAGCGTCAGTACTGAGGCCAATATACAGCGAGGCTAGAATTCGGCGGCTCTCGCCTGCATAGGTATGGTGGGCTGAAGCGGCAGCGAAGCGTGCACTAAACAACCTATAGAGACTCGATTCATCTGTCGGATATTAGAGAGGGATAAGAGAGAACTATTCGGATCCAACCTGATACTAACACCAAACATACCCATCCTGGTATTCCCCCCCTCGAGACCAAACGAGGAAGTTAAACCAAGGAACTCACACATTTGGAAGTTTTATTCATTCCATTATAGTTGCAGCACTTACTAGTCAGATATAGATATCATGAGTCATCCTGATAACATAAGTAGTGGACAGTTTTAGTTAACCATTCAGTGGTAGTTGCAGCACTTACTAGTCAGATACAATTAGCATGTGACATCCCAAACCTAGCAGTTGTTGGCACTTTTATTTCATTCCATTGGAGTTGCGATACTTACTAGGCAGATATAACATGACACGATACACACCAGTTCCACCAGTTGTTGGCACTTTTATTATCCATTCCATTGTAGTGAAGCTGACTACTAGTCACATATTAAGTCAAATTTATAGCACTACTTTAGTTATGCTTGTCTATGATCGAGATACTGTGCTCCAAGTCATCCATAACCGCGGACACGGCTTTCAGAAAGATTTACCCTGCAAGGGTGCACAAATAGCAACACACACACGATCAACCTCGGAAAAACCAACTCAAAACCCAACGAGGCTTTCACGATAAAGCAATCACAGGATTCATAAAATATTTCAGGGGGCCACCCCACTAAGCTACCCGCGACGAAGTTGGCCGGCTCCGAGATGGACCCAGGGTTTGTGTAGACGGCGGTAAACGACTGGGAACCCGAAAGTGTGACTGGGCTTGTCGATACAGCGAAAACGTGTCATGATCCAAAACATTACAGATGCTCCACGCACAATCGTAAATAAAGCAGTAAAGCATGGCATAAGTACATGATAGTAATAAAACCCCAAACTAGTTTGTGGCCCCAAGAAATAAGAAATGAATCAAGCTCTGGCTAAGGGGATTCATGGTCCCATATGCGGATAGTGCGATAGTCAAGGAACATGTATCAAGTACTCGGGGTCCTACGGGACACAAGTGAGCGTGGAAGAACCAAATAACATCTATTGCCCACCGATACCTCTGCTTAGTTATATCTATTCCCAGCAATTAATCCAGTTGTATTTAAAGTCATGATCATCTCCACCATTAAGCATCTCCACCATTTATCATGTGCCACCTTGCCGTCGACAGTGGAACGACAACGACGCGAAGCAACACATAAGCAAGCAACTACGACTTGCAAGGCCGACTATCTATCAATCAACAGGCAATAGGATGTGTCCATGGCAATCTAGAGGCTGCAAGGAGTATGAATGGTGCACGGAAACTAAAGCATCGCAACACGGATAGCAATAGATCAACAGGAGGAAATAAAGACTATAAAAGCAAAATAGGTAGAAAGGGGGAGATGCTCGCCTGGGAAACACTATCGAAGGTTCATATCCGAAGAACTTGTCGGTACTCGCATCAAATCAACGGCCTAATCCATGAAGAAGCAAAACACTAGAAGAAACACCGGATACACTATTTAATACTACTGCAGAAGATCGGGCATGATGCATGACATGGCAAAGATGCGGTGCAACTAGACAATATTAAGCGGAACCGGGGTCCCGACAATTAATTAAAAGGTTCAAGTTATTTAGATACCCCGCAATTTAAATGTTCAATGAACAAGGCAAAACATGGTATCGGTTCACTACACAAATTTAAATGGAGCCAATATAAGTCTAGAAAAGCCCGCATATGGTCTCCATATTTAATTATTAGGTGAGTCGACAAAATACCCCCAAACCACAAAGTATGTATGCGACATGAGCAATTTAATATGCGACAAGATATATTATATTATAAAAATAGAGGTCTTAGATAGGGGTCACACATTTAGGGTCGAAGATCTTGGTTCGAAGGGGTTCGGGTTCGGTCTCGCCGGGATCGTTCTTCGGTTTCCAGGAACGGGACCTTCGATCTAGAGGGAGAGCTCGAGCCCTCGGTGTTCCATGTCGACGACCTTGGCACTTCGGGATGAAGATCTTGTTGGGTGGCGTCCTTCGATTCCTTGTCGGTGATCTTGTTATCCATGACGAGGTACTTAGGTCTTGGCTTCGAGTGATGACGATGTATTGTTTGGGACCGTGGTCTTTAGATGCATTATACTCGATGCGAAGATCTTGATGATGTCAAGGAGGATATAATTGGAGGTGTAGGTACTGAGCGTAGGTCTCGGACATGGGAATCAATAGATACACACAAGCCAATAGCAGCACAGTACCTGGGGCGCACATCAGCAATAAAAATACCCACACGGGCATGGAGTCGAACACCTGGATGATGAGGCCCGGACAGGCATACAACAGATAGAAACCAACTGCCTTAGCACTGACACACAAACATGAGGAGGACCTGCGCAGCACTTGGTGAAGTACTAGTGCTAGGCAGGGATCGACGAGGTGGGCACACACGGCAGAGGAGAACCGGCCAGAGGCGGTGCCAGGGAGCTCGAGGTGCCACGGGAGAGGAGAGCAGAGACAGTGGCATGGGCTACGGAGGCGGGCGCCAGGCGAGGGAGGCGGCCTTAGCTAGAGAAGGAGGGGGCCGCGGTGAAGAGGAGGGCGACGCGGCTCGGTGAAGCGGGCTCGCTGCGGCGACCTAGAGGTGCAGGGGCTAGCGAGGGGAGGGCCCGGCGGTGATGGAGCTCTTGGTCGGTGATGGAGCTCTTGGACGGCGCTGGGGCCATAGGGGCGTGGCGGGCGCTGATGTCGAGGCAGAACAGGGCCTGTCGGGCTACAGGCTTGACACGGTAGGAGGCCGGGCGGAGGGGCGCCCGCAGCGGTGGAGATGGTCGGGGTGGTTCGTGCGGTGGCGAGGTGGCTTCGGCCCTGGCGGCGGGGCGCAGGAGGACTTGCAGGGTAGGAGATCGAGCCAGGGCGGTGGTTGTCATGCTCGAGCGGGGAAGACAGGGTCGGGTAGGGAGAAGGGGATCACGGGGTGGGGCATAGCGTCTGCGGGAGAGATGGGGACGGGGACGCGTTTTGGGTGGGGCCAGGCGATAGGGATCCTAAGGCTGCAGTTGCACCATGGGGTGGGGCTCGTGCGGGCGACCGAATCGGTCGTGCCGGGACGCGGCTGTGACACGGGTGGGCGCGACGCATCGCATGGTGCGGCACACAAGCGTGTCTGAGGTGTGAGCGCGGCAACGGCGGGGTGTGCCTCCAGGGTAGCTAGGGTTTGTCTGCTGGGGGTGGTAGGTGGCTGGCCGGCTGGGCCACTTGGCCCTGGTCGGTTGGCTACCTCCCCTAGTTTTTAAAAATATTTTTCTGATTTATTTTTAAGACAAAACATTTTAGTAAGTAGGTTTTAGACAAACAAAAATATCCAGAAAGCCGGGGTTTTAATTTGAAATTAAGAGGGAGGCAAATAGAAAACAAAGGTAGACTTTTGGAAAATAGTTTTAGGCAAAATAATATGCATGATGATGACGATGCTCAAATACAATGTGGCATTATGACATGAGCATGCAGTCATGATGATGCACAAAACAAAAACACAGCGATTTTCTAGTAGTGGTTTACCCGTGGTGCTACAGATGATAATGCTAAAAAGAAACTCATGGGGAGTATTAATGATGTTCTTATTATGGTTAACAATACCTATGTCCCCGTTGATTTCTATCTTTTGTATGTTGAATGCAATGCTTCTTGTCCTATTACCTTGGGAAGACCTTTTCTTAGCACAGTTGGTGCTATTATTGATATGAAGGAAGGCACCATTAAATATCAACTCCCACTCAAGAAAGGTATAGAATACTTACCTAGGAAGAGAAAGAAGATACCTTTTTCCTCTCCTATTAAAAAGAAATTTGGTCTTGATGCTTCTTCATTTGAAAATACTTGAATCTTGCTTCCTAAGCCTAGCTCAAAGGCGTTAAAGAACAACACTATTGGGAGATAACCCAAATTTATATTCAGTAAGTTTTTCTTTTGTTGAGTCTTGGAAGTTACTACTTATGTAATAACCTCTCCTTATCCTTTTTGTGTGGTTTTTGTGCCGAGAATAACCTCTAAAGAGAGAGAAGTAAGACTTGGGAAAGTTGTTGTCCCGAAAGAATTTTGGTGCTCCACTGTAAAAAATCGTGAAAAATCTCTGAATGTCGGATTGAGCTGTAATGTTTTGTTCTTATGCCCCAGGTTATTATCTAACTTTTGTTAGTTCAGCACTTTTCGATTTTAGCAACATAAGGTCTTCAAAAAAATTGGTTTTTACCTGCTGGTCTGTTTTGATAGATTTCTGCCATTATTTGCATTTGCCTCTTAAACTCTTTCTCTTTAAGTTCTCATTGATCACTTGAGCCTTTAGAAGGAATTTCTACAGTAGCTTGTGTTTTAATGGAAGTTTTACTTGTGAGGAAACTAAACCATAGGACCAATTATCTTGAATAAACTAATGTGGCTAATGAGGATTGTGTGAAGTTTTGTATGAAGAAAAAATTTCAAGTGTAGGGGAAGAATAATATGATAAGATGAAGTATGGACAAAAGCTCAAGCTTGGGGATGCCACCCGTGTCACCCCAAGAAATATTCAAGAAGTACAAGCGTCAAAGCTTGGGGATGCCCAAGGCATCCCCTCCTTCATCAATAAAAAGCTCAGGTTTTCTTCCAAAACACTTCATTTTTATTGTTTCATACACAATTGTGTTGTTCTTGGAACGTATTCGTTTTTGCTTTTAGTTTTATTTAGTTTAGTTTGCTTAAATAAATTTGATGGACCCCTCCATTCATATGATATTTCAAATAAGTTGATTGGTGATTGGAAAAGAGTAGGAAAGTTCATGCTTATAAGTGGTACAAAAGGAGTTTTGTTTTGACTATGGCCTAGACTTTATCATGTCATGTTTGATATTTCTTTGACTTTATGCTTAGTAATTATTGCTATAGCATGACTTGTTCCAAACAATTGAGATTGCATAATGAGCCTTGAAAGAATCATGCGTTGTTTTAGCATACAAAGGCATAATATTGTGGTATTATCCTTTGATGCTTTATTTGGGTTCACTTGGCACATGCTTACACCATGTTAAGACTATATATCAGTCACTTTAGCCTCTATGATCATTTAGTTTTTTGACTTGTAATATCACTTTATGCTTTAAATTAATAATGTTTTGTCGCTTTGCATGATTATGGCCATTAGTGCTCTCTTAGTTGGTCACTCCCAGTCTTTTGCTAGCCTCGACATGTACCAAGTATGAGTTCCACTCATGCATACAACCCCCAAGAAAACCAAGTTATTCCAAAGAGTCCACTATAAATTCCTATGCATGGTGTGTTACACCATTCCAAGTATATTGATGCTTTTATCTACCTTCCAAATTAAACTTGTTATATGAAAATTAGTGATTAAGGCTCTCACGAACTTGATGGCACACTTTACTTTCTTGCACTTAATAAACTTGAACCATTGCGTCCATCTATGTTGTGTATATGCTTGCACTTTATAAGTTGAGAATTAGCAGAACCATGTTGTCATGGGGAATGCTTTCAACATTGCACTTATTATTCAGTTGATATCATGTTCTTTTGTTTATGGATCCCGGCGGTGTGAAATAAAAGGAGAACTTGTAAGATCATGGAGTTTGTATATGTGTTAGACAAACGCCTGTGCGGCTAGCCTAAGCCATGCCTAATCATGGTGGAAACTTGTAGCATAACCATAGTGAGCATTCTGTGAAGCATCCTAAATAAAAACCTATGCAAATAGCAAATAAAAAGATCGCTGAGATGCTCATTGTTTGTTGCCTTGTCATTTTGATGTGGGATAGCTCCTGTATCATGGGGCAAGGGGTACCCCGTTGGTAGTTCTCCATGATACACATGTACTTACAAGGACAAGAACTTACTTGTGACTAAAGTTGAGTAGCATGAGGTCCGGTACTCGTAGGCAAGGGGCATGAGATTTTCGACTTATAACTTGTCAAGCATATCCTCATATTTGTTCACTTTAACCTTAATCACCTAAAGATTCTTATAATAGGGGTAATGAGAGCTGAAAGCTAATAAGTACCATAATTTTTGGAATCTCTTTATGAAACTTGAAATCCCTGCTTCCCTCTTATGAAGGGCCTTTCTTTTTATTTTATGTTGACCATCTTTTATCTTTATGCACCAATTGAGAGAGCATAGTGACCATTGTTAGTTTAATGTGCATTGTCCCAAAACTTGTTGATTGATTCATAACTGTGATATTGCTTGTTCTTAAATTATTTGTATCTAGTCACCCTTATGAACTTTGAAGGTGTCCTATGCATTTATGTTTTGCTATACCACGAGGGACAAGCTGAATACCATTCTTATTATGTTTTCCATATGTGAAACAAACAAATGTCTTTTAATGCATTGTTATTCATGAATATTTTGTTTGTACCTTTTTCATGTTACAACATAGTTGCTATGTCTTATTGTTAGAACTCTGTCTTTTATGTTCATGTTAGAGTACTTTGGTCCCAGCCATCAATGATTTACAAATACCTTGATCAAGATTATGATGGTGCATGTCACCTAAAAAATTATTCTTTTTATCACTTACCTACTCGAGGACGAGCAAGAGTTAAGCTTGGGGATGTTGATACGTCGTAAACGTATCTATAATTTTTGATGTTCCATGCTTGTTTTATATCTACTTTCTTATGATTTGTTCACACTTTGAGGTATTTTTATAGATTTTCTGGGACTAACCTATTAACAAGATGCCACAGTGTCAGTTGCCTGTTTTCTGCTATTTTTGGGTTTCAGAAAAGCTAGTAAGGAAATATTCTCGGAATTGGACGGGACAAAAGCCAAAGTCAATATTTTACTCGAAGGAACACAGAGTCCAGAGGGGAGACGAAGTGGCGCACTAGGGCGGCCACACTTGGTGGCCACGCATCTTGGGGGGGTGCTCCACCAGGGGGTGTGGCCCCCTGGTGCTCCACCGACCTTGCCCTTTCGCCTATAAAAGCCTCCCGGAATGAAAACCCTAAGTACCCGATCAAAATTCCACGAAAGAGTCTGTAGCCACTGCCATCTCCATCCTTAGATCGGGAGGGATCTGAAGCTCTTCCCGACACCCTGCCGAAGTGGAGAGATCACCCTGGAGGTCTTCTTCATTACCATGCCTGCCTCCGGTGTGATGCGTGAGTAGTTCATCCTTGGACTATGCATCCATGTAGTAGCTAGATGGTTGGTTCTCCTCCTTTGTGCTATCTTGTTTAGATCTTGTGAGCTCCTTTCATGATCAAGATCATCTATTTGTAATCTTACATGTTGTGTTTGCGGGGATCCGATGGATATTGAGATCTATTTCAGATTGATTATTGATTCTATCATGTCTATGTTATTTGTGATCTTGCATGCTCTCCGTTGTTTGTAACTATCTTGGCCAAGTAGATGCTTGCAACTCCAAGAGGGAGTATTTATGCTCGATAGTGGGTTCATGCCTCTAGTAATCTGGGGAAGTGACAGGAATCTCTAAGGTTGTAGATGTGTTGTTGCTACTAGGGAGAAAATAGCAATCCTTTGTCCATGGGACAATCGTATTGTTTACTTTACACACTTTGCTTAATGCAATTATCTGTTGCTCGCAACTTAATACTGGAAGGGGATCGGACGATAACCTGAAGGTGGATTATTAGTCATAGATGCAGTTGGATTACGGTTTATGTATTATGTTGTAATACGCAATCAAATCTCATAGGAATCAAGATGTCTAGTATATGCATTGTATGCTTTCTCAAATATGTCAATTGCCCCGCTATAATTTGTTCACCCAGCATGTTATTTATCTTAAGGAGAATCACCTCTAGGTTACTATGGACCCCGGTCCATGCTTTTACCATTGCTATACCTTCTACTGTTACTGTTTACTATTTACTTTCTGGAAACAATTACTATCTTCCACACAATACATTTAATCCTTTGTTTTCAGCAAAACCGGTGAGATTGACAACCTCACTTTAAGTTGGGAGCAAAGTTATATGGTTGTGTTGTGCGGGATTCCAAGTTACTAGAAACACCTTGCAGTTGTTTCCTTGCTCCTACTGGTTCGATAACATTGGTTTCATAACTGAGGGAAAACTTGCTGATGTGCTTATCATATCTTCCTCTATGGGTTCCCAACGAGCTCTACATTTTGAGCAATCAGACACCCTTTCTGAATCATAGACATTGCTCCTTTTGATCAAGGGTACTCGTTGTTTTGATCGCTTGTGTTTTGTGGTGGTGCCACTGGTGGTGGTGGTGCACCGATGCCTAGTGTGCCAGGCGTGGATGTGTATCCTTGATTTGCCGCTTCGGTTGCCTTTGCATTGCACAACTCTTGCATCTTTAGGAATGTTTGGTAGTCTTGCATGAGGTGGTTGGATTATCGTCTGCCTGCTGAGTCGACGTAAAAATGCATATTACAGGGTCCTTCTAGCATTTGCATTGCAGACATAGGTGGATCTCGTGCTCTTGGCTGATACCGCTGTGCGGACTGGCTTCCTCCAACGTCGTCCCTGTTCTGGCGGTATCCGCTGTTGTGGTCATGGCTTCTGTTGTTACCTTCACCCGAAAAACCTGCTGCAACATAACTTGGTCCCATATTTCCATCGTTGTTCCTTCTTCTCCTATCACTGCCATGTTTATCCCTGTCTTCCTCGGGTGATCATGCGCGCTTATTATGCAGCGCGTCTTCTCCATCGGCCTAGCGATTTGCTATCCCCATTAACTGTGATATTGTCTTGGGTTTAACCTGTCCCAGTTCTTCTATGAATTCGTGGCGACGGAGGCCGTCGTTGAAGGCATCAATGGCCCTTTCGTCGGATATGGATTCAGCTGAGTTTTTGATAATATTCCACCGCTGTATGAATGCACTTATTGATTCTCCAGATGTAGTTGTAGACTTTACATTGCGGTAGTTGTGGAGCCACCTTGTAATTTGACGGTGGCCAAATAGTCTGCTAACCAAGCTTCGGGTTCCTGGAGTCCATCGTATTTGTGGCGGTCGTGTGGAAGTTTGAAGTCCTTGGGTACTGAGGCCTTGCGAATCCTCTGCATGAAACAGCTGGCCCTGCATAGCTCGTGATCGTCTTTGTCATATCCATCCTGATATCGTCAGCTGCGGCTTTCGTCTCTGAATCCGCCGCTCCTATGTTGGGTGTTTTCATTTCTTGTATTTCTTCGCGGCTCGGATCCTACAAGATGCGCCTGGTGTGGTGATCGGGATCGTCGGGTGTGTCCTACTTGCCGCAGACTGTTGTGACGGCATGGGGATCTTTTGGGTTGACGCGTGATACCTTGTTCTGCTTCTGCGAGAGAGGCTCCTACCATCCCAAGGTTCATCAGGGTGGAGCGATGAAGGGTCGCACGCGGATCATCGGGTGCGGGTTGAGTGGTGATCAGATATGTTTGTGCGGCTACAATGGCTGCCTGAGCTATTTTTGCCTTGATGTTTCCTGCTTGATCAATTGACATGAATGATACATCGAGATCTCGGATGATTCCACTTCTTTTTGCTTTGGGGATATTCTGTAGTCGAGATGTTGCCCTTGTAGAGCTTAGTTGTGCCCGTCATCAGCTGGATTCGTCGGCTAATCTCTTTCTTTCATCAAGTTGCCTTTGCATCCGAAGTAGGTCTCTCTTCTTGTGGTGGAGAAGATATTGGTATGCTAATAGGTCCTCATGTGAAGCATCTACTGTCATCGGGACTACTCCCGAGATCGCATCCCTTGCTTTTTTCCATGTCGACACTAGTAGACGAAGTCCTTGTCTTTCCCCTGAGTGCGGTTCTAAGCCTCTTCCTTGGACTATGCGATTATCTGTTGTTCCTCCTCCGTTTCCATGGTCTCCTTCATTGTCGTGGTTTCCTGCATGGTCAACTCATAAAATATCATCGAGATTGAGGATAGGATTACTATTTTTGTCATGTGGTGTTGAGGTATCTCCGTTAATCATGCACACTTGGTGGCGCGTTATGCGTGGCATAATGGCGTCATCTCCTACTTCAAAGTGCGGGCTGATATTATTCCGTGATCGTTGTGCTAGATAGATTTTCGCCATCCTTTCTTCAAAGTCGATGTTTTCGCTGCTTTCTTCGGGTTCCGAATTGGCTGGGCTTGCTTCGTGTGGTAGGGTAGGCTGATGATCTTTTTCGCCTTCTCCGATCTGTGATGTGACGTCTGTGGAGGAAGATGCCGGTACCTCGGTGGACGTGGCTTTTCCCACCGACGGTTCTAATGCGATCATGGCCTAAAGGTGTGATTCTTGCGGTTTATTTGCTTGGAAGTGGAGGCTTCTGATGATTAGATCGGATCTGCCATTAAAATCAGCGGGTATCGATACAGGGGTGGGCGGGCATGGATCTGCTTTTGTCGAGTTGATGTTTGGTGGAGAGCGTTCCGCCGAATCCGTGGTTCCAGTGTTCAGGTTTCCCATAGACGGCACCAATTGACGAGGTGTGATCTCGGCAATGCCCATGGTGATGGACTTGGGGTTTCGTGGAAAAGATAATGCTAGGGATTTCGTTGGATATCAGGGAAACAACGGAATCAAAGTCGCCTGAATATTGAGTAATCACACTATTACAAGTTGTCTTCTAAGTTTCAGTACCCTCGCTTGGGCTTCTCCCGTCCTATATATAATAGGCCAGGTCTCAAAGCTGTATGCGGATAGGTTTCATACACACGTGATTACAATACCAATACAATGTTGGTTCATTGTTTCTTTCCTAATACAATCAAAGCCTTTGTCGGTTGCTTCCTTGGGCTATCGTCTGGAATCTTCATGGGCCGTAAGCCTTTTACCCAATATAGGGTAGCGAATCATAAGCATCCTAGTAATCATACCCATGTCACATTCTAAGAGTATTTTCCCTATCACCATACAATTCTTTCATTTCCCTTTGCTTTCCCTTCCACACTGTAATATACTTTAGCTTAACGGGGTACTGCTTTTCCAAGTCTATTTTCAATTTCTTTGAAGTGGTGTTTGATGTCTTGGCTAAAATAGGCTTTATTTTTTCTGCAACCCAAAGTTGTGATGTCATGGTTGAAACTTTTTGTGAACTTGTAATACAGGTATGTGCTTTTGGAGTTTGATTCACCCTTATTGTCCTTCCATCAGGTTGGTGTCTAGAAGATATATACCACTTGCAAGGCTTCGCACCACCATCAAAACTTTTGCACTTTACATAGAACTTCATTTTAACAGTCCCATAAAGTCTTGGCTTCAAACTCATGTTTGACTACATAATTCCTAGAACACGTCCTAAACTCATCCATGCTTGGAAACAATCTACCCACTTTAATAACTAGTTTTTTTTGTCATAAACATTTACTAGCTCATCATCATGTGCATCATCTATATCAACTATAGCATTTTCCATCAACTCTGGATCTATATCTTCATCAGCGTGTCTTGAATGGTTGTTACCATTATCTGCAGCTTCATCCCTCTCATTCTCCTTATCTCTGTCATCTACATGAATGCCAAAAGTTTTGCCAATTGAATGTCATACATTGGTGCAATGACCAAATCAGTTCGGTCACTAATCTCAACTGCATTCCAATCAACAGTTACAACATTTTCAGCACCACTACCCCTCTCTTCTACATATTCAACAACCTACCCTGTCAGCACTGTCAATTCAGTAACTATGGGCATAATCTGTATCCTTACAGCCCAATCATCATCTGCCATCTGAGAAGCCAAGTTAGAGGGAACATATCCAACCCTCGAATCACCTTTCGGTCTACAAGCTCTGCTAAAAACATAGCCCATTTGCTTGTCCAGCCATCTTGCCGATCGATTTCATCAACCATTTCTTCCCCATTCTCATTCCTAACAAACTCTCCTTCCAATCATCGAATCATAACAAGCTTACTTCATGTTGTGCCCCCCAAAGAACACTCTCCCCAATTTTTTCCACCACATTTCTCACCGCCTTCTCTTCCATGCTTTGGTAGTCTTGGGGATCAATGTCATCAAAATCACCTCCAATTTCACAATTGTGTCTCTCTCAATGGGGTACATGATACCATCAACTAACATTTCTCTAGAGGGGAAGAATTTGATAGACAATTCGAAAGTGCGCGCAACATCATCGTCTCCCCTGTTTTAGGATGGTGGCAGGAACTGTGAGCAGCGGAAGCAGACAAGACTCAAATCAAACCGAAAATAAGGTGAAGAGATGTGGGGAGTACCGATTAGAAGTTCCCTCTCGCGGCTCCATCTCGTTCCCCTCATTCAGTACACCCGGCCTCCACAATCTAGGATTCGAAAATACGCTCAGATCTAAATTTAGAAGGATGGAATGAGAATTAGGGTTTCTAGTGAGACTCACCATGTTCGCCATAGAACGAAAGGGCCACCGCCGTTGAATGCTCCGCCGCCACGGCTGAGAAGGAAGGTTGAGCTCCGCCGCCCTGAGGAAGAAGAACAAGCTATAGTGGGGTGACACACGCACTAGGTCGGAAACAGGTGCAGGTTTGACTCAACCCGCTAGTTGCAACTCATTTCAATCGTTTCATTTTGTCTTAGCCTAAACGGTACCACCCTAACCTACACAACGCCCTTGATGATCGTTTTATCGCCCATGTGGCCCTTGGCTATTTTGCAGCTAAAAACGTCGCGTGCGAGCTATTGTTGCCAATGTCGTCGCACTTTGTCCAGTTCGTTGTAAAGATGTCGCATGGGAGCTATTCACCCATGAAAAATACATTATGTTATATGTTTCTACAATCTAGCTAGAATATCTAATGAAATGTTGGTTCTATGTCTTCTGTTTTATATATAATACTTAGTTGTGCAATATGTAATTTTCTCAACTAAGAAAGTTCCACAAGAAAATACATATTCAGTGGATACAAACTACAATGAGTTACCATTATGAGATATGTTATGGAAAAATATTTAGAATTTTAGGTCTACGGTAAAAATAATTTTTATAGATAAGCTTCAGAATTCCAATACATACTTTTCTTTATATGAGGTTAATGTCCGTCGATGTAAATGTTATAGAGCCTTAGAATGCTGAGATTTTGGAAATATATCAATTGATGATTTTTTAGAGATATATTGTGGATAAATATTTAGAAAGGTCTAGACTAAAGATATTTTACCTGCCTTAGGTTAACCTCCAACATTCGATACATATTTGACTTCAAGTGGTTATTGTCTTGCTCTATAAATATTACGGGGACTTAATGACACATACCATGAGTGTATCGAGTTAGCATGATATAAAATTATTCTTTCCGAGTTGGTCAAATAGATGTTAGATTTTCATCCAGCCTATTGATATACATCCCCAATAATATTACTTAATAATATACCCTTCTCTAATGGGACAAACCTTATTTGATATATGATAGGGTGGAGTGTTCTTATCCTTATATCTAGTCTCCATCCAACAATCCTGACAATATATAAATATATGCTATGAGATCCAAAACAAAGAACAATATGTCCAGCCCCTTTGAGTTTTTTTGTCCATTTTCACTCTATTTTTAGTTTAATTTTGTACTACATAATTGAGGGTAGGTATTTAATTAACTTACTCTTCAATCAATGGAGCTATTTCAAAAAAATATCGGAATATGTGATTATTAACTATTTTATGAAACACACACGAAACATCTTGGCCTAAAAAAATAAATATAAATACTAAATACAATTAGATGTAAACAAAGATAATTCAAAATAGCAATATATACAACAAATCATTTTCAAGATACATACACACTTTATGTAGCTTGTGTCAGAGAAAATTAATTTGAAGAGTACAATATACCATCCACCTCTATACTATTTGACCAACAAATGCAATTAAATTTGACTACAATGTTTGAAACCTCCATGATTTTTACATTAGAAGTCCAATTTGTCACTCAGATTTGAGCATTCGGGGGAACCTAGTGGCGGAGGCTTCAAAATAAGACTAATATTAAATATATATTGAAAATATTTAAGATTGAAAATCTAAAGCATAGCAAAACATTATAGAACTTTATGAAATATATGATAATGTTATTATTGTTGCATTTTTGCTGCCATAGCTTTATCAGATAATCATTTTTCTGTATCACACATTTTAGAAGTTTATTGTGTTTTATGCACGCTAAAATTAATTGTTTCAAATGTTGTGTATATATCTATTGGTTTTGCTAGTTCTCGGTCGACCATAAATTAACTTAGAGCTCGGTCAAAACCGTTGGATTCGCATTGTGATTCATTCATCTTAGAACTTCACATGGGGTTATAATTGCAACAATTTTTCCCAGCTGCACAAGAATTACAACTAAAATTGGTGATCTCGACTGATCAGGTACTATATCTATATCGTATATGAAATAGCAAATAATTTTGGCACTTCTAGTCCAACATTGTCGCACGGATCCCATAGACGACAAGATGAATGGTGGACACAATGCACGGTGCGTGTAGAAAAAATGGAACCTTTGGCTTAGTGAAACATTTCCACTCTTCTGTATTTTATTTCCTCTATCAATAATGTATCAGACGCAAAGCTTTTAGCATTTCTCAAAAAATATGAAGATTCCCCGGGAAAAAAGATATGAAGATGATAGCGTTGAATTGCAGAGAAGATCGAGCGCGGCCACCTTAAGTACCATTGCACATAGGCATGTTTGCATGCGCGTTTCATGCCGATCGATGGAAGGAACATGGCAGAGTAGCAAACTGAACATCCATACACGCACAAATACATTCAATTTCAACTCAACGACGACTCGATCGGAGCGACGGCTGGCTCTTGGTGGTCTTTTTTCTCATCGACGGACAGCTGATCCTCCCCTTGTATTGCCTGGTCTGTGTTCGCGGCATCATTCAAACCAACGGCTTGTTTCCCGCCAGATTCCCCTGCAAACGGTGGTACACAAAAATGTAATCAAATCGAAACGTAACGAGGGCATGGTTTGCTACTAGGAATAATGGAGGAAATGAACATACCATCATCTTCTCTCGACGCGGCCGCTGGCGATGTCGCCTCCTCCTTTGGCTCCGCGGGTGCCACGCTCTCGACCTCTTCCTGCTCGATATTGGTCTCCTCAGCGATGACCACCTCTTCTGGCTCCTTGGCTCGTTCGGTCTCGTCGTCGGCCTTGCTGGCCGCCTCCTCGACGACGGTAGGCTCCGGAAGATCTTGATTGTTTCTCGAATCGTCGTCCTTCCCGGAAGTCATAGGTTGCTCGGCCTCTGCCTCCTGTACCACCTCCTCCCCGGACACCGGCGCGGCGGCCGGAGGCGTCACGCTTTCGTCCATATTGGTCGCCGGCGCAACCGGCGAGGTGACAGTTTCGTCCTCGTTGGTTGTCGTCAGGGCAGCGGCGTCGACGGTGGGTGCACCTTCGTCCTCCGTGGAAGCTGGAGCATCCACGGACATGACACCTTCGTCCTCGTTGGCAGTCGTAGAGGCCACCGCGCCAACGTTGGCTGCACCTTTGTCTTCGTTGGCAGTCGTAGAAGCCGCCGCGTCGACGGTGGCTTCACCTTCGTCCTCCGTGGCCGCCGGAGTAGCCGCGACAGTGACGCTTTCATTTTCCTTCGCCACCGGAGCATCTATGGAGGGGAAACTTTCATTCGGCTTGGCCACCGGAGAAGCCGTGAAGGGGGCAGCGTCAGCCTCGTTCGTGACCGAAGAAGCCGTGAAGGGGGCAGCGCCAGCCTCGTCCGCGACCGGAGAATCCGTGAAGGGGGCAGCGTCAGCCTCGTCCGCGACCGGAGCAGCCGTGAAGGGGGCAGCGTCAGCCTCGTCCTCGACCGGAGCAGTTGGCAGGATGACAACATCGACTTCCTGCACCAATGGAGCCGACGAGAATGAGACGAGTTCGTCCTCCTTGGCTACCGGCGCGGCCACGACGTCGACGCTGCCATCATCCCCGGCCACCGTGTCAGGCGCGAAGGCGACGGTCTCGTCCTCCTCTGTTAACGGCGCATCGGCCGAGATGATGACGCCGTCATCCTCCACGGTGGCCACGCCCACCGGGGCATCGGCGAAGGTGACAGTACTGTCATCCTCCTCCACGGCGATCTCCTCGATGTCTTTCTCGCTCGACCACCCCTCCTCGTCGTTTGCGCCGGTCCACGACACTCCTTCTTCGTCGTCTCGCTCGTCAGCCACGATCGACACCTCGACAGGCTCGCCATTCTCGCCCCCCTCTTCTTCCTCCTTGACGATGACGACGGTCCCGGTTGTCGATGCCACGTCGTCCTTGATCTGATCGGCGACAACTTCCTTGTCGCTAACGCTCTCGTCTTTCTTCTCCCCGGCGATCTCCCCGCTCGCCGTCTCCTTCTCCTTCGCGTCGCAGGTGCCGGCGATTACTGCTTCTTCCGGCCTGTCTTTCTCGATCTCCTCCACCGCTTTCTTCTCCACGACGACTTTCGCGGCGATCACGGTCGACGCCACCTCGTCGCCGTCCTGAGCAACGGGCACTGGCGCACCGGCCTTGCCTCTCCCCTTCTCGACGGCCTTCGCCGGTGCCGACGCCTCCTTGTGATGCTTCGCCACGTCGCCATTGTCCTTCGCGGCGGCGGCGACCGGCTGGTGGGCGCCGGTGGCGACGACGCTGGATTTCCTCCGGAAGAGCTTGCGGCTGCACCTGCCGCTGCCGTCGCTGCTGACCACGGCTTCCTTGGAGGTGCCGCAACCCATGGCGCGACGGCGAGGAGGGAATGCCGGGGATTGTGAGACGGGGAGAGGTCCATGGCGCATTTAGGTGCCATATATATCCTGCATGCACGCGGCGTTACAGAATTAGGGGAAACCGTACGCGAGCTGGAGGTTGTTGTGGCATGTGTGTGCTTTGATAGCCTAATTGCGGCTCATGCGCATCGTCGTTTCTGTTTAGGTGTTCTTTGAGTTTGAGCAGAGAAATTTGTAAGGCCGAAATGCAGCTTACTCTGTTAACTCGTCCACCATGGCCACCATGTCATACTCCCTCCGATCCAAATTAATTGACTCAGATTTGTCTAGATTCGCATGTATCTAGACATGTTTTAGTGCTAGATACATTCGAATTTAGACAAATTCAAGTCAATTAATTTGGGTCAGAGGGAGTACAATAAATCAATTGAAGATTAGTAAATAGATAAATATACTACCATGATGCATAAATCTTTCGAGGTTTTTAGTTGAAAATTGGCTTGCAGGGATAAAACTTGCACAAATTAGCTAGTGTAATTTTATCCATATATACTACAGATATATCCAATTACATATCTATATTGGTTATAAAATCAACCATGAGATTTGTATTGTATCTGTATAATTTTTATGGATATTTTTTGCATTCATTTTTATTTTCTCGAATGCGAATATATGGTGTTTTGGATTACCATTCCCACTTTCCACCCTTATGAGCATAGTGCGTCTAGAGAAAGCTTGCGTAAATTTAATAAAGAGGTTTTGTATTTTTAAGAGTTTTGATTGATTTATTTATTTATTAGTTTTGTATCTGTCTTTGCAAAGTTTTTTTTGTCTTTCTTACTTATAGAATAATTCAAAATTTTCTTTGTATTTCTTTGTAGGTTACTTTTTGTGTAGTTGCATTATTTCCTTTTGCTGCTGCTCTAATTTTGTACAATTGCACATATAGTGTTGTACTTGAGTTTAAAATGATTATTTTTACTAAGTGTTACCAAGGGGTTTGTTAGTGTGAACGGTAATGAAGAAAGGAAATAGGAAACGGAACCAACAGATATTTGATATTTACCCTACCAAAGAAGTATGCACATGGGGTGTCCTCTTTGTATGGCTACCCACATAAATATAATTAGACTCCTCTCTGCGCCCCTGGGCTGTCGAACATAACATCGGAAGAAACGTTAAATATAATAGTTTTGGAACGCTGTCTCTATCGATGTTTAGTCCCACCTCGGAAATTTAGAAAATTCACGCAAATGAATTGATCAGACGAATTCATGATTTGGCAAGGTGAGACAAAATGTTGTGTAGCAGTGCCATCACGTGTTCTACTATCACGTGTTGTATCCTCACGCCGACGCTTTTGTGAAGCGTCCCCATGTCGAATAAAAGAGATATTTACTCCCACCTCAGAAGTTTAGAAAGTGTCTAAGCAGTTTATGAAAGAGATACGCCCTGGGGACAATAAATAAAGTTGTTTTATTGATATGTCTCTAATCGATATATGATGATCGAGGTTTCTCGATCATGCACTTGATTAAAATGTCAACTGACAACGAGGTCATGTATGAAGTGATGGACACACTCGACTGTAGAATTGCAATGTGATCCCGTCATAATGTTCAACTTGTGATATCTAGCAAATCGTAATAACTTAATCCTTCGACCATGAGATCATGTTTAATCACTATCTTCCGCGGCTGCTCTGATCGCATCAACCGCCATGACCATAACTGGGTGGCTATAAAAGTGTGTATTGGGTATTCCAGATAAATAGTCGAGACGTATGTATCGAGATCGGGATTTGCCTATCCGAGTGACGAATAGATACTCTGGACCCACTCGGTGAGATTACATCAATTAGCTTGCAAGCATGTGACTAGGCCATAAGGATGTAATATCACGGGAATGAGTAAACGTGTTTGTCGGTAACAATATCGAACTGTATATGGATACATGAGATCGGGTCTTGGACATATCAGGTATCAATGTGCAAAAAGAATAAGACTCAACGTCTAAAAGGTTCAAACGAATAACCAAATTCATGGAATGTGAATGGATCATCATGTGTTTCTAGATACCGTTGTTGGTCATTGATTAGAGAGGTTTCTCGATCATGTCTGCACATTACCGAACCATAAGGGTGTCACGCTTATAAGTGTAAAAACGCTACGGGTTGATCCACTGCCGAAAGAGAAATAGGAAGAGAGAAAGCTGAAAATGTTTCGGAGAGATACCGAAGTGATAGGAAGATATTAGGAATTAAATAATGTGTATTTAATATTTTGTTAATATTAAATATAATTATTTAATAAAAAAATGGAAAAAATCCTACATGGGCCCTCCCTAGAAGGGAGAAGGCCCAAGAGGGGAGGCGGCTAGGCCCATGTGGGCCAAGGCGCCAAGTGGGGGGCTCCCACCCAGCTGTCCACCTTGGTGGGCCATGGCGCGCGGGTGGGGCCTACCCCATGCCGGAGGCCAGCCCCTCCCACCTCTTCCAAGATTTAGTCCCACCACGGGACTTGGAGGAAGCTAACGAGAAGGATGACAACATTTCAGTTAACTCCGATGATTCCGATTATGAGCCTGACATCATAGACAATGACTATGACGTGAGTGATGGAGATTTTGATCTGAAAGAAGATACCATTGATGAAGAAGAGGATTACAAAGGCAAGCATGTGCATATAGGAGATAATTCTGATGATGATCTTGATCTACCAGATTCAAACGACGAGTCTATAAGGTATAATTTCAAGACATTCAGAGCCGAAGACATGCATAAGCCATATTTCCAAACTGGGCAGGTATTTGATAGTGTTGAGTTGCTGAGAAAAGCTATTAGAGAATATAATTGTCAATACAGAGTGGAAATCAAGTTACCAATCAATGATAGGCAGAGAGTTTGTGCTAAGTGTGAACCTGGTTGTACTTGGTATTTATGGGCATCAAGTGATAGTCGAACCAAGTGTTTTCAGATCAAGAGGTTTGATGGGGAGCACACTTGCAGCAAGAAGTGGAAAGTCATAGCATTTACCTATGTTTTCTTAGCACAAAATTATGTGGAAGCATTTAGAGCTGATGAAGATATGAATATGAAAATCTTCTCCAGAATTGTTCAGAAGGATTGGAACATGGGACCTACCAGGAGCAAATTACAGAGAGCGAGGAGGTTAGCATTAAAAGTTGTGTATGGGGGTGAGATTGGACAGTACAAGTTGCTTTGGGATTTTGGACAAGAGTTAAGAAGGAACAATCCTAGAAGTACATTCTTGCTTTCACTGGATGAAATGTCAAGGTTCAAACAATGCTATATGTGTGTTGATGCTTGCAAAAGAGGTTTCTTGAAGGGGTGTAGGCCAGTAATATGTCTAGATGGCACTCATATCAAGACAAAATATGGAGGACAGTTGCTGACAGCAGTTGGCATAGACCCTAACGATTGCATATACCCTATTGCAGTAGCTGTTGTTGAGGTCGAGAACACTAAAACATGGACTTGGTTTCTCAAAACTCTTAAGCAGGATCTTGGAATTGGGAGCAACACTTATCCATGGACCATAATGTCTGATAAACAAAAGGTACTTGTTCATTATATCATCCATAACTATTAATACAATCAGTAAGAATAATGTGATTGTGTAAAGTACTGATTATCTCATCCATAACTATAGGGACTAATTAAAGCAGTAAGAGAATTGTTTCCTAACTCAGAACATAGGTTCTGTGTTAGGCATATGTGGCAAAACTTTCAGCAACAATTTAGAGGAGATGTCCTAAAGAATCAGCTATGGAAGTGTTCTAGAAGCAACATAGTTGTGGACTGGGAACTAAACATGGAGGAGATGAAAACAATCAATGAACATGCACATGCTGGGTTGGAGGAGCTTCCACCAAATACATGGGTGAGGGCATTTCAAAGCGACTTCCCCAAATGTGACATATTGTTGAACAATATTAGTGAAGTGTTCAACAAGTAAGTAATTTACCTCTTTTCCTCTATTTATTGCCATATAAATGTATATCTCTATCATATCTTTGGCAAATAATTTATACTTAGTATGTGGTTTACATGATTTTCTTCTATATTTAATTAGGTATATCCTGGAAGCAAGAGAATTACCTATCCTATCAATGTTAGATAGGATTTTATCACAACTTCAAACTAGAGTGTACAATAAGCAGCAAGAAAGCGCAAACTGGCCTAGACCAATATGCCCAAAAATAAAGAAGAAAGTTGAGAAGGTTGCTGACTTGGCAAGCATTTGCTATGTCACACCAGCTCGGGAAGGGATTTTCAAAGTTGATAGCCAAGGTACAACATACATTGTGGATGTGATATCATAGTCTTGTACCTGCAAAAGGTGGGATATCAGTGGAATTCCATGCCACCATTCAATTTCTTGCTTTAGACATGACAAAATCGCACCTGGGGATATGGTTAGCCCATGGTATTTGGTTGAGTCTTTCAGTAGAGCATACTGTCATATAATTAGGCCATGCAGAGATAGAAGGGAGTGGCAGAAAACTAATGGACCTCCGGTTGAGCCACCATCATCTGAGAAGAAGGTAGGAAGGCCATCAAAGAACAGGAGGAAGGCTCCTCATGAACTGGAACATCACAAGGGAGGAAAAAGGATGTCACGACATGGTGTTATCATGCATTGTAGCTATTGCGGTGGGCCTGGACACAACATAGGTGGTTTCAATGATAGGAAGCATGGTAATCCACAAAAGCAATATGCTAGGAAGAAGAAAAGGGTTGTTAGGCTCCTTTCTGATTCATCTGATGAAGATGAGCCTGTGATCACTCATGTAATTATTATGTCGTCATTTCATAAATTCCTTTATTTGATCTAACATACTAACATTTATGCACTGGTTATATAAGGATCACAAGGAATGCCAATCTAGGTTGAACAATGAAGATCATGTTATCATTGGCACAACAATGCTTGATGAGATGCTCTTGCAGGTAGCTCAACTTACCAATACCTACATATTACTAAAACATTAACTTATTTTATCATTTTATTTAATCACTTTATTTGTGCAGACACCTGTTCGTGTCGAGCCACAGTTTGAGCCACTACCTAAATCATTATTTATCACAATTGCTCGGGAAAAAGCCAATCAGTCGAGTTGCACTTCGACACAACCAAGACAGGGAGATTTGGCAAGACAGGTAGAAGCACTGAAGCAAGCTAAGAACAATGAAGCTGCTGAGAAGAGAGAAGCTGCAATGCAAGCAAGAATTAGGAAAGAAGAAGAGGCCTTAGCACTAAAAGCCCAGATTGCAAAGTTAAAAGCAGAGGAGTCACAACATAAGAAGATGTTGTCTGCACAGAAGAAAAAGGAAGAACAAGCTGCAAAGAAAGAAGAGGCCGCAAAATAGAAGGAAGCAAAGAGAGTTGCAACTGCTGAGAAGAAAGCAATGCAAGCAGAAGAAAAGAAGAGAGCGGCTGAAGAGAGCAGGGCTATGAAGGAAGCAGTGGCAGCAAAGAAAGCAAAAAAAGTTTCAATGTTCGACGAGTTTAGGTGATCTGCTCATCTAGTTTGTTCTTCGTGCCAGTTGAACTATGCCAGTGTGTTATGTGTCAGTTGAACTATGTCAGTGTGTTATGTGTGAACTGAACTGTGTTAGTTGAACCATGTCAGTTTGCTATGTGTTTAGGCAACTTAAACTTACAACAAAGAGAGATGGATGTGCAATTATATGTCGATTTTCCTTTTGATTTGTCCTGATCATTAGAAGTACTTACCAGGGTTGTTCTTTAGACAAAACAATGCAATGTTCATAGCGTCGACACTCCCTCTTCAGTTGACTTGACTCCACATGGTAGACATTCTTCTGTCATACATCCAAAATAGAGAGTATACTTTCAGAAATATTAAAGAGCAGCTGGTTAACTTCACAGGAAAAAAACAAATTAAGATATGCTCTACTTTATCCAATTCATGCCAGAATAGTCCAAACCAACCAAGAAGCATCACCATGCATGCAAACACTGAATAATATAGATCCATGGGTTCACTTTATAAGCCTTTTGACTCACATACTCTACACATGCAAGAAACTCTTCAATAGATGTTACCTGGGAACTACTTATCTTCAGATCAATCACCTCGAGCATCCTTCACACTGACAACAAACTCGTATGACTTAAGTTTAATCTCTGGTCTATGAGCTATAGAGCTTTCCTGCTAATTTCTCTGTGCTTATATTGTCTTCCGTTGTTTTTTCTTTCCATCTGTTAGTTTTGTCCAAAATTCGTGTACAAATTCATGTCAAAATTTGCTCATATATCTTTTACACGACACATTCATAATTTTCTAGAGAAAAGGCCCCTGGCCTGGCTTTTATAGATAGCAACAGTCTTACAACACCGGGGTCAAACCAGTTAAAAAAAAGCATATATGCCAAGAACACATAGCAGCTCTACAGAAGATAGACAAAATTCAGCTACACATACGCACCACAGAACGAACTACACCAAAACGACAACCTATCCTATTCCTTGGCGCAAAACCTACAGCAACTTGAAATTTCCTTTGTCGCCAATTACAACCTTTCCAGCATCTTGCTGACACATCCGTCTCCACATTCATAGCATGTATATCAGCGATAAAAGAAGCTGCAAGACAACAATCAAGATTTAGGCATTCGTAGAAAATACACCCATGGTGATCCTCCGTGTCTGAGACGGAATACCTTCCATCACGCAGTCCGCACATTGATTAGGGGGAGCTGCCTCCCAACCGATTCCTCGAGCCCGATGAGCTCGCGCGGACATGGCGAGAAATAGTGGCGACTATGGCGAACAGGGGCACGACGGAGTGGATTGCGGCGGCAGCGCGACTGAGGGAAAAGATGCGACTGAGGGGAAGGATGCGGCGGCGTGGCTGCGGGGAAAGATGCGGCCGTGCCTAAGGGGAACGATGAGGCGAAGTGATTTAGGAGACAGATTCTTTTTTTGGCCTCGTGATACACACATGGCGACCAACTTCTGCTTGTTTTTCAGAAAAACCCATGCACGGGTGCATTGTCTCATACCGATCCGGTCACAGCAGTTGACCATATGCCACATCAGCGGAAAAGGTAGCATGCTGGCCTCGGTGACCGTAGTGAGCCAGCATAGCGTATACAGTGACCGTAATTTTAGATTTTCTGACTCCAGTGACCGTCGTGAGAATAAGAGACAAGTTCAGTGACTGTATGTGTATTTTACTCTTGTTATTATGTTGTGGCAGATATTGGTACAGTTAGGCGGTTCCCTTTTGTGGCAGATGCCTTGTACCTATGCTACATAGGCGGTTCCCTCGGTACTCCAGTCCAATGGAGGCGTTGACCAGTGCCATCTCTCTACCACACACGAGTCTCGCTCCTGCCCCTCTCCTCCCTCTCTCCCTCATGAAATCGCCGCTGCTGCCTGCGATTGTGGTCGCCTCCACTTCTAATCGCCGCCGCTCTCTCCAACATCTGTGGCTGCACGGAGGGAGATCCAACTAAAGAGGTAAGGCTCTCCCACCATGAAGAATGGCATCGACGGTGCTGGTTGGAGGCTTGGAGCACGAACTCCGGTGACGGCAACTAGAAAAGCGACCAGTCGCTCCTCCTCCACCTCTCTTTTCCATGGATCCCTCTTCGTCTAGATTCCGACGAGTTCGACGCAACGCAGGGTCGCCATCCGGCTTTTCCGCGAGGAGCGCCACTTCGAGTCCAAGGCCGACTCTAGCACCTCCAAGACCTACCCACAGCAGGCCCGTGCCATCCGCGTGGGCGTACACATCCTCAACAAAGGTCATCCCTGCACGATTGTAGCTTTTCCTGTTCGGTTGGTTGATTGATGCATTGTCGTCGTGATTTGTTTTTTTTTTTTTTGCAGGAAGTGATTTGTTTTGTTATTAGGAGGTGCTGCTGAGTTGGTAGATCGACAAGACAAAGTAATTTTTTCCTCTCATATTCCACGTTCATGGATTTTAGGAGTTGCTGCCGAGTTGGTATCCATCTCCATGTTTCGGTAAATCTTAACGTTGCAGGATTTGGCACGGTTATGCATTAGGACCTTTTTTTACCTAGGTATCCATGTTTCAGTGAGTCATAAGATGGCAGGATTTGGCAAATTTGGTTGTGAAGGGCATGTCTGTTTTACAAGGAATTTAACTCAGCCTGTTTAATTAGCATTTTGCATATTTAGAGTTCTCATAGTTCAGGGATATATTATATTTATTCAGTTTTGAGACTCTTATTTAAAGTAGAACTATGGCCGACGAGCTGAAGGCTGATCTACTTCTCCCCCGGCGAGCTACGTCACAACACACACCACCACGGGACGACTGCACCCCCCCAATCTATGACCCCAGCTCCGTGTCAATGCAGAGAGGGTTGGCAATGGCATTGCCTCTTTTCCTTGCGACAAAGATGGTGCTAATGCTCCAATGTCCGGGTGCAAAAAATGGATATGGAATTGTCAGTTTATACTGCAAATTGTATACACCGGACATTATATCTTATTTCTTACATAGACTTTTTTTTTGTTTTACTTGCTAATAAGAAATCAAGATGAACATGTGAATACTTAATTGGGTGCTGGTACTGTGGTACATGATATTTATTTGTGAAAGACGATAGAGTGTGGTTATGATTCTCTCTCACGGTTTGTCCATTTGAAATATGAATGTTGTCTTGGCTCACTACGAAGTAGAGGGATGTGGAAAGCAGAAGTACATGATTTATACATATTTTCCCTCGTTGATCTAATTTGTTTCTCCACTTTTAGTATATTTTGGGAATTATTAAGCTGCTCAATTAATTCTTACCTAGAATTCTTCATGTCAATCGTAACTTTGGTTCAGATACCTTTTTACATGTACTAACTCAAATATAATCATACTTATATTGGACTTAGAAATGTGTAGTTTCATGCTTGAGTAAGATTCATTGAGACAATCATGTTTTCTACATATTGCTTCACCTGCACTAATTTTCTAACTATACACATCATGCATAATACAAATATTCTCGGGTTGAATTCATGGTGATTTGTGCGGAGAAAGTCTTTGGAACATTCGTCCGCAGGAGGAAGTATGTTTCCTCTTAACTGTTTGCTTTCCATGGTTGGAGATTTCTCTCTGGTTGGATGGTGCGGTTAGCGGGGAGCATTCGATGTATGCTTGTGCATGTTGTTTCGATCTCTATTGGCCGTCTGTGCAGCAATGCTCAGGGTTAGGTTTGTTGCGCGGATGCAGTGTGAGGGGCGCTGACGAGTTTCTGGTTTTTGTGGTGATTCGTTCTTGATTTTCTTCGATTGGCGTGCTGGTTGGCTTGGTGATGCCGCCTGGTTTGTTTTTGCGAGGTGTCTTCTTTTCGCGTGGGGTCCTTGAGATTTGGGTGCTGTGTTGGATCCTATCGGTGGGAGTGTGATGGGGTGTGTGTCGGTGGTTGTAGTTTGGGTGCTTTCTGAAATTTGACAGATTGATTATTGCATGTCATTTTTGTATTGTTTCACCATCTATCTTTCTGGTAGTTTATATTGATGCATGTGAGTTATGTTGTGCAATAGTCGGGCATCCGGTCGCTGTGTTGCTGCATTGGCTGTGAGGCATCGTGTGCCCCTCGAATTTCTGTTTTGTGGTCTTCTCATTTATTTGGTATGTGTTGTTGTCTTAGTGAGGATATGCATTCCCTTATACCTCTTTTGTTTTTCCTCCATTGTTGGAGTGTTGAGTTCATTTGTTGTTTCCCCCGAAAAAATAGTTCATTTGTTGTTACAGGTTCTATAGGGACCTTGGGATGGATGTCCTGGGCATGTCCACTGCGAATCATTCACACAAGTTGATGCTGCAGACAAATAGAGAGAGATGTCATGCCAAAGGGTTTCCCTGAGGTGAAGCTGGAAACAAAGTGCATTTTTTGTTTTGTTTCTCTTTTTCGTGCCATGTTCACCTTCATGCACATACCATTTGAAAAGATTTCCTAACTTGGTGCATTACTGAAATTGGTTATAACTGGTTACTTTTTGTTTCCATGAATTAGTATTAATTTTGTTCTATGACCTTACTTGAGTTCTTCTAGACCTGAAAAAATGGACGATTTTGGAAGTTTGATTTATAAGTAACTGTAGAGGAATATATTCTTATTGTTGGTCATTGTAGATTATACTTCTTTAAGAGTTAGTAGATGATGCCCTAGATACAAGCTTGTTTTTCTAGACTGATAAAATGTATCAGCTAAACATAAACCTGAGAAAAGAATTTAGGTGTTTCATTGTATATGGTTTTGAATGGCCTGTTTCTACAACTTAATTTGACTAGCTATAAGAATATGAATCACATAACAAGTAGTACTTTGCATTCAAAAAAGAACAAGTAGTACTAAAACTTCACTATTTCTCTGTAATTTTGTTAGCATTAAATTCCAAATCAATTGCATAAAAGCCTTCACCAAATTATGCCTTGCTAGCTGTACTACATCACTGTATTGCTTGCTCTTCTCAAGTACGAACTCTATATAGAAAAGCAGTAAGCACCTATTTTTCAATTATGATTTTTCATAGAACAAGAACCGTGTCTCTCGGATTTTATGATATCCATTTTAGCATTTGTGTTGCTTTGCTGGGAATAACTATATCAGTTCAATTTTTCAGCTTTTCTATGAACTTATTTATTTAGATATGCATGATTTATTCTCATATCTGATTTCATGCATGCAAGATAGCATGTGATTTTATAGGAAGGGCCTGAAGTAGCTGTAGTTGAACCCTAGGTTGTTTGTCATGGCAAGAAGCTAGAAAAACATAAGTCATTTGACATACATAGGTACAAATTTGATTCCAACTGATGGGGACGTTTGGTGTTCTGACAGTTTTCCATTGGAAAAGCTTTAGACAAGCTCTGCTAGAGGTTTGCACAAATGTTATCTTTTAACTTTCTAAATTGGAACACATTTTGCATAGTATTTTTTCATTGTTTTTGTGCCCTAAGGCTGGGAGCATCCTGATAATATAAAAGGTTCTAATACAGGTCTTTTATACACTTTATTATTCATACAATATTTTTTCAATGCTGCCATTGATTTTTGATACACACAAAGTACAAGCCATTTTTACTTGTGTCATATCTCAATATAGCCCGGTGACATGTCACTGTCCATACATGCATAAGTGTGTGTGGATTACGAAGAAATTCAGTTTATGCATCTTCACATTGTCTTCGTGGATGGACAGATCTATTGAATACACCAACCTTATTGTACTGACTGTTGTCATACGGGGAAAGACAATGTAATCACAGAAGTCTTCATACTGCAATTCTTACAAGTCATCTTATACTGAGAAGTGAATGCATATAGAGTACATGTATATCTATTAGGTTAGATAGTTTGTTATCCAAAAATACATGTACACTTCGCCACAAGATGTAGTCTATCCGGCTGAACTTCTTCTAGGGAGACTGGCACCAAGAACTGATGAAGCACAACACATGTCGCTGCATACCCTACGTCGACCTTCCCCTACTATGAACAAGCCCGAACCACAAGAAAGTAAGCAAACACCTTGCCATAGAATTTAAAGGCCATTAAGAGAGGATGGCGCGGCAAAGCGCGCCGGGTCCATCTAGCTGTATATATTTTAATGAATTTAATTTAATTGGATTATAGGGTTCAAGCAAACAAAATTGTAGTTATATGTCTCCATGGATTATCTCTAGTTCTTTGCATTTTCATTTGAGTTCAGATACAAAGGGGTCCAGAACTTCAGATCTTATATCTCGGATGGCATTGATTAGTGAAAGTTCCATTCAGATTTTCTTTTGGAGAAACCAAAATCCATTACTTGTGAATTGTTGATTTTTGTAAGGATGTGAATTTAGTTTTTAAGAAAAGGTTATAGTGACAATGGATTGACGACTAAGATATTTGATGCATTGTAAAAACAATAACAATTCAATTTTATTATTACGCATGAACACAATCATTTAAAAAGGAACAGTAAGAGTAACACTTCTAGAAATGTATCATGTCTAAAAAGTGTGAATTCATTTTCCATAAAAAACCATAATTGCTTAATACTTTACTGTGCTAATTAATGAAAAAAAATACTACTTTAAAACATATATAAAGGTCCTAATCAATGGTGAGTTAATTCTTGACTGACACGAGATGTTCCAAGTGCAAGTTACATAGACCAATTTTGCGAGCTAGATCCTTTGGCGCCCCGGCAATGTCCGCACATGTGTTGGTTATACGATCGTAAACTTGTAGGGCTGACGACAGTGGTGGGTTTCCGGTAACACAATGCACAAGCAGTCTTTCTCCATCCTGCATCACCCTCAACGGCATATAACGACATCCTTGTGGGCCCTTTGGGATCGTGTACGCCTTGGTCCAGTTACCCTGCTTGTCGGAATCATCCAAGATCCATACGTTGGTGCACGAATTATTGTGCGGATCTTGCTGGTCTCTTATTAGCTGCTGCCTAGCTTGGTACTCCCGTTGAACCATGCAAAGGGCACCGTTGAGCTCGGTTACGTAGGCTGATTCGGTGTTACCCCCCATCTCTGGACCTATAAGGTTGGCATTTTTCCACCGCTCTGTCTGGAGGTCGAAGCATTCCATGCTACTACCATCGGACCCATCTACCGCGAAGTACATGACACCATTGATGGCGACGGGAGAACGATATCGATCGAGGCAGGGGCTGAGCGGACCTGTGAACCATGGTTTCTTCCTCCTCCATCCCCTGCCGTCCCCTATCGTGAGGACGTAGGTAGAGTCCCTTAGCACGTGGCGGACCACCTTGTATACACCGGAGGATGCTGTGCGGCCGATGCCGAAGATCTCGTGGCTGCGCGCGACGGAGTAATAATGCACACGATCCTGGTTTGTCTCCTCCAGTGACGGGCTGGTGACGAGCACCTCCCCGGTGCGCGGGTCGACCACGCGTGCGCCTCCGCCATTACCGTCGGCGACGCAGACGAGGTCATCGAGGCTCGTCATGGGGAGCACCCCACGGCCGCCGACACCCTTGATCACTCGAACAACGTTGCCTTGCATGTCCATAAGCCGCAGGTCCGAACGTCCCCGAGAGCGGAGGACGGTGTCGACGAGGAACGGTTCGGCGTGGCGGGACTTGTGTTCGGCGAGGAAGGCCGGGCTGGAGGTTAGGTCGCGCCACGCCTTGGATGTGCATCTGAACCTGCAGACGGAATTTAGTGGCACTCTGGAGAGGATGTCGAAGATGATGTCGTCTGGCAACGAGTTGGCGGTGGCCTCCTCCGGCCGCATGTCGCCGTCCATATGATATGCGTGCAGCTAGCTCCCGCCTCCGCCGTGAACTAGGTGGCAAGGCGTCGGTTCGGTTGATCTCTATCCCCTGCTGCGGCCGGCGATGCCCTTAACTAGGCAGTGGCAAGGCGTCCCGTGTGGTATAAGTACCGACGCGTCCGACTAGGGTCTAGCTCACCGGCCGAGTCGAGTCCTAGTTGATTAGGTCACCTCGCTCGTGTGTTTCCAAGCCGATCACGTATGTGAATCTAGTACTAGCAGCCAAAAGCATCGGTTTGCTTAGTCTAGTACACGCGCAGCTGTCTCGCCGCCGGAGAGCATGGCAGAGCTGCCCCGCCAAGTCGGGACCAAGTCCAACACACACGTACGCAAAGCTGGGTAGAAACAAACCAGCAACCAAGTTTAGGCTAAATCATTGCATTTCCATGAAGAGCAAAACACCAACTATGTTATACTGTAGTTTCCACCTCGGTTACTTTGGAACACACCGAGTACTCCCTTCTTCCCTATGACACATATTAGTTTTGATCAAAGTCAAATATAATAAACTTTGACTAAATATCTAGAAAATAATATGAACATCTACGACATCAACTCAATGTTATTAGAGTCATCATGAACTATATTTTTCATATTATATGTGTTTGATATTATAAAAAGGAAAACGCTTCGCGCATGCTCCAACCTCCGCCTCCCGCGCGTGACGCGTGTCCCGCTCCCCGACCGAAACAAAGCGGCACGTAGTGGGCCCCACCTCTTTCCTCTCATCGTTATCCTCTCTCACGGGTTCTCCACCCCATCGCTCCTCCACGGAAGCCGACGGCTTGCCGCCGCCGCATCCCAGTTTTTTCTGTCGTCGGCCCCCTTAAACCCCCTCCTATTTCGACTGCCGCTCGCCTCACATCATCTCCACCAACCAATTCCTCCTAATCTGCTCCAACCTGCTGCTCGCGTTCATCGTCACGGCCTCCTGGTTTGTCGAGCTTGCGGTGGTCTGCTCTTGCTGCGAAATCGGGCCGACGTTGCTACGAGGACGGGCGGTAGTTGCTACGAGCAGTTGTCGCTGGAGCTACGGACCAAGGATGGCGGTGCTCATCGGAGCTGCGAACCAAGGCCGCCGGTGCTACAAAGGCTAGACGTCGTTGTTACCAAGGCTGGTCGTCGTTGCTACCATCGGCCGGAAGCCACTTGCTGCGACCTCGATGGCGGGTGCTGCCACCGGCCGACGGTTGTTACGACCAGAGATGTCGGTTGCAAGAAAAAAATATCAAACTTGGAATATTTCAAATATCTCAAAAAAAACCTTCTTAGAAATGAGCTATCATGTTCGAGGTCATGGTTTTCAGGCCAAACGACCAATGTTATGGATAGAATCGCGGCATAGTTTGTGATGATGTGCCCATATTATGCACACATGTACATCTTAGGATGATAAATAATGTTGCGGGAGGAAGTTTTCATGTTCGTCGCACCAAAAGGCTATCTTTCATTTTTCTGAGTGTCAAAAACGGCGTGTTTTATGAAGCAACCACCAAATGAAAGTTTCAAAATGGTACCACCTCATTTTTCAAAAATACTAGACAACCTTCCAAGGATAATGTCTCAACCGGTGTATCTTAAACCTTTCCGTCCATCCCTCGTGAAAAAGACAAATTTCTACCGAATCGGTAGGAAGAGGGTCAGATTTGAACTACATGTACAAGATCTGTTGCTCATGATTTTTTGGAAAAAATTCATTTTTAGGTTCACAATATTTTATTTCATCAAAGATCTGCTACAAGTTTAGCGAGGCTTAGCCCCGAGCTAAAAATCTTCATACCCGTCGTTTTGATCATAGTTTGAAACGGACATAAGAAATTCAAAAACAATCCAAAACAATGTAAAACCTTCGCGTGGTGTCATATATGTGACGTAATTGCAAGAAAAGATATCAAACTTGGAATATTTCAAATATCTCAAAAAACTTCTCAAAAATGAGCTATCATATTTGAGGTTTCATGGTTTTCAAGCCAAACGATCAATGTTATGGCTAGAATCGTGGCATAGTTTGTGATAATGTTTTCATATTGTGCACATATGTGCATCTTAGGATGATGAACAATGTTGCACGAGAAAGTTTTCCTTTTCGTCGCACCAAAACGCCTTTTCCATTTTCAGAGTGTCAAAAGGGGGTATTTTGTGAAGCAACCACCAAATGAAAGTTTTAAAATGGCACCACCCATTTTTAAAAATTACTAGACAGCCTTCTAACGATAATGTCCAAACTAAAGTATTTTAATCCTTTCCATACACCCCTCGTGAAAAGACAAATTCCTACCGAATCAGTAGGAAGTGGGTTAGATTTGAACTATAGGTAGAAGATCTGATGTTCATGATTTTTTGGAAAACCCATTTTTAGGTTCACAATGCCCCGGAACACCGTACGTCTCACACCCCTCTCTTCCGCACGCCTCGAGGACCCCCTCATGGCATACTTGTCATCAATCCAACGACAGTTGGCGCCCACGGTGGGGCAAGTGAGCTTCAGATCTGCGTTCCGAGCCCAGCGGTGATGATAGAGGCAGAAGAATCTTCTGGGTCCCCTTTGTCCGTGGAGGCGGCATAGTTCCGGATCTCAGAAAACCCTAATCCCACCCAGCCCGCACCAGCTGCGGAGATAGTGGAGAAATCTGAGCCTGAGGAAGATCTAGCGGTTCAAGCCGAACCTGGAGTGGATCTCCTCGGAGAGACCGTATCCCAGATCGACCCACCCGCGTAAGTCGAAATCCAGGAGGAGCATATCAACGACATTGATTCCGGCTCTGATGATGCCGAGACAGACAGACCTTTCCTAAGGTACACACTACGACGTATGATAATGCAAGATGCAAGCGCAGATGCAATTCTCGAGACCATCAAAAGTTTCGACATGGCTGATCGCGAGAGCCGCAGGTACCTCAGGAAGCACGCGTCGCACTTCGTCGGGTATGTGGGATCCGGATCTGGCTCTGCCGATGATACATTGCAAATGTATCTATAATTTTTGATGTTCCATGCTTGGTTTTATCCACTTTCTTGTGTTTTGTTCCAACTTTGGAGTACTTTTATTATGATTTCTTGGACTAACCTATTAACAAGAGCCACAATGCCAGCTGCTTGTTTTCTGTTGTTTTTGGTTCCAGAAAAGTCAGAAAATGAATATTCTCGGAATTGGACGGGACAAAAGCCAAAGTGCCTATTTTTCCGGAAGGGATCAAGAGTCAGAATACGAGACGGAGAAGGCCTGGGGGCCGGCCACACCACCTGGCCGCGCGGCCAAGCCTGGCCCGCGCCAAGGGGTGGTCTGGCCGACCCCAACACCCCCTCGGCCTCTCCTTCCGCCTATAAGTTGCCCTCAGGACGAAAACCCTAGGTACCCGATCAAAAATACACGAAAGAGTCTGTAGCCGCCGTCATATCCATCCCTAGATCGGGAGGGATCTGAAGCTCTTCCCGGCACCCTGCCGGAGAGAGGAATTCACCCTGGAGGCCTTCTTCATCACCATGCAAGCCTCTGGTGTGATGCGTGAGTAGTTCATCCTTGGACTACGGATCCATGTAGTAGCTAGATGGCTGGTTTCTCCTCCTTTGTGCTTTCATGTTTAGATCTTGTGAGCTCCGTTCATGATCAAGATCATCTATTTGTAATTCATACATGTTGTGTTTGCGGGGATCCGATGGATATTGAGATGCTATTTCAGATTGATTATTGATTCTATCATGTCTTTGTTATTTGTGATCTTGCATGCTTTCCGTTGTTAGTAGCTATCTTGGCCAAGTAGATGCTAGCAACTCCAAGAGTTAGTATTTATGCTCGATAGTGGGTTCATGCCTCTGGTAATCTGGGGAAGTGACAGAAATCTTTAAGGTACTAGATGTGCTGTTGCTACTAGGGAGAAAACAACGATCCTTTGCTCATAGAACAATTGTATTGTTTACCTTACACGCAGTTCGTAAAGCAATAATCTGTTGCTTGCAACTTAATACTGGAGGGGGTTCGGATAATAACCTGAAGGTGGATTATTAGGCATAGATGCAGTTGGATGGCGATCTATGTATTATGTTGTATTGCCCAATCAAGTCTCAACGGGGTCAAGATGATTAGTATATGCATGTATTGCTTTCTCGGTGTTTGTCAATTGTCCCGCTGTAATTTGTTCACCCAGCATGTTATCTATCTAAGGAGAGCCACCTCTAGTGAACTATGGATCCCGGTCCTTTACTTTACATACAATCTACAATCTTTTACTGCTTTGTGTTTACTTTCTGCAAACTTTTACTTCTTCCATTCGATACGTTTAATCCTTTGTTTTCCGCAAAACACGGTGAGATTGACAACCTCATCGCAAGTTGGGGACAAAGTTCTGTGGTTGTGTTGTGCAGGTCTGCACGTTGCTACTAGCACCGGTAGTGCGTCCTGCCAAAGCTCAACTAGTAACACCTTTGAGGTGTTTCCTTGCTCCTACTGGTTCGATTAAACCTTGGTTTCATAACTGAGGGAAACTTGCTGTTGTGCTCATCATACCTTCCTCTTGGGGTTCCCAATGAGCTCTACATCAACACCACGCACCAAGCACTTTTCTGGGCGCCGTGTATTGAGCCATCAAGGGATTTTCTGGCACCGTTGTCGGGGAGTCAAGGACATCTTCACAAGGGGAGTCCCTCATAACCAATCTCTTGACTTTGTTGTTTTTGTTTTGCTTAGTTTCCTTTTTGGTTTGTTTTCTTGTTTTGTTCTTCAAAAAACACAAAAAATTTAGTTTTACTTGTTTGCTTTCTTATTTGAAAACCCAAAAAAAATTGACTACTCCTTAAAACACTAAGTTGTGTGACTTCACTAGCACCAACAACAATGATTTTATGAGCACTCCCATTACTCCACCTATGGCTGAAAATACTTTCTTTGAGATAAAACCTGCTTTTCTCAATCTTGTTATGAGAGAACAATTTTCTGGTATTGGTAATGAAGATGCTGCTTCCCATCTAAATAACTTTGTTGAACTTTGTGAGATGCAAAAGCATAGGGATATAGATGGTGATATTATTAAGCTGAAATTGTTTCCTTTCTCTTTGAGAGGAAAAGCTAAAGAGTGGTTGAATTCCTTAACTAGGAATAGTATTGATTCTTGGACTAAGTGCAAAGATGCTTTTATTGGAAAATACTATCCCCGTGCTAAGATTATATCCATGAGAAGTGAAATAATGAAGTTTAAACAACTTGATAATGAGCATGTTGCTCAAGCTTGGGAAAGAATGAAATCTTTGGTAAAGAATTGTCCCACTCATGGACTGACTGCTTGGATGATCATCCAAACTTTTTATGCAGGATTGAACTATTCTTCAAGGAACCTATTGGATTCAGCTGCTGGAGGTACCTTTATGACCATCACTTTGGGTGCTGCAACAAAACTATTGGATAATATGATGGTTAATTATTCTGAATGGCATACTGAGAGAGCTCCACAAGGTAAGAAGGTAAATTCTGTTGAAGAAACCTCCTCCTTGAGTGATAATATTGATATAATTATGTCTATGCTTGTTAATGGGAAAGCCCATATTGATCCAAATAATGTTCCTTTAGCCTTTTTGGTTGCTCAAGAAGAGCAAGTTGATGTGAACTTCATAAGAAATAACAACTTTGGCAACAATGCTTATGGTAATAATGCTTATAGGAACAATTTTGGTAACAACAATTATAAGCCATATCCTCCCAACAATGGTAATGCTTATGGAAATTCTTACAACAATAATAAGAGTGCTCCCTCTGAACTTGAAGTTATGCTTAAAGAGTTTATTAGTAAACAAACTGCTTTCAATAAAACTATTGAGGAAAAACTCTCTAATGCTGAAAGAAATATAGCATCTTTGGCTGAAGCTCAATCTTCTTTGAATAAAATGGCTGCTAAACCTGAAACTAATGACAATCCCTTTGCAGCTACTAATGCCATACAAGTAAGAATTGATGAAAATGTTAGACTATTAGCTGAATTACATGCTAAGTGGGAAAGAGAAGATGATATTGCTAGAAACATTAGTGTTTCTACTATCACCACCACTAGTGTTGAGGCTAGTAATAGTGCTACTATTTTAGATGATAAATTTGATTTTGATCTTGATGGTTGCAACATATCTGAAGTTATTAAGTTCCTACAAAAGCTTGCTAAAAGTCCTAATGCTAGTGCTATGAACATGGCTTTTACAAAACACATTACTGATGCTCTCATAAAGATTAAATAAGAAAAGATGAAACATAAAGCTTCTATTCCTATAAAGCAATAAGATGGTTGGGAACCCATCATTAATATGAAAGTGAATGACTTTGATTTCAAAGCTTTGTGTGATCTTGATAGTAGTGTTTCTATTATACCTAGAAGGATTTACGATATGCTTGATTTGCCTCCTCTTGAAGATTGTTATTTGAATGTCCCACTTGATGCTAATGCTAAAAAGAAACTCATGGGGAGTCTTAATGATGTTCTTATTATGGTTAATGATTCCTATGTCCCCGTTGATTTCTATGTTTTGGATGTTGAATACAATGCTTCTTGTCCTATTACTTTGGAAAGACCTTTTCTTAGAACTGTTGGTGCCATCATTGATATGAAGGAAGGCACCATTAAATATCAACTCCCACTCAAGAAAGGTATAGAACACTTCCCTAAAAAGAGAGAAAAGATTTCTTTTGCTTCTCCTATGAAAACAAAATTTGGTTTTATTGCTTCTTCATTTGAGAACACTTGATTCTTTCTTTGCTTCTTATGCCTAACTTAAAGGCGTTAAAGAAAAGTACTTGTTGGGAGATAACCAAAGAGTTTTAGTTGAGTCTTGGAAGTTATTAACTCTGTAATAACCTCTCCTTATCCTTTTTATTTGCTTTTTGTGCCAAGAGTAACCTCTAATGAGAGTGAAGTAATGATTGGGAAAGTTGTTGTTCCGAAACAGATTTTTGTGCTTCACCGTAAACATTCCTGAGAGAGCTCTGTACGTCGGATTGAGATGTAATTTTTTGTGCTTCTGCCCCAGGTTGTTATCTAACTTTCATTAGGTAAACACTTTTTGATTTGATCAACATAAGGTCTTCGAAAAAATTCGTCTTTACCTGCTGGTCTGTTTTGACAGATTTCTGCCATTTTCTGCATTTGCTTCTTGTTAGTTCCTTCTTGAGTTCCTTTGCGGAATTGAGCGTTTTGAGGGAAGTGATACAGTAACTAGTGTTCTAATGGAAGTTTATTTGGTGTTAGAACTGAACCTTGAGACTTATTTATCTTAAGTGCACTAATGTTGCTAATGAGATTGTGTGAAGTTTTGTATTAGGGAAAAACTTTAGGTGTATGGAAGGAATGAGTAATGAGATGAAGGATGGACTAAAGCTCAAGCTTGGGAATGCCACGCGTGTCACCCCAAGAAATATCCAAGAAGTACAAGCGTCAAAGCTTGGGGATGCCCAAGGCATCCCCCTTCTTCATCAATAAAAATTTCAGGTTTCTTCCAAACGCTTCATTTTTATTGTTTCGTACACAGTTGTGTTTTTCTTGGAGCGTCTTCTTTTTCGTTTTCGTTTTGGTTTTTAGTTTGCTTGGTTTGCTTATTTTTCTGAATAAGTTGGTTGGACCCCCTCTTTCATATATTGGTTTGCAAATAGTTTGGTTTGGTTTGGAAAAGAGTAGGAAAGTTCATGCTTATGTGGTAAAAAGAGCTTGTTTTTGACTGTGGCTATGCTTTGTCATGCCATGTTTGATATTGTTTTGGCTTTATGCTTAGTATTCTTTGTTGTATCATGACTTGTTATAAACAATTGAGATTGCTTAATGTGCCTTGGATGAATCATGCATTGTTTTAGCATATTAAAGCATAGTATAGTGGTATTCTCCTTTGATGCTTTATTTGGGTTGACTTGGCACATGCTCACACCATGTTATGACTGTCACAAGTCACCATAGCCTTTATGATCCTTTAGTTTTCAACTTGTAGTATCACTTTATGCTTTGATCAATGGCCATTATTGCTCTCTTAGTTTGTCGCTCCCAGTCTTTTGCTAGCCTCCACAACCAAGTATGAGTTCCACCCATGCATCCAACTCCCTAAACCAAGTTTTTCCAGAGAGTCCACCATACCTACCTACTAGCTTATACTATTCCAAGTATATGCATGCTTTTGTCTACCTTTCACTTGTTATGAGAAAACTAGTGATTAAAGCTCTCACGAACTTGATGGCACACTTTAATTTATTGCCTCTAATAAACTTGAACCATTGGGTCCTTCTTTGTTGCGTATATGCTTGCACTTTATAAGTTGAAGTTAGCAGAACCATGTTTCATGGGGAACGCTTTCAACATTGCACTTGTACTGTGTACCCCGTTGATATTATGTTCTTTTGCTTACGGATCCTGGCGGTGTGAAATAAATGTGGAACTTGTAAGATCATGGAGTTTGTATGTGTGTTAGAGAAACGCCTGGGCCACTAGCCTAAGCCATGCCTAATCATGGTGGAAACTTGCAGCATCACTATAATGAGCACTCTATGAAGCATCCCCAATAAAAACCTATGCAGATAGCAAATAAAAAGATCGCTTAGATGCTCATTGTCTGCTTGCCTTGTCATTTTGATTATGGGAAAGCTCCCGTATCATGTGCAAGGGGTACCCCGTTGGCGGTTCTTAATGATACACATGTACTTACAATGACAAGAGCTTACTCGTGACTGAAGTTGAGTAGCATGAGGTTCGGTCTTCATAAGTAAGGGGCATGAGATTTCGGTTTATAACTTGTCAAGCATATCCTCTTAGTTGTGTCACTTTAACCTTAATCACCTTCAAGATGCTTATGATAGGGGCAATGAGAGCTGAAAGCTATAAGTACCATAATTTTTGGAAGCTCTTTATGAGACTTGAATCCCTACTTCCTTTTACAAAAGGCCTTTCTTCCACCATTATATTGAGTCTCCACCTTCTATCTTTATGTACCTACTTTGAGAGCATAGTGGTCATTCTTAGTTCTATGTGCATTGTCCCAAGACTAGTTGATTGATGCATAACTTGTTATTGCTTGTTTGAAACTATTGTATCTAGTCACTCTTATGAACTTTGAAGCTGTCCTATGCATTTATATTTGCTACTCTATTGAGGGACAAGCTGAATACTTTTATGCTATGTTTTCTTTATGTGAAACAAACAAACGTCTTGCAAAGCATGTTATTCATGAATCTTTTGTTTGTGCCTTTTCATGTTGCATCAAAGTTTCTTTGCTTATTGCTAGAACTTTGTCTGTCATGTTATGATTGAAGTACTTTGATCCCAGCTTTGAATGTTTTGCAAATACTTTGATCAAGTCTTTGATGGTGCATGTCACCTCAAAAATTATTCTTTCTTTTTATCACTTACCTACTCGAGGACGAGCAGGAGTTAACCTTGGGGATGTTGATACATTGCAAATGTATCTATAACTTTTGATGTTCCATGCTTGATTTTATCCACTTTCTTGTGTTTTGTTCCAACTTTGGAGTACTTTTCATATGATTTCTTGGACTAACCTATTAACAAGAGCCACAGTGCCAGCTGCCTGTTTTCTGCTGTTTTTGGTTCCAGGAAAGTCAGAAAATGAATATTCTCGGAATTGGACGGGACAAAAGCCAAAGTGCCTATTTTTCTGGAAGGGATCAAGTGCCAGAATACGAGACAGAGAAGGGTTGGGGGCCGGCCACACCACCTGGGCGTGTGGACAGGCCTGGCCCGCGCTAGGGGTGGTCTGGCTGACCCCAGCACCCCCTCGGCCTCTCCTTCCGCCTATAAGTTGCCCTCGGGACGAAAACCCGTACCCGATCAAAAATCCGCGAAAGAGTATGTAGCCACCGTCATCTCCATCCCTAGATCGGGAGGGATCTGAAGCTCTTCCCGGCACCCTGCCGGAGAGGGGAATTCACCCTGGAGGCCTTCTTCATCACCATGCAAGCCTCCGGTGTGATGCGTGAGTAGTTCATCCTTGGACTACGGATCCATGTAGTATCTAGATGGCTGGTTTCTCCTCCTTTGTGCTTTCATGTTTAGATCTTGTGAGCTCCGTTCATGATCAAGATCATCTATTTGTAATTCATACATGTTGTGTTTGCGAGGATCCGATGGATATTGAGATGCTATTTCAGATTGATTATTGATTCTATCATGTCTTTGTTATTTGTGATCTTGCATGCTTTCCGTTGTTAATAGCTATCTTGGCCAAGTAGATGCTAGCAACTCCAAGAGTTAGTATTTATGCTCGATAGTGGGTTCATGCCTCTGGTAATCTGGGTAAGTGACAGAAATCTCTAAGGTACTAGATGTGCTGTTGCTACTAGGGAGAAAACAACGATCCTTTGTTCATAGAACAATTGTATTGTTTACCTTACACGCAGTTCGTAAAGCAATAATCTGTTGCTTGCAACTTAATACTGGAGGGGGTTCGGATAATAACCTGAAGGTGGATTATTAGGCATAGATGCAGTTGGATGGCGGTCTATGTATTATGTTGTTTTGCCCAATCAAGTCTCAAAGGAGTCAAGATGATTAGTATATGCATGTATTGCTTTCTCGATGTTTGTCAATTGCCCCGCTATAATTTGTTCACCCAGCATGTTATCTATCTAAGGAGAGCCACCTCTAGTGAACTATGGATCCCGGTCCTTTACATACAATCTACAATCTTTTACTGCTTTGTGTTTACTTTCTACAAACTTTTACTTCTTTCCATTCGATATGTTTAATCCTTTGTTTTCCGCAAAACACGGTGAGATTGACAACCTCATCGCAAGTTGGGGACAAAGTTCTGTGGTTGTGTTGTGCAGATCTCCATGTTGCTACTAGCACCGGTAGTGCGCCCTGCCAAAGCTCAGCTAGTAACACCTTTGAGGTGTTTCCTTGCTCCTACTGGTTCGATTAAACCTTGGTTTCATAACTGAGGGAAACTTGCTGCTGTGCTCATCATACCTTCCTCTTGGGGTTCCCAACGAGCTCTACATCAACACCACGCACCAAGCACTTTTTTGGGCGCCATGTATTGAGCCATCAGCCGATGCTGGAGAAAACACCGACTCTGTGCTGGAGGCGATTGGAACAAACGCCGACGTACCCGCATCCTCGGATGAATCAATGACGTCAGCAGATTTTCGTAAGTTCTTCGCGGAATGTGAAGAGGTGTACAACTCCAAGGCTGCATAAGAAGGAGAAGCCATGGATGAAGGATCCGGGGAACACTCTCCCAAAGCGCAGGATGACATGGACGTCGGAGATAATCCCGAGGTCTAGATGTCCGAAAGTACCGATCAGAGCTTGACTCCGGGAAACGGACCCAAAGCCTTCTTTGCTACCGGCGCTGCCAAGAAGACAAAGAAGAAGAACAAGAAAAACAAGACCTCGGCAAAAGACCCTCTGGCAGAGGAGGTGATTGCCGAGGAATACGAAGAATACTCGGATGGAGCACTTATCCCAGAAGAGCCAAAAAAAGAAGAATCGGCGGATGGACACGTGATCACTGAAGGTGCACGTAAACTCATCGATGCTGCATTAACCACACCTATCCCTACAGCTGCAGAACTTACTGCTGAAGAACTGGACGAAAGAGCCCAAGCCCTAGAAGCGCGTCGTCAACAACTCCTGGATGAAGCCAAAAACATTGAGGAGGAGAAGAAACGCATGGCAACTAAAGATTACATGTCTCGGTTGCATCAGAAGACACGAAAGCATCACACCAATGACGACCAATTCCCACATATACGTGCCGTCCTTTTCGGAGATGAGATGGGGAAGCCACGGAAAGATAGCAAAGGAGATTGGGTATATCCAACCCCAGTACAGAATACCGTGGCGGCCCAAAAAATTCTATTGGCTAATCCAGGACCAGAGGAGATCCGCTTGGGTATCAAACTACTCAACAAGGGACTGGAGCAGCAAAAGGTCGCCCTGTCCGGAAGTCAAAAACTGGTCTCGGATTCCGACCAATGTTGCACAGATCCGGCATGGGCTGACGTAAGACCCCATCGCGTTCTGGAGCAGCATTATCGCCCCGAACGACGGGAGGACAATTATTCGAGAACCGGATCGTCAGGACAGCATTGCAGGACTATGCGTGACTGGAGCAACGTCGCCCCAGCAGCTGAGAAAGAGGCCATTGCTGCACTGAATCCGAGAAATCCTCCCCGACGAGAATCCAATGATCAAAGGTGAGAAGATAAAGAGAAATGTTGGGAGGAGGATCGTCAAAAAATGCCACCTCCTAGTCATGCAAGCCGTCCGGCTAAGCCTCACCATGGTGGGAACAACGGACGAAGAAATGATGGAAACCATGCCGGGACAAGCCGGCTGGGGGCTCGTCGTAGTCAAGACCCTCTCCGGAACCAGAATAATGACGTTCTGGACGGAGGCCGGCGATCAGCCGGAAACTATCCAGCTACCCCACCCTCTCCACCAAACAGTCATCACAACGACTCCCAAGGAGGGCAAGGAGGACGACGTGGTGGAGGAGGTGGTATCTCCTGAACAAGCTGCGGCATCTCCTTTGCCTTGTCCCGCACCTGAAAATCCGACATGATGTGCATGTCCGGAATCTTGAGAGCTTCACTGATGTCCTCAAGGGATTGGCGGAAGTCATGAAGCAGGTCACCGACTTGGGTAAGCCGGTGGGTGCGAGGCTCGGTGGAGGAAGAGTCCGTCAAGTTCAGAGGACCTATACACAAAACAAATCAAGAAAAATCTGACATTGATAGAAGTCGAAGAAAGTGGAAAAATCCGACATTAATAGAAGTCAAAGAAAGCGGAAAAGTCAGACAGATGGAACGTACCGAAAATGACGTCGTCGATTTTGGTCTTCTCTTCCTGAAGATTCTGGAGTTCAGCCCGGAGCGCCTCGGAAAGATTCTTCTCTCTGTCAAGCTCATTTTTGAGGTCCGAGATTGTTTTATCTTGAGCAGCGATCTTGCGATCACGCTCATCAGTAGCCATGGAGGAGGACTCAAGGATTTGAGGAATGCTCTTTTCATGATCCGCCTTGAGCTTATCCAGCTCTTGGTGAAGCTCCTTGTTCTCCACCACCAAGGTCTTTAGGTTCTCGGCCTCTTCAATCATGGCGCAGGATTGTGTTACCAGCGCTGTAAGACAAAAAAGAACAACAGTTCAGAAAAAGTTTGACTATGAAAACATGAAAGACAAAGCTTGAGTCTTGAAATGTTTACCTTCAGCCTCATCCTTGGAGACTTTAAGTTCAACATATTTAAGTCAGAGAGCCTTGATCTCTCTCCGCTTATCACAGACATTTTTCAATAAATCCTGGTTATAGGAACATACTTTCTGTAAGTAAGAATACCCAAAGTCAGAAAGCTATTTAAGACTCAGGCTAATATTTTTGCTAAATATCAGCACGACCCTTGGGGGCTACACTAGTTCATTATTTGGCATCCTAATGAAGCATAAACCCGGATTGTATATCCTACTTCATGCTTGGGGGCTAGAGGATATGATATAAAATACAATAAAGGAAAAACAGGAGTTGGAATTCCTACTTACATATTGTTCGCGAGTGAGTTTATCCAAACTCGCGTTCACTTCAACGGCCACCTTCTCGGCGAGAGTCGGAGGAATCACTGGTGTTGTTGGAAGCTCACCAGTCCTTATTCTCTCGTCGTGAAGGCGCACCTGGGCAAGAAGGTTGGAGAACTTGACGTCCTCTGCCTCTTGCGCTTCTTCTTCGGCAGATAAGTTTCTTTTCTCCAGGCATTGCCTGGCGAGCCGCTGGATTTCTTCAACAGATTTTCGGGACATGCCAAAGTTGGCAAGTCCCGGATTGATGATAAGGTTTTCGGTGAAGGTTCCTGCCGAGGGATCATTACCCAAAGAGGGTTCACCCTTATCTAAAGCTGACTCACCCATGGTGAAGTCAGTTTGCGACTCAAGGTTCGCGGGCTCCGTTGAAGGAGATGGATCTTCTGCGGCATCCGGAGAGATCACCAGCATTGCGGAAGGTTGAGGGGCAGGAGTCGGAGGAGCCACGGCAGGAGAAGCTATGGTAAGCTTCGTCTGACGCAAGGGCTTCAAAGAATTTCCCTTCCCCTTACCCTTGATGAGCGGTTTTGCTCTGAGAATGTAGTAAATTCGGAAACATTACATCTCAGAAGGAAATTCGAGTAAAGTACAAAGGCGGAAGTTGTGATTGAAAGTTACCTCTTCACAACAGGCACCTCCTTTGTGCCAACAGCCACTGTCGGAGCTTTGCGCTTTTTGAGCGCAAGGTCCGGCAATGGAACCACCTCTGTCTCCTGAGAGAACTCCGGAGGATATCCTTCGAGCGGAGCAAGTTCTGACTCGGGGAGGTCAGCAAGCTGAAAAGAAGAAAACATATCAGTATTGCAATGTAACTCGAAGATTGAAACACATAAAAAGCTGTACTGATAGAAGCTTACCAGCACTACGGGGTTATCTGCCGTATGCATATCCAGAGAAACCTCTGGGATCCTCCTCTCGATCCGCTCCCTGATCAGCCACTTGATCTGGCTTATGTAGCCTTGTGTGGTGTAGGCTTTGGGGCTGATGCGGAGGGAGTCTTTCTTGGACGATGTGATGGAGTGCATCAGTCGGGTTCCGTGGTACGGAAGGGGCTGGATCCGGCGTGAGACCCAGCATTGGACCAAGTAGGATCCCTTCAGTCCTTTGTGTTTGATCAAGTATTCGATCCGCCTCTTAGCGAGGATCAGATCGTCAGTGAGAGCCGGAGGAGCCTCGTCCCAGGACGGTTGGGCCGTGGCAGCTCCATCGATGAAAGCCGGCAAAGCAGTGGCTTTGTCGGGAGCCGAAATATCCTTATGGTAAAAGAATGTGGCTGGTCATTGTTTGACCGAGTCACTGGCTAGAATTTTGGGATATGCACGCTCGCGTCTAAGCGAAAAACTAATAGTACCGGTGATGTAAGGAACACCGGTAGTGATAGAGTTTCTCCGGACATGAAAATAATACCGGAATAGAGTCAAACTCGGCCTAATGCCGAGAAAGCCCTCACACAAAGAAGCGTAAGCGCTCATCTCTAAGAGAGAGTTGGGAGGAATATGATGGAGTTGAACTCCGTAATGATCAATCACCTACTCCGAGGGAGGAAACGACAAACCTCTGTCGAGGTGGGTGCCGAAGTGGACCCGCTCGTCGGCGCGCGGGTTGGGGACGGTTTCTTCGAAGCCGCTCTGCCAGTCGCCGGCGCGGAGGAGCCCTTCCTTCTCCACATTCTGGAGCTTCTCGTTATCGAGCACGCAGGGGATCCAGAGCCCGCGGAAGCTCTCCTTTTCCGCCACCGCTTTCGTCGCCGCCGTCGCCTCCGTTGCCGCCAAGCCGGAGGAGGAAGAAGAAGCCATTTCTCCGGTGAGCAGTTGACCTAGAATGGGTGGCGCTGGGAGTTTTTTGGGGGAGGAACGGAGGAGCTCTGTGCGCACAGCGAGATTGGGGGGAAAGGAAAAGGCAAAGGATAGGTGAAAGGAGAAGGAGAAAATCCTAACCCCTTATATCCACCTAACTGCGCCAAGATTCGTGCAAATGCTACTGTGTAACCGCCACGCGTCGTGGAAGGAACTGGGAAGGTCCCACGCGATGATTACGTCGCCTCGATCTCCGCGCACGCATTGAAACGGCGCCTCGGTTCCACGAACCGCGGACCCACCAACGGTCGTGCTGACGGAATGCCTATCAGATGACGTGACTTGACCATAACTTGTGTTAGGTGGCATTAGAGAAGTTCCGGCTTAGTTTGAAATCAAGCTGGAAAATCCGAGTAACCTGTTGATAGGTCCGACTTATTTTTTAAGACCCAGATCGTATTTTTTGTTGTGAAGTTTCAGGAACCCTTCAAGATTCTGCAAGCCAAAGATTAAGCTAGACGATGATAAATCCGACTTTGGATCTTGGAGGCCTCCGGGGGCTACTGTTGGGGATATACTTTTCGGGTATCCTCACAGTTCCTCACTGACCAGGATGGCCCACTTCGGGTTAGAGCTTTGCTTCACGAGCGGCCTAGTCAGGGAGAAAGACGGAGTCCAATCCGGCTACGGGAAGGCCCAGAAGACTTACCGACTTAGGCTCATTATGTTACTTGTATTTCAAGATGTACTCTGTAACCGACTCTTAGTCGTAGCCGGATAGATCTCTCTTGTAAACCCTAGGCCGGATATCTATATAAGCCGTCCTAGGGAGAGCCTTTAGCGCACCCTCAATAGTCTACAATCTCAACTCGCACAGGTGAAACCCTTGTAACCCATATTCTGGCTCTGCCGTATTACTGGATTGCTAGCAGGAGTAGGATCCGTCCAAAGCCGGCGGATTCGAACCTGGGTAAACTTGTGTGCTCACCGTCCCGGAACACCGTACGTCTCACACCCCTCTCTTCCGCACGCCTCGAGGACCCCCTCATGGCGTACTTGTCATCAATCCGACGACACAATATGCTATTTCATCAGATATCCACTGCAATTTTAGCGAGGCTCAGCCCCGAGTTAAGAATCTTCATGCCTGCCGTTTTGATCATAGTTTGAAACGGGCATAAAAACTTTAAAAATGATCCAAACAATGTAAAATCTTTATGTGATGTCATATTATGTGACATAGTTGAAACAAAAAATATCAAACTTGGAGTATTCCAAATATCTCAAAAAAACCTTCTAAAAAATGAGCTATCATGTTCATGATTTCATGGTTTTCAGTAAAAACGATCAATCTTATGACTAGAATCGTGTCCTAGTTTGTGATAATCTGACCATACTGTGCACACATGTGCATATTAGGATGGCAAACAATGTTGCATGAGTAAGTTTTCCTTTTCGTCACACCAAAAGGCTATTTTGTTTACGGATTCCATATTTTTTATCAAATTCCGATATACGGATTTAAAGATATGAATTATTCCATATTAAATAGAAAAAGGCAAAAAATATTCATTTCATTGTTATTTTAATTCAAGATTATTATTACTTATTTATTTTTGTTTACTTAAATAATTTATTAAAATTTAAAAAATAAAGGCATGTGGCACCATGGTCCAAGGGTTAATATCATTGATATGGTAGTATTATCAACAAGGTCTAATTTATTTATCAGAATCTCATCCATAAGAAACGGAGAAGTTAAGCGTGCTTGGGCAGGAGTAGTGTGAGGATGGGTGACTGATCGACAAATTTGACCATGAGTGTAATTTGATCGGATATTAAGCGTACTTAGAGTTAAAAAAGACGCTTGTGAGATTAACGGCCAAACAATTTTAAAAAATTGAAAAAGGGAGATTAAGCATACCATGGTCCAAGTGGGGCCCATCTAGCCTATGCCGACGGCTAAGCCGTCAGCGTAGCTGCCATGCCGATAGATTTCCTACACCGACGGCAAATTTTTCCTGTGCCAACGAGGGATTATGCCGACAGGGCTACGCTGATGGTAACTGTCAACATAGCCTACATCGATGGCATAATAGGCCGTTGGCGTGGCGATCTGTTCCTGTAGTGGTAGCATGATTTCTACGGAGTACTAAAGATATGTTTTGCAGCTCATGGTGGCTGCAGATCACTTTTGTCTGTATATCCACATCTTGTCTTGTCTTACTCAGGTGCTGAATTTAGCTCATGCAGTTGGACTGTTAGAGATATTACAATGTCTTGTTGTACATACCAGAAATGCAATCTAATGCTTTGTTAATTTTGTAACATCATGTAGTGAGCACCAAACAAGTTTCACAATATATTTGCCTACCGGTGGTCTGTGCAACTTCGGTACAGGGTTTAGAACAGGGTATGAAATTAATGCTTCATCGATTTTTCTAATGCCCCCTTGCATCTATATATGCTTCAACGTCTTGTACTAGCTGCACTTTTAACTTGTTCCTTGCATGAATTTCTGTCGGTACTGAGGAAATATCCTTTGCAGCGCATCATCGCTGCAAATAACTCGATATGTTCACTTGCATATAAATATGTGTGACACAATATGCAGTTGATGTTTCAAAAGGACTTATATAGATTATTTTTATATTTTTGCCTGTCATGTCTTACTCTTATAGTTACAGTATTATGTTTAGAGTATACATATTAACTGATGGGATTGTATAGTATGCAACAAGAGTTCTTTGGGGTCCAAAGATACTTGCCATTGCGACTTTCCTTGTAATGTTGTCACGGTAAGCAAAGAACAACAACTGTACTGACATAGATCACTGGGTGGGCTAGTGTTGAACAACACGTACATACACAACTACTTTTTCCAACCGATCACCTGTGTAAATTCTTCATCATCTCGAACTGCAGTGCAGTCTCGTTTTGTTCTTTGAGAAAAGTCCACCCTAGCTGAACTCTTTTGAAGCTGTAGTTCACCATTCAGCGATGCAATTCTTTTTCGGTAGCAGCAACGAGCTTGGTGATGCCATCTTCAGTTTACTTTTTGTTTAGGTTGAATCTTCAGGGTGACTGATGAATTGAAATTTTGCTTTGTGCCATTGTGATCATCAATCCATTCAGTTAGCATATCAATTTTTTACAAATTTTAACTCTTCCAAGCAATGAAACATACATCTAGTTTTCTACCATCTCTGATACTCTGAATGAATGCTTCGTCTGCAGCTTCTACTTCTGCTGCAGTTGCATGCTCTAGTACTGATGTGCTCTCTAGTACTGATGTGCTGATGGCTTCCCTAGTACTCCATCTTTTGACTAATCCTTAGACGTCTTATATTTTGGAACGGGGTGAGTATTACTTCCCTAGTGCAGTCTGAACTAACAACCATGTATGGTTTTTTGTTCTTATTTGATTCGTAGAATTCTCAAAATGCTGGAACAGGAAGATCGTAAGATTGGAGTGGCATGTCCACTTTAATCCTAGAGATGCAAACGACATCCCATGTTTTGTAGTCGAAAACGTGGTGCTCGTTGTCGAAATAGAAGGAACACCCTTTGTAAACAAATCTGGAAAACATCAAATATACATGTTTATGTCCTGTGCTCACACATGAACTTGTGGCTGTGTAGAGCATCGGCAAATTTGCTATGTTCATTGATCTCTAAAGCCGCTGAATTACTGAAGCAGGACAAGCAGTCTGTCCTTGTTGCCGCCCGTCCTCTCACCATCATCCAGCTTATCTGCAGCTACACCGTCAACTACAACGATTCTAAATTGGCCTTCCAATAAATGGTGTAAGGCACCGAAGATTCTTAAACTTCCAGGATGGTGATCTAGATGATCAACCTCCCTGCTGCCATGCCAAGATGGAGCCTCCTTTGCTCCAATACAGCATGGTCTCGCCGCACCATCCCAAGCATCGTCCCCGAGGATTTTGCGGTAGGTTGTTCTGAGAAGCTCCTTTGTGGTGGAGAAGTAGCTGGATCCAAATGCATTCTCCAATTTAGATACTATGAGTTTTTCGTGCAAAAAGTAAGGATTTGGTCAGAAACTGTCTCTGACACATGAGCACCAATGATCTGTTTTTTAATGTGAAACTTGTACTTTTAGGTCTCCAAAAATTCCAAAAATAAGTATATAACTACATATATTTATCTACAATGTAAGACAAAATTTTCATTTAAAATAGATTGTATTTTTTTAGATCAAATAGATTGTATTTTAGGATACATAAAAAGACAAATTTCTAGCAAAGCATACATATTTTTTTGTCTTATTTACTATCATAAATTTGTTTTTTATTGTAGCCTAAAATAAAACCTTTTTTACTAAAATTCCACACAAATATAATAAATGCATGTTGTAAATTGCCACTTATTCGAAACACCTTTTGGTCTTTTTCCTTCTTTCCTTTTTCAAACAACTTCGGATCTCTCTTTGGAACGATTCCGGTTTCTCTCTCTTCTGTGATTCCATCTTACAGGAAGATCTATAAGTGTTGTAGGGCCCTTAAGTGTGTTACCATATGGTTCAGGAATGTCATAGACATGATCGAGACGATCTCCGATCACTAATGAATAGCGGGACTGGGATGCCCATAATGATCCATATGCACTCCACGAATCACCCTTCATATCGAACCTTAAATGATATATCCAATTACCTTTGTCATTCAATACTCGACTTGTCCGAGATCTGATTATCGGTATCATGGTACCTAGTTCAATCTTGTTTCCAACAAGTATTGTTTTACTCATTCACGTGAAATCTCATTCCCATGATCTAGTCATACGCTGCGCAGCTTATGGATGTAATTCACCGAGTGGGTCTAGTATATCTTCTCGTCACACAGGAGAACAAATCCCGATCTTAATGCATAGGCCTAAACATGCCCCTTTAGAATACCCAATATACACCTTTATGGTCACCCATTTATGGACATGACGGTTGATGTAGTCAAATGAATCCTCGAATAAAAGTGATTAATACGATCTCACGGTCTAAGGATTCAGACATTCTATTTATACAATTGCAACTGTGAACTATGTGACATGATCGTGTTGCAACAATTATTGGTGGAAAATGTCCATCACATCATCTTCAGATGATATGACTTTATTGTCAGTTGTCTATATAAGCACCATGATCAGGAAAAGTTGATCATTAGCCGCCCAATGAACTAGTTGAATAGAGGCTATTAGGAACCTAGGTTTATTTATAAACCACACCTGTATCAATGTTTCCGCTTGATACAGTTATAGCATGATATAAAACTATTATGAACTAATAAGATATAATAATAAAACACCTTTATTATTTGCCTCTAGGGCATAACTCGTTCAGGACCAGCTTTAGAATAATATTAAAATTTCAAAATTGAAATAAAAATAATGTGAAAATGCCAAAGTCTAGATATAAAAAGGTTGAATTGTTGGAGGCTTAGCCCATGTAGCCAACCAGAACTAGTAGAACAGGAATCATAAATTGGCCAAATTATTGGGCTCATCCCAAAGAAACGATCTAAATGGACTAGGCTACGTTTGCATTACCATGATTTTATTTCGTCATAGTTTTTCCATGTCGGATTAGCCAGGTCGGATATGACCTGGCCTGGCTAGATAGCGCGTGAAGATATTGGATCGTCATAATGGTTATGACGGTTATGACGATTTCTTAAAAACATCGTTATAGTTCATTAGCGATGCCCAGCTTTCGAAGATTTCATTTTCGTCATAGGATCATCATAGATGGACTACTATGACAATTATGTGAAGAAAATGGAGGGTCATAGAATCCCAGATTCCTTGTAGTGTTATCCCCCGTTAGTTAACCATGAATTAACATAACATGTATATTTAAGACTTGGGACATGGTTTCGGTCAATCTCCGGCCACCCCTCCTCCTATCAGCATGCAACAATAATAACCTTATACATTCCCCAACATATGTGTGCACTAATATATCATTACATAAGACCATCATAGAAAATAACATATACTTGTATGCAACCAACAACGAACTATTTCATAGTTGCCATTAACAGATCACTACTCAAACAAAGACATACATATACAATAGATCATGGAAAAACAATAGATTGCATCACATATTATGTTTGCCAAGAGATTACAGTAGGGGATGGAGAGGATGTTGCTATAAATGTTGATGATGAACATGCCTGAGGGGAGTGGAGGCAACTATAGGTGATTTCGGCAGCGGTTCCTCCTCCGATCTTCGTCGTCGGCAGCATGCATACTCTCTGTTTCATGGTTTTCAATCTTTGCCTCCGTATATTTTGAGATCGCATTAGGGTCCCCTTTTATAGAAGGTTTTAGGTCAAGACGAAGAGGATGGCGGTGGAATCGACATCATCCGAGCAACAAGGTGTGAACGGAGGGTGGTGGCGTGCCCACCATTGGGCCCCGTGCCATGGGCCTCCATTTGTATCCCATTAAGCCCCTGGTGGCCTCCTTTGGCCTGCTAGATGCTCCTAAAAAATTCCAAAGTGTGCTCTCTGACCTTGCCCTTTTTGAAGTCTCATAGCTCATGTAATGTCAAAAGTAGTAACAAAAGGTATTTTCTACTAGACAGAGTTAAAATCAGAGGAGAGGGCATTGTTTATAAAATTCTCAAAATCAATGTAAAACATGGATATAACATTCTATAAGATATAAATACATGGGAATATGTGTCAATAAAACTATAAAGTTGATATATGCATTTTACATGAAATAGTGCCTACCATGTGAAATACGTTGGAGCAAGCTATATTTTCGAGTATGCAATGTGTTAGAGGGAGCATTGAGCCGCTAACCTAAGTCATGCTATACATCATGGTGAAAATTTATAGCATGGGCATTCAACGAAGAACTTTAAGAAAATATGCAAATAGTAAATAAAAAGAATTACCGAGGATGCCCATTTGTCTATTTATCTTATCATTTGAGTATGGATAGTACCTTAAAGACTGTTCGTACAATGGGGCAAGAGGTATTTTAGTGTTAGCTACTTTTTTCCTGAAAACAACAACTTCATTACTCATGAAGGGTTACAATACGGTCTAGTTCCAACATCTGAAGGATTTATTTGGAAATGATTGGCCTCACCCGGGGGATCCATCCTCTAGGTATCTTTCCCGCACACCAAGTGGAGGTGGACCCCACCCACGTCTTCTATTCTCTTCCTTCGTAGTTTCTTTATCTGCAGCGAGAGAGTTCTCCCCAGTGTGCATCCCCTCTCGCGCCTGCTGCTAGTCACCGGCCTTTTGCTCGCCTTGATGCCGCCCCTCACCCTCGCGATGCCACCGACCACCGGCCTCGTGCTTTCCCTGTTACCGTCCCTCGATCCTGCGACGCCGTTGGCCGCTCCCTCTGCCTCGCCATGGACCACATCACCGAGGAGGTCTCACCGGCTCGCCCGCCACCGGCGTTCGCACTTGCAAGCACGTCTACGGCGCCCCCATGGAGGAGGTCTTGCCGACTCGCCCATCGCCGGTTCCACACCTGCAAGCACACCCGCGACGCCCCATGAGAAGGTCTCTCTCCGCCATCGTTCTACAAGTGGAGGACGCTGGCCTCCTCCAGTGTGGAGAGATGGCGAGCACAGGCATGGTGAGATGGTAGTGTTGTGAGGGGAACGATGGCGCTGCTCCGTTGCGGTGTCCTTCTACACTCCCTACGATGTTGCTAAAGGGATGGGGAGACGATGGGATAATAGCATAAATTGTTTGCTATATATTTATTTTTGGTTTGCTACACCGATGTGTCTGGAATGGTACCATGCCTTTTCGTGTGTTCTAACCCACTCTAGAACATCTTGGCACAAGGTGCTGCGACGGTGCTATAATTTCATTTTTTTTTTGCTACAATCTTTCCATTGTTTTGCTATAATACTGTAAAAAAAAAATTATGTTATCTCTAGCGATGTATCTATCGGAGTCGGTTTTTTGCTACATTTGTTTTCTGTTTTTGCTACAATATGTCAAAGTTTTTGCTACAAGATACCCGGTGAGGTCTTCCGGCGAAAAGTATCCGACAAGTCTCCGGCGAAGTTAGGTTTGCTACATTAGCTCAATCATTTTGCGTGTTTGCTACAATAGCGTAATTTTTTTGCTACGAGGTCTCCAACGAGGTCTTTCAGCGAAAGTCCCTCCGCCGATGTCGCCGGTGAAGTCAGGTTTGCTACATTAGCAAAAAAAGTCTCCGATGAAACTCCAGCAAGATTTACCTTTTCATTTTTGTCTCGTAAACGAACCGTTTTTGATATTTTATAGCAAAAAGGGTAGTTATGTAGCAAAAACGGGATTGAGGTCTTTTTTTAACACGTGTCACCCTGTTCATCCGGGGATCGGAAGCTTATCCCGGGGATGCATAGTAATGGCTGGATTTATGTATGGATTCGAAGTAAACATATATCTTATATTTCTGAACTCAGTGAGTATTTTAGAGGACCGTGTATGTAAAACAATTTTTGAGTCTCCTTTTGAGAGTCGGCGGAGTTGATGTAACTTCGATATTTTGGGTTCGTTACAATACAGCTATAAATAAAATTTAACATAATTATGTTTCAGATCTTCTGAGTCAAATTTTTGAGTCTCCTTTGTGCGAGAAAGCAGTGTGTAACGCACGTTTCCAGTTAGGCTCTCAAAACGCACGTTCGCTCGAAAATAGTTTGGTTGTGACGGGGAACAAATTGACATGTACGCGGTTCACTTCTTGCCCTCGATCCGTTCCCCCCTTCTCCAGAAATCCCTAGCTAGGCCGCCGCCGCCGCCATCCGTTTTACCCCATCCGCCGCCTCTCTGGCTGTGTTCATCTGTAGATCTGGTAACTAAATCTCTTCTTTGTAGATTGCGTACTTCTTAGATTACATTTGCGCGACTCGCTTGTTAAAAAGTTGCATCTTTTTTTTACAGTGAGGTTCAGAGGATTGGGGTTTTGCAACTAGCAGAGACGCGTTCATGTCGCAAGAACTAGTGGAGCCTGCGGCAATGGCGGCCGCGACGGACGAGGTTCCGACGCCCTTTGCAGCCGCCTCTGTTCCTCCGCCGGCCAAAACGAAGAAAGACAGTGGAAGCTGTCCGGAAACCCCACCATCGCCGGCCCGTCCGGCCGTGGAGACTGCAGCAGGCTGGTCCTCGCTCCTGCCAGACCTCGTCCGCCGCGTCGCCAACTGCTTCCTCGACACCAACGACGTCGACTGGTACATGGACCTCCGCGCCGTCTGCCAAAGCTGGCGGGCCGCCACCGACGACCCCAGGAAGAACCCCTTCGACGGCCGCTTCCACCCGCGCGAGTGGATCGTCCTCGACGACGGGGTCTCCCAGACCGACGACACGCGGGTCTTTGTGAACATCGGCACCGGCCGCTTTCTCCGCAAGAAGCTGCCGCTGCGTCGCCGCTACTACCTTGTGGCCATCACTTTCGGCGGCTACTTCGTCCTCGCCGACAGGAAACGGCCTCACGCCACTCGCGTCCTTAATCCTTTCACTGGCGAGCTGGTCCGAGTCGCGGCGCCCGTGCCACGTGGTGCGGGGGTGGCCGTTTTCTTCTTCTCCGGCGACACGCCACACAACCTCACATTACTCTGCGGCTCATCTCGCAAGTACTACACGGCTGTTCCTGACAGCAAACGTTTCGTCGCCCACAGCGACGGCGAACTCATTTACAACTACATGAGGAAGGCGGTGGTGGGTGGTGTCTACACAAACGGGGGCGGGTGGGCGTCGGTGGCCAATGAGGGCATGATAGAGAATCTGTGCAAACTGACGGAGATGCTTCAGGTTGAGTTTGTCAAGTTCTTCTCCTGCGATCCATTTAGACATACCAGGGATGTTCGGTGCTTCTTGGTGGACTTTGGTGGACAAGCCATGTTCATCACCAAGGCGCCGGGACGGCTGGTGCCTGTGGAGACCATCGGCAAGTATGCCATCTTCATCGGCCATCACAGGTGCCTGGTTGTTGATGCTGGCAAGTTCCCATCTGTTGAGGCAAACTGTGTCTACTACACTCTACAGGTTAGTCGATTTGCTGGCATCGTGAAGCACAACATCGGTGACGGAACAGATGTGAGGGTCTCTGAATCCCTGGAATTCTTCGAGCAGAACAACGAGTTTGTCTTTGACACTCCCCGTCCTTTAACGATCATCCAGGTTCTCTGCAGCTACACCATTAACCTCAGGGGTTCTGAACTGGCCTGACACTGGACCATCTGCGGGAGTAGTGATTTCGATGACCCACGGTGCTATGCTCTTGATGGAGTAACTCGATGACCCACGGTGCTATGCTCTTGATGGAGTAACTGCTCCTGCTTTTGAACCGGCAGTGCTATGTTTTTCTTTTGCTTTGACTTGTTCCGGGCAAGAAACAGGTTTGACTCTAGGAGTCTAGGTTAGATCACCTGCGACTGAACTTCTGTAAGCTCTTTTAATTAAGACATGGTATGAACATAATGCTGGATCTATTGTGCTTCATTCTATCTTTTGTGTGTGTGTCCACTTAATCTCTTCTATTACTTCTTAGCAATGCGATCTGGTGCTTGCTTTTTGGAGGTCGTAAGTTTTTCCCAAATTTCGCCCACATCTGAATTAAGCTCCTGCAGATGAATCTTGGAACATATATTGTGCTTCATTCTATCTTTTGTGTGTGTGTCCACTTAATCTCTTCTATTACTTCTTAGCAATGCGATCTGGTGCTTGCTTTTTGGCAGTCGTAAATTTTTCCCAATTTTCGCCCACATCCGAATTAAGCTCCTGCAGATGAATCTTGGAACATATATTGTGCCTTTTTGTTCTCTGCAGGCTTATTAATTCTTCAATGACTTTCTGGGGAAGAAACATGTTTTAGATTTGCTCACTGGTGGTATGTGGAACTGTTGTGCGTTGTAGCAAGGGAGGGCTTAGAGCATAGTATATGAATCTAGTGTTTCATCTACCTCTATCTATGCTTCATCCCCTTATTATACTTGCTTTTGTATCGTGTTCCTTGTTGTGATTTCTGAGCGTCACTACAGAATGGCCTATCACAGTGCATCACACAATGGCTGTGTTAAAGATTGAAGACGTGCTTTGGACATGAAAAAAATTCTGGCACAATACTTATTGCTGTTTCTGAGATGACCTTTGTAGATTGAGATGTCAAGTATATTTTTGCCGGGCAGGCGTTTTACTTTCGCATATGCTGTCTTTGTTCTGAAGTTATCAGCTGTTATTAGAATGAGCATGAATATTTGATTCTTGGGTGCATTCCTTGCCGCTGCTGTATCACGGAGATCATTATATTCAGACAGACATAGTTTCCTGGTACCATGTTATTTGTCAGGGCTCTACTTTCTGTAGCTTGTCAAATGCATTTCACAAACTGACGCCAACCAGGGAAAATAAGGCAGAGAACTGCACTAAATGTTCTTCAGATGCTGAATAATAAGTACTACAAGATGCTGAATCCTGAAGATTACCAGCTCCTAGTTCATAATCTCGTCGGTTTTAAATTCCAGAGTACTGTCTCTAGTCATTAACTCGAGCATTGTCCACCGGAAACTCTGCATAGGATGTCACTGCACCTTTGCACCTCTATCGCCGCCGCCGTTTATTCAGTATGGTCATGCTCACGCCTAAAGCCCCTATGCTATTTCATCGCCGTGGCTCCAACTCTCGCTGACCATCTTCATGGCTGTCTCCAGCGTCCTTCTCGCTGGACAGACCACCGCCATAGCTTCCTGCAGTTCCTTTCCTCGCCACCGCCATAGCTTCCTGCAGCTCCTTTCCTTTCCCCCACAGAAAAGCGTATAGTCCCACAATGACTAGCAGCGTGCCCAGTATGCTGCACAGAGACAAACATGGTAGTATGTGCAATTGAGATTTTGCCGGATTCGCTACAGTAAACAAGGACACATGTCTATCTGAATGAACTGATCAGGTTGACCCCCCTGCTCGAGGAACTCACCTTCCTAAGTAGATGCTGGTGCCGAGCAGCGCCGAGTCCATGATAACCGTTGCCACCATGGCCAGAGAGTTGAACATAGAGGGGTAAATCGGCCCGCGACGCTTCACCGCCCACGACATCAGGACAAACGTGACACCGGTGTTGAATATCCCCTTTTGGAGCAGAAAGCAAAGCATCAGTGGAGTTTCATATTTCGTCGGCCATAGATGATCGATGACAGGAAGAAGTCCACTGTCAAGTCTTACCGAGTAGACGACGGTGAGGAGCTGCAGGTCCCACTTGAGCCTCCATGCTGACGTGTCGTGGTCGATCAATATGCCTATAGCAAAAGCCTGCAGGCTCCCTGACAGACACGTCAGTGTCGTCGCCCAGTACCTAGATGGGAACACCTTGGCAAGCCTAACCTGTAGAGACGGCAATTGCAGAAAATGTTACATGCTAGAATGAGTGCCCTCAGATATATCAGTTGGGACATTGTAACACTCATTCTGAAGCAATTACAATCTACAAATGTTGTTGTCAGATTCCATGGCCAGTGTATGTGGCACCTGTATGATGAACCAAAAGGCGTATCCGAGGCAGCTGCCGCACAGGAACAGTGTGCCGGCGACCATATCGTGGTGAACTGCGGGAGTTGCTGCTGCATTTGTAGGCCAAGGATGGTGCAGTATACTGCCTTTGTAGAGGCTGACCACCATTGTTCCCCCAACGCACGCCACAATGCCGAAGAGCTTCGCTTTGCCGGGCCAGCTTGTGAATACCAGATTCTCTGCCCTGAATTCAGAACTAGCTTGTTAACAACGTTATTCGACAAAAAAAATATTCACAGAAAAACAATGTTAAAAATAATGCCATGATTTTTTCATTCATGTCAGCACGAGAATTTACCCGAGTGTGATGGCCACGAGAGAGGTGACAATGGGGATCAAGTTCAGGAAGACGACCGAGTAGGTGGCGTTGGTGTTGCGGAGGCCATAGTAGTAGAGCCCCATTGCCAGGATAACCCTGTAGATTTCACGAAAACAAATGTCAGGAGTCAATCAATACTAGAATCCAAGAATTTTCATGCTACATTTGCTTTGCGATTGCTTGTGATCATCTCGTGGTGTTCGTCAGCAGCGTGAGGAATGAAAAATAGCATGGTGTCATACTGTCATTTGCCTGCCTATTCTCGTGACCGTGTCCGCTCAGAATTGTTATAGAAAGTAGTGGACGTGGAGTGAGTACTAACCCGAAGGTGGCATTTATGGAAATCCAGCCACACTCGACGAGGTTGGGGATCTTCAGAGATTTCCTGCGAGATAACATTCAGGTAATTAATTAATAAACCCCTCTAAATTTGGGAGGGAAGAAATTGGCAGTGTGTATTGGTACTACTTTTGCTCTATGCATGGAAGAGATTTGCGTTTCACATGGTTTGCCATTCCAATTGTAGCTGTACATCTGTTTTCGTCACAGGCCACTGCCAACCACTAGAAATGTTTGGCGAAAATTGCCATCTTCAAAGGACCAAGGCGTGAAGCCTTTGCTAACCTGAACATCTTGGGACATTCTACTGTATGAATTAATCTGGTATTTTCTCGTTTTCTTCACTCCATGATGCATGATAACACTATTGCACATGCCAGGAACGTTATGCGGTCGCAAAACTAATTGTGTGGTGGTGAGTCTAGCTGCAACTTTGCAAAGCATTGTAGCAGGTCTGATTATCAGAAGAGGAATGGATCTGCCATATATGACTGGAGTCTGAATTTCCGTGCACATTTGCAAATTATATTGCGTTCAAAACCAAACTACTCGATCGAAGATGAAATTAAAAGATGAGAAAATAAAGCTGTTAAACATCTGAGGAATGGATCGATTCCGTAAATGAATGAACACATAGCATAAACGCACGAACCTCTCGAAGACGAAGGCAAACGGGGCGACAGCGGCGGCGCCGATGAGGTTCCGGTAGGCGAGGAGGACGAAGGGCTCCATGCCGGTGTTGAGCGCGAGCTTGGAGAGGAGCACCACCACGATGGAGAAGAGCTGCACCAGTACCATGCTCGCCGGCAGCATCAGGCTCTCCGCCGGAAAGACGCCCTTGCAGCCGCCCCCACCGCCGCTGACCTTCGCAGCATCATGCTCTCCATTGGCCATGGCTTCGTCTCCGGCAGGTCCGGCGGAACGAGAGTGGCCTGGCCACTGCCCAAGCCGTGTAGAGGTTTTTATCGTGTGTGAGCTTGGGGTGGGGACACTCTACGAACGGTGTGCCAAATATACTGTCATGCTAATGGTATCTATTTGGTGCACGTTTTATTTTGTTTCCTTGCATTTTAATTACTACCAGCTGTACTGTATAATATCGTGCACTACTGGATTTTTTCCGATTGCGTTTTGGATATCTCCGCTCGTACGAATAAGGTGTATAGATTTAGTCAATATTAAGAATTACTAACTTTTTACCAAATATATCGAAGAAAATATATTCGATGGTGTTTTCTATTGATATTGATTTGGGGTCATGAATGCCCATATTTTTTTCTATGGCATTGACCAAACATAGATGATGTAGACTTTTGACTAAATTTATACGACTTATTCATTGGAAACATATAAAATAGTATTTTTACTATAGGTACTACTTTTGTGCAACAACCGTAATATATTTTGTTTTTTGCTCTGCATACATAATGTTTATCCATTTTTCATAGACCCGTAGCATGGGAGGAACTAGCATCCCTCCTGCTTGGGCAGCTCCCTAGGCTTGCTGGCGAAGTGGGTCATTTCAGGCACCCGGTCTTTTGTTACAGCATCTCCACCAGTGAGCCTTTGGAGGCTCTAGAGAAAGAAAGTGCTTCCACTGGCGGTCCCAGTAGAAATCTATATCAGTCCACACCTAATAAAACAACCGACACACCCAATATGATCCAGGCCAGAGGGGTCCGATTGGGCACGCCGACGACTGCGGGCAAACAACTCCATGTGGGATTCTCTTCTCCTGGTCCACCCATCACTCTCTCATCTCCCCACCCACCCCTCTCTATTTCTCCTTTTTTCTCTCCCCCTCCCAACCTTTTCTTTCCCACTGCCACACCTACCGCGTCCTCGCCGCATGGCCAGAGAGGCAGCTCTAGTAGTACCTCCCCGCAGCGCCGGCACCGGACACGTTCACCTCCATGACCTCCTTCTCCGCTGGAATGAATAAGGTGTACCAAAGAAAATATATTCAATGGTAAATCTATTGATATTGATTTGGTATAGTATTTTTGTGCAACAACCGTAATATCTTTTTTTTTTTTGCTTTACAGATATAATGTTTATCCATTTTCATTGCTCGTAGTATGGGAGGAACTAGCATCCCTCCTGCCTGGGCAGCTTCCTACTTGCTGGTGAACTAGGTCATTTTAGGCACCTGGTCTTTGTTACATAGGTTTCGGAAGTTTCTAGGTGCAGATCATTTCCAAATGCTCAAACTGGGTTCTCAAAAACTAACTATCTGTGTTTTTCATATCTCAAATTTTACCCTCAATGACAACAAAGTTGTTGTCTTTTCACATACACGTTGGCACATGAGACTCCGGTGGTGGAGTTGAGGTGTACACGGGGGGGGGGGGGGGGGGGGGGGGGGGGGGGGGGGGGGGGGGGGGGGCGTCAACGTAGATTGAGTGAGCGTATGCATGGATGGACTACCCTGCTCCAATCACCAAGCTCGTGGGTGACGAGAAGGGGCGGTGGCGCGTCACGGAAGAGGACGGATAGGTGGCCTCGACCTAGGGTTCATGTGGTGGGGTGACAGATGAGGGACATCGACGTGGGAGGTGTGCGGAAGGGTGGCGGTGGATGGCGGGAGATAGAAGCGGGAAAGGATAGAGAAGTCGGGATTCAGAAAGGAGGCAAGTGCCAAGTATGGGCATTTAATAGTTAAGATTTGGTTTTTGAAATTTTCTTTCATGGTCTGAATACTCTTTTCGGTGCTATTACAAATAAACTGGAGTGAAAGATATTACATTCCCAGACACTTGATTTATAATAAGATAACCAACATTGGTGCAGAATTTGGTACAATTAAACAGCTATGCTATGTCTCGGAGATGTTAGGTACTGTGTATGCAGTTGGTGTGCACCTTCAAGTTGTGTTTATCCTGTACACATATGGCCATATGGGAACTATCACATTAAGAATTTTTTTCTTTTCCAAATGGGACATATTGCCGGCTAATGGCTCATAATTAACAATGACAATAGTTCTAAGTTACAGGTTGAACTTCGTGCCATCTAAACCAATGCTCACAGAAGCAACATTCTTACAAAAACCATGGTGTATATTGGTAGAGAAATAACAAATAAGTTATACAAAAATCTCCGGCAACCACATCATCTCCCTCTATAGCTCAATACAGTACAACATTGCCATATTTGTCCCCATAAATGGTACAGTACCATTAATCCACATGCACTCAAGGTTAAGCACCCTTCTGACATTCTAGCATGATCTGTTACTAGAGTTCAGACATAAGAGAACCATGTTGGGGTGGAGGAAGAACAACAGATTTTTAGCTATTTGAAGGAAATCTCCAAAGCGCCAGACCAAGTTCCTCACATTTTGGATTAAGGAACTATGTTAAGGAACATTTTTTTCTCGGTACGAATAGGACTTCGCTACTCAAACAACCAATATCTTGACATATATCAGTAAGGGCAAAATTCCTAGCTTTACATTCTTAGAAGGGAAAATTTGTTTCTGTGCTGAGAAAAAAAAATGGAACGGACTGTAAGAGAAGGAAGCAAAGGGTTGAGGATAATGTAGGTTTGGTTCAATCAATGTATGACAACAGGCTATTAACGGAAGAAACAAAGGACTGACAGTTTGTTTCTACTGTAGTTAAAAGTGCAGAATTCATGTAGTCTCAACAATGCTTGAATACCTGAAAGAAAGGTACTGTACTTACAAATTATGGGTGTCCAAAAACAGTTTCCACCAACCTGTGGCAGCCGGCGTATAGTTTTGTTTTTCGAACTAGGGATGCCACTTGGATAACCAACATTGAAAGATAATGATCTGGCTCTGCCCCACTTGTTTTGGCTGGGTTGAAATCAAAAGGCCTCTGATTCAGTACACCCCCCTCCCGCTAAACTCATACAAACCGGTATTCAAACTCGTATCCAAACCGGGTATAGACATACGGATCGACACATATAGACATACGATCTTGACCTGCCTTCGTCCCACGCCAGCCATAGTCATCACCACCACTGCCACCGTCGCCGACGCCACCACCGACTACAACCGCAGCCGCCGCTACCTCCCGGCATCGTCAGAACCGCAGCCTCCGCCACCAGACTGTCCGGCGCACGAGAAGCCGGTCTGTCCGGCCCGCCAGACTGTCCGGCACAAGAGAAGCCGGTTTGTCCGGCCTTTGAATTTTTGTGCTACCACTTCTTTAGTAATATTTGACTTGATAAAGTCAGTTTTTATTCCAAATAGCATTGAATTGTGTCTTATATATAAAATGGTATTGTCCAATGTGTAGTTTTACAAATTTATTTGCCATGTGAAATTTGATTGCATTAGTTTTTTCTTTCTCAATGATTCACTATATGATGTTGACGTGCTAAGTTTTTTCTCTGCCGGACAGTCTGCTTATAGAGGTCGGACAGACCGGCACTAATTTTCTAGCCGACCGGACAAGTGACCGCCCCTGGACGCCGAAGGCGTCCTTGGGGTGATCTTGTAGTTCCTACGGCGGATTTAGTGATATCGGTCATTTCTTCGCATTTGGGGAAGGGGAAATCACAATTATGGATGCTGGAGCCAAACCGAAGGAAGAGCAAAAGGGCGAGGCCACACCCGGCTTCGAATAGGAGGGGGGGCTTAGCTCTGGATCCCGCCATGTAAGTATATTTGAAAAGGATGTTTTGTGGCAAGTTTTTTACCATCGGACAAGTTTTCTTACTTATCCGGCAACATGTCCGGCTGCACCTAGGATAAAAAATCGTAGCTATGTACTACACGATGGACAAGACGCCGGACAAACCGTCGAACTATCCGATCAATAGCCAGACTCGAATCCGAACTGTCCGACGGGCCACCGCCAAGCTTACCCGTCGCTCCGCCGCCAAGTTTGCGAGCCTCCGCCGTGGGCCTTGCCCTGCCGAGGCGTGTGCCGGCCAGGCCGAGTCACCGGCTCGACGGACCCAACTGCGACCACTGCCAGCTCGACGAGCTCGTGGCCACGGCCGTCACCGGCGATGATCCATCTTGACCGCCACCACTACCAACTCGCGGCCACAGCCATTGCCGGCGATGATCCGGCGTACATCCATACCTCTTTTTCTTTTGCGAACATACGTACCAGTGCAGATATGTTTATTAGAAAGGCGTATATTGGGCTATACGGGTTTTGTACCGGGCTACATATAACTAGCTATACTAATTGCGAAGGGGTATCAAGCGATCTAAACCGTCCATGTATTTAAGAATACACGAGTTTATACGAGTTTAGGGGGGAGGGGGTTGTACTGGATCAGAGACCAAATCAAAATACGTTGAAGCACCCCCATTATGAAGGGAAAATGGTTTAAATCTTCCAAATGAATCATAGAACAAAACAAGTAATGGCCCATACATCAAATCCTTTTGGTCCCTAAAACTAAAATAAATGAAGATGACAAAGATCATTGGTAATATAACAAAGACAAACAGAAACATGGATAAAAACAGAAGGTTCTATTTTTACATCACACGACTTATAGACAACTGGTGAAATTAGTGGAGAAGAGATAACATCAGTCTGGATGGAGATGCATTTACTGAATCCTCTCTGCAGCAAGTTCGCCATTCCTAACGAAACCGACGTAAACTCTCTGGACCTGAGATATGTTCACCTCTTTCTTCTCTCGAACCCTGTCCACAAGCTCTTCTGCGGTAGAATTCAAAGTCAGCTCTTCAAGAGTACTCACATGTTCGATGCCACCTGGCAACAACTTCAACTCTGGACATAGCAGGAGCTTCAAATCAACCAAGCTGGGCATTGCCCCTCTTTCTATCGTCATTTGGCTGAGATGCGGAGCTCCCCAGATTTTCAGCACTCGAAGCTTCCGAAATGACGTTGCTCGGAAGTACATACTATTGCCATCAAATGCATCATAGAGCTGAAGCTTTAACAACTGATGTAACTCCTCAAGATAACAGAACATGTCTTCCTGAAGTTTTGACCAGACGAGCCGTAGAATGGAGAGGCTTTTCAGTTTACTTATTGATAAGAAAAACCGAGGTAATGATTCTGTTGCTAATGTCCCTAGCAAGAAAATTTTCTGAAGTAATGGAGGTGGATTGAGTGCATCGAGTTGCAGAACTTCCTCGTCATCACTTGCTTGGATCCCAAGCCGGGTTAGATGAACCATATTGGTAATAGCTAGGAACAGCTTTTTACAGTGGCGACCTTGAACTTTACTGATGCGGAATGATCTCAGTCGAACTAGAGCACCAAGGTAATTGACCATTTCAGAACTAGATTCCACCAGCAATAATGTCTGCAGACTTGCCAGAGAACACATACCACCAACAGGTGCTGGTACACCAATAGAAGGAACATATTGCATAGATGGTATCAATGGTTTCACAGTGACGATAAGATGTGTTAACTTACAGAGCCTCGTAATTTCTACTGGTAGGTTGGTAATTTTGCTTTTCCAAGCATCCAATACAAGCAGATTCTGTAGCCTTCCAACCAACCGTGAGATGTTTGCAATTTTAGTTCGTCTAAGGCCCAGATAACGCAGATTGAACAAGTCAAACACCTCGTTTGGCAGACTCTCAATTGAACTATCTTGCAGATTCAATACAGACATCAACTTAACAGACGTTGAGAAGGAACGAAGTGAACCAAAGCTTAGCGAATTTTGGAAGATTAGCAAGGAGCGGAGATGCGGCACAGATTCTGCAAGGTGTGCAATATCCCCTCTTTGAATTGATAAACGGCGTGCTTTCCCAATAAGATGAGACCTTGAGTAATCAAGGACAATGCAAAAATTCTCTTCACGTGCCTTACAGAGGGCTAATACACGAAGAATGTCATGCATTTGGAAATCATCAACATACCCTGTTTCATTCCTCTTAACCTCCACTAACAGACATCGATTGATGAGCTCGGTCAAGTAATCTTCTGCAACCTCCTCCAATGTTTTATGCTCACTCTCTTCAATAAATCCTTCTGCAACCCAGAGCCGTACCAGCCACTTCCTTTGCATCACATGATTCTCTGGGAACATGCAGCAGTAAAGAAAGCAGTTTTTCATGTTGTGTGGCAAGTCTTCCAAACTGACCTTCAAGATTATGTTCATATCCAGGATGAAGTTGTTTGTAAATTGCATCTCAAGAGTTTTGTATACCTTCTCCCACTCCAAATATGTTGCGCTCATGAATGAAAGGAGGCGCCCAATGCAAACAATAGCAATTGGCAAGCCATTGCATTTTTCTACAAACTTGTGCGCCCAATGGTGCAATTCTGGTGGACAGTCACTATTTTCATTCTTCCAAAATGCCTCCTTACAAAACAGATCCCATGCATAGTGATTTTGCAAGGGTTGCAAGTTAATCATTTGGGCTTCGGAAGCAAGCAATGCAACCTCATATATCCTTGAAGTGAAAATTATCCGACCAAGTTTGCCACCGGAAAATGCATCTTTGCTATGAAACCAGACATTCACACACCAAACATCATCTAAAACAAGAACATACCTTTTCTTCTCTAGGTAACGTCGGATTGTCTCCACTAGACTTCTGTAATCTGTGACATCAACATCCTTTGGAAATTCCTTCTTCCTGTCATTCTTTCGGAACTCTTCAACAATTTGTTTTAGCAAATCATCAGCTTCATAGCTATGAGATACAGTGATCCAAGCACAAGTGTCAAAGTCAGTCTTGATGGCGTTGTAGACATGAGCAGCAAGTGTTGTCTTACCAACACCTCCCATACCCCAAACAGTGATTATCATGTGTCGCTGATCCTCATCTTTCATCCATTTCATCAGCAAGTTTCTATTCTCCGCAATCCCCACAAGATCATCTTCCCTTTTAAAATGTACAGATTCTGCAGATCTTCTATTTGAGCTTCCTACTCTTGTCAGTTTTGTGTCCCTTTCAACACCCTTCAGGTCATATCTGCGCCTTCTCTCTGCAGCGAGCTTGAGGTTGGCTTTGATATCACGCAAACTGTTGGCTAGCCGATGTCATGTCTTGATTTGTCTGACCCTCCTGATTGCTTTCAACAGAAACATCCCCTCACGGTCTTCCCCCAACTTGTAGGTGAACTCGTCAATAACATCCTCGATGTTAAATGCGAGACCCCTGATTTGATTCACGAATGCAATAGTAGTCTCATCTGCATCCTTGAATCGCTCAGCAGATCGGAAGAAAGCTTGCATGCTCTCCAACTCCTCCTTCATTTTCCTTATTTCACTAAATAGGCCTTGCAGAGCAGATGCTTCATAGGCAAGAAAGGACGCCCCTAGCTCAGATGCTTCATTTGCTAGGGCATCCCCGAGCTTCAGGATTAGCAACCAGATTAGACCCTCTAACATGGTTGTGTAGATGGATCTATACGAACCTTTGCCTGAAGGATCGGCTTGTGTATCACTCTTGGCCAAAGGAACCTTGAATGTAATTATTTAACAGTAGCACACCCACTAAGAACCACTCTTGGCCTGTTCAAGACCTCAGAAATGGAATCTTTTGTCTTTGCGAGGAAATTCACCACCAAAAAGGTAAACACTTTACTTCTGGTGTCTCTTGTTGTTGTCCTTGGGTGCTATTTACAACCACAACATCATTTTCCCGCTGGTGTGGCCATGAGTGTACCACATAAATAGAAACTAATACAGGATTCTACATTGAATTAAGAACGAAAATGACCTGTGGGGGGTTGAATGAGTAAATGATGACTCCACATAAGTCCTGCATTGTTCATTACGTGTAATTTCCAAGAAAATCATCCAACCATACTTGAAGCTTGAATGCAATTACTTAGCAGTAGCAGACCCACTAAGTACCACCCTTGGCCTGTTCCCAAATGGAATCTTTTATTTTTGCGAGAAAATTCACCACCAAAACGGTCAACAATTTACTTCTAGCATCTCTTGCTGTTGTTGTTGGCTACTACTTACAACTGTACCATTGCTTTCCAGCTGATATGGCCTTGAGTATCCAGGAATATACCTCTTAAACAAAACTAGTAAAAGATAAATGCTATGGTTGACGATGATGGGGGGGCATACTAATTTAGTATTGTGATCCAGTCATTCTTGTTTATACTAAGTTCACACACGAATAGAACAAAGAAACCGATGAAAACAATGAAGAGGGAAAAATATTGAAGGGGGCACTAGTGCATTACCGGTACATTACCAAGGCTGTGATAGAGGGATGTGTCTTTTATCTAGAAGCTTTGCTGGCCGAAGAGAGGGAAGCAGGATCTTTTATGCCGGTGCAATTTTCTGGCAGACCGGTAGGATTAGGTAGCCATGTTTCGGTTTGGGCATTCCATCGAACAAGTTCTGAGCGCCATTCCATCGCAGCCCTCAGCTTCCTGATCATGTGCTTGATCTGAAACATCATAACAAAAAAAACTCGTAATTGAATAAACTAAGAATGCAGAGTCACAGAGTAATCAAGTGAAAGGAATGCGTTGTTACTTAAGGGCTGAGCTCAAGCTCTTTTAGAGAACGATTGAGCTCAAGCTTCTCGGGGCGCACGCAACCACGAACCATGTGGCGCCGTAGTCCCCGATAGGCGATCAGCACTAGGGAACTGCGTTCGTGAAGTGGTCTCCGCCGGGGACGTGAACAGTCGAAAACCACATTCAGGATTCAGCGGCCGCTCCCTGTCTCGCCGCCGTTCCATCGGCCGGATCACCGAGACCCGGTTACCCCCGATGAAATCGAGAGTTGGACGAGGGATTCCCGGTCAAATACGAAACGGGGGTTGGGGGTGTGGAGGGTCCCCTTCGAGAGGCGCCATGGAGGAAGGCTGAAGACACGGGAAAACAGAGGAAGAAGAAAGATGACGTGGACGCCACGTTGAAGAAACCTGCTGACGTGGAGCCACACATACAACCTACTATCAACAATAGTTTACTCACCCTGAAATCCCTCCAAATTCACAAAAAGTAAGAGAATGCAAATTTCTAAGTTAATTAACACTTTTCTTTTGAAAATTCTAGGTTAATTATATCTGTAATGACATCTCTGGATCTTTTCTCTATAACATTCACATTAGACATCAACCGATGCATTATTCACAAATTCGTTATTAAATTGTAATTTTACAATTAATGTTAAAAATTAACATTTCACAATTTCACCTTTTGGTATATGACCGAAGCATTCTCAGTTTACAAACTACAGCGTGGTATAGATCTAGGAATGTAGTACAGAAAGTAGAAATTCTCGGATGGTCAAGAAGAAAGATACTCCCTCCGTTTTAAAATATAAGATGTTTTAGCTTTGTGAAAGCAGTATATCTAGACCACTTTTAGTGTTTAGGTTCACTTTAGGTTCACTTTAAATCTTGATGAACTTACACACTAAAAGGAATCTAGATACATTACATTCACAAAGCTAAAACATCTTGTCATTGTATTAAGAACGGCAGTACCTAAGCAGGTTAGATAAAGGTGTGGGGACTAGCAGGGAAGCTATCGACGGCGTCCACAAGCGGGATTGGGTACGAGCGAGTGTAGCGAGACACAGGAAGTACCTAGGTTCGGAGCCCTCGTGGTGAGCTAAAACTCCTACTCCTGCCGATCTGACTATGAGTGATATACGGGCTACAATTGCTCCTTGACCTGTATTCTCTAGCTACTGCCTTAAATGCATTGAGACCAACCCAGTCTATCTGTGTGTGTCCCTGGGAGTGAGAGAGCTAGCTCCCAGAGAGAGTGATCGATCGATGGGTGTTTGTCTGTCTGTGAGAGAGCCCCCCTTGGTGCCTTATATTGGTGGCCCAAGGGACAAAGGTGGGACCCACTCGGCCTAACTAGTACTAGTGCATATGTCATCTGCTAGTGTCATGTACAGTGTACAGGGTACATGCATAGTGTCGCACTAGTCCGCACGTAAGCAGCATGCCCTCAGTGCCTTCGGTCTTGTCGGTCTTTTCGTTGTCTGGTCCTTCTTATCTGGTACTTGTCCTTCTGCTTGTCTTCTTGTACGTGGGCACTGGTACTTGGTCGATAGCACTGGCAGCTGGGGAGAGTAACGATCGATCCCCTGGATCGATCCGACTAGGGCAGCAGTGGCCGCGGTGGCCGGATGAGGCCCAGCCGGACCCAACTGGGCCGGGAGAAGCGGCCAGCCCAGCCGGACGGGGGAGATCTGGGGAGCGGCCCAGCCAGGGAGGTGCCAAGCGGCCCCGCTAGGGGAGCCAAACAGAGCCCAGTCGGGGGGAGTCGCCAGGCCCATCAGGGAGGGGGGCTGGAGCAGCCCGCCGGGAAGCGGAGGTCGCTAAGTGGTGTAGTGGGCTGCCCAGGGGCAGAGGCCCAGCCGGGAGCCGGTGGAGCCGTGTAACACCCTCGAATCGGCCCTATGCAAGCTTTAGCGCTTCCCACCAAAACCCGCATAGAAACGATTTAAGGACGCCCACCAGGCACTTTCGTGCGGGTGGAAAACGAAGTAATAACATTACACAACAGTCCTCGATGGGACTCATGGAACAGATATATATACAACAGCGACTCAATGAGTCAAGAATACAGATATAATATGCAAAGATCCGAATCACCTTAAAAACGATAGAGCGTCCGACTACGGACAAGATGCAAATGGGGCTAAGAGCCCTGAAGAATAACCAATGGCGTCCATAACCCTGCCCAGGCCAAGCCGGAAGGGTAACCCTGCTAACGACGTCGAAACCTGCTAAAACAAAAGGGGTGCCAGCAAAGGGCAAAGGAAAAAGAGGAGCGTCAGTACTGAGGCCAGTACACGGCGAGGCTAGAATTTGGCGGCTCTCGCCTACATAGGTATGGTGGGCTGAAGCGGCAGCGCAGCGGCACTAAACAACCTATAGAGACTCGATACAACTGGCGTTTATCAGAGAGGGATGAGAAAGACCTATTCGGATCCAACCCGAAGCTAACACCAAACAAACCCATCCTAGTGTTTCCCCCTCGAGACCAAACGAGGAAGTCGGACCAAGGAACTCACGCCGTTGGCAATTTTACTCATTCCATTATAGTTGCAGCAATTACTAATCAGATATAGATAGCAGGAGTCATCCTGGAGCATAAGTAGTGGGCAGTTTTATTCACCATTCCGTTATAGTTGGAACATTTACTAGACAGATATAATCGTCCTGAGGAATCCCAAAACCCAGCAGTTGTTGGCACTTTTATCACATTCCATTGGAGTTGCAATACTTACTAGGTAGGTATAGTATGGATCACCACAGATCCACCAATTGTTGGCGTTTTTATTATCCATTCCATTATAGTTGCATCTGCTTACTAGTCATATATTAAGTCAAGTTTATAGCACTACTTTAATTATGCTTGTCTATGATCGAGATACTGTGCTCCAAGTCGTCCATAACCGTGGACACGGCTTTCAAAAAGTTTTACCCTGCAGGGGTGCACAAATAGCAACACACACTCGATCAACCTCGGAAAAACCAACTCAAAACCCAACGAGGCTTTCACGACAAAGCGGTCACAGGATTCAGAAATATTTCAGGGGGCCACCCTATTAAGCTACCCGCAACGAAGTTGGCCAGCTCCGAGACGGACCCAAAGTTTGCGCCAATGGCTGTAAACGACTGGGAACCCAAAAGTGTGACTGGGCTTATCGATACCGCGAAAACACTCTGCAATCCTAAACAGTACAGGTGCTCCTCGCACAAACTTAAATAAAACAGTAAAGCATGGCATAAATATAGGATAGTAATAAAGCCCCAAACACTTTGTGGCCCCAAGAAATAGAAATGAATCAAGCTCTGGCTCAGGGGGGTCCATAAGGCCTCCCAGATGTGGATAGTGCAAAAAATCAAGGAACAGGTATCAAGTACTCGGGGTCCTACGGGACACAAGTAAGTGTGGAAGAACCAAATAACATCTATTGCCCACCGATGCCTCTGCATTAGTTATAGCTAGCATTTTTAATAGTTGTATTTAAAGTCATGATCATCTCCACCAGTAAGCATCTCCACCAGCAAGCATCTGCCAGCATTTCAACAACTGTGGTACTTGACAACACGAGATCGCACCTGAGCAAGCAACTATGACTCGCAAGGCCAGCTATCTACCAAACACGGGTAATAGGAGGTGTCCAAGGCAATATAGAGACTGGACAGGATATAACTGGTGCACGGAAACTAAAGCATCGCGACACGGATAGCAATAGATCAACAGGAGGAAATAAAGACTATAAATGCAAAATAGGTAGAAGGGGAAGAGATGCTCGCCTGGGAAAACACTGCCGTTGGATCATATCCGGAGAACTTGTCGATACTCGTATCCACTCATCGGCCTAATCCGCGAAGAAGCAAACACTAGCAGAAACACCAGATGCAATATTTAATACTAGGGCAGAAGATCCGGCATGATTATGATATGATGCATGGCATGGCACAGATGCGGTGCAATTAGGCAATATTAAGCGGAACCGGGGTCCCGATAATTAATTACACGGTTCAAGTTATTTAGAACCCCCGCAATTTAAATGTTGCATTAACAGGGCGAAACATGGCACCGGTTCGCTACACAAATTTAAATGGAGTCCGGAGTAACACAAAAGTATCCCGCATATCGACTCCATATTTAAGTATGAGGTGAATCGGCATGATGCCCCCAAACCCCATGATATGTGTGCAAGCATGACAATTTAATATGCACAAGTTTTATATATAACATTTTAAAAAATAGGGGCTCAGGAAAAGGTTCACACATCTGGGTTCGGAAGATCTTGGGTTCCGGGGGTCTGGGGTTCGGTCTTAGGGTTTGACGGGAACAGCGAGGTTCGGATACAAGATGGAGAACTTGTCGTGTCGAGACGGAGAACTTGGGTTCCAAGCGGTCGACCTTGTCGTCGATGGCGAACTTGAATGGATCGGGTACCGGTGGTCTTCGGGTCCGTGCAGATGGTCATGGCGTTCGGGGAGAAGAAATTGGCGTGCGACGTCCTTCGGTTTCATGTCGACGGTCTTGTCGTCCAAGCTGAAGAACTCGGCGTTCCGTGTCGGCGACCTTGAAGTCCAGGGTGAAGTACTTGTCGTTCCGGTGGCGATCTTGGCGGTCTTCTAGTGGCACCATGTACATCCCTCGAACCCATCGGCATTGAGCCGGTCTTGTCGGTGAGCATCCATGTGCGAAGGTCTTGGTGTACCGGTTTCATTGACGATGGCGACCTTGGTTCCACATTATCATGGGCTTCGGGTCCGCGAGGGAGATCTTGCCGTCCTAGAAGTAGATATTGGCGTCCGAGATGGAGATATCTGGGTTCCAAAGCGGAAGCGTTCGCTTGCTAGACTGGTGTAGCAGAGACCCGGTCAGGCATACAGCCAAACACCTTGAAGGCGCACAGAGATAGGTCTCCGGGTAGCCACCGACACGAGCCACGCGGTCACAGGCTGGAGGAGGATAACACGAGGCCGACGGGTGGTACGGCCCTGAGGAGGTCATGGTAGACACGGCCAGCGGCACGCTCGCAGGATGGGGGAGGTGACTGGGCCGCGGCGACAAGGAGGAACACCGGTGACTCGCACGCGGGCCGAGGGACGCAGCGGCGAGGCGCTGGAGATGGCCGGAAGGTGGCTTGCAGAAGGGCGCGGACGGAGGGGATGGTGAGGCAGTGACGAGGTGGCCGGGGTCGACCGGAGCGGAGGAGGCCCGAGGCGGAGGCGCGCGGCGGTCCGGCGAAGCGAGGCGGAGCGACTGAGGCGGCCCGAGATGGAGGAGATGGGGCTGCCCGCCGGAGACAGGGAAGACGACGCGAGGACGGCCGGCCGGAGAGTGGAGGCTCGCGGTGGAGGAGAGGACGGTGATGGGCGCGTCCTGGCGGGGAGGAGGACCGAGAGGCGCCGGAGAATGGGCCGATGGTGGTGGAGCTTGGCGACCTCGGGGAGAGGGGCTCGGGGACGCGGCGAGCGGCGATGCGCGGGTCGCCGGCGGGGCGAATTGGCGGCGCTCTGAGGAGATGCAAGGAAAGCAGAGGCGGCGGAGCATCGGCTCAGGGCGGCGGGGCGATGGTCGAACGGCGAAGACGCCGGGCTCCGGCCAGAGGCGGGGTCAGCGCGGCCGGGGTCGGGCGTCTCGGGGCGGCGTGCTGGTGAGCGCCGGCGGCGGGGAGACCCAGCGGGGTAAGCGGGAGGAGAGGGGAGACGGGGTAGGTGGAGAGAGGCGAGCGGGAGAGGGCCTGGGTGTGGGCCAGGTCGGGGTGGGGGTACCGAGGTGGTCGGGGTTGGGAACGCGTGCGGGGGAGCGTTGTCGGTCGTTGGGTGGGACCCAGCACGCGGTAGGGACGGGCGGTTGGTGGCGTGCGGGTGCGTCTGTCCACCCCGGGAGGTGGGGCCCGCGTGGGGGTAGGTGGCTGTGGGGGTAGCTGTGTGAAGGGAGTGGAGGGAGGTGGCAGTGGTTGATTGGATGGGGGATTGGGCCAGGGTGACGTGGCGTGCCGTGAGTGGCTGTGGTGAGGTGGAGGGGGCTGGGTAGATTAGGTTTGGGTAGAAAAGGGTTTGGGGGATCTGGGTTAGATAGGATTTTTATCTGGAGGTGGTCGGCTAGGCTTTCGGGCCTGGCTGGCTGCCTCCCAAAAATAATTAAATATTTTATTTATTAAAAACGAGGCTGTTGCAAACCGTTGATAGACAAAACAAAATATTCCGGACAAGCCCGGTGTTTTTGATTTGAATTCAAGATGGGGTATTTAGAAAACAATAATAGACTTTTCGAAAATAGTTTAAGACAAAACCATGCATGATGATGACGATGCTCAAATGCAATGTGGCATGATGACATGAGCATGCGGTCAGGATGATGCAATGCACAAAAACAACGCGATTTTCTAGTAGTGGTTTTTGCGGGGTGCCACAATTCGACACCACTAACAATGGATCTCACCCTCGAGATCCGCCTCGTGGTACCGGTAAGAAGGTCGGCGATCTGAATCTTCTCGCTTCGTGTGGATCCTCGCGACACCACTAACAAGAGGTCGTTGTCCGTGATCGTCGAAAGAACACTCCGGGAACAAAGGGCGAAGGCAGAGGTATCAACAAATAAAGCCACCTCTAACTTCGATAAAAAGAGAGAAACGACGCATTCTCATCCACTTCAATGTACGGGAGCAAATAGATTGAGTAGTCGGCATGGGGGCCAATCCATCACGCACCCAAACTATTACTCCGCACAATCAGTAGAAAAGCGTGCAACCATTCTCGGAATCAGACTGAAGATCTCGACAATCGAGGTTCGGAAATAAAAGAGGTGATGCAGGCTCTGCATCGGATCTGGCGTAGATGATGTCGTCGCGTCGGAAAACACCGGAAGGCACAACAAGGACCAAAGAATGGTACCACAGATAAAAGATCACTCAGATAGCATGAAGTCCGGCGGTAGAAACACCGTTGCCAAAGGAGGAAGCGAAACCCTGAAGGTACGACGGAACCCAACCACGAGAAATCCTGGACTTGAAGAAAGGTAAGAGAGCAGATTTAAAACACGCAGAGGTAAGAGGAGAACAGCAGAGGGGTAAGGAGTAAAAGCAGACCTAATCAGATCTATCCAACCGATTTTGCAAAAATAGTTTTGACACTCTACATCGGCCGTTAGCTAGGTTATCCTACAGGCTGGACTTGTGGGGTATCGCAACTTCTGAGCTCTGATACCACTCTGTAACACCCTCGAATCGGCCCTATGCAAGCTTTAGAGCTTCCCGCCAAAACCCACATAGAAACGATTCAAGGACGCCCACCAGGCACTTTCGTGCGGGTGGAAAACGAAGTAGTAACATTACACAACAGTCCTCGATGGGACCCACGGAACAGATATATATACAACAGCGACTCAATGAGTCAAGAATACAGATATAATTTACAAAGATCCAAATCACCTTGAAAACGATAGAGCGTCCGACTACGGACAAGATGCAAATGGGGCTAAGAGCCCTGAAGAATAACCAATGGCGTCCATAACCCTGCCCAGGCCAAGCCAGAAGGGTAACCCTGCTAACGACGTCGAAACCTGCTAAAACAAAAGGGGTGCCGACAAAGGGCAAAGGAAAAAGAGGAGCGTCAGTACTGAGGCCAGTACACGGCGAGGCTAGAATTCGGCGGCTCTCGCCTACATAGGTATGGTGGGCTGAAGCGGCAACTCAGCGACACTAAACAACCTATAGAGACTCGATACAACTGGCGTTTATCAGAGAGGGATGAGAAAGACCTATTCGGATCCAACCTAAAGCTAACACCAAACAAACCCATCCTGGTGTTTCCCCCTCGAGACCAAACGAGGAAGTCGGACCAAGGAACTCACGTCGTTGGCAATTTTACTCATTCCATTATAGTTGCAGCAATTACTAATCAGATATAGATAGCAGGAGTCATCCGGGAGCATAAGTAGTGGGCAGTTTTATTCACCATTCCATTATAGTTGGAACATTTACTAGACAGATATAATCGTCCTGAGGAATCCCAAAACCCAGCAGTTGTTGGCACTTTTATCACATTCCATTGGAGTTGCAATACTTACTAGGTAGGTATAGTATGTCACAGATCACCACAGATCCACCAGTTGTTGGCATTTTTATTATCCATTCCATTATAGTTGCATCTGCTTACTAGTCATATATTAAGTCAAGTTTATAGCACTACTTTAGTTATGCTTGTCTATGATCGAGATACTGTGCTCCAAGTCGTCCATAACCGCGGACACGGCTTTCAGAAAGTTTTACCCTGCAGGGGTGCATAAATAGCAACACACACTCGATCAACCTCGGAAAAACCAACTCAAAACCCAATGAGGCTTTCACGACAAAGCGATCACAAGATTCAGAAATATTTCAGGGGGCCACCCCATTAAGCTACCCGCAACGAAGTTGGTCAGCTCCGAGACGGACCCAAGGTTTGCGCCAATGGCTATAAACGACTGGGAACCCGAAAGTGTGACTGGGCTTGTCGATACCGCGAAAACACTCCGCAATCCTAAACAGTACAGGTGCTCCTCGCACAAACTTAAATAAAACAGTAAAGCATGGCATAAGTACAGGATAGTAATAAAGCCCCAAACTACTTTGTGGCCCCAAGAAATAGAAATGAATCGAGCTCTGGCTCAGGGGGGTCCATAAGGCCTCCCGGATGTGGATAGTGCGAAAAATCAAGGAACAGGTATCAAGTACTCGGGGTCCTACGGGACACAAGTGAGCGTGGAAGAACCAAATAACATCTATTGCCCACCGATGCCTCTGCATTAGTTATAGCTAGCATTTTTAATAGTTGTATTTAAAGTCATGATCATCTCCACCAGTAAGCATGTTCACCAGCAAGCATCTGCCAGCATTTCAACAACTGTGGTACTTGACAACACGAGATCGCACCTGAGCAAGCAACTACGGCTCGCAAGGCCAGCTATCTACCAAACACGGGTAATAGGAGGTGTCCAAGGCAATATAGAGACTGCACGGGATATAACTGGTGCACGGAAACTAAAGCATCGCGACACGGATAGCAATAGATCAACAGGAGGAAATAAAGACTATAAATGCAAAATAGGTAGAAGGGGAAGAGATGCTCGCCTGGGAAAACACTGCCGTTGGATCATATCCGGAGAACTTGTCGATACTCGTATCCACTCATCGGCCTAATCCGCGAAGAAGCAAACACTAGCAGAAACACCAGATGCAATATTTAATACTAGGGCAGAAGATCCGGCATGATTATGATATGATGCATGGCATGGCACAGATGCGGTGCAATTAGGCAATATTAAGCGGAACCGGGGTCCCGATAATTAATTACACGGTTCAAGTTATTTAGAACCCCCGCAATTTAAATGTTGCATTAACAGGGCGAAACATGGCACCGGTTCGCTACACAAATTTAAATGGAGTCCGGAATAACACAAAAGTATCCCGCATATCGACTCCATATTTAAGTATGAGGTGAATCGGCATGATGCCCCCAAACCCCATGATATGTGTGCAAGCATGACAATTTAATATGCACAAGTTTTATATATAACATTTTAAAAAATAGGGGCTCAGGAAAAGGTTCACACATCTGGGTTCGGAAGATCTTGGGTTCCGGGGGTCCGGGGTTCGGTCTTAGGGTTTGACGAGAACAGCGAGGTTCGGATACAAGATGGAGAACTTGTCGTGTCGAGACGGAGAACTTGGGTTCCAAGCGGTCGACCTTGTCGTCGATGGCGAACTTGAATGGATCGGGTACCGGTGGTCTTCGGGTCCGTGCAGATGGTCATGGCGTTCGGGGAGAAGAAATTGGCGTGCGACGTCCTTCGGTTTCATGTCGACGGTCTTGTCGTCCAAGCTGAAGAACTCGGCGTTCCGTGTCGGCGACCTTGAAGTCCAGGGTGAAGTACTTGTCGTTCCGGTGGCGATCTTGGCGGTCTTCTAGTGGCACCATGTACATCCCTCGAACCCATCGGCATTGAGCCGGTCTTGTCGGTGAGCATCCATGTGCGAAGGTCTTGGTGTACCGGTTTCATTGACGATGGCGACCTTGGTTCCACATTATCATGGGCTTCGGGTCCACGAGGGAGATCTTGCCGTCCTAGAAGTATATCTTGGCGTCCAAGATGGAGATATCTAGGTTCCAAAGCGGAAGCGTTCGCTTGCTAGACTGGTGTAGCAGAGACCCGGTCAGGCATACAGCCAAACACCTTGAAGGCGCGGAGAGATAGGTCTCCGGGTAGCCACCGACACGAGCCACGCGGTCACAAGCTAGAGGAGGATAACACGAGGCCGACGGGTGGTACGGCCCTGAGGAGGTCGTGGTAGACGCGGCCAGCGACACGCTCGTAGGACGGTGCAGGTGACTGGGCCGCGGCGACAAGGAGGAACGCCGGTGACTCGCACGCGGGCCGAGGGACGCAGCGGTGAGGCGCTGGAGATGGCCGGAAGGTGGCTTGCAGAAGGGCGCAGACGGAGGGGATGGTGAGGCAGTGACGAGGTGGCCGGGGTCGACCGGAGCGGAGGAGGCCCGAGGCGGAGGCGCGCGTCGGTCCGGCGAACCGAGGCGGAGCGACTAAGGCGGCCCGAGGCGGAGGAGATGGGGCTGCCCACCGGAGACGGGGAAGACGACGCGAGGGCGGCCGACCAGAGAGTGGAGGAGAGGATGGTGATGGGCGCGTCCTGGCGGGGAGGAGGACCGAGAGGCACCGGATAATAGGCCGATGGTGGTGGAGCTTGGCGACCTCGGGGAGAGAGGCTCGGGGATGCGGCGAGCAGCAATGCACGGGTCGCCGGCGGGGCGAATCGGCGGCGCTCTAAGGAGATGCGGGGGAAGCAGAGGCGGCGGAGCATCGGCTCGGGGCAGTGGGGCGGTCGTCGAACGGCGGAGACGCCGGGCTCCGGCCATAGGCGGGGTCGGCGCGACCGGGGTCGGGCGTCTCGAGGCGGCGTGCTGGTGAGCGCCGGCGACGGGGGAGACCCAGCGAGGTAAGCGGGAGGAGAGGGGAGACGGGGTAGGTGGAGAGAGGCGAGCGGGAGAGGGCCTAGGTGTGGGCCAGGTCGAGGCGGGGGTACCGAGGTGGTCGGGGCTGGGAACGCGTGCGGGGGAGCATTGTCGGTCGTTGGGTGGGACCCAGCACACGGCAGGGACGGGCGGTTGGTGGCGTGCGGGTGCGTCTGTCCACCCCGGGAGGTGGGACCCACGTGGGGGTAGTTAGCTGTGGGGGTAGCTGTGTGAAGGGAGTGGAGGGAGGTGGCAGTGGTTAATTGGATAGGGGATTGGGCCAGGGTGATGTGGCGTGCCGTGAGTGGCTGTGGTGAGGTGGAGGGGGCTGGGTAGATTAGGTTTGGGTAGAAAAGGGTTTGGGGGATCTGGGTTAGATAGGATTTTTATCTGGAGGTGGCCGGCTAGGCTTTTAGGCCTGGCTGGCTGCCTCCCAAAAATAATTAAATATTTTATTTATTAAAAATGAGGTTGTTGCAAACCGTTGATAGACAAAACAAAATATTCCGGACAAGCCCGGTGTTTTTGATTTGAATTCAAGACGGGGTATTTAGAAAACAATAATAGACTTTTCGAAAATAGTTTAAGACAAAACCATGCATGATGATGACGATGCTCAAATGCAATGTGGCATGATGACATGAGCATGTGGTCAGGATGATGCAATGCACAAAAACAACGTGATTTTCTAGTAGTGGTTTTTGTGGGACGCCACAAGCCGGTAGGGGATGAAGGGAATATGCCCGAGAGGCAATAATAAAGTGGTTATTATCTTATTCCATGTTTATGATAAATGTTTATTTTACATGCTAGAATTGTATTGATTCGGAAACGTCAATACATGTGTGTTTAATAAACAAAAAGGGTTCCTAGTCATGCCTCTCTTATAGACTAGCTTTTTGATTAACAAGATGATCAAGGTTTCCTAATCATGGACATTGGATGTTGTTAATAACAAGGTCACACCATTGGTGGACTGATGTGATGAACATTCATCCGAAGTATAGCATTAAGATCAGAGTCATTATGTTGATATTGTTATAACATCATACGAAGTAATCTTAGTCCTTAGACCATGAGATCATGTTAATTGCTAACACCGGAAGAGTATCTTGATAACATCAAACGTCACACCGTAACAGGGTGACTATAAAGGTGGGTTCAGTGCTACAAAGGTGTTATGTTGAGGCTCATGGATCAAGAGTGGGATTTTTCCATCCCGATGATGGATAGATATACTCTGGGCCCTCTCGGTGATATCACATTGAAATAGCTTGCAAGCAAGTGATGTGTTCACTAGAATGTTATATCACGGGAACGAGAAAAGAGTGCATGTCAGTAACAAGATCAAACTAGGTATTTGGATGCCAATGATCGAATCTCAGACATGTAATATATCGCGAGACAAAGGGATTTAGTTACGACGTTAAAGGTTCACACGATCACAAGAGTCATCGTTGAATATGTGGGAGTCAGTACGGATCTCTAGGTCCCTCTACTGATTATTGATCAGAGAGGGGTCTCGATCATGTCTACATTATTCGCGAACCGTAGGGTGACACACTTAAGGGATACCGACACTATTTGGAGCAAATATGTTTCAGATAAAGATTTAAGAAAGCGCTGGAATCATTTCGATGGAAACCGAAATTGTTTTGGGTGAAATTGCTGAAACTGGTTCTGCATGTGATATTGAAATGTTGCAGGGGGTTTTATGTGAATGTTTGTTAATTAATGTAATTAACAAAATTCTGAATAAAATAAATAAAATAGTTTTATTTAATGAGAGCTTGCATTAAATTTGGTGGAAATTTAATGCATGTGTGAGTGGAATTTTGAGTGGAGGCTTTTTATGGGAGTGGGAGCTCCACCCACATGAATGTGGAAGAGGTGGGGGCACCACCATGGCTGCCACGCCATGGCCCGTGGGTACCCTCCCTCTCTCCTATAAAAGGCCCCCCTCTCCTCCTCTCACAACACACCTCCTTGTGAAGGATCTCTCTCCCCCTCTAGTATTATCCCCATGGTCTCGGATTAGCGAGATACATGTTCCCGGTGGCTTTATCTGGAAAGGAGTTGCTGCTTCCGCTGCTTTGCTAGAGCGAGGGACGGAGGTTGTCGGGGTACTGGACGTGTGTGCGATCACGGATGCACCGCTGCTTTGTGGTGCTGGACTTGGTGGTGCTGGAGCTGGATCTGATAGATGTGCTGGAGCCGGACCTGCTGGACTTCATCACGATCTTGAGATCGACAAGTGTACGACTACATCAACCACGAGTTCCTACTCGTTAACAAAGCTCGTTGTCTACGAGGGTAAGTTCTCGTTGGATGTATGTCCACCCGTTGCTTTGTACCTAGTAGATAGATCTTGGCGTGTAGTTCACACCGTAGGAAAATTTTTGTTTTCTATGTTGTGGACCCAACAGTGGTATCAGAGACTGATCTATGCGTAGGTGCTTTGCACGGGTAGTACATATATGTTTATATGTGGGCGATGATGATCATGTTATTGCTTCTTTCATATATTTTGGATATTGGTGGCATAGTGGGATGAAGCGGCCCGGACCAACCTTACATGTCATCGTACATGAGACCGGTTCCACGACTGACATGCAACTTGTTTTGCATAAGTGGATGGCGGGTGTCTGTCTCTCCTACTATAGTCAATATCTGATTTACAACGAGTTGCTAATAACTTAGTTATCCTCGTTATGGTTCATGTTCGTAGGTAAGAACGGTTCTATCTCCGAAAGCCCTAAGCCACGTAAAACTTGCAATTGATAAATTAGAGGCGTCTAGTTTAGATCGTTGCTGGGCTAATGTCTTGATATGGTATTGTTGTAAGTAGATGTATGATAGATACTCTTACAACACATTCAATGTGTAAGTTCCATAGACGTTTGGCCTTACACACAAAGGAATGATAGAGATCATACCACGATGCAAATGATAGAGATCAAATGAATGGACCATATCATCTCACTTTACACATTAGAAGTTAGCATCTTATATTGCTAGTTTGGCGCTTTCTATAGCATTGTAAGATGATCCCTCATTTAAATATCAAGATAAAATGTGTTCTTCCTTAAGTATGCACCGTTCTATGGATCGTGTTTCGAGACATCACGTGATGATCAGGTATTCTCAACGCTACGCTTTCATGCAACGGGTGTAAGACAGTTTTACACACGCGAATACTAAGGTTCTTACTTGGCGAGCCTAGCATGTACAGACATGGCCTTGGAACACGGACCGAAAGGTTAAGCATGAGTCATATAGTTGATGTGATGACCATATTGATGCTCTCCTTTGAAGCTACACCGACTCACGTGATGATCGGACTTGGTGTAGTGGATTTGGTTCATGTAATCACCAAAAAGGCACGAGGGATGTCGTTTTTGAGTGGGAGTTCATTTCTAATTTGGATTAGTCGAACTCAATTTGTCATAAACTAAATCGAAGTGAATTTGCATAATTTGTTGTAGTCATTCGCATATCTTCACTACCTTATGCTTAGTTTTAATTGAGATAATAGAACTATAGAATTCTGGATATTTACTTTACGAACTGGTAACGTATTGTTTTGAATGTCAATTTAAAGTTTATAAGTCCTATTGCAAATTTTCAGCAAACTCTATTTACTCCATGAAGTTTAATAAGTAGTATTAAATCAAGAGTAAGAATTCCAATGTTAGTATCTAAAGTATCATGTTTGCCTCCATGATTATTGATATTCAAAAAGTTGTTTTAATATCAAGATTAAATTGGAGCTGAAAATTGTTTCAGAAACCATCATGTGTGAAAGATATTGTGATATCTGAAACAATGTTTTTGGTTGCATTATGATAGAGTATAATTTAGCAAAATACATGTTCTCATATTGTATGAGAATTTGTGAAGGATGGAGATGCTAGGCATCTGAATCTACCAAAAGGGTTTTAGGAACTGATATTATACTCGCGATTCTTCCTTATAGGCTATAGTAGCTTGATCATGAAAGTTGTCATGATAAGGATGAATAGAAGATGTAAGTAAAATGTTTACTACACTAATAGATTACTAAAGAATGGATTTTTGAAAGAACACCAAACATTTGATGATGGTGATCCACTTCAAAGTGCAAGTCCAAAGGTATTAGTATTTGACTATATACGCTTTGTACCATGTGTCATGTTGATGACACCACTATTGATGTTGATAGATTCTTTTAAAAGAAAAGGAATTGCTAAAAGAGAATCTATAAAATATTTGGCAGAAAATAAAAGGTTGGAGATGTCCAACTTAGGTATATAGAAGATATACATGTTATGGCTATATTCCTTGCTTGTTAAACAATGTGGTTCTTAGGTATTGGATACCGGTATTGGATACTGAATTGGTTGGTATGAAGTGTCATACAGGACAACGCAATTCATGAACTACAATGGCCTAAGTAACCAGCAAGAGAATGAGTGATGATGTTCATCGAAAACAAATAAAGTGTTATTGTGTTTTTCATTGTCATCAAACCAAGCCTTCAAGATTTGTTTAAATAATTGTTATTTTGTTCCGGTATCATGAGAACAATGGCTGTTCAAATAGTTACCTATTCCGTCAAGGATGGATGAAATTTTACAAGTCTAGTTGGAGAAATCACATCCATAAACACTATTGCTAAAATGTCGCAAGACAAATGATTGAAAGATCACTTATGAAGTGACATCGCTATTTAAATTATATTTGAAAGAAAACATGAAGAAACTCCATGTTGATGGATTTTTGGAGTCTTTGAATTTGATCAATTGACGCATGTGAGACTTTCCTCGAGATAATTGAAACTCCGTCCATAGGCCAAAGAGGAACGGATGACTAACTTATTGGATATTATGCATGTTGATGTATATAGTCCATTATGTGTAGCCATATGTGATGGATCTTTTTGCTTCTCCAGAAATTTGAGTGAATATATCTATATATTTACTTAATAAGGAAGAAGTATGAAACATTTGAAAATTGTTCAAAGACTTTCAAGATGAAGTGAAAAATCATTGTAACAAGAAAATAAAAGAGTTTATGATTTGATCATAAAGGAAGATATTTGAGTTACAGGTTTAGCAAAACACCTAAGATTTTAGGAATTATTCCATGAATTTGCACTTCCCGATAAACCACAGGAATATGGTATGTTCGAGAGATCAAATCAAACCTTGTTTGACATGGTAAGATCAAAGGTGTCATTTATAACACTGCCATTATGTTTTAAGGATTAAAGCTTCAGAGACTACCGCTTTTTCACTAAAAAGAGCACCATCGTGATCCGTTGAAATGACACCATATGAGTTATGGTTTGGGATAAAACCCGAATTGTCTTTTCCTAAATTTTGGTACGCTATGCATAAGTAAAATGTTTACAACCAAAGTCGGATAAGCACGTCTTTGTAGGTTATCCCAAAGAATTTGTTGGGAATTCCTCCATAACACCGAGGACAAAAGAGTTTGCCGCTTAGAACGTCAAGTTTCTTGAGAAGGAATTTTTCGCGAAAAGTTAAGTGGGAGGACAATAGAACTTTGATAAGGTTGTTGAACCTTAGCTATATGTGCTAAGTAGCGCAGCGCCGGAAAGTGTCCTGGTGGTGGCCACAATGCTCATGGCTCTCATGATTACAAAGGGTGTGATCTTGGAGATTAGAGTTCCTATTGAACCATGTGGGTCGGTAAGAATCAAATAGTAAGATTTGAAACAAAAGTCGTTATTGTTTTGACAATGATGAACCGACTGCATGCAAAGAAGCTATGATGGGCCCTGACTCCATAAAATGACTAGAAGTCATAGAATCTATGATAGTATCCATACACGAGAAATCAAGTTTCTGAACTTGGAAGACCCTCCGGAAAGGCGTGAAGCCTATCGGTCGTGTTTGGATCTATAAAGAAATAGACATGGATGTTTGACATCTATGAAATAGTTGACATGTCGGAAAGAAGTTTACGACAATGTTCAAGGAGTTGACTATGACAAGATATGATCTTTCATAGCGATATATAGTCTTGACGGATTAATGTAGCAACCACTACATATAATTTGGTATATGGTAGTTGAATAAACAAAACAAGGTTCTTCTAATAGAACGGTAACCTAGGACATGTACATGACATGGTCCGAAGGGTTTTGTTAATTCAAAGGGTGCTAAAAGGGCATGTAAACTTCAATAGTTGAAGTAAGCATAGCAGAGTTGGAATCTTCACCATGATGAAACTATTAAAAGAGTTTAAATTCATCGGAGATGATGAAGATGCTTGCATTTGCAAGAAATTAAGTGGGAGCGCTGAGACATATTTCTAATACATTATGTAGAGGACATATTGTTGATTGGAAATGATGTATCTTGAATTGACACAAGTTAAGGATTTCATTAAAATAATATTTCGATGAAAGACTTGGGCAAACCCAGAATATTAGGCATCAATATCTATATGGATAGATTAAGGCGCTAATATGGTTGTGCCAGACATACATATATAAGATATTGAAAGGGTTCAATATGGAAACAACAAGAAAGGTTCTTGCTGCATGGAAAGAATTGTATTCAGATTCAAGTGTTTCAACACTTGGTGAGTAAAATCACATGAAGATTCTGATCGATTATACCATGATATGTATATATCCAGAATGTCCTATGCTCTAAATGTTATGAGCATATACCAGAATGATTCATAAGATGATCATTGGACAATAGTAAAGATATTCTTATGAGCTTTGGAAGAACTAAGAATATATCATGTATAAGTGACTAATAGTTAAAGGTAGTTCATTGTAAAGTGTTACATTGATACTAGTTTTGTCACAAGATACAAATTAAATTTATCTCAATTTAGACTATGGGTGGCACAATATAATGGAAAGGATGTTCCATGATGGATTTGGATGAGTTCCAAATTTGAGATATTGTGACGGATACTACAACAAAAGGCTAAGTATATAACTGCTATAGTAGCAGCAAAGGAGGGCATTTGTGTTAAGTAGTTTGTTATCAAACTAGGTGTGGTTCAAAGTGGGCTAATACTATGAAGATATATTGTGTGACAATAATATCAACATATTTTGAGCCGAACGAACTAAAGGTTTCACCAGAGTACCAAATCTATACAATGCCATCTCATTTGAGAATGAGTGATGTGTAGAGACGCAAAGACATGCAAATACACACGGATCTGAAATTGTCACATACGGAGATTATGTTAACCACAAGCAATAGCGTATATGCAACACCAGAAAGCCATAGGTGTTCAATGCGCAAAGTTTTTCAAACTAGATTATTGACTCTAGTGCAAGTGGGAGACTGAAGGGAATATGCCCGAGAGGCAATAATAAAGTTGTTATTATATATTCCTTATATATGATAGATGTTTATTTTACATCCTAGAAATTTATTGATTCGGAAACATTAATACATGTGTGTTTAATAAACAAAAAGGGTTCCTAGTCATGCCTCTCTTATAGACTAGCTTGTTGATTAACAAGATGATCAAGGTTTCCTGATCATGGACATTGGATGTTGTTAATAACAAGGTCACACCATTGGTGGAATGATGTGATGAACATTCATCCGAAGTATAGCATTACGATCAGAGTCATTATGTTTATATTGCTATAACATCATACAAAGTAATCTTAGTCCTTAGACCATGAAATCATGTTAATTGCTAACACCGGAAGAGTATCTTGATAACATCAAACGTCACACCGTAACAGGGTGACTATAAAGGTGGGTTTAGTGCTACAAAGGTGTTATGTTGAGGCTCATGGATCAAGAGTGGGATTTGTCCATCCCGATGACGGATAGATATACTCTAGGCCCTCTTGGTGATATCACATTGAAATAGCTTGCAAGCAAGTGATGTGATCACTAGAATGTTATATCACGGGAACGAGAAAAGAGTGCATGTCAGTAACGAGATCAAACTAGGTATTTGGATGCCAATGATCGAATCTAGGACATGTAATATATCACGAGACAAAGGGATTTAGTTACGATGTTAAAGGTTCACATGAGCACAAGAGTCATCGTTGAATATGTGGGAGTCGGTACGGATCTCCAGGTCCCACTGCTGATTATTGATCAGAGAGGGGTCTCGATCATGTCTACATTATTCGCGAACCGTAGGGTGACACACTTAAGGTATACCGACACCATTTGGAGCAAATATGTTTCAGATAAAGATTTAAGAAAGCGCTGGAATCATTTCGATGGAAACCGAAATTGTTTCGGGTGAAATTGCTGAAACTGGTTCTGCATGTGATATTGAAATGTTGCAGGGGGTTTTATGTGAATGTTTGTTAATTAATGTAATTAACAAAATTCTGAATAAAATAAATAAAATAGTTTTATTTAATGAGAGCTTGCATGAAATTTGGTGGAAATTTAATGCATGTGTGCGTGGAATTTTGAGTGGAGGCTTTTTATGGGAGTGGGAGCTCCACCCACATGAATGTGGAAGAGGTGGGGGCACGACCATGGCTGCCACGCCATGGCCCTTGGGTGCCCCCCTCTCTCCTATAAAAGGCCCCCCTCTCCTCCTCTCACAACACACCTCCTTGTGAAGGATCTCTCTCCCCCTCTAGTATTATCCCTATGGTCTCGGATTAGCGAGATACATGTTCCCGGTGGCTTTATCTAGAAAGGAGTTGCCACTTCCGCTGCTTTGCTGGAGCGAGGGTCGGAGGTTGTCGGGGTACCGGACATGTGTGCGATCACGGATGCACCGCTGCTTTGTGGTGCTGGACTTGGTGGTGCTGGAGCTGGATCTGATGGACGTGCTGGAGCCGGACCTGCTGGACTTCATCACGATCTTGAGATCGGCAAGTGTACGACTACATCAACCACGAGTTCCTACTCGTTAACAAAGCTCGTTGTATACGAGGGTAAGTTCTCGTTGGATGTACGTCCACCCGTTGCTTTGTACCTAGTAGATAGATCTTGGCGTGTAGTTCACACCGTAGGAAAATTTTTGTTTTCTATGTTGTGGACCCAACAGTGGTATCAGAGCCTGATCTATGCGTAGGTGCTTTGCACGGGTAGTACACATATGTTTATATGTGGGCGATGATGATCATGTTATTGCTTCTTTCATGTATTTTGGATATTGGTGGCATAGTGGGATGAAGCGGCCCGAACCAACCTTACATGTCATCGTACATGAGACCGGTTCCACGACTGACATGCAACTTGTTTTGCATAAGTGGCTGGCGGGTGTCTGTCTCTCCTACTATAGTCAATATCTGATTTACAACGAGTTGCTAATAACTTAGTTATCCTCATTGTGGTTCATGTTCGTAGGTAAGAACGGTTCTATCTCCGAAAGCCCTAAGCCACGTAAAACTTGCAATTGATAAATTAGAGGCGTCTAGTTTAGATCGTTGCTGGGCTAGTGTCTTGATATGGTATTGTTGTAAGTAGATGTATGCTAGATACTCTTACAACACATTCAACGTGTAAGTTCCATAGACCTTTGGCCTTACACACAAAGGAATGATAGAGATCATACCACGATGCAAATGATAGAGATCAAATGCATGGACCATATCATCTCACTTTACACATTAGATGTTAGCATCTTATACTGCTAGTTTGGCGCTTTCTGTAGCATTGTAAGATGATCCCTCATTTAAATATCAAGATAAAATGTGTTCTTCCTTAAGTATGCACCGTTCTATGGATCGTGTTTCGAGACATCACGTGATGATCGGGTGTTCATACAGATCTAAAAGAACATAACAATGGGTTATTAATTTGTTGACCTCATTTGCTTTTCTGCATGCATTTTACCTCTTAACAATCAATTCTAACTAATTTATTATTTCTCAAGCTAAGAAGTAGGATTCATATGCCAGGATCACTAAAATATAAGTTGAACCTTTTTGTTGTGGGCATATATGATGTGGAGCAGGAGAAGTGCGTTCGATGCAATTGCACAGGAGAGAGTTGGGCAAATTACGATGAAATTTGAGAGAATTTGACTTCCAAGAAACTATGCGCTGAATTTCCAACCTAGGTGTACACTCAAATTTAAGATGGCGACCTCCCCACCCACCCTCTCTCTGGCGCACCTCCTGGCGATCCATGGCGATTCCTTCACAGTCCCCCATGCAATGGATCCTCGTGCTCTTGGTGATACTCTGGATTTCTCTCATGGCATGGGAATTGAATTGCAGGTTCGATCTTCCTTTTCCACCCGTGTGCAATCCCCATCTCCTGGATCTGGTTTTACTCGTGTGGTCTCTTTTGGCCGAGCCATCTTTAGACTCGATCTAGACAATGTTTGCGTCGCCCTTCAATCATGCCTTGGTGGAAGTAAATTTGGTTTTCATATCAGCTTGATTCGTGATCGAACTTTTAAATTTGAAGTGTTCTCCAAAGCTGTGGGTTTCATGATCTACAAACTCAGATACTTCGAATGCCCGGAATTTAAATGCTATTTCTCTCTGTGGGGTTATGGGGGTCCGAATTGGATCAAAGAATCGTCGGATTGGTTTCATGAGCAAGAGTTGGACTGGACCATGATTTCTCGCCGGAGATCACGTCTCACCGGAGCCAATTCCACGCCGTTAGCCTCTCATCGGAGGAGAACCTACGTGGCAAGATCGCCGGCTAACACGCTACATGATCCGATCTCCTCGGATCGGACGCCAGCTTCCCGCCCAGAGTTTCTCTCAAACTCTTGTGAGATTTAGCCCACTGGTTCACCCAGCCTAATACTCTCACCCTGCTCGGCCCACGTCATCTGCTCCAGATGCCTTGCAATGGGCCATACAAGCCGGGAATGCCCATCTCAAGTTCGATGCAAATGTTGTTATGGATATGGACACATTAGGAAATATTGTTATATCCGTTTGAGAAAATCTCAGGTTTATCGCATTAAATAAAAACGACCTAAGCATATCATCTCCTCTGAAAGAGGGCTTGTCGTTACGACTTCGGAAACAGTACTCCTTGACCCCTCCGCTCTCCTGGAAAGCCCTGTTCTTTCCTCGCCATCGTCGCCACTGCAATCTCACACCTGCAACCTCCCCCTCTCCTCCACTACAATGGCGAACTACCCCTGTGACCCTACCCCCCACCTTCCACCTGGAGCTGAAGTCATCCAACCCTGCATCCATCACTGACGTCGGGGTTTTCACATTTTTAGTGGAGATGCCCTGCTTCGGTGCGATGACATGGCCATTGTCATCCTTGAGCCTCCATCTGACCCTGAGCAGTTCGCTGCGGATGCACACCTTATCAGGAACTACTTCAACGATCGCGGCCTCAACATTCGCAATTTCTCCAGGTCTGCCATGGGTGCCGCTCTGGTACAGTTCTCTGATACTTGTGCTAGGGATACTGCTATTGAGCGTAGTCCTTTCTTTGTTGGAGACAGTATTCTTAGGATGATCCCCCATAATAGAGGTCTGAACCATAGAAACATGACTTTTACACATGATGTCTGGCTGATGATGGTTAATTTCCCTCAAGATGCATGGCTAGTTGATAAAGTTAGAGAATCTGTCAGTGAATTTGGAAAATTCTTAGTCTGGAATAGAGATTATTCTAACAGTGCTAGAGTACTGGTTAAAGTCAGAGTGCCAGACATGCTTGAAATCCCAATTAGCCTGGTCCTTGGAGACAATACCAGTGATGAAGGACATGGTCATTCCTGGACTGTGGTAATTTATGTTCTGCAGGCTAGAGTGATTGGTGGACTTGGTGGTGATGAGGATCCTCTTCCACCTGATGGTGGTAACCCACACCCCATGCCCCAACCATTTAGTGGACACTGGGATGACATGGTCCATGATCATGTTCCTGAAGAACCTGCAAATGCTGCACCTGTGATACCCAATGTTGTAATACCATATGGAAATGCTGCACCTGCTGCTGACATTGAACCAATGATTGCTACCCATCCCCAGCTCAGTCCTGCACATGCTGATCATATTGCTGAATTTGAACCAATGATGGAAGTTGTGGACTCATTCAATGCCATCCATGGTCTGCTAACTGACATGGTTAAGAATGCACACACTACTCTAGGCAACACTGACATCACTTGTATCCATGGTGTTGGATTCCAAATTCTTGATGTGGATACTGAGCATGGAAAACAGAGGAAGTGTCTTCTGAAACTTTATGCAACTGCCCCTCATGTGCTAGCCTCTTCTTCAGTTTGCATCACTGAATTTTCTGACAATAATGTGCAAACCTCTCTGGATACATCTATTGGTGGATCTTCTGCTGCCATTGAAGACAATATCTCCTTGGTGGCCAAGCGCAAATTGCTGGCTCCAAAGGATGTGACTGCTGTTAGACACAGTAAAAGGATTGCCAACCAATCTGAGGGATACAAGAACAAAGATACTGCAGATAAAACCCAGGAGAAAGAATGTTCATCTCTGATCAATGCCTCTGGCAAATCTAGGAAGGTGGCCAAAAGTAAAGCTCATCCTCATGAGGTGGTGATCATGGACCAAGATGCTCCACCTCCACCTGTCCTCCATGTTGACACCATCTAATCTATTGGTATCAACCAATGCATGATATCTCCTAGTGAGATTTCAGAGGACAAGCTCTTCTCTGAATGTGGCTAATGTCATCTCACCCTTCTGCATGTAATAATGTGTGTCATATATGTTTAATGACACACAGTTTTATGTTTCTAAAACTTCATCTACTTGATACTATCTGGCATGTAATAAGCACTTCTTTATTGCTCATGATGAGCAGAACCATATCCCTATATCTGCTTAAGTACCCGGATGTTTATTTACCCCCTGTTATGTTATTTACATCATCAACACCTTTGTGGGATTTTCAATCTGGGTCCAAGATGCTTTTTATACTTTCATCTGTTCTGCCAGCTGTCCCCAATATATACTTGATTAACTATGTTGATCAGAACATGTGGAACCCTCACATGTTCAATTATGAATAGGAACTGGATGATTCTTGACTGGAATGTTAGAGGCATCAATTCTGAGCTGAGACATGATCAACTTAGAGAAAAAGTTAATTCTAGCAATTGTGATATTATCTGCCTCCAAGAAACTAAAAGGGAGGATTTTGAACACTCCTATTTAAGGAAATTCTGTCCAGGAGATTTTCTCACTTTGCATTTTCTCCTTCACTTGGTAATTCTGGAGGATTAATTACTATCTGGAATGGTAGCCTTTTTTCTGGAGAGCTTCTTAGTCAATCGAAATTCCATATAACTATGGCTCTTACATGCAAACACTCTGGTATCACCTGGATCTTGACCAATATTTATGGGCCTGCACACAATGAACACAGAGCTGAATTTTTCAATTGGATGCATAATATTGATACCTCCAATTACCCATTTTGGATGCTAGTGGGTGATTTCAACCTCATTAGAAGCCCTGATGATAGAAACAGAGAAGGTGGGGATGCCCATAATATGATGCTCTTCAACAATGTCATCCAATCTCATGACCTGGTGGAAGTATCACTGAAAGGAAAAGCATTCACCTGGAGTAACATGCAAGACCCCCCTCTTCTTGAAAAGCTGGATTGGATTTTTACATGTACTTTATGGACCACAACTTTCCCCAACACTATGGCTCTTCCACTCTCCAGAATTGGCTCTGATCATACTCCCATCAGTATCCAAGTGGGCACTTCTATTCCTAAAGCACAATTATTCAGATTTGAGAACCACTGGCTGGAATATGATGGTTTCTATGATACTGTGAATACCCTCTGGAACTCAGCTCCATATATCAGTGATACTGCACTTGCTATCAACTGCAAATTCAAACATCTCAGAGCTGGACTTAAAAAATGGTGCAAAAAGCATTCAAACCTAAATCAGACTATTGAGAACTACACATTTATCCTGGCATTACTGGAGGGAATAGAGGATCAGAGACCACTTGCTCTACATGAGAAGAATTTTAAAAAGATTTTGATGGATCATACCAATAAGCTCCTAGAGGCTAAAAGAATATATTGTAAAAGCAGAGCTAAAATCAGATGGGCCAAATTGGGAGATGAGAACACCAGATTTTTCCATGCTGTGGCTACATACAGCTTTCGGAGAAATCTCATCACCCATATCAAGTCTGAGGACAATTTGATTCTGACTGAGCATGAACTTAAAGCTGCTGCAATCTGGCAATCTTACAAACACAGACTGGGCACAAGTGAAAACATTACTAATGACATCAACCTTGATGACTTGATTTCACCTCATAATCTTCTTCACCTGAATGCTCCATTCACAAATGATGAGATTGATTCTGTGATCAATGATTTTCCTTCTGATAAAGCACCTGGTCCTAATGGATTCAATGGTAAATTCCTTAAGAAATGTTGGCATATTATTAAAGATGATTTTGTAAAACTGGTACAGGAGTTCTATGATGAATTAGTAAATTTGAGTGCCATCAACACTGCCTTTATTACTCTCATCCCCAAGATAAATGATCCTGAGACCATGAATGACTACAGACCCATTTCTCTGGTTAGTCTTCCACTTAAATTCATCACCAAGATAATGGCTAATAGACTCCAGAAGGTTATCAAACCCATTATACATAACAATCAATATGGCTTTATTAAAGGGGAAAATATCCATGTGTTGGGTCCGCAGCATAGAAAACAAAAAATTGCCTACGGTGTGAACTACACGCCAAGATCTATCTACTAGATACAAAGCAACGGGTGGACATACATCCAACAAGAACTTACCCTCATAGACAACGAGCTTTGTTAACGAGTAGGAACTCGTGGTTGATGTAGTCGTACACTTGCCGATCTCAAGATCGTGAGGAAGTCCGAGCGCCGCAACTCAGTAGTGCATCCGCACTCGCACACACGTTCAAGCCACCGGACAACCTCCACCTCCTCGCTCCAGCGATCCAGCGGAAGCGGCAACTCCTTCCAGACGAAATGCCACCGGGAACATGTATCTCGCTAATCCGAGACCATGGGGGAATAATTCTAGAGGGGGAAAGAGATCTTTCACAAGGAGGTGTGTGGATGAAGGAGGGAATGGGTGGCCTTTTATAGGAGGAGGGGGGTGCCCCCTCTCTCCATGGCCGGTGCATGGGGGTGACCCCTCACCTCCCCCATTCACGTGGTGGTAACCCCTCCACATTAAAATGCCTCTTCACATTCCCTTTTAAAGTCTCCACTTTAAATGTATTAAATTTATCCAAATTTAATGCTCTCTCATTTAATAAAACTCTTTTTATTAAATTTATTCAGAATTTTTTTAATTACTTTAATTAACAAACATTCACATATAGCCCCTTGCAATATTTCAATATCACATGCAGAACCACCTTCTGCAATTTCACCCGAAACAATTTCCGGTTTCTATTGAAACAATTCCTGGGCTTTGCAATTCTTTCGTCTGAAACATATGTGCTCCAAAATGGTGTCCGGTAACTCTTAAGTGTGCCACCCTACGGTTCGCGAATAATGCAGACATGATCGAGACCCTTCTCCGATCAATAATCAGCAGCGGGACCTGGAGATCCGTACTGACTCCTACACATTCAACGAGGACTCCTGTGATCGTGAGAACCTTTAACGCTTGTAACTAAATCCCTTTGTCTCTCCATATATTACATGTCCGAGATTCGATCATCGGTATCTCCATACCTAGTTTGATCTCGTTACCGACATGCACTCTTTTCTCGTTCCCGTGATAAAACATTCTAGTGATCACATCACTTGCTTGCAAGCTATCCTAATGTGATATCACCGAGAGGGCCCAGAGTATATATATCCGTCATCTGGATTGACAAATTCCACTCTTGATCCATGAGCCTCAACATAACACCTTCGTAGTACTGAACCCATCTTTATAGTCACCCTATTACGGTGTGACGTTTGATGTTATCAAGATACTCTTCCGGCGTTAGCAATTAACATGATCTCATGGTCTAAGGATAAAGATTACTTCGTATGATGTTATAGCAATATAAACATAATGACTTGATCGTAATGCTATACTTCGGATGAATGTTCATCACATCATTCCACCAATGGTGTGACCTTGTTATTAACAACATCCAATGTCCATGATCAGGAAACCTTGATCATCCTGTTAATCAACAAGCTAGTCTATAAGAGAGGCATGACTAGGGAACATTTTTGTTTATTAAACACACATGTATTGATGTTTACGAATCAATACATTTCTAGCATGTAAAATAAACATCTATCATATATAAGGAATATATAATAACAACTTTATTATTGCCTCTCAGGGCATATTTCCTTCAGGACGAACCGGGACCAATGGTCTGGGCAGGAGCGTTGTTGTGCTGCCACGTGCGCGGGCCTTTGGTCCCGGTTCATCCCAACAACCGAGACCAAAGGATCAACAGTCCTTAGCATCCTTAGGATCGACAAAACCCTTAGGTTGTATCATATGCAACTCTTCTTCAATCTTACCATTGAGGAACGCAGTTTTGACATCCATCTGCCATATTTCATAATCGAAATATGCAGCAATTGCTAACATAATCCTAAGCGATTTAAGCATCGCTACGGGAGAGAATGTCTCATCATAGTCAACTCCTTGAATTTGTCGAAACCCCTTTGAGACAAGTCGAGCCTTATAGATGGTCACATTACCATCAGCATCAGTTTTCCTTTTGAAAAACCATTTATTCTCAACGGGCTTTCGGTCGTGAGGTAAGTCCACCAAGTTCCAAACTTGGTTCTCGTACATGGATTCCATCTCGGATTTACTGACTTCTAGCCATTTGTTGGAATCCAGGCTCATCATCGCTTCTTCATACATCACAGGGTCATCCATTTCATCAACCATGAAATTCACAACAGGATTGCCGTACAGTTCAGGAGCTGCACGTGTCCTGCTTGACCTGCGAGGTTCGGTAGTGTCCGCTTTCGGAGTTTCATGATCATTATCATTAGCTCTCTCTTCATCAGGTGAAGTCAACTCCGAAACAACTTCCGGTGCTGCGCCACTCGCCATTCCATGAAGATAAGGTTCAATAACCTCTTCGAGTTCTACCTTCCGACTACTCACACCTTTCGCGAGAAACTCCTTCTCAAGAAAGGATCCATTCTAGGCAACAAAAACCTTGCCCTCGGATCTGTGATATAAGGTATACCCAATTGTTTCCTTAGGGTATCCTATGAAGACGCATTTTCTGCTTTGGGTTCGAGTTTATCCGGTTGAAGTTTCTTCACACAAACATCGCATCCCCAAACCTTAAGAAATGACAGCTTAGGTTTGTTTCCAAACCATAATTCATACGGTGTCGTTTCAACAGATTTAGATGGTGCCCGATTTAAAGTGAATGCAGCTGTTTCCAGTGCATAACCCCAAAATGACAGAGGTAAGTCAGTCAGAGACATCATAGATTGAACCATATCCAATAAGGTACGATTATGACGTTCTGACACACCATTACGTTGTGGTGTTCCGGCAGGCGTGAGTTGTGAAACTATTCCACACTCTTTCATGTTTGTGCTAAACTCGTAACTTAGATACTCTCCTCCACGGTCAGACCGTAGAAACTTGATCTTTCTACTATGATGATTTTCCACTTCATTCTGAAATTCCTTGAACTTTTCAAAAGTTTTAGACTTGTGTTTCATCAAATAGATATACCCGTATCTACTCAAATCATCCGTGAAAGTAACAAAATAACGATATCCACCTCGCGCCGACACACTCATTGGTCCACACACATCAGTATGTATGATTTCCAATAGATATGTCGCCCGTTCCATTGAACCGGAAAACGGCGTTCTAGTCATATTGCCCATAAGGCATGGCTCACATGTATCAAATGATTCAAAATCAAGTGATTCCAAAAGTCCATCAGAATGGAGTTTCTTCATGTGTTTAACGCCAATATGACCTAGACGGCAGTGCCACATATATGTAGACATATTATCATCAAGTTTAATCTTTTTAGCATTAACATTATGAATGTGCGTAATATTACTATCGAGATCCAATAGAAATAAACCATTCAACATAGGTGCATGGCCATAAAAGATATCATTCTTATAAATCGAACAACCATTATTCTCAGATTTAAAGGAATGACCACTTTGCATCAAACACGATCCAGATACAATGTTCATGCTTAGTGCAGGCACCAAATAACAATTATTTAGGTTTATAACTAATCCCGATGGCAAATGGAGAGGTAGCGTCCCGACGGCGATCACATCAACTCTTGATCCATTGCCGACCCGCATCCTGACCTCATCCCTTGCTAGTTGTCGCTTGTTCCGTAGCCCCTGAACCGAGTTACATATATTAGCAACCGATCCGGTATCAAATACCCAGGTGCTACTGCGAGTACTAGTCAAGTACACATCAATAACATGTATATCACATATACCTTTGTTTGCCTTGCTGGACTTCTTGTCCGCCAAATACTTGGGGCAGTTGCGCTTCCAATGGCCAGTCCCCTTGCAATAGTAGCACTCGGTGTCAGACTTAGGGCCAGCCCGGGGTTTCTTTTCAGGCGTGGCAACAGACTTGCCACCCTTCTTTCCCTTGTGCTTGCCTTTCTTGTCCTTCTTGAAACCGGTGGTCCTATTGATCATCAACACTTGATGTTCTTTCCTAATCTCCACTTCTGCAGTCTTAAGCATTGACAGAAGCTCGGGAAGAGACTTCTTCATGCCCTGCATATTATAGTTCATCACGACGATCTTGTAGCTAGGTGGCAGAGATTGGAGAACACGATGTATGCCTAAGTCAATGGGAATCGTTATTCCCAAGGACACAAGCTTATCGGCGTACCCAGACATTTTGAGTACGTGCTCACTAACGGAGCTGTTTTCCTTCATCATGCAGCTAAAGAACTTTTCTGTAGCATTATAACTCTCTACGGCAGCATGGGTATCGAAAATCATTTTCAATTCTCCCATGGTATCAAAGGCATTGCCATTTTCGAAACGCTTTCGAAGTTCTGGCTCTAGCCCATACAGTATGCCATAATGAACTAAGTTGTGGTCCTCCTGAAGAGTCACATAGACATTCTTTTCCTCGTCAGGGGCATCAGGAGCTGGTGGGGGGCCTAGCTCCGCATCTAGCACATATTGCTTTTGTGCAGCAGTGAGGAGAATCCTCAAATTCATAGCCCAGTTGGTGAAGTTGCTACCATTCGCAGCAAGTTTCTCTTTCTCCATGAACACATTGAAATTAAAAGCAGGTGGTGCCATCTACAACAGAATTTGTAAAGTTTATTTAGACTAAGTTTATGATAGATTGAGTTCAACTAATCCAAATTACTAATGAACTCCCACTCAAAAAACGACTTCCCTCGTGTCCTTTTGGTGATTACATGAACCAAATCCACTATACCAAGTCCGATCATCACGTGAGTTGATATAGTTTCAAAGGCGAGCATCTATATGGGCATCATATCAACCATATGACTCATGCTTAACCTTTCGGTCCGTGTTCCGAGGCCATGTCTGTACATGCTAGGCTCGCCAAGTAAGAACCTTAGTATTCGCGTGTGTAAAACTGTCTTACACCCGTTCCTATGAAAGCGTAGATTCGAGTACACCCGATCATCACGTGATGTCTCGAAAGACGATCCATAGAACGGTGCATACTCAAGGAAGAACACATTTTTATCTTGATATCTAAAAGAGGGATCATCTTATAATGCTATCAAACGCACCAAACTAGCAGTATAAGATGCTAACATCTAATGTGTAAAGTGAGATGATATGGTCCATGCATTTGATCTCTATCACTTGCATCGTGGTATGATCTCTATCATTCCTTTGTGTGTAAGGCCAAGGTCTATGGAACTTACACGTTGAGTGTGTTGTAAGAGTATCCACCATATATCTACTTACAACAATACCATATCAACACACTAGCCCAGCAACGATCAGGCTCTGGTACCATATCAACGTTGAGTGTATTGGGTCCGCAGCATAGAAAACAAAAAATTTCCTACGGTGTGAACTACACGCCAAGATCTATCTACTAGGTACAAAGCAACGGGTGGACATACATCCAACGAGAACTTACCCTCATAGACAACAAGCTTTGTTAACGAGTAGGAACTCGTGGTTGATGTAGTCGTACACTTGCCGATCTCAAGATCGTGAGGAAGACCGAGCGCCGCAACTCAGCAGCGCATCCGCACTCGCACACACGTTCAAGCCACCGGACAACCTCCACCTCCTCGCTCCAGCGATCCAGTGGAAGCAGCAACTCCTTCTAGACGAAATGCCACCGGGAACATGTATCTCGCTAATCCGAGACCATGGGGGAATAATTCTAGAGGGGGAGAGAGATCCTTCACAAGGAGGTGTGTGGATGAAGGAGGGAATGGGTGGCCTTTTATAGGAGGAGGGGGGGTGCCTCCTCTCTCCATGGCCGGCGCATGGGGGGGTGACCCCTCACCTCCCCCATTCATGTGGTGGTAACCCCTCCACATTAAAATGCCTCTTCACATTCCCTTTTAAAGTCTCCACTTTAAATGCATTAAATTTCTCCAAATTTAATGCTCTCTCATTTAATAAAACTCTTTTTATTAAATTTATTCAGAATTTTGTTAATTACTTTAATTAACAAACATTCACATATAGCCCCTTGCAATATTTCAATATCACATGCAGAACCATCTTCTGCAATTTCACCCGAAACAATTTCCGGTTTCTATTGAAACAATTCCTGCGCTTTGCAATTCTTTCGTCTGAAACATATGTGCTCCAAAATGGTGTCCGGTAACTCTTAAGTGTGCCACCCGACGGTTCGCGAATAATGCAGACATGATCGAGACCCTTCTCCGATCAATAATCAGCAGCGGGACCTCGAGATCCGTACTGACTCCTACACATTCAACGATGACTCCTGTGATCGTGAGAACCTTTAACGCTTGTAACTAAATCCCTTTGTCTCTCCATATATTATATGTCTGATATTCGATCATCGGTATCTCCATACCTAGTTTGATCTCGTTACCGACATGCACTCTTTTCTCGTTCCCGTGATATAACATTCTAGTGATCACATCACTTGCTTGCAAGCTATCCTAATGTGATATCACCGAGAGGGCCCAGAGTATATCTATCCGTCATCTGGATTGACAAATTCCACTCTTGATCCATGAGCCTCAACATAACACCTTCGCAGTACTGAACCCATCTTTATAGTCACCCTGTTACGGTGTGACGTTTGATGTTATCAAGATACTCTTCCGGCGTTAGCAATTAACATGATCTCATGGTCTAAGGATAAAGATTACTTCGTATGATGTTATAGCAATATAAACATAATGACTTGATCGTAATGCTATACTTCGGATGAATGTTCATCACATCATTCCACCAATGGTGTGACCTTGTTATTAACAACATCCAATGTCCATGATCAGGAAACCTTGATCATCCTGTTAATCAACAAGCTAGTCTATAAGAGAGGCATGACTAGGAACCCTTTTTGTTTATTAAACACACATGTATTAATGTTTCCGAATCAATACATTTCTAGGATGTAAAATAAACATCTATCATATATAAGGAATATATAATAACAACTTTATTATTGCCTCTCAGGGCATATTTCCTTCACCATGATTGTCTGGGATGGGCTTTTGAATATCTTCACATCTACCATGTGTCAAAGAAGCCAATTATTATTCTGAAGATTGATTATGAGAAAGCATTTGACAAGATTGGATATAATGCAATTATTAATATGCTGAATGCCAAAGGTTTTGGCCCCAAATGGATTTCCCTGGTAAGATCTATATTGTACTCTGCATCCACCTCAGTGTTACTGAATGGTGTCCTAGGGAAAAATATGCTGCAAAAGAGGTGTCAGACAAGGAGACCCCCTATCCCCCCTTCTATTTGTCTGCACAGCTAAATTATTACAGGAAATTGTCAATGATGCCTGGCATAGAAATGAAATCAGCCTGCCACTTGATAATGATTATGGACAAAAATATCCAATTATTCAATATGCTGATGACACCCTGCTGATTATGCCTGTTGATAGTTTACAACTTAATAACCTCAAGAACAGACTCCAACAATTCAGCAATATGACAGGGCTCAAGGTAAATTATGACAAATCTACTCTGGTACCTATCAATATAATAGTGGAATTTGCATGTCAACTGGCATCTGATTTTGGATGCAAATTGGAGAGTTTACCTTTCACTTACCTGGGTCTCCCTCTTGGTACCACAAGACCATCTATTGATAGCTTGATGCCCATTGTTTCCAAATTGGACAGAAGACTATCTGGACTATCTTCTCTCATGTCATATACTGGAAGACTCACATTACTGAACTCTGTATTGAATTCTATGCCCATCCATGCTATGTGTTTTTTCAAAGTCCCTTTAACAATTTTTACCCATTTTGAAAAGGGTGGCAGACGATTCCTCTGGGCAGGAAAAGATATCCACAAACATGGCAAATGTCTTGCTAAATGGGATTTGGTATGTAGATCAAAGGAGCAAGGAGGTTGAGGTGTCATAAACCTTAGAGTACAAAATCAGGCCCTTTTACTGAAGAATATTCATAAATTTTACAACAGGGCTGATATACCATGGGTTAATCTTATTTGGAAAGCTTACTATCAAGGTGATTCTGCCCCACATTCAATGAATCATATTGGATCATTCTGGCGGAGAGATTGTATGAATTATGTGGATATTTATAGAGATCTGACTCACTGCAAAATTGGCAATGGAAAAACTATGCTACTATGGAAGGATCTATGGAAAGGTGAATGTTTTGAAGATAGATACCCTCACCTACACTCTTTCTGCCACAATGATACTTTGACCATGGCCAAAGCCATCTCTGTAGATGATAATGATTTCTATGAACTTTTTCAACTCCCCTTATCCATTATTGCTCATGAGGAATTTACTGATATGTTGGAGAACATCAGAAGCATAAACCACACAGACGATCATGATTCATGGTATTTTTCCTGGGGGGGACTTTCAAAACCAGAAATATCTACAGAGCACTCATTGGGGCTCACCCAACACCAAAACCCATTTTGGATATTTGGAAATCATGTTGTCTACCAAGACACAATTTTTTTGCTTGGCTGCTACTGAATAAGAGATTAAACACCAAGGACTTAATGACAAGAAAAAACTTCTTTGTGGAATTCAATGATTGTGTAATATGTGACACCTGTCCTCAGGAAACCCTGCTGCATCTATTTTTTGAATGCAGCTTCAGCCAAGGGTTCTGGTGGGCCTTGGGACTTGAATGGAACATAGATATGGAGATTCATCAGATGATCAATGATGCTAGAAATAGATTCAGTCCCAATTTTCTTATGGAAGTTATCATCACTGGATGCTGGAGTATATGGGAGCAAAGAAATGGCTATATTTTTAGGGATCTATATCCCTCCATCACTAGATGTATTTCTTTTTTAAAGCAATCTTCACCTTGACTATGCATAGAGCTAAACCTAGTCTCAAGGAAGGTATGCAAGAGTGGCTTGACACGTTATGAATGTAACCATCTGTAACATTGATTGAGTCTGGCTCAATCTTTTGTATATTATAAAATTTATAAAATGATACAGTAGGGGACTTCCCTACTGTTTCTATCAAAAAAATTATCCAACCTAGGTACTCCCTCCGTTTTCAAATATAAGATGTTTTAGTTTTATAAACTAATGAATCTAAATCCCTTTTAGTGTGTAGGTTTACTCTGAACCTACCTACGTACAAAAGTTATCTAGATAAAACATCTTATATTTTGAAACGGAGGAAGTAGTTGCCATGCGATCGTAAGTGGGTCCAACCTTTTTCATAAAACATGTAGGTTGAAAGAAATATGAAATTAAATAAACTATGTTATAAAATCATAAATAAAATATGTTATAAAATCATGACAAAGCAATAAAAATGTGGCAGAAAGGTAAAATATATCATATTTTATAAATGATACTAGTATATCACTCTGGGTATCAAGATATCCAAATTCCAATGCACAACTTTGTATTTTTTTATTCGACGGGCACAACTCTGTATTTAGTACAATGTATTTGTAGACTTTTTTTGAGAAATGTATTTGCAACTTTTTTTCTTCAAAAATCAGTCTCACAAATATGTATATACACTCACACTTATTTTTGTTTTTGACAAAAATAATATATTAATATTAAAAAAATAACAATTATACTCGGCATCTGCACCAACAGGATGTCCTAAGACACCATGATGCACACAACCAAGAACAAAATAAAAAAGAGAAAAATAAAAACAAAGACCCCTCGTAGTGTTCAAGCACTCTTGACATAATCACTCTAACCACCACCGAATACAAGACTAGAACTACAAGCAAGGCTCTCGAAAAGTAATGCCCGCAAGAAGTAAACAATACACAAGTGGTGTCATCGTCCGACCGAAGATCTTGGTTTTTCACACCGAAGAAAGTCTAGTTTCCAAAACAAGGTCATTGTCAAGTACGACCACTGAGGTGCTAGATCTTGTGATTTCACCGTGTAAGAATCAAGGCTCGGAACTCGAGTAGCACCACAAAAAATAGTCCACTTGTGTTGTCACCCCGCTTGTCAAGCCTGCTGCAAGTCGCCGAAACCGACACAACATGTGTCACATTGTCTTAATCACAACTAATACACTCAAACCTATGAAAGCACGCACACACGCACATTCTACCCTACGAGCACCTCCGAAAGACTGAGTCTGAGAGATTGATCCGATGGGTCTTGAGATTGACGAAGTCATCATCAGACGTCTCGGTGTCGACGGGAGCATCGCCTACTACTGAACAATATGCTTTTTATGAGACACGAAAGCGCCGAGCCTAGGGTTTAAAGTTTGGTGGACTTGGGGTACCACTGTCATCCTAATCATTCAACCACACACTGGTTATTGGAACCCAGGGGCGAGGACTTTCCAAAATGAGTGGAGATTTGGCGCACATGGTCACTAGTGATCCTATTTTCTTTAAAACAAAATTCATATTTTCAAGTTTAAAAAAATGAAAATAAATTAGGATGTAGCTAGTGATGTATACTAAAAACTGCACAATATCAATTGAAAATAATACTCCCTCCGACCCATATTAATTGTCGCAGAAATAGATATTCTGACATGTTTTAGTGCTAGATACGTCCAATCCAATGACATATAATATGGATAGGAGGGAGCATGTATTTTGAGCTACACAAAATTGACAAATTTGTAGACCTGAGTATACTTATTTCAAATTAAAAAAGGAACATTGTTATTTTTGTGTAGATCAGAATATAAAACATTTTAAATTAAGATTTTGCATGTTTTTGGATTACATCATTAGCTACATTCAAGATTTAATTCACAGATTTTTAAAACCTGTAAATATAGTTTCAACTTTTTCAGTAGCAGAGAGCACTCGAGAAAAAAAAGATTTTCCGAAAATTTATTGACCCGGATCCGTACTCCGTATTCCCCAATTCCTTCACCGTTTTGTGTGGTCCGTTCCTTGGCGGCTCCTCCATCTTGATCCGTGCTTCCGCTGCGGTTTGCTCGTATAGGCCTGCTGATCTGGTACTAATTTCTCTCTTGGTTCTTGATTTCTTAGCGATTATTCCAATGTTCTGTCCTGTTTTTCTCAATCGCAATGTCCCGTCCCTTTTGTCAGGGAGGATTAGGGCTTTGGATTGGATTCTGCAGTTAATTCCGTCCTTGAGATCTAGTAGAATCAACTGGGCCGGGCAGCAATGGTGGCCCCGCCAGCTGAAGTTCTTCCGCCGACGAAGAGGAGGAAGCAGGATACATGTTGTCGGGAAACCTCGCCGGTCCTTCCGGCCACGGCGACTGCAGGCTGGTCCTCGCTCCCCGACGACCTCGTCCGCCACATCGCCGACTCCTTCCTGGCCACCAATGACGTCGACTGCTATGTTGACCTCCGCGCTGTCTGCCGCAGCTGGCGCGCCGCCACCGACGACCCCAAGACCAACACCTTCGATCGCCGCTTCCATCCGCGAACATGGACCGTCTTCGACGACATCTTCCAGAGCGAAGATAGGCGAATCCTGTTGAACACCGCCACCGGCCGCCTCCTCCGCAAGAAGCTCCCGCTGCTGCTGGACTATTACGTCGTCGCCACCGCTGGCGCTTTCTTCGTCCTCGCCGATAGGATCCCGCCTCACGCCGCTCGTGTGTTTAACCCTCTTACTGGCTATATGGTCCGTTTCGCGGCGCCTGTGCCCCGCGAGGTGAGGGTCGCCTTCGTCGACTCCTGTGATGAAAGATCTTCACTCGGCCTCATCTTGCTCGACGACTCGTCCTGCAAGATTTACACAGCCGTTCCCGGCAGCGAAGGTTTTGACTCTCAAGACTGTCAGCAAGGAGCTTACAATTTTTTCCGGAATGCGGTTGTAGGTGGTGCCTACGCACACCTCAATGGGCCTGGGTTGATTGGCGCGATTTCTGAGTAATGTGATTTGCTGAGGTCCTTTCATGGTGATTTTGTCAAGTTATTCTCCGGTGATCTTCCTGAAGATGCAAATGACAGGCGGTGTTTTCTAGTGGGCTTGTCTAGACCTACGGTGCTCGTCATTAAAACACATGGAACCCTCTCTGTGTTCAAGATGAACATTGAATTAGGTAAGCTCGAGCCTGTGCAGAGCATCAGCAATTCTGCCATCTTCATTGGTCATCACAGGTGCCTAGCAGTCAATGTTGATAAGCTTCCAGGCATCGAGGCAAACTGTGTCTACTACACTGAACATCTGGGTTCGTCCGCTCACATCTACAAGTGCAACATCAAGGATAAGAAAGTAGAGAGGCTCTCTGAAGCTGCCGAATTCGTGAAGCAGGACAAACAGTTTGTCCTCATCGCCAACCGTCCTTTCACGATCATCCAGCTTCTCTGCAGCTACACCATCAACATGTTAGATTCTCAACTGGCCATGCAACAGATGTCACAAGGTGCCAAAGAATCTTGTTCCAACTCTGGGGATAGTGATCTCGATGACTGAGAATGCTATGCTTTTGCTAAGTAATAGTTTTGTTTTTATTTCTTAGTCTTATGTTTTGGTATGTTGGCTATGCCTTGCGTTGTTCCAGGATAGAAACAAGTTGACTCTAGGTTAGATCACCTATGGTGGAACTACTGTTTGCTGTCTTAATTAGAACATGGTATCAATCTAATTTTAATCTATTGTGCTTGGTGCTATATCTTATGTCGGTCTGTCGACTTGTTCTACTATTGTAGACTTCTTAGTAATGCCATCGGGTGCTTAATTTTCGGCAGTAGTAAATGTTGGCCCATTTTTCGCCAACTTCTGAGTTTAGCTCCTGCACATTGACCATTGAGCATATTACCTTGCCATGTTGATCACTGTACGCTTTGTTAATTTTGCAATGTCATGCACTTGGCAAGGAACTGGTTTTAGATTTGCTTACTGCTGATCAGTGCTTAGAATAGGGTATGAAAGTAATGCTTCATCTATTTTTTCCAATGCTGCTTGGCGTCTGTGCTTCAATCCCTTGTACTAGCTGGACTCCTAACTTGCTCCTTGTATTTCTGGGTGTAACTGTAGGATTTCTGTTATGAACTAGGACATGTTTTGCAGCTCACCATTGCTGTGAAGAACTTAAGATGATCTGTGCATATAAATATGTGTGACAAAGTTTTGCTGTTTCTAAAGGGTTTTGTCAGGTTCTGTACATTTACATAGATTTTGTACCCTGTTCAGAGGGTCGTGTGTTGATTGGATCTTACCATGAACTGAAGTTGTTTCAACTTGCAAATGAACATTGTGGTAGATGTGTAACTGATCACTGAACCAGATAACTAGGTTTCATATGAAGAGCTTAAAATGTCTAATGCTGTAAGCAGAGAACAAAGTGGAAAGATACACCGGCGGGTGAGGTGCCATTGGGATCAATAATTTATTCAGTCAACATATCAACTGCTTTTCTTTAAAAAAAAAAAGTTCATTCACTTGGTAGACGATCAGTATTTAGTTGTTCAGGGGTCAAGTGTAAAATTGTCTGCAATCACCTGACGTTTAATTCCAGTAATGAAGCATATACTAGTTATTTAGCTTTGTACCTTTGAAACTCTCTTTTGTTTTAGACAGATATACATCTGAAACTGTGAACAAATTTCTCGGCTAGATATTCTCTGGTCTTATCATCTCTTGGAGATCATTGTATGCAGTCGTACCTAGTTACACCCAACAAATAAGTTGTATGGAAATAGAGGAACAAATCCAGATACAACAGAGAATGCTCGTGCTAAGCTTGAGTAGTCCAATTTGCTAGGTAAATGATCTTGAAACTTGCTATGAGAATCGAGGGTAGTCAACCCAACTCATTGGTTGTGTAAACTTTCCTTGCCACTCGAGAAACATGTTATTGCCTTGCCTGAGTTATTTGAATTCAAGACACTACCATGTATTCATGCTCACCTTTTCCTTCCCTTTTAGAAGCTATTTGAATGCACGGCACTATCATGAAGGTTCAGGTGGTGGCATCTTTCAAGGTATGTTCGAGCTTCGTCAGCCGGTGCCCAGCATAACTTACTGCAGCAGATATAGCGTGTAGAGAGTCTCAGGGTGCTCGCCAGCTTGGTGCTTGTTCTCTTCTTACGAATACGCAAGTGGCTTTCGTACTTGCTTGCGCGGACATGTCTTGAAAATTGTGTCTTAGTTTCTAAACTTGGCAGCCATGTATCCAGTTGTGCATTGAGGGCTATAGCTGTAGATTCATCGGCTTCCGGTGTAGTAGTACTAGTAATTTGGGTCTATCTATTTCTCGATGATGTACTGTACAAGAAAGCCGACCCTGGATTCAGTCTGGAATTTGTTCATACTACTACCCAATCTTGTGCCAATGTTCCTTGATCTGCTCTTTTTTCTTCGTATACACTGCTACCCACTCGGCCTCTGCAGTCTGCATCCTGTAACATCAAGGTAGTACATGTATACTGTGATTATTGCCTGTGAATGTGCCGTTCTTGTGCATTTAACGTACGGTCTCATTTGATGAAAATGCTAGATTTGATGACAGAGCTACACCGTTGAACTGAACAATTGCACAGCATATATATGGAGAAATGTTCACAATTCCATAGAAACCATACATGTTTTGTTTAATACGTCTTCTCCAAGTTCAGCAACATTTTCAGAAATCTACTGTCGAGCTCTTCTATATGTTCACTAGTCCATCAGTGTAAGAATATCTCCACTAGCATTTCCAGAAAGGCCTTCCGAGACCGATTTTTTTATCCGGATGACGAAAACTTGCCCAGCCGCGTTCCTAGGAGCCCACTTTTCGCCGGATTTGGCCTGCTGAAGCGGCACAACGCCGCGTGATGGCGTCGGTGGTGGAGCGCACTAGGGGGAACGCTGGCGGTCGTGCTCGAGCACATCACTGTCGGCGACAGCCCTAAGCTGCGCTACCCTTCGCGCTCGCCACTGGCCGCCCGGTGCCGTATAGCGTCCAACTGGTTGCCGAGGAGGATGGGCGGCATTTCGTCGTCGTCCTCGGCCTCGGTGTCACGTTCATCGGGCTCGGCGCCGCCCCTGTCGCTGCGGCCCATGGTGCTCCGCCTGGTGAAGCGGGAGGCGGAGTCGTTTGCGTGTTCGCCGCCGCGGACGAGGTCACGCGGCATCGTCATCAACGAGCCGCGCGCGCCGTCGCCGCCAGTCGGCCACCTTCAGCTCTCGAGGCCGAGGCAGTGCGCGCCGAAGACGAAGTCGTCGGACTGGGCCGTCCCCGTCGACGAGGACGAGTTCGTCCTCAAAATAGCGATGGAACGTTCGCTGAACGACGTTCCGTCGATGCCGGTCCCCAACGCCTGCGTCTGGTCCAGGACGGACGGGGAGGAGAGGAGGCCGAGCGACATGTAGTCATACCGTACATGTTCGACATGGGCATCAGAGCATGTAGTCACTGACGTCGACTCAGACTGCTCAACGGCAGCTTTTGAAATGGCAGAGGCCCTCTTCGACGAGTCCGTCGTGACAGCACTCGGTGAGGACGCCGAGGAAGCTAACCTCCTTTGGCCTCACACCAGCTCGCCACAATATTTGTTGTCGGTGTATCCGGCGTGGTGCAGGAGAAGTGAATTGTTCAACATAATTTGATTTTTTTTATATAATTTGACAGAATTTGTTCCCTTCTGGATATTCTACTTAGTCAGTTGTCTCGACATCCCAACAACTGGGTCCACCTTGTTGGTTTTGACACATAATTAAACCGGTTAAAGGTTGTTACTATAAGGTCAGGTCGTAACCATGCAACAAAATGCGGCAATAAAAATAAATAGAGTAAATATTGGGGTTAAACACTGATACAATACCACTCTGCAACTTTATATAATTTTTTATATATGCAAGACATTCAAGGCATAACTTTGTTTTCATATATTTTTGTTAGTTTACAATGCATTTACAAATTTGACACAAAACATAATAAAAAGAAAGATCTTTTCTGGATCAAAATGTCTCACCCGTTTCGGTGCCACTGTAGACTATACTGAGTGGTGTCACATTTGTTTTCATATTTTTTACGAAAACGGAAACGAATACGGAAAACTCGAAAACAAAAATAGAAGCCTAAAGAGATATTCGCATGCCTTGCAAACGCGTTTTACAACTCGGTGCCTTGTAAACTTGTTTCGGGTGGTCGGCGCCCTGTAAACACATTTTACAGTTGGAGCCTTTAGAGGCACGGTTAGAGATGCTCTAAGGAAAGTGTACCATATTTTTAGAGGGAATTCGGATGCCGTAACAGCCCATGGTGCAACGACGAGTACTAGCTTAATGTGGGGAGGAGAAGTCGATCTTCAAGATACTATCTTCCGAGCCTCTTGTGGTGTCTTCGTGTATATACACCTCTTGTTCTTCGTTTGGTCTTGGCCAACGTAACACGTCAAAGTTTTTTTTTGACATGGTAACACGTCAAAGTTATGTCTTCTTTATAGTATACATTTTGTTAGTACTAGTACAATGCATTTACGAATTTGACACAACACAAAATAAAACCAAAGAGCTTTTCTAGATCAAAATAGTCTGCAGTTTGCACCCGTTTCGGTGCCACTGCCTACTCCACTCCACTCCCCAATTCCCCCCTCACGCGTTTCGCGTTGGCCTGCTGATCTGGTAACTAACATCTTCTTTTCTTCTTCATTTCTTGAGCAATTGTCGTAATCTTCTGTCCTGTTTTTCTCAATCGCAATGTCATATGTCCCCTTTGGCAGCGGGGGATTGGGGTTAGGGCCATGGATTGGATTTCAATTGATTCCGTTCTTGATGTCCCGAAAGGAAAGGGCGGCCGCGCCCGGTGAAGTTCCGACGCCCTTGGCCACCCATGTTCTTCCGCTGGCCAAAGGAAAGAGGGAGAGGGAACCCAGTTGTCCGGCCACGGCGAGTGCAGGCTGGTCCTCACTCCCGGACGACCTCGTCCGCGGCATCGCCGACTCCTTCCTAGCATCCAACAACCTCGACCACTACATGTATTTCCGCGCCGTCTGCCCTAGCTGGCGCGCCGCCACCGCCGACCCCCTTTTCCACCCGCGCCATTGGATCGTCCTCGACGATGTCTTCCAGCGTGACGACGACCAGCCACTCCCGATGTTGAACATGTCCACAGGGCGCTTCCTCCACAAGAAGCCGCCGCTGCTCCGGGACTACTACGTGTTGCCCACCACTTCCGGTGGCTTCTTCCTCCTGGCCGACAGGATCCTTCCCCATGCCGCTCGAGTCTTCAACCCTCTCACCGGCGTCCTGACACATTTTGTGGCACCCGTAACTAGTAGAAAAAGGGTCTTTGGTCCAGCGCCCAAATTCCATTGGTCCCGGTTCGTTTTCTTAATCGGGACCAATGTCAGGCACCGGTCCCGGTTCATGCCGTCTGGACATGGGTCCCGATTCATCTCTAAGCATTGGTTCCGGTTCATGTTCATCTCTAAGCATTGGTCCCGGTTCGTGGCATGAACCGGGACCAATGCCCCCACGACGCACACGTGGCGCTCTGCGGAGCATTGGTCCCGGGTCATGCCACGAATCAGGACCAAAAACTCCGCGACGGTCCGTAATCCGGGACAATCTAAATTAATTTGGGGCAGAAATTAATTTGAGGCAGAAATTAATTCGAGGTAGAAATTGAATTGATCAGTATTTTTGAAAAAATCTTCCACAAATTAATCGAGACAAAGATCTAAATCGAGACATTTTATTAATTCAACCACAAATTCTTTCCAAACAGTACGACTTTACAAATTTTCCTAGTCGACAATACTTCCGCTGCCGCTGTCCTCCGAGCCGCCGGCTTCCTCGTCGTCGTCGGACAAAATCTTCACGATTTCGGCATTGTTCGGGAGACGGAGCTCCTCTGCGCAGCTAGCGGCGTCGATGGCGGTGTAGATGGTCCGTCCAGGGCCGGACCAGAACATCTCCCGTCCTTCTCGGTTGCGGAGATTCGGGTGCACCACGCGCCCGTCTACGATGCGGTTGCCAAGCTTGGCCTTCCGCTCCTTCTTGAACAGCCGGGGCCAGTACTCGCTGGCCGCCGCGTACCGGGGCAACGCCCTCTTCCACGCGGGCATCTAGCGACGACGCTCCGCGATGATGCACTCCATCTCGTATCCGTCGGGGACGAGGAGCGGAGCCACCGGCACACCCGCCTCGCTGATGCGAAATCCGGTGGGCACCATCGCGCGCGGCGGTGCGAGGATGCCGTAGTACGCAAACATCGCCGCCTCGTAGAAGTTGAGCGTGGGCACCTCCATGGCGGCGCGCGCGGTGGAGACTGAAGAGGGAGGGGAGGCGAGACGACGGCGTGATGGAGAGGCGATGGCGAAAGGGGTGGGTAGAGATCGACTACACAGAGGCCGAGGCGACGGCGAAAGCGACGCGCTGTGGCCTCATATTTATACACGAGGACGACGAAGCGACGGTGGGCATTGGTTCCGGTTAATGCCACGAATCGGGACCAAAGCCCCTCCCGTGCAACACGTGGCGGCCCAGCAACGCGCCCCCACCCAGGTCATTGGTCCCGGGTCATGCCATTAACCGGGACCAATGAACTGGGTGGGGGGGGCGCTGCTGGGCCGCCACGTGTCGCACGGGAGGGGCTTTGGTCCCGGTTCGTGGCATTAACCGGGACCAAAAACCCTCCCTTGGCTATAAATAAGCCCAGCCCTTTGCCCCTTGTCACCAAATTTTGCTGGATTGTGTGTGAGGTGTGGGTGCTAGCTTTTTTTTCTTTGATTGCACACAAGGTGTTCGACGAAATATCCGAGCCACACTTAAGTTCGCACAATACGGTATCCTCGGCTGAGGTTAGCAACCTTATCTTCTTTATCTGTAACTGATACAAATATATTACATGTGTCCATGTAGGGTGGTCATTTTACTATTCACGATGTTATTGTAATGGTTAATTATTATAACACAGATCGATGCACGGATGCGATGGATGTATGGCGACCGACGCGATTCCGATTTTATTGCAGGCCTGCATAAATTTATCGATTTGGCTAAGGCAAACAAAGTGGATAATTTTATGTCCTGTCCTTGCGTCGACTGTCAGAACGTGGCAGAGCACTCTGCCCCGAGAATCCTTCAAAGCCATCTACTTCGGAGAGGTTTCATGCCCGGATATTATTGTTGGGCCATGTACGAAGAAAGAGGGGTTAGGCTGGAAGAAAATGAAGAAGAGGAGGAGGATGACAGCTATCATATGTCCCCGGAAGAATACATTGATACTGCAATGGAAGACAATGAAAAAGAGGGAGGCGGCAATGAAGAACAACGGGCATTGGATGAGCCCGCTGATGGTCTTGGTCGGGTCATTTCTGATGCAAAGCAACAATGTGATACAGAAAGGGAGAAGCTTAAGTTGGAGGCCATGCAAAAGGATCACAAAAAGTTGTTGTACCCAAATTGCGAAGATGGCAGCACAAAGCTCGGTACCACACTTGAACTGTTGGGTCCGCAGCATAGAAAACAAAAAATTTCCTACGGTGTGAACTACACGCCAAGATCTATCTACTAGGTACAAAGCAACGGGTGGATATACATCCAACGAGAACTTACCCTCGTAGACAACGAGCTTTGTTAACGAGTAGGAACTCGTGGTTGATGTAGTCGTACACTTGCCGATCTCAAGATCGTGATGAAGTCCAGCAGGTCCGGCTCCAGCACGTCCATCAGATCCAGCTCCAGCACCACCAAGTCCAGCACCGCAAAGCAGCGGTGCATCCATGATCGCACACACGTACGGTACCCCGACAACCTCCGTCCCTCGCTCTAGCAAAGCAGCGGAAGCAGCAACTCCTTTCCAGATAAAGCCACCGGGAACATGTATCTCGCTAATCCGAGACCATGGGAGAATAATACTAGAGGGGGAGAGAGATCCTTCACAAGGAGGTGTGTGTGAGAAGTGAGGAGGGGGTGGCCTTTTATAGGAGGAGGGGGTTCCCCACCTTCATGGCCGGCGCATGGAGGAGGTGACCCTTCACCTCCTCCATTCATGTGGTGGTAACTCCCTCCACATAAATTTGCCCCTTCACATTCTCTTTTAAAGTCTCCACTTTAAATGCATTAAATTTCTCCAAATTTAATGCTCTCTCATTTAATAAAACGCTTTTATTATTTTTATTCAGAATTTTGTTAATTACTTTAATTAACAAACATTCACATAAAACCCCCTGCAACATTTCAATATTACATGCAGAACCAATTTCAGCAATTTCACCCGAAACAGTTTCGGTGTCTATTGAAATAATTCCAGCGCTTTCATAAATCTTTATCTGAAACTTATTTGCTCCAAATGGTGTCGGTATCCCTTAAGTGTGTCACCCTACGGTTCACGAATAATGTAGACATGATCGAGACCCCTCTCAGATCAATAATCAGAAGCGGGACCTGGAGATCCATACTGACTCCTACACATTCAACGATGACTTCTGTGATCGTGAGAACCTTTAACGCTAGTAACTAAATCCCTTTGTCCCGCGATATATTACATGTCCGAGATTCGATCATCGGTATCTCCATACCTAGTTTGATCTCGTTACCGACATGCACTCTTTTCTCGTTCCCGTGATATAACATTCTAGTGATCACATCACTTGCTTGCAAGCTATTTCAATGTGATATCACCGAGAGGGCCCAGAGTATATCTATCCGTCATCGGGATGGACAAATCCCACTCTTGATCCATGAGCCTCAACATAACACCTTCGTAGCACTGAACCCACCTTTATAGTCACCCTGTTACGGTGTGACGTTTGATGTTATCAAGATACTCTTCCGGTGTTAGTAATTAACATGATCTCATGGTCTAAGGATAAAGATTACTTCGTATGATGTTACAGCAATATAAACATAATGACTTTGATCGTAATGCTATACTTTGGATGAATGTTCATCACATCAATCCACCAATGGTGTGACCTTGTTATTAACAACATCCAATGTCCATGATCAGGAAACCTTGATCATCCTGTTAATCAACAAGCTAGTCTATAAGAGAGGCATAACTAGGAACCCTTTTTGTTTATTAAACACACATGTATTGATGTTTCCGATCAATACAATTCTAGCATGTAAAATAAACATTTATCATAAACATGGAATAAGATAATAACCACTTTATTATTGCCTCTCGGGCATATTCCCTTCAGTCTCCCACTTGCACTAGAGTCAATAATCTAGTTTGAAAAACTTTGCGTATTGAACACCTATGGCTTTCTGGTGTTGCATATACGCAATTGCTAGTGGTTAACATAATCTCCGGATCTGACAGTTTCAGGTCCGTGTGTATTTGCATGTCGTTGCGTCTCTACGCATCACTCATTCTCAAATGAGATGGCATTGTATAAATTTGGTCCTCTGGTGAGACCTTTAGTTCGTTCGGGTTAAAATATGTTGATATTATTGTCACACAATATATCTTCATAGTATTAGCCCACTTTGAACCACACCTAGTTTGATAACAAACTACTTAACACAAATGCCCTCCTTTGCTGCTACTATAGCAGTTATATACTTAGCCTTTTGTTGTAGTATCCGTCACAATATCTCAACTTTGGAACTCATCCAAATCCATCATGGAACATCCTTTCCATTATATTGTGCCACCCATAGTCTAAATTGAGATAAATTTAATTTGTATCTTGTGACAAAACTGGTATCAATGTAACACTTTACAATGAACTACCTTTAACTATGTGTCACTTATACATGATATATTCTTAGTTCTTCCAAAGCTCATAAGAATATCTTTACTATTGTCCAATGATCATCTTATGAATCATTCTGGTATATGCTCATAACATTTAGAGCATAGGACATTCTGGATATATACATATCATGGTATAATTGATCAAAATTTTCATGTGATTTTACTCACCAAGTGTTGAAACACTTGAATCTTGATACAATCCTTTCCATGTAGGAAGAACCTTTCTTGTTGTTTCCATATTGAACCCTTTCAATATCTCATATTGAACCCTTTCAATATCTTATATATGTGTGTCTGGCACAACCATATTAGCGCCTTAATCTATCCATATAGATATTGATGCCTAATATTCTGGGTTTGCCCAAGTCTTTCATCGAAATCTTATTTTAATGAAATCCTTAACTTGTGTCAATTCAAGATACATCATTTCCAATCAACAATATGTCCTCTACATAATGTATTAGAAATATGTCTCAGCGCTCCCACTTAATTTCTTGCAAATGCAAGCATCTTCATCATCTCCGATGAATTTAAACTCTTTTAACAGTTTCATCATGGTGAAGATTCCAACTCCGCTATGCTTACTTCAACTATTGAAGTTTACATGCCCTTTTAGCACCCTTTGAATTAACAAAACCCTTCGGACCATGTCATGTACATGTCCTAGGTTACCGTTCTATTAGAAGAACCTTGTTTTGTTTATTCAACTACCATATACCAAATTATATGTAGTGGTTGCTACATTAATCCGTCAAGACTATATATCGCTATGAAAGATCAAATCTTGTCATAGTCAACTCCTTGAACATTGTCGTAAACTTCTTTCCGACATGTCGACTATTTCATAGATGTTAAACATCCATGTCTTATTTCTTTATAGATCCAAACACGACCGATAGGCTTCACTCCTTTCCAGAGGGTCTTCCAAGTTCAGAAACTTGTTTTCTCATGTATGGATACTATCACGGATTCTATGACTTCTAGTCATTTTATGGAGTCAGGGCCCATCATCGCTTCTTTGCATGTAGTCGGTTCATCATTGTAAAAACAATAATGACTTGCTTATCAAATCTTTACTATTTGATTCTTACCGACCCACACGGTTCTATAGGAACTCTAATCTCCGAGATCACACCTTTTGTAATCACGAGAGCCATGAGCATTGTGGCCGCCACCGAGACACTTTCCGGTGCTGCTCTACTTAGCACATATAGCTAAGGTTCAACAACCTTATCAAAGTTCTATTGTCCTCCCACTTAACTTTTCACGAAAAGTTCCTTCTCAAGAAACTTGACGTTCCAAGCGACAAACTCTTTTGTCCTTGGTGTTATGGAGAAATTCCCAAAAAATTCTTTGGGATAACCTACAAAGACGTGCTTATCCGACTTTGGTTGTAAACATTTTACTTATGCATAGCATACCAAAATTTAAGAAAAGACAATTCAGGTTTTATCCCAAACCATAACTCATATGGTGTCATTTCAATGGATCACGATGGTGCTCTTTTCAGTGTAAAAGCGGTAGTCTCTAAAGCTTCAATCTTTAAAACATAATGGCAGTTTTATAAATGACACCTTTGATCTTACCATGTCAAACATGGTTTGATTTCATCTCTCGAATATGCCATACTCCTATGGTTTATCGGGAAAACACAAATCATGGAACAATTCCTCAAATCTTCGGTGTTTTGCTAAACCTGTAACTCAAATATCTTCCTTTATGATCAAATCATAAACTCTTTTATTTTCTTGTTACAATGATTTTCCACTTCATCTTGAAAGTCTTTAAACAACTTTCAAATGTTTCATACTTCTTCCTTATTAAGTAAATATATAGATATATTCACTCAAATTTTTGAAGAAAGCATATGAAGCAAAAAGATCCATCGCATATGGCTACACATAATGGACTATGCACATCAGCATGCACAATTTCCAATAAGCTAGTCATCCGTTCCTCTCTGGCCTATGGACGGAGTTTTAATTATCTCGAGGAAAGTCTCACATGCGTCAATTGATCAAAATAAAAAGACTCCAAAAATCCATCCACATGGAGTTTCTTCATGTTTTCTTTCAAATATAATTTAAACAGCGATGTCACTTTATAAGTGATCTTTCAATCATTTGTCTTGTGACATTTTAGCAATAGTGTTTATGGATGTGATTTCTCCAACTAGACTTGTAAAAGTTCATCCATCCTTTATGGAATACGGTAATTATTTGAACAGCCATTGTTCTCATGGTACTGGAACAAAATAACAATTATTTAAACAAATCTTGAAGGCTTGGTTTGATGACAACGAAAAACAAAATAACACTTTATTTGTTTTCGATGAACATCATCACTCATTCTCTTGCTGGTTACTTAGGCCATTGTAGTTCATGAATTGCGTTGTCCTGTATGACACTTCATACCAACCAATTCGGTATCCAATACCGGTATCCAATACCTAAGAACCACATTGTTTAACAAGCAAGGAATATAGCCATAACATGTATATCTTCTATATACCTAAGTTGGACATCTCCAACCTTTTATTTTCTGCCAAATATTTTATAGATTCTCTTTTAGCAATTCCTTTTCTTTTAAAAGAATCTATCAACATCAATAGTGGTGTCATCAACATGACACATGGTACAAAGCGTATATAGTCAAATACTAATACCTTTGGACTTGCACTTTGAAGTGGATCACCATCATCAAATGTTTGGTGTTCTTTCAAAAATCCATTCTTTAGTAATCTATTAGTGTAGTAAACATTTTACTTACATATTCTATTCATCCTTATCATGACAACTTTCATGATCAAGCTACTATAGCCTATAAGGAAGAATCGCGAGTATAATATCAGTTCCTAAAACCCTTTTGGTAGATTCAGATGCCTAGCATCTCCATCCTTCACAAATTCTCATACAATATGAGAACATGTATTTTGCTAAATTATACTCTATCATAATGCAACCAAATACATTGTTTCAGATATCACAATATCTTTCACACATGATGGTTTCTGAAACAATTTTCAGCTCCAATATAATCTTGATATTAAAACAACTTTTGAATATCAATAATCATGGAGGCAAACATGATACTTTAGATACTAACATTGGAATTCTTACTCTTGATTTAATACAACTTATTAAACTTCATGGAGTAAATAGAGTTTGCTGAAAGTTTGCAATAGGACTTATAAACTTTAAATTGACATTTAAAACAATACGATACCAGTTCGTAAAGTAAATGTCCAGAATTCTATAGTTCTATTATCTCAAATAAAAAACTAAGCATAAGGTAGAAAACGAATGCCAATGACTACAACAAACTATGCAAATTCACTTTGATTCAATTTATGACAAAGTGAGTTCGACTAATCCAAATTAGAACTGAACTCCCACTCAAAAACGACATCCCTCGTGCCTTTTTAGTGATTACATGAACCAAATCCACTACACCAAGTCCGATCATCACGTGAGTCGGTGTAGCTTCAAAGGCGAGCATCTATATGGGCATCATATCAACTATATGACTCATGCTTAACCTTTCGGTCCGTGTTCCGAGGCCATGTCTATACATGCTAGGCTCGCCAAGTAAGAACCTTAGTACTCGCGTGTGTAAAACTGGCTTACACCCGTTGTATGAAAGTGTAGAGTCGAGTACACCCGATCATCACGTGATGTCTCGAAATACGATCCACAAAACGGTGCATACTTAAGGAAGAACACATTTTTATCTTGATGTCTAAAAGAGGGATCATCTTACAATGCTACAGAAAGCGCCAAACTAGCAGTATAAGATGCTAACATCTAATGTGTAAAGTGAGATGATATGGTCCATGCATTTGATCTCTATCACTTGCATCGTGGTATGATCTCTATCATTCCTTTGTGTGTAAGGCCAAGGTCTATGGAACTTACATGTTAAGTGAGTTGTAAGAGTATCTATCATACATCTACTTACAACAATACCATATCAAGACACTAGCCCAGGAACGATCTAAACTAGACGCCTCTAATTTATCAATTGCAAGTTTTACGTGGCTTAGGGCTTTCGGAGATAGAACCGTTCTCACCTACGAACATGAACCACAACGAGGATAACTAAGTTATTAGCAACTCGTTGTAAATTAGATATTGACTATAGTAGGAGAGACAGACACCCGCCAGCCACTTATGCAAAACTAGTTGCATGTCAGTCGTGGAACCGGTCTCATGTACGATGACATGTAAGGTTGGTCCGGGCCGCTTCATCCCACTATGCCACCAATATCCAAAATACATAGAAGATGCAATAACGTGATCATCATCGCCCACATATCAACATATGTGTACTACCCGTGCTAAGCACCTATGCATAGATCAGGCTCTGATACCACTGTTGGGTCCGCAGCATAGAAAACAAAAAATTTCCTACGGTGTGAACTACACACCAAGATCTATCTACTAGGTACAAAGCAACGGGTGGATATACATCCAACGAGAACTTACCCTCGTAGACAACGAGCTTTGTTAACGAGTAGGAACTCGTGGTTGATGTAGTCGTACACTTGCCGATCTCAAGATCGTGATGAAGTCCAGCAGGTCCGGCTCCAGCACGTCCATCAGATCCAGCTCCAGCACCACCAAGTCCAGCACCGCAAAGCAGCGGTGCATCCGTGATCGCACACACGTCTGGTACCCCGACAACCTCCGTCCCTCGCTCCAGCAAAGCAGCGGAAGCAGCAACTCCTTTCCAGATAAAGCCACCGGGAACATGTATCTCGCTAATCCAAGACCATGGAGGAATAATACTAGAGGGGGAGAGAGATCCTTCACAAGGAGGTGTGTGTGAGAAGTGAGGAGGGGGTGGCCTTTTATCGGAGGAGGGGGGCTCCCCTCCTTCATGGCCGGCGCATGGAGGAGGTGACCCTTCACCTCCTCCATTCATGTGGTGGTAACTCCCTCCACATAAATTTGCCTCTTCACATTCTCTTTTAAAGTCTCCACTTTAAATGCATTAAATTTCTCCAAATTTAATGCTCTCTCATTTAATAAAACTCTTTTATTATTTTTATTCAGAATTTTGTTAATTAATTTAATTAACAAACATTCACATAAAACCCCCTGCAACATTTCAATATTACATGCAGAACCAATTTCAGCAATTTCACCCGAAACAGTTTCGGTGTCTATTGAAATAATTCCAGCGCTTTCATAAATCTTTATCTGAAACCTATTTGCTCCAAATGGTGTCGGTATCCCTTAAGTGTGTCATCCTATGGTTCGCGAATAATACAGACATGATCGAGACCCCTCTTAGATCAATAATCAGAAGCGGGACCTGGAGATCCATACTGACTCCTACACATTCAACGATGACTTTTGTGATCGTGAGAACCTTTAACGCTAGTAACTAAATCCCTTTGTCCCGCAATATATTACATGTCCGAGATTCGATCATCGGTATCTCCATACCTAGTTTGATCTCGTTACCGACATGCACTCTTTTCTCGTTCCCGTGATATAACATTCTAGTGATCACATCACTTGCTTGCAAGCTATTTCAATGTGATATCACCGAGAGGGCCCAAAGTATATCTATCTATCATCGGGATGGACAAATCCCACTCTTGATCCATGAGCCTCAACATAACACCTTCGTAGCACTGAACCCACCTTTATAGTCACCCTGTTACGGTGTGATGTTTGATGTTATCAAGATACTCTTCCGGTGTTAGTAATTAACATGATCTCATGGTCTAAGGATAAAGATTACTTCGTATGATGTTATAGCAATATAAACATAATGACTTTGATAGTAATGCTATACTTTGGATGAATGTTCATCACATCATTCCACCAATGGTGTGAACTTGTTATTAACAACATCCAATGTCCATGATCAGGAAACCTTGATCATCTTGTTAATCAACAAGCTAGTCTATAAGAGAGGCATAACTAGGAACCCTTTTTGTTTATTAAACACACATGTATTGATGTTTCCGATCAATACAATTCTAGCATGTAAAATAAACATTTATCATAAACATGGAGTAAGATAATAACCACTTTATTATTGCCTCTCGGGCATATTCCCTTCATGAACTGCTGAAATGGAAGGCAGAGACTGGCTTATCTGACAAGGGATTTGAGAAGTTACTGAAAATAATGAAGCCGAAGCTTCCAAAGGATAACGAGCTGCCCGAGACAACGTACGAAGCAAAGAAGACTATCTGCCCTCTAGGATTAGATGTGGAGAAGATACATGCATGCATTAATGACTGCATCCTGTAGCGCGGTGAGAAGTACGAGAATATGGATAAATGCCCAGTATGCACTTCATGTCGATACAAGATCAGACAAGATGATCCTGGTGATATTGAGGGCGATGACGAGCCCCTCAGGAAGAGGGTTCCTGCTAAGGTTATGTGGTATGCTCCTATAATACCATGGTTGAAACGTCTTTTCAGAAATAAAGAGCATGCCAGGTTGTTGCGATAGCACAAAGAAGAGCATAAGAAAGACGGGAAACTGAGACACCCCACTGATGGGTCGCAGTGGAGAAACATCGAGAGAAAGTACTCGAACTTTGCAGGTGACGCGAGGAACTTATGGTTTGGTCTAAGTACAGACGGCATGAATCCTTTTGGGGAGCAGAGCTGCAGTCACAGCACCTGGCCAGTGACTCTATGTATCTACAACCTTCCTCCTTGGTTGTGCATGAAGCGGAAGTTCATTATGATGCCAGTGCTCATCCAAGGACCGAAGCAACCCGGCAATGACATTGATGTGTACCTAAGGCCATTAGTCGATGAACTTTTGCAGTTGTGGGCAGAACCAGGTGTAAAGGTGTGGGATGAGCACAAACAGGAGCCATTTGACCTACGAGCGTTGTTGTTCATAACCATCAATGATTGGCGTGCTCTTAGTAACATTTCAGGACAGTCAAACAAGGGATACAATGCATGCACACACTGTTTAGATAAGACTAAAGGTACATATTTGGATAAATGTAAGAAGGCTGTGTACCTAGGGTGTCGTAAATTTCTTCCGACCAATCATCAAGTAAGAAAGAAAGGCAAGCATTTCAACGGTGAGGCAGATTACCGGAAGAAGCCTAAGCTCCCTAAAGGTGCTGATGTATTTGGTATGGTGAAGGATCTAGAAGTAATCTTTGGAAAGGGTCCTGGCGGTCAATCTGTTCCGAAAGACCCCATTACCGGACACACGGCCATGTGGAAAAATAAATCTATATTTTGGGAGCTTGAGTATTGGAAAGACCTAGAGGTTTGTTCTTCAATCAACGTGATGCACGTGACGAAGAATCTTTGCATGAACCTGCTAGGCTTCCTGGGCGTGTATGGGAAGACAAAAGATACACCAAAAGCACGGGAGGACCAGCAACGTATCAAAGACCCATACAACAAGCATACTGATAAAGGACGTGAATACTTAAGCAGCTACGCTCTTACCAAAGCGGAGAAGGAAATCTTTTTTGAAGTCCTTTACAGTATCAAGGTCCCGACTGGCTTCTCGTCAAATATAAAGGGAATAATAAATATGGCAGTGAAAAAATTTCAGAACCTGAAGTCTCATGATTGCCACGTGATTATGACACAGTTTCTTCCGGTTGCATTGAGGGGGCTTCTACCGGAAAATGTTTGATTAGCCATTGTGAAGCTATGTGCATTCCTCAATGCAATATCTCAGAAGGTAATCGATCGAGAAAGTCTGGAAAGGCTACAGAAGGATGTGGTCCAATGTCTTGTCAGTTTTGAGTTGGTGTTCCCCCCGTCCTTCTTCAATATTATGACGCATCTCTTAGTTCACCTAGTCGAAGAGATTTCCATTCTCGGTCCTGTATTTCTGCACAATATGTTCCCCTTCGAGAGGTTCATGGGAGTCTTAAAGAAATATGTTCGTAACCATGCTAGGCTAGAAGGAAGCATCTCCAAGGGCTATGGAACAGAGGAGGTCATTAGGTTCTGTGTAGACTTTCTTACTGACCTTAAGCCAATTGGTGTTCCTGAATCACGGTAAGAGGGGAGACTAAGTGGAAAAGGCATGCTAGGAAATAAAGTAATGATATTTAGGGACGGACATTCTTTGAATCAAGCACACTACATAGTTCTACAAAGTTCTACCTTCGTGGCTCCGTATATCGAGGAACACATGAATGTTGTACACTCCAAGTTCCTGGGGAAGGATGACTACTGGATTAAAGAAAATCACATGGAGACTTTTGGCACTTGGTTGCAATTACATCTCATGAATGACACCACTATTGGAGATCAGATCTACTTGTTGGCCACGACACCATCTGCAACTGTATTGACTTTCCAAGGGTACGAGATAAATGGGAATACATTTTACATGATTGCCCAAGATAAAAAGAGCACCAACCAAAATAGTGGTGTCCGCTTTGATGCAACATGCGAGAATGGGAAAAAGGACACATACTATGGTTACATAGAGGAGATATGGGAACTTGACTATGGACCTACTTTTAAGGTCCCTTTGTTTTGGTGCAGTTGGGTCAACATGAATGGAGAAGGGGTAAAGGTAGACCAGCTGTACGGAATGACAACAGTGGATGTCAAGAATCTTGGTTACAGAGACGAACCATTCGTCCTAGCCAATGATGTGGCTCAGGTTTTTTATGTGAAGGACATGTCCTCTAGACCGAAAAAAGAAAAAATAAGGAAACGAATACATCATACGATGAGCCCAGGCGTCACATAGTTCTTTCAGGGAAAAGAAACATCGCGGGAGTCGAGGACAAGACAGACATGTCAGTAGATTATGATAAGTTTGATGAAATTCCGCCCTTCACCGTGAAAACTGACCCAAGCATCCCGTTAAGCAAAGAAGAAGCTCCATGGTTACGGCCTAAGAAGTGATCATAGGCAAGGGATCGACATACGCGATGAAGGACTCATACCCTAAACCCTAAACCCTATGTAAATCTATGTAATGTATGGAAACTTTATGTGATGTATGAAAACTTTATATGAGAACCTCGAACATGATAGGTCATTTTGTGAAGCTCCGCCACGGGAGATTTCCCAACCCTTTCCCCAACACTGTTAGAGGAGATGGAGTCTTTCACGGGCTTGCAGGGAAATTTTTCCGAGGCGGAGCTTCCGAAGATGCCGTAGGGCGTGTGCACCAACGACATCTTCGAGAAGCTCCGCCACGGGAGATTTCCCAACCCTTTCCCCAACACTGTTATAGGAGATGGAGTCTTTCACGGGCTTGTAGGGAAATTTTTCCGAGGCGGAGCTTCCGAAGATGCCGTAGGGCGTGTGCACCAACGACATCTTCGAGAAGCTCCGCCACGGGAGATTTCCCAACCCTTTCCACAACACTGTTAGAGGAGATGGAGTCTTTCACGGGCTTGTAGGGAAATTTTTCTAAGGCGGAGCTTCCGAAGATGTCGTAGGGCGTGTGCACCAACGACATCTTCGAGAAGCTCCGCCACGGGAGATTTCCCAACCCTCCATCCATGGGGATGAAACTCTCTCTACCTATGTTGGCTTGTTGAGCTGCTTGCCATGGCGTATCGATGCTCCTTTTATAGGCACGGCGCCGCTTCTACTTTGTCTTGTTCCTCCGACAGGACATCGTGTGCTACATGCTTTATCTCATCGAGCAGTGCGTCCACCCACACGTCCTTATCCTGCCGACAGCTTTAGTCTCGGTTGTACCCACCAACCGGGACTAAAGGTTACCCACGCGTCCTTATCCCACCGACAACTTTAGTCTCGGTTGCACCCACCAGCCGAGACTAAAGCTTCTTAGCCCGAGGTTGAGCCTCGCTGAACTTGAAGTGGATCTCTGATGAAATAGCATGTTGTGAACCTATAAATGATTTTTTTAAAATTCACAAGCATTATATCATGTACTTGTAGTTCAAATCTTGGCAACCTCCTACCGATTCGGCAGGAATTTGTCTTTTTTATGAGGGATGGACGGAAAGGTTCCAGATACACCGGTTGGGAAATTGTCCATATAAGGTGGTCTAGTATTTTTGAAAAATGGGTTGGTACCAATGCCAAACTTTAATTTGGTGGTTGCTTCGCAGAACACCCCGATTTCGGCACCTCAAAAATGGAAATTGGCTTTTTCGTGCGTCAAAAATGAAAAATTCCTCCAGCAACATCGTAAGCCATCCCAATATGCACATGTGTGCACAATATGGGCACATTATCACAAACTATGCCCTGATTCTAGCTATAACATTGGTGGTTTGACCTAAATGCCATGAAACCTCAAACATGATAGGTCATTTTGTGAAGGATTTTTTATGATGTTTGCAATTTTTCAAGTTCAATATTTTTCCTTGCAACTATGACACATAATATGACACCACGCGAAGGTTTCACATTGTTTGGATCATTTTTGAATTTCTTATGCCCGTTTCAAACTATATTCAAAACGGCGAGCATGAAGCTTCTTAGCCCGGGGCTGAGCCTCGCTGAACTTGAAGTGGATCTCTGATGAAATAGCATGTTGTGAACCTATAAATGATTTTTTTTTAAAATTCACAAGCATTATATCATGTACTTGTAGTTCAAATCTTGGCAACCTCCTACCGATTCGGCAGGAATTTGTCTTTTTCATGAGGGATGGACATAAAGGTTCCAAATACACCGGTTGGGAAATTGTCCATATAAGGTGGTCTAGTATTTTTGAAAAATGGGTTGGTACCAATGCCAAACTTTAATTTGGTGGTTGCTTCACAGAACACCCCGATTTCGGCACCTCAAAAATGGAAATTGGCTTTTTCATGTGTCGAAAAGGAAAACTTCCTCCTGCAACATCGTAAGCCATCCCAAGATGCACATGTGTGCACAATATGGCACATTATCACAAACTATGCCCTGATTCTAGCCATAACATTGGTGGTTTGACCTAAATGCCATGAAACCTCGAACATGATAGGTCATTTTGTGAAGGATTTTTTATGATGTTTGCAATTTTTCAAGTTCAATATTTTTCATTGCAACTATGACACATAATATGACACCACGCGAATATTTCACATTGTTTGGATCATTTTTGAATTTCTTATGCCCGTTTCAAACTATATTCAAAACGGTGGGCATGAAGCTTCTTAGCCCGGGGCTGAGCCTCGCTGAACTTGAAGTGGATCTCTGATGAAATAGCATGTTGTGAACCTATAAATGATTTTTTTAAAAATTCACAAGCATTATATCATGTACTTGTAGTTCAAATCTTAGCAACAGAAAATAGTAAAATTGTATAGTTCAAATAAAAATATTTGAAAACAGAAAATGGTTTTTGATTAGTTATTTAAATAGAAGCACTTTTCCTGTTGAAAGTTTTTTGAAATTCCAAATTATGCAATAAATATTTTGTAATGCAATTTTAATTGAAAATATTAAAATTGTATAGTTCAAATAAAAATATTTGAAAACAGAAAATGGTTTTTGATTAGTTATTTAAATTGAAGCACTTTTCCTGTTAAATAATCATCTTAAATTGAAACATCTTATTAATTAAAGAAGAAAACAAATTTGAAAATGCCGGGAAGACCAAAAGGTTTGCCAAAATCTAAAAAACGGGTCAACGATCCCGGTTCGTCCCACCAACCAGGACCGATGATCCTGGGTGCGCGCGCTGCCATCAACATGCCATTGGTCCCGGTTCGTACCAACAACCGGGACTGTTGATCCTTTGGTCCCGGTTGTTGGGACGAACCGGGACCAATGGTCTGTACTAGATAACTGTTCCCCTCCTTCTTCTTCCCCATTCACTTCACTCGCAAAACGCCTAAGGAAAATCACGCGCGAAGCAAAACGACGTCGTCAGGCTGCCGGATTTTCGAGCCGCCATCGACCGCGCCGCCGTCGCCCTCTTCGCCATCGATCGCGCCGCCCGAGCCCATGCCGCTCCGCCTCCGACCGCGCTACCGCCCGAGCCCCTTCATCTGCTGCCCCTGCCCGCGCCGCCCCCCGCCGGCGCCGCTGCCACCTGAGCCACGACCGCGCCGCCCGAGCCCTCCGCAGGCAGCCCCCCGCCACCGCTGGTAAGCCTCCCCCGGCCGGCCCTTTATTTAATTGGGTTTTTAGTCGGTTTTTAGTTAGGTTTTTAATTAGGTTTTTAGTTAGGTTTTTAGGTTTTTAATTAGGTTTTTAGTTAGGTTTTTAATTAGGTTTTTAGTTAGGTTTTTAATTAGGTTTTTAGTTAGGTTTTTAATTAGGTTTTTAGTTAGGTTTTTAATTAGGTTTTCAGTTAGGTTTTTAGTTAGGTTTTTAATTAGTAATTGCAAAAATATTTATTTATTTAAAAATAATTTAAAAAAGGACTAAAACCGGGAAAATCATAACTAATTCATTTTAAATCAGAAAAATGTGTATAATATATCAAAATATTCAGAAAAATGAGCTCTACCATTTAAAAATGTAAGCATTCATATTCTTACAACTTTTGAACCTTACTTTACATAGAGGAACACCGACACCCCCTAAGTACCATAGGTTCGATTGTTTGTCCATCTAGGGCATTCCAAACCGATTTAGAAAATAAGTACATAGTGTTTTGCATTATTTGCATTATAGTAACTTGTAAATCTTAATTTGCAGATACTATGGATCCAACATAGCCAGATACTATGATTCCAGAATATCAGGAAAACATCCTCCAAGGAATGATCTGCGAAAATGAAGATATCGATATCGATGTCACTAGTGAGTTTCTGAACGATTCCGGTCAGGGAGATGAGTCTCTTAACCGAGGAGACGGCTCCGGTGAGGTAGAAGCCGAAGTCTGGGATAGGGTAGAAGCCGATAAGGGAGAAGGCGACGGCTCCGGCGGAACCTTAAATCTCGCAAACACCCACGAGGTGTATATATGTATTTTTGTAATTAAAATGCTGCTGTCTATATATATACATGCATATATTAACACTCTTTCTTATTTTAGCCCTCCGGATCGAGAACTTCTTCTGTAAGAACGAAACGAGGCCCAACAAAAAAGTTGGATGACACTGTGAGGTATAGGATCGACGTGGTCGGTGTAGATGGCGAACCGCAAGCTCCCGTCGATGTCGAAAGAAAATTTGTCAAGCAATGCAGAGTTCTTGTGAGGGACTACATCCCGATCACCGTTCAAGAATGGAATCGGCCAAGCGGCGGTGGAGTCCCGTATGTCGGCGACACCGCCACAGATAAGCTTTTTGACAAGCTCATGATTAATTTCCTCCTGTCGATGCCAGATGTGAATCCAGATGAGGAGGAGAGAGAGCAAGAATGGAGCTTGTGAAAAGAGTCAAGAAGTTTGCTCTCATCAAGATGGTTGATGCATTCAAGAACTGGAAGAAGAAACTGTACAATAACTTTGTCAAGGTAGAGAAGACTCTGGATTTCACTCAAGGAGGCTATGCTAAGTTAAGACACCAGTGGGAAGATTTTATGAAGTACAAGACATCAGAGAAAGCTAAGGAAAGGTCTAGAATAAATACGGAGAACGCTGCTAAGAAAGTATACCATCATAACATGGGGCCTGCTGGCTACGCCGGTTGCATGCCTAAGTGGGATGCACTTGAGGTCAATTACATAGCTGCCGGGATCAGACCAGAGCCCGCAACATGGACACCACGGGCGAGAAACTGGTTTTACGGCCATGGGGCACGTTGGACAAAGAAGGGAGGGCAATATATAATCAGAAACACAAAGATGATCCCCTACTGCCCATCGATGATATTATAAATGCAGTAGATGATGTTGCAGCGGGACGATTCGATCCCGATAGAGAGAACGACGAGCTCACACACGCCCTTAAAAATCCTGAACACGACGAACGAGCACGAGGCACACCAGGTGTTGGAGATATGCCCAAGAGGCAATAATAAAAGTGGTTATTAGTATATCTTTGTGTTTATGATGAATGTTTACATCCCATGCTATAATTGTATTATAAGGAAACACTGATACATGTGTGTTTTGTAAACATAAAAGAGTCCCTAGTAAGCCTCTTGTGGAACTAGCTTGTTGATTAAATGATGATCATGGTTTCCTGATCATGGACATTGGATGTCATTAATAACAAGGTTATATCATTAGGAGAATGATGTGATGGACACACACCCATAGTAAGGGTAGCATAAGATCAAGTCATTAAGTTCGTATTACTATAAGCTTTCAAATGCATAGTAACCTAATCCTTCGACCATGAGGTTATGTTAATCACCATCACCGGATGGGTACTTTGAGGACATCAAACACCGCTTCATAACTGGGTGGTTATAAAGGTGTCATTGGGTATTCTGAAAGTATGTGTTGAAGCGCATGGACCAAGATTGGGATTTGTCCATCCATATGACGGATAGATATGCTCTGGGCCCTCTCGGTGGAATGTCATCTAGTTAGCTTGCAAGCATGTGACTAGGTCACAAGGGATGGCATAACATGGAACGAGTAAAGAGTACTTATCAGTAACGAGGTAGAACTAGGTATGGAGACACCGACGATCAAACCTCGGATAAGTAGAATATCGCGTGACAAAGGGAATTGGTTTCGTATGTTAATGGTTCTATCGATCACGAAGTCATCGTTGAGTATGTGGGAGCCATTATGGATCTCTAGATCCTGCTGATGGTTATTGATCGGAGAGGTGTCTTCATCATGTCTGCATATTCACGAACCGTAGGGTGACACACTTAAGGTTCGAAGTTGTTTTAAGTAGATATGGAATATGCGTTGGAGACCGAATGTTGTTCGGAGTCTCAGATTGGATCCGGGACATCACGAGGAGATCCGGAATTGTGCGGAGAATGAGATTCATATATTGGGGATCATTTTCTAAGTTAGGAAATGTTCCGGAGTATTTGTATGGGGATTCTAGAAGGTTTCGGAATGTTCTGGAAGGTTCTAGGAGATTTCTTGGAGTTTGCTTGAAAACCAAGAAAGGATCAAGGAGTCCTTGTGGGGCAAGACAAGGAGTCGTGGGGGAGGAGGACTCCTCCCCCCCTCCCAATCCGCCAGCCAAGGAAGGGAGGGGAGTCCTACTAGGACTCCCCCACCCATGGCACCTCCCTCCTTTAAATAGAGGGGTGGGGGCGCCACCCCCTTGCCTCCTCCCCTTCAAGCCCTAGCCGCCGCCTCTCTCCTCCTCCTTCCCTCTGCTCAGGCTTAGGCGAAGCCCTGCAGAATTCTCTACTCCACCACCACCACCACACCGTCGTGCTGCTGGGATTCCGTGGAGAAGATCTACTACCTCCGCTGCTCGCTGGAACAGGGAGAGGAAGGTCTGCTTCGACTCCGCACGTGTGACCGACTGCGGAAGCGCTGCCGGAACGCGACGCCGGAAGGATCGTCCACACGATCTTGAGATCGGCAAGTGATCGACTACATCAACCACGAGATCCAATCTCGTAACGCTTTCGGATCTATGAGGGTTAGTACAGATCTATCTCGTTGCACATGTCTAATAGATTAGATCTTGGCTTTTATCTAGATTAGATCTGGGTTTTGTTCGTTCTTGCGATAGAATTTTTTTGTTTTCCATGCTACGAACCCATCAGTGGTATCAGAGCCGTATCTATGCGTAGATCTGTTGCACGAGTAGAACACAATGGTTTTGTGGGCGTTGGTGCTCGTGCCGTCTTTTGCTTTGTGTACTTTGCATCTTGCGGTATGGTGGGATGAAGCAGCTCGGGCTAACCTTACATATCATCGCACATGAGACTTCCTCCACGCTTGACGTGTAACTTGCTTTGCACAAGTGGCTTTGCGGGTGTCTATCTCTCCCACCATAGTATAGATCCAATCTACACTTTGCACTCGATAGCACTTGTATCAACATTGTGGTTCAGTTTCGTAGGTAAGATTCGTTCTTATTCGAAAGCCCCAAACCACGTAAAACATGCAAAGAAAATTAGAGGCGTCTAACTTGTTTTTGCATGGGTTTTGTGAGGTGATATGGCCATCATGTGATTGTGATTATATTTGATGTATGCAATGATCCATGTTGTAATATGGCAACCGGCAGGAGCCTAATGGTTGTCTTTAATTCTGTTAAGATCTGCGTGTCTATTCATCTTGTAATAGCTTTATTCCAAGTAGTTGTAATAGTTGCTAGTGATGATGGACAACCATGAAGCGACGCCACTGACCTTGACGCAATGCTGGTGATGATGGAGATCATGTCCGTGCTTTGGAGATGGAGATCAAAGGCATACGAAGAAAGGGCCATATCATATCACACTAATTATGAATTGCCTGTGATGTTAATCCTTTATGCATCTTGTATTGCTTAGATCGCGATGGTAGCATTATAAGATGATCCCTCTCACTAAATATCAAGTAATAAAAGTGTTCGTCCTTAGTTAGCACTGTTGCTAAGACTCGTCGTCTCGAAGCATCTCGTGATGATCGGATGTGATAGATTCTACGTGTGCATACAACGGGTGCAAGACAGATTTGCACATGCGGAAACTAAGGTTAATCTTGACGAGCCTAGCATGTACATACATGGTCTCGGAACATGGAATACCGAAAGGTAGAGCATGAATCATATAAGTGATATGATGAACATGAAGATTGTTCGCCGATGAAACTACATCTTCTCTCGTGAAGATCGGACTTGGTGTAGTGGACTTGGTTCGTGTAATCACTAAGACAATGTGAGGGATGTTGTTTTGAGTGGGAGTTCACCTAGTTAATTTAAGAATTAAAATTGAACTCAATTTATCATAAACTTAGTCTAAACTACTTGCAAATTTGTTGTAGATTATGGCGAACCTCTCCATCAATTTCAATGCGTTCCTAGAGAAAGAAAAGCTTAAGAACAATGGAAGCAACTTCACGGACTGGCTCCGTGGTCTGAAGATTATCCTCAGGGCTGGTCAGATGACCTATGTGCTGGTCAGATTATCCTCAGGAAAGTAGAACTCGACGAGGTTATTGAACCTTCTCTCGGAGTTGAGAGTAGCGCAGCACCGGAAGATGTTTTTGTGCCGCCTGCACCAATTGGAGAGGAAGCTCATGATGGTGATCATGAAACTTCAAACGAAGTTACTGCTGAACCTCGCAGGTCAACGAGGGTTCGTACCACTCCTGATTGGTATGACTCTGCCTTGAACGTCATGTTGGTGGACAACACTGATGACCCTGCGACATATGAAGAAGCTATGGTGAGCCTAGATTCCGACAAATGGCTAGAAGCCATGAAATCCAAAATGGGATCCATGTACGAAAACCAAGTATGGATTTTGGTGGACTTACCGGATGGCCGTAAGGCTGTCGAGAACAAATGGATTTTCAAAAGAAAAACAAATGCTGATGGTAATGTTACCATCTATAAGGCTCGACTTGTCGCGAAAGGGTTCTGACAAATTCAAGGAGTTGACTACGATGGGACTTTCTCACCAGCAGCGAAGCTAAAGTCTGTGAGGATTTTGTTAGCAATTGCTACATATTTCGATTATGAGATTTGGCAGATGGGTGTCAAAACGGCATTCCTTAATGGTGACATTGAGGAAGAGTTGTATATGATACAACCCAAGGGTTTTGTCGATCCTAAAGATGTTGACAAGGTATGCAAACTTCAGCGCTCCATTTATGGACTGAAGCAAGCATCCCAGAGTTGGAATCAACGTTTTGATAAAGTAATCAAAAACTTTGGATTTATACAAACTAATGGAGAAGCTTGTATTTACAAGAAAGTGAGTGGGAGCTCTGTAGCATTCCTAGTACTATATGTAGATGACATATTGTTGATTGGGAATGATATAGAACTTCTTAATAGCGTCAAAACCTATTTGAATAATAGTTTTTCAATGAAGGATCTTGGCGAAGCGGCATATATTCTAGGCATCAAGATTTATAGAGATAGATCAAGATGCCTAATAGCGCTTTCACAAAGTACATACTTAGACAAAGTTCTAAAGAAGTTTAGAATGGAAGAGAGCAAGAAAGGGTTCGTGCCCATGTTTTCAGGTAAGACCTTGAGTAAGACTCAAAGTCCGGCTACGGCAGAAGATAGAGAAAAGATGAATAATATTCCCTATGCCTCGGCCATAGGTTCTATCATGTATGCCATGCTGTGTACAAGACCGGATATAGCACATGCTGTTAGTTTGACTAGCAGATATCAAAGTGATCCTAAAATGGAGCACTGGACATCGGTCAAGAATATCCTAAAGTACCTGAATAGGACTAAGGATATGGTTCTTTCTTATGGAGGTGATGAATAGCTTGTTGTAAACGGTTACACTGATGCTAGTTGGAACACCGATCCAGATGACTCGAAGTCACAGTCTGGATACATATTTATTTTGAATGGTGCTGCAGTGAGCTGGAGGAGTGCCAAGCAAAGCGTTGTGGCGAAATCTTCAACTGAATCGGAATACATAGCTGCTTCGGAGGCTGCACAAGAAGCCATATGGATGAAGGAGTTCATTACTAAACTTGGCGTGGTTCCCAGTGCGTTGGACCCGATGGCCATCTACTGTGACAACACAGGTGCCATAGCTAATGCACAGGAGCCAAGGTCACATAGCAAGCTGAAGCACATCAAGCTACGTTTCCATGCTATTCGCGAGTATGTCCGAGATGGTGCCATAAAGATTTGCAAAGTACACACTGATCTGAATGTGGCAGATCCGTTGACTAAACCTCTCCCTAGAGCAAAGCATGACCAACACCAGAACGCCATGGGTGTTAGGTATATTACCATGTAATCTAGATTATTGACTCTAGTGCAAGTGGGAGACTGTTGGAGATATGCCCAAGAGGCAATAATAAAAGTGGTTATTATTATATCTTTGTGTTTATGATGAATGTTTACATACCATGCTATAATTGTATTATAAGGAAACACTAATACATGTGTGTTTTGTACACATAAAAGAGTCCCTAGTAAGCCTCTTGTGGAACTAGCTTGTTGATTAAATGATGATCATGGTTTCCTGATCATGGACATTGGATGTCATTAATAACAAGGTTATATCATTAGGAGAATGATGTGATGGACACACACCCATAGTAAGCGTAGCATAAGATCAAGTCATTAAGTTCGTATTGCTATAAGCTTTCAAATGCATAGTAACCTAATCCTTCGACCATGAGGTTATGTTAATCACCATCACCGGATGGGTACTTTGAGGACATCAAACACCGCTTCGTAACTGGGTGGTTATAAAGGTGTCATTGGGTATTCTGAAAGTATGTGTTGAAGCGCATGGACCAAGATTGGGATTTGTCCATCCATATGACGGATAGATATGCTCTGGGCCCTCTCGGTGGAATGTCATCTAGTTAGCTTGCAAGCATGTGACTAGGTCACAAGGGATGGCATAACATGGAACGAGTAAAGAGTACTTATCAGTAACGAGGTAGAACTAGGTATGGAGATACCGACGATCAAACCTCGGATAAGTAGAATATCGCGTGACAAAGGGAATTGGTTTCGTATGTTAATGGTTCTATCGATCACGAAGTCATCGTTGAGTATGTGGGAGCCATTATGGATCTCTAGATCCCGCTGATGGTTATTGATTGGAGAGGTGTCTTCATCATGTCTGCATATTCACGAACCGTAGGGTGACACACTTAAGGTTCGAAGTTGTTTTAAGTAGATATGGAATATGCGTTGGAGACCGAATGTTGTTCGGAGTCTCGGATTGGATCCGGGACATCACGAGGAGATCCAGAATTGTGCGAAGAATGAGATTCATATATTGGGGATCATTTTCTAAGTTAGGAAATGTTCCGGAGTATTTGTATGGGGATTCTAGAAGGTTTCGGAATGTTCTGGAAGGTTCTAGGAGATTTCTTGGAGTTTGCTTGAAAACCAAGAAAGGATCAAGGAGTCCTTGTGGGGCAAGACAAGGAGTCGTGGGGGAGGAGGACTCCTCCCCCCCTCCCAATCCGCCGGCCAAGGAAGGGAGGGGAGTCCTACTAGGACTCCCCCTCCCATGGCGCCTCCCTCCTTTAAATAGAGGGGTGGGGGCGCCACCCCCTTGCCCCCTCCACTTCAAGCCCTAGCCGCCGCCTCTCTCCTCCTCCTTCCCTCTGCTCAGGCTTAGGCGAAGCCCTGCAGAATTCTCTACTCCACCACCACCACCACACCGTCGTGCTGCTGGGATTCCGTGGAGAAGATCTACTACCTCCGCTGCTCGCTAGAACGGGGAGAGGAAGGTCTGCTTCGACTCCGCACGTGTGACCGACTGCGGAAGCGCTGCCGGAACGCGGCGCCGGAAGGATCGTCCACACGATCTTGAGATCGGCAAGTGATCGACTACATCAACCACGAGATCCAATCTCGTAACGCTTTCGGATCTACGAGGGTTAGTACAGATCTATCTCGTTGCACATGTCTAATAGATTAGATCTTGGCTTTTATCTAGATTAGATCTGGGTTTTGTTCGTTCTTGCGGTAGAATTTTTTTGTTTTCCATGCTACGAACCCATCACCAGGCTCCAAGCCGTGGAAGGTTGCCTTCCCCCCGGAAATGAAGAGATATCCCGATAAAAGCCATCAAAGGATAAAGGAAAAGGAGGCAGCTCAGAAAGCGGCCGCTGCAGACCAGCTGCGTAATGTAGAAGAAGCATTAAAGCGGCACCAAGATCAACTCAACAGACTTAGCCAGCAAGGTACTAGCGGCCAATCTCAGCGGCACGTGGTAGAAGCTGCATTCGAGGGTACCGGCGCCCTATCGAATAAGAAAAGCAGCATCGCTTCCACGCAGCTCCATGATGTTGATGATGATGCACCGACGACATCTCCTCCTAAACGCTACCGAGTGGATGATATCACGGAGACCACAACTTGTGAGTTAAAGGTGCAGGTTATGAACTTAAGGGTGACGGCGGCGGTCGGCATGGCGGTACCAATTGCGCCTAACCCAACTTGGCATTGCAGACCGGTTCCAAAAGGGTACGCTGTCGTCACGGTGGATGAGGTGAAGGAAGATTTTGAGGAGCTGAAGCTAGACCACCCTGCAGGGGAAGATATGGAGCTGACTCAACTAGGAGAAGCCAAAGGGAGGACTATTCTATGGCCAAAGGAGCGCATCATGCTTCCAAATTATGTGCCGCCAAGGCCACCCACTCCTCAGAGCAGCAATCCACCTTCGCCGCTACCTCACCATTCTCCAGCGCAACCGTCGCCTTCACTGCCTCACCACTCAGCGCAACCGTCTCCATCGCGGCCTCAGCCGTCTCCGTCCCCTGAGCCTCAGAGAAAAAAGCAGAAGTATACTAAGAGGGGCAACACCACCAGCAGCAGCAAGAGCACGTTCCGATCACCGAAACATAAGCTATCGCCCCTCCCAAAAGTACCTCATCAGAATATGAAGAAGCTACCTTGCGAGAAGACAGATGAGGAAACTGCTGCGGCCACAGCTGCCCATTATGAAAAGTGGAAGATTGACATGGCTAACAAGAAAAAGCCGATAGAGGCATTCTTCCCGGTCACTGCAGAAGATAAAGCCAAAGTAGCCGCGCTTAAGATTCAGCTTCACCAACCCATAGCGCTCACATCAGACTATAATCGCTCTATTACCAAGTCGGCTGAGGCAAAAGAGCGGAGAGTCGGGAAAGAAGTTGCCCAGCTCGGACAATAGAAAAATCAATCGATCGAACCGCTCAAAGTGTATGATACCAATGAGTGGAGAGCCCAGGAGCGGCATGATCCGAACATTGATCTGGAGTTTTTTCGACTGTACGGAGAAAAGGTCAAATTATATGGATTGTCTATTACTGAGTACATGAGCCGTATGGATGAGTTCAAGGGGTACCAAGAAACATCATACGTGTACCAGTATGGGGCTCCTCTCGTCAAACCCGAGTTAGTCAAAGATCTACCAACAAAAATGCGAAGATTGCATAACTGGTACATCCAAGCCTGTGCTGAATCCAAAAACTGGATCTATGCTGCATATAAACACCACCATTACGGTTATGGAGATGGCTTCTTACTGATCGAATTTCCAGAATTATTTCAGTTTTACCAACAAGACGCCCTCGACAAAACTATCGTCAGTGCCTATTATTTGTAAGTATTATTAATTTCTGTAATTAAGTCTTTCTAGCTCAGCTCATTCATTGCTTGTATAATCTTACTCATCACTATACTAATTATATATGTAGAATGAAGATTCTCGAATGCAACAAAGGACAAATCTATGACCTTGGGTTTGTTGACTGCAATTTCGTTCATGAAGTTACTCTAAAAATAAAACCCAAAGAGACAGAGGATAACTTGGTACAAGCGTTGAAGCATTTCAGCAACAGAAGGGAAATACTATTTCCTTACAATGCTGGGTGAGTGTTACTGTCTTGTACACATTCTATTTTCACTTAGTCGATGTTAAGCGTATAATTGACTCGTGTTATATTTTGTTAGTGTGTCCAACTTCCACTATATTCTGTTAATCATTGTTGTTGACACCGGAGTAGTAAAAGTCCTGGACTTGAAACGCACACCATTAGAAAAGTGGCCGGACATGCAGGAATGCCTCCAGAAGGCTTGGAAACGTTTCACCGCCAAAACTAGGGGTGTTTGGAAGCCAGAGCTTACATTTCAACCATTGACTGTAAGTACTACTTGCTAGATCCACGCATCTCTTTGATTCTAGTTTCAATACCACCATTATCATGTTTGATTATTATTTTGATTGAACTCCGTTCTCGTAAAGTGCTTGAGGCAGGAAGCCGGGAATAATTTATGTGGACACTATGTCTGCGAGTTCATTCGCCAGACGACTAAAGAGAAGGGCGCAGACCGGAACATCAAAAAACTTGAAGTACGATAAACAGTAATCATAACTTTATTTTATTACCACCAATTGTGTTTAGTTTCATTCATATATATTGATCTCCTTCTTTATATTAGATCGAACGGATACGGGGCGGCTTCTATCATAAGAACGTGTGCAAGCAATTCAAGAGGAAATTGCCGGATTCTTGTTAGAACAAGTCATGGATCCGAAAGGAGAATACTATTACCCGCTTCATTTGGAAGGGTGAAGTGTAAAAAAAAGATGTAAATTAGATCAAATTCGTGTGAGAGTATCGTTTGTAATTATAATATGTTTCGACCAAGAAGACGGATGAGACGGTGTATAATATATTTGTGATCATGCATGATGTGTAATATATATATCGTGGTTTCATTATTGCTGTATATATGTAGTACCATTAAATTGATAAAAAAATCCTGCTGCAGCACAAAAATAGCCCGAAAATCCTACCGCGGCACAAAAATAGCCCGAAAATCCTGCCGCGGCACAGAGACCAACGATCCTGGTTCGTGCCAAAAACCAGGACCAATGATCCACCCCCGCCCGTCTCTCGCGCTCCCACGTGGAGACCCATTGGTCCCGGTTTGTTCCATGAATCGGGACCAATGATCCACCCCCTCGTCGCGCGCCCGCCCACGTGGAAGACCCATCGGTCCCGAGTGATTGGTCCCGGTCCCTTATGAACCGGGACTAGAGGCTCTTTTTCCACCAGTGCGTGACCCCCAATGTGACGGTCGCCAACATCAGCTGTACCAGGGAAGCTTCGCTCGTCATCCTTTTGCTCTCTGACTCGTCTCGCAGGATTTACACGGCCCTTCTGGAGAGCGAAAGTTTCGACGGTAAAGAGCATGCATGAGGAAGTAGCTTATAATTTTGTCCGGAATGCGGTCATAGGTGGTATCTTTCCCAATCTCAGTGACAATGGGGTGGAATTGGGTGGCGCGCTTGCTGACTTACACAGTTTGCTGGGCTCTCCCGATGGTGACCCTGCCAAGTTTTTCAGGAGCCGATCTTCCTCAAGGAAGAGGCAACCGTTGTTTTCTAGCAGGATTTGGTCAACATGTGTTGCTTCTCATGAGAACATGTGGAGACTTCGCTATGCCCCCTGTTTGGAACATGAACGTCGAGGTAGGTAGGCTCGTGGCTATGCGGAGCTTCGGCAGATATTCCATCTTCATTGGTTACCGCAGGTGCCTGTATGTTGACGTTGATAAGTTCCCAAGCATCGAGGCAAACTGCGTCTACTACACTGAACATCATTTCGGTTCGTCGGCTCAAATCTGCAAGTGCAACATCAAGGACTACAGACTGGAGTGGATCTCTGAAGCCGCCGAATTCGTCAAACAGGGCAAGCATTTTGTCCTTGCCACCGACCGTCCTTTTACCGTCATCCAGCTTCTCTGCAGCTACACCATCAACATCGCGGATTCTCAACTGGCCTTGGCAGCAGGTGTCATTGGACGCTGAAGAACCTTGTTCCAACTTTGGGGATAGTCATCTCGATAACGGACAGTGCTGTTCTTTTGCTATGTAGAAGTTCCTGTTTTCTCTCTTAGTCTTTTGTTTTGTTAGTTTGGTTATGCCTTGACATGTTCCGGTCAAGAAATAGGCTGATTCTGGGTTAGATAATCTGTGGGGTGGAGCTACTGTTTGTTGTCTTAATTAGGACACCGTATCAATCTAATTTTTATCTATTGTGCGTGATGCTATTTTATGCATGTGTGTCCACTTGTTCTTCTGTTCTAGTCTTGTATTGCTTCTTATTAGTCCAATCTGGTGCTTAATTTCTGGTAGTAGTAAATGTTGGCCCTGCTTTGTACCTCTAAAACTCTCTTTTGTTTTAGACACATACATCTGAAACCGTGAGCACATTTATCCAGTTAGCATATCAACCTCTTTTCTGTGAAAAATCGGTCGATTCACTTGGTAGACGATCGGTGTTTAGTTGTTCATGGGTCAAGATTCTAGCGATGAAGCATATACTACTCCCTCCATCCAGAAATAAGTGACTTGGGTTTGTCTAAATTTGCATGTATCTATACACTAAAATATGTCTAGATACTTGCAAATCTAGACAAATTTAAGTCACTTATTTCTGAATTTGTTTAGCTTTGTACCTCTGAAACTCTCTTTTGTTTTAGTTCTAAATTTAGCTCGGCCATTGAACATATTTTTGTGTCATGTTGTTCTCCTTTGGTTTAATTTGCTTATTTTGCAAGTCATGCAATGGGCAAGAAATAGGTTTTGGATTGCTTACTGGTAGTCTGAAACTGCTGTACATTGCGGCCAGGGCTTAGAACATGGTATGAAAGTAATGCTTCATATATTTTCTCTAATTATCTTGTATAATTTCTGTTACCAACCGAGGATGTCTTTTGCAGTTCATCATTGCTGCGAAGATCTTAAGATGATCTCTGCATGCGTGTGACAAAGTTTTGCTGTTTCTAAAGGGTTTTGTCAGATTCTGTACATATTTTTTCCGGGCAGGTGTTCTACATTTACATAGATTCTGTTTTATGTTTAGAGAATCGTGTGTTGATTGGATCATACCATGAAACAAAGTTGTTTCAATTTGCAAGTGACAATTGTAGTAGATGTGTAACTCATCACTGAACCAGATAACTAGATTTGATACAAGAGCTTAAAATGTCTATAATGCTGTAAGCAGAGAACTGAGTGGAAAGTTACACCGGTGGGTGAGGTGCGATTGAGATCATCAATTTATTCAGTTAGCATATCAACCTCTTTTCTGTAAAAAACCAGTTCATTCACTTGGTAGACGATCAATGTTTAGTTGTTCATGGGTCAAGTGTAAAATTGCTGAAATCATCTAATGTTTGATTCCAGCGATGAAGCATATACTGCTATTTCACAGGTTTGATTTACATACCTCAGTCATGTTATTTGTCTAGCCTTCAATCAGAATAGCCTCTCCACCGGTTCTGAAGATTCTTTTGGCATATCACCGCGATGAAAACAAGGCACGAAGCAGTTGTTTAGCTTTGTATCTCTAAAACTCTCTTTTGTTTTAGACAGATACATCTAAAACTGTGAGCAAATTTCTCAGCTTAATATTCTCTGGTCTTATCATCTCTTTGGAGATCATTGTATGCAGTCGTACCTAGTTACACCCAACAAATCCAGATACAACAAAGAATGCTCGTGCTAAGCTTGACCAGTCCAATTTGCTAGGTAAATGATGGTCTTGAAACTTGCTATGAGAATTGAGGGTAGTCAACCCAACTCATTGGTTGTGTAAACTCTCATTGTCACTCGAAAACATGTTATTTCCTTGCTTGAGTTATTTGAATTCAAGACACTCTCATGTATTCACTCACCTTTTCCTTTCATTTTAGAAGCTATTTGAATGCACGGCACTACCATGAAGGTTCAGGTGGTGGCATCTTTTAAGGTATGTTCGAGCTTCGTCAGCCGGTGCCCAGCATAACATACTGCAGCAGATATAGTGTGTAGAGAGTTTCTGGGTGCTCGCCAGCTTGGTATGCAGCGTCGTCAATCCATCCATCAATTGCTTGTCCCGGATGGGCTTTGTAAATTTCCTTAGTTCTTTCTCCTTCTTTGTTTTTGAGGAATCAAATTGCCTTTAGTTCTTGAACTGGCATCTATATCATGTAAAAGTTCTTTTACTATGTAGTACATTGAGGGGTATAGCTACTTGTGGATTCATCAGCTTCCACTGTAGCAGTAACTAGTTGTTACCCCGCGCCTTGTGGCGGGCATTAGAAATATTTTTCTTGTATGCAAAAAATGACATGAACCAAATCTATGAAAGCAATGTCATGCCATAATACTCCTTTGTATTTTACTGTTATGAAGTGCAAGCATAGAGCTATTTATTGGCTTTGGCTTTGTGTAGCCACGGGTAAAAGACATGAAGAAATATCATTAAAGAACATATACTATAGATACCACGGACATTCAAACTGGTTTTCCAAATTTGTTTCTGTGACTATACTTGAAGATTGTGCATATGGTGTAGTAATACCTGAACTGGAGTTGCATGATAAAGGAATTTCGGTGGGCAATAAGAAGAACCTAGAACCACATAACAACAAATGCATTTCGGTGTCCAACCTCTGAGAAGGATTTGTGTCGGTGGGAGATGGGGAGGCTAATGCATTTTTGTTTGTGGGGTCCTAAAAATGTCCAGGATTATTCGAAAAATGTCCATTTTTTTTGCCATGATTTAATTTTGTTCATAATTTTTGAAAAACATTCACGATTTCTCGAAAAATGTTCCCTTTTAAAAAGAATTCAGCTTTTATATTAAAAATATAAATAAATGTCGAAAATATACAGCAAAAAGGGAAAAGAAAAAAACATAAAATGGACGAAGTGCCTCGTCTGACTCGTGCCGCTTCAGTTCAAGCTCCAGTTTCTTGACCCGGTGCTGTGCTTCGTCCCCCGCATCTGATCCGTGCTTCCGCTGCCTGCTGATCTGGTAAGCAATCTCTCTTTCAGTTCTTCATTCCTTGAGCGACTGTTCCTGTCCTGTTTTTTCTCAATCGCAACCTTGTGGCAGGGAGGATTAGGGTTTGGATTGGATTGGATTTCGCAATCGATTCCGTCCTTTAGATCCAGAATCGACTCGAGCGTGCAGCAATGGCGGCCGCGCCCGCTGAAGTTCCAACGCCGTTGACCACCCCTGATCTTCCACCGGCCAAGAGGAGGAAGAAGGACCCCACTCGTCTTGAAATCTCGCCGGCGGTTCCGGCCGCGGCGGCTGAAGGTTGGTCCTCGCTCCCGGACGACCTCGTCCGCCGCATCGCCGACTCCTTCCTCGCCACCAACGACCTAGACTGCTACGTGAGCTTGCGCGCCGTCTGCCCCAGCTGGCGCGCCGCTACCGACGATCCAAAGAAGGACACCTCCGATGTCCGCTTCCATCCGCAAACATGGATCGTCCTCGATGGCGTCTTCCCGAGCCACGACGACGAGCTACTCCTGCTGAACGTCTCCACAGGGCGCTTCCTCCACAAGAAGCTGCCGCTGCTCCGCGACTACTATGTCGTGGCCACCATTTCCGGCGGCTTCTTCGTCCTGGCCGACAGGAGCCCTCCTCACGCTGTTAGCGTCTTCAACCCCCTCTCCGGCGACATCATCCCTTTTAGGGCGCCCATGCCGCTTGAGGTGGGGGTCGATTTCGTGGCGGACAAACAATCTTTGTTTGGCCTTGTTTTTCTTGGCAACTCTTGCAAGATTTACACCGCCTTTCCAGACAGTGAAGGTTTCATCTCTCGAGACTGTCAGCAAGGAGTTCATAATTTTCTCCTGAAGGCGGTCGTAGGTGGAGCCTACTTACACATCTTTAGGCCAGCATTCGTTCATGCGTTTGCTGAGTTAGCCGATTTGGTGACGTCTCTTCGTGGTGATTTTGTCACGCTTTTCTCCAGCGATCTTCCTGAAGATGCAAACGACATCCAGTGTTTTTTAGTGGATTTGGATATGCATATGGTGCTCTTCATGAAAGTAAACGGAATATTCAATGTCTTCAAGATGAACACTGAGATTGGTAAGCTCGTCAAGCATGTGCCGAGCATTGGCAATTTTGCCATCTTCATTGGTCATCGCAGGTGCCTGTCCGTTGATGCTAATAAGTTCCCAGGCATCGAGGCAAACTGTGTGTACTACACTGAACATCTGGGTTTGTCGGCTCACATCTTTAAGTGCAACATCAAGGATAAGAAAGTGGAGATGATCTCTGAAGCCGCCGAATTCGTGAAGCAGGACAAGCAGTTTATCCTTGTCCCCGACCGTCCTTTCACGATCATCCAGCTTCTCTGCAGCTACACCGTCAACACTCCGGATTCTCAGCTGGCCTTGCAACAGATGTCATAAGTCGCCAAAGAATCCTGTTCCAACTCCAGGAATAGTGATCTCAGTGACTGAGAATGCTATGCTTTTTGCTAAGTAAGTGTTCCTGTTTTCTCATTTAGTCTTTTGTTTTGTTATATGTTGGCTATGCCTTGCGCTGTTCCAGGATAGAAACAAGTTGACTTAGACCTATGGTGGAACTACTGTTTATTGTCTTAATTAGAGATTTTAATCTATTGTGCTTGATGCAGTTTTATGTCGGTCTGTTGACTTGTTCTTATATTTTAGTCTTGTATACTTCTCAGTAATGCCAACGGGGTTTAATTTCTGGCAGTAGTAAATGTTGGCCCAATTTTTGCAAACTTCTGAGTTTAGCTCCTGCACATTGATCATTGAGCATATTACCTTGCCATGTTGATCACTGTAGGCTTTGATAATTTTGCAATGTCATGCACTTGGCAAGGAACTGGTTAAATTTTGTATCTTGTTCAGAGAATCATGCGTTGGTTGGATCATATTATGAAACAAAGTAACTTGCAAGTGAACATTGTAGTAGATGTGTAACTAATCATCAAACCAGATAACTAAATTTGATATGAAAAGCTCAAAATTTCTAATGCTGTAAGCAGGGAACTGAGTATTTAGTGGTTTACTTGGTACATGATTAGATTAGTATTTAGTGGTTCAGGGGTCAAGTGCAAAATTTTCTGCAATCTCCTAACGTTTAATTTAATTCCAGCGGTTCAGCATGTTCTGGTTTTTTAGTTTTGTACCTCTGAAACTCTCTTTCGTTGTAGACAGATACTTCTGAAACTCTGAACAAATTTCTTGGCTAAATATTCGCTGGTCTTATCATCTCTAAGAGATCAGTGTATGCAGTCTTACCTAGTTAAACCCAACAGTTAAGGGGTGTATAGAAACAGAAGCACAAATTCACAAACAACTAAGACCCGTGCTGAGTTTGACCAATCAAAATCGCTAGGTCCTGCCGGTTGTCTTTTGGTAAATGATGAACCTGAAACTTGCTATGAGAATTGAACCTGAAACTGTCATGTTCACCTTTTCTTTTTTATTAAGCTATTTAAATGCAAGGCACTAGCATGAAGGTTCAGGTGCTTGCACCTTTCAAGTTTTTTTTTATTGGACCCGAAACAGGAGGAGCTCCCTTTTGCATTAAATTGAGGGAAAACTGTACAATGGCAAAGGCCAGGAAAACACCAGGGAAACAAGAAAATATTACATCTTGCTAAGTTTGCACCTTTCAAGTATTTCACCTTGACTCTACTGTTGAACCACGAAGCATCTAATGTTATGCTTTGTCAGCTGGTGCCCAGCATAACGTACTGCATCAGATACTGTGTGGAAACATCTGGGTTCTCGCCAGCTTGGTTTGCGACGTCCGTGAGCCATCGATTGCTTGTCGAGGACAGGTTTTTGTAAATTGCCTTAGTTCCTCTTTCTTTTGGAGGAAACAAATTGCCTTTAGTTCTTGACTTGGCATCTACATCACGTGCAAGTTCTTTTACTCTGTAATACATGGATGGCTATAGCTACTCGTCGATTCATCGGCTTCCAGTGTAGCAGTAATTTAGTTTTATCTATCCTCAATGGTGAACAAGAAAGCCCACCCTGGATATGCAAAGACCAGATTCAGACTCTGCATCAAGGTACATGTATGCGGTGATTATTGGCTGTGAATGTGCTACGCTTGAGCATATAACAGTCTCATTTGGTGATCAAGAGAGGTACATTGTTTAGCTAGACAACTGCACACCATTTTGGTATCAAGAATGTTCAGAATGGAACTCCATAGCACTCAATGTCTGCTCTCATTAATAGTGTAAAAATCTTCATGCCAAGCTCTTCTCCAGTTTCAGACAGATTTTCAGGAATCTGCTGTCGAGCTCTTGGATGTGTTCACTAGTCAGTTGAACTCACGCTGTTGAAATGGTTGACGCCCTCTTCGACGAGTCTGGCATGACAGCACGCGCTGAGGACGCTGAGGAAGCTAACCTAATTTGGCCTCACACCGAGGCCTGAGATCAGGCCATAGAACACCTCTGTGGCCCACGTCTGCATCGCCGCACTTGGTGCACATGTCAAGCAGCGCCATTCCTGCCAACGTAGGCATGCTCAGTGCACCCACGTACCGGCGTTCAGACAACAGAGCTCGCCGGCGCGCGTGAAGGCGGAGATCTCTCGGGACTGTTTTTCGATTTCGAGAGGGCCCGCAGTGTCACGGCAGTTGCAGTACAACACTTTGAAATATTGGTACAGCTGAATGGATTAAAGTCCACGCGGTAATAATTTGTTTGTCTACAACAAAAAGATGTGGTATTGTCCTCATGATACTTAGAATATATTTCTCAGTATTCTATACAAATTTATTCGTACGCGTCTAATAATTCTTAGGCGACTACATACATGACAAAATTGTGTGTCTATGGGTCTATATATCAGTCCACCAGAGAAATCCATATGATTTTACAAATTAGTTCATAGAGATCCAAAAATATTTTTCATAATCAAATCAGCAAATTTATACATGCACAACTACTAGTTCTCACCATTAGACATCTTGTCTAATGGCGCAATGGTATCCGAGACCAGTTGGTGAGGTACATGCACAACTACTAGTTCTCACCACGCCTCTATTAAATTCTTCTTCACCTCAAACTGCTATACCCAAGTCTCGGTTTGTTTTCTGAATTATGGATTGAGTTCTTAGGAAGATGTAGGTTACCATTCATAGCAGTTAAGCTTGGCGGGATGGATCGAATGCGCCTGGAGGACCAGGTCGGGGAGGCCTTCGTGGGTGCGCTCATGTTCCACCTGGCAGGCCTGGGTTTCCTGGGGCTCTTCATCCCGGTGACCAGCTTTGATGGCCTGTTCGGATCCTGGTATAAGTTGAATCCTCAGTTAACTGGTAGAAACTTGAAGTTTGTACTGTGCCATTGAGATCATAAATTCATTCAGTTGGCCTATGAATTGTTTTTCTTGAAAACCCAGTTCATTCACTTGGTGGACAATTAGTATTTAGTGGTTCAGGGGTCAAGTGTAAATTGTTGGCAACGACCTACAGTTTAATTCCAAGCGACGAAGCATATAGTACTGCAGTAGTTCTTTAGTTTTGTAGCTGTGAGACTCTCTGTTGTTTACGGATAGCTTCTTATGCAGCTTCTACCTCTGCTGCTGCTGTCTGCTCCAAGTAATTTGGTCTTGTCCGTTTCTCAAGGCAGATCCTGGATATGCTAGTACTGGATTCAGACATGGAGTTTGTTCATACTTACCCATTCACGTGCCAGTGTTCCTGATCTGTTTTTTTGAAATCGATCTGTTCTTTCTTCTTCGTATGCACTACTACTCACTCAGGATCTACAGCGTGTAGTTTCGAGGTACAGTGACTATTGCTTGTGATTTGTGAATGTGCCGTGCTTGATGAGAATATGAATGACAAGCGAGCTAGTACAATGTTGAACTGAACTGCTTGAAAAAATAAATAACAGTCTCATTTGATGAAAAAGGATAACCTGATGGATACGAGAGCCAGTACATTGTTGAACAGTTGCACATCATTTTGGACATCAAGAAAAAGTTGACAATGGAACTCCATAGCACACCATGCTTGTTCTCTATAAGAATCTGTGTTCCTAGTTCTTCTCAAAGTTCAGCGACGTTTCAGGAATGTACCGTCGAGCTCTTTGATGTGTTCACTAGTTGGTGGAAACATACAGTTACAAGGTTCTTTAGTGAGAAAGATAAATGCAGTCAGCTAAAAAGAAATCATATGCTGGAGGGTTTGTCGTAAATCTTGTCGACATTGCGGCCAGGTATCTTGTCCATGTTGCTTCTCTGCCTTCTCACCTAAGCTGTGTTGGACATGTATTGGGACCTTGTCACCTTGGTGTCGACCTTCTCGGTCATCGGCGTGCAAGTGCTCGGCAAGTATGGTGGGCCTGTTGGAATAATATCCTATTTGGAACGTGTTTGGTTCAAAGATTTCAGCCCGGTACCTGATTACAGCGGTATTACAAACCGTTACTTGTGTTTGGTAGTCGGTCCCCGTAAACAAGTACCACGTAAACGAATCCCACCCCTGTTTACGGATGATTCCGCTCGCCCCCCCTCCGGAAACGATTCGTGTTACCGGAGCGGAGCTCTCCCTGTAGCGGCGTCTTGCCCAGTCCACCGCCGAGATCAGCCTTTTCTCCCAGTTCACCGCTGAGATCAGCCCTTTCTCCCTCGATTCTGTTCCATGGACCTTCTCCCGCGAGGACAAGCGTGTCTTCCACCCCAATCGCCTCACGAGCTTGTCTTCTCCCTCTCCCGGATCCCCTACTCCCAATCTTCTTCGTCGACACTCCTCCGGCGAGGAGCAGCATAACCGCAGGAATTTTTCACCAATCCAAGACTCGGAATCCTCGTCGTGAGCACCCCGTGAAGGGAGGAGCTGCCGGCAGCCGCTGTCCCAGTCTGTACGGGCTCTTTGTACAGTTTTCAAGCCGCTGTTCTCTTCAATCGGGATCTTGCTCATCTTTGTCAAGTTCTACGGAATCTGATTTGGTCTTTGATTGGTCACAGGATAGATTGGCAGTCAAATTTGTCTAGATCCGGTCGAATTTTGATTATTTTCACAGATTTTTTGGTAGTTGATTTCCGGGTATTTTTGGCTGCGTCGTCTCCAGCATATTGAAAAACTTTGGAATCTGATTACAGTTGTTGAACCAAACAGTTTTTGGTTTTTCCCCATTCCGTTAACGGTGCCAGTGTAATCTGATTACGTTTACGTTTACATTACCGTTTCCGAAACAAACACCTTCTTGGTGGACCTACATGGAATACATATATTACGGCTATCGTATAAGTTGGGACATAATTAAGTGATCGACTTATATGTGTGGAGCAACGATAGTGCCTCCTTGAGCTCGCTGGCCCGTGCGAAGGCAGAGACCACCGTTTTCCATGAGGCCACGTTCCTGGCCAGCCGACATTTGTAGTCAGTACATATCCACCACCCCCTTGCACGTCACGACGTGGTGAGTGACACCTAATTTGAAAATAGGGACCTAAAAATGTATTCACCACGTGGTAACAAATTTGTTCCTTTTTTCTAATATATGTACGCCCGTGGGCATACATTACTTGTATTTATAACTAGAACAATACACAGATGATACACATACAAGTAACAGAAAACAAGGAGAAAACAAATGGTTGAACAGCTGCAAACGCGCCCTCCCCGCAACTACTAACGACCCAAATCCTTCGCCATCACTGCAGAAGAAGAAGATCATCAACATCCGGTCCACACTTTGGCATTGAAGAAACCCCTAGCCATAAGGCGCCAATGAACCGCAATAACCACCAGTCCTGTAAGATTGGATCTAGCCTGCCACTAAAGGAACATCATCCGGAGGAGCCCTCCAAGCATCTTCAACGCCGTATCCGGGGCTAGCGCCACCCCGCCTATCAAGCAGTCGAATCCTCCACCATCCACCATAAATCAGTAGCAATCCGCACCGCCGCACTCCAAAACCGCCAGGACCAGATCGGCGGCAAAATAAACACCACACAAAGCCGGAGCACACGCCAGGCGAAGACACAATCCCACAAGCCTCTCGATGCCATAAACGTCACCGAGATGAAGTTGAAGCCGTGGAACCATTATTCAATGTAGCGCATCCACAACCATCTGAGATGCGCCACCACGACACCACAAAAATGCTAACTTTAGGGATCTCGATGAACGCCGAGCGTAGGTCCTGGATCTCCACCCCCACCCGCCTGCGTGAGCGGGGTCGGGGGAGGTGAGGACCCGTCGATCACCGGTGGGAGGGAGGCGGCGGCTAGGGTTTTTTGGAGACGAGGACTAATTTGTTCCTTTTCTATTAGTAGATGAGCAAATTAGTACCACAAGAAGAAGTGGGTAGTTATGGTGTAAAAAAAGAAAGTGGGTAGTTCGACATAATTGCATATGACAGGAGTTTGACAAAATTTGATGAAATATGACAGAATTTGACATACTCCCTCCGTCTCAAAATAGATGTCGCATATTTGTGAAATTTTGGATGAATCTAGATGCTATTTAGTATATTTATCCGAATTTTGAAAACTTGCGACGTCTATTTTAGGGAGGGAGTAGTTTTTTATGCCCAAACAAATATGCGTTGTTTTGGCTAATCCTGTCCTACCAAACGGGTCCAACTTTTTTTTTCTAGGGCAACTTGTCAGTTGGAGAAATAATAGAACGAGATAAAAAATCCCTTCCGTACGTGACCCTTCCTAAAGCACGGCGGTTTAGGGCTTTGGACTGGATTGTGTAATCGATTCCGTCATTGAGATCCAGAACCAACTCGAGCGGCAGCAATGGCGGCCGCACCCGCTGAAGTTCTTCCGCCTGTGAAAAGGAGAAAGCGGGATACAAGTTGTGTGGAAATCTCGACGGTGTTTCCGGCCATGGAGACAGCATCAGGCAGGCCCTCGCTGGTGTTTCCGACGACCACGGAGGAGACTGCAGGCTGGTGCTCACTCCCGGACGACCTCGTCCGCCGCATCGCCGACTCCTTGCTCATCACCAACGACATCGACTGCTACACAGACTTCCGCGCCGTATGTTCCAGCTGGCGTGCCGCCACCGACGACCCTAAGATTATTAGCACCTCCGATCCCAGGTTCCGTCCGCGAACATGGATCGTCCTCGATGAGGTCTTCCAGCAGGCGGGTGATGATAGACGACGGATTATCCTGTTGTTGAACACGGCCACCGGTCGATTCCTCGGAAAGAAGCTCCCGCTGCCGCTGGACTACTACGTCGTCGCCACCACTTCCGGCGGCTCCTTGGTCCTGGCAGATAGGAGCCCTCCTCACGCCGCTCGTGTGTTCAACCCTCTTACCGGCCATATGGTCCGTTTGAAGGCGCCTGTACCCCCAGAGGTGGGGGTCGCCCTCGTCGGCTCATGCGACAAAACATCATCGCTTGCCCTCGTTTTGCTCGGCGTCTCATCTTGCAATATTTACGCGGCCGATCCGGACAGCGAAGCTTTCGTCTCTCAAGGCAATCACCAAGGAGTTTACAAGTTTTTCCGGAAGGCGGTCGTAGGTGGTGCCTACCCACACCTCAATAGGCCGGCGTTTAATGGTGCGTTTCATGAGTTATGCAATCTGCTGCTCTCTCCTCCTGTTGGTGATTTTGTCAAGTTTTTCTCCAGTGATCCTCCTGAAGATGCAAACGACATCCGGTGTTTCCTAGTGAGTTTGTCTATATATTTGGTGCTCATCGTTAGAACGCACGAAACCCTCTACGTGTTCAACATGAACACCGAGATAGGTAGGATTGAGCACGTGGTGAGCATCGCCGAATGTGCCATCTTCATTGGTCACCATAGGTGCATGCCCGTCAATGCTGATGTGTTCCCAGGCATCGAGGCAAACTGCGTCTACTATACTGAACATCTCGGTTCGTCGTCTCACATCTGCAAGTACAACATCAAGGACAAGAAAGTAGAGAGGATCTCTGAAGCCGCAGAATTCGTGAAGCAGGACAAGAAGTTTGTCCTCGTCGCCGACCGTCCTTTCACCATCATCCAGCTTCTCTGCAGCTACACCATCAACATCCCGGATTCTCAGCTGGCCTTGCAACAGATTTCGTAATAAGGCGCCAAAGAATCTTGCTCCAACTTTGGGCATAGTGATCTAGATATATGACAGTGATGTTCTCTTGCTAAGTAACTGTTCCTGTTTTCTCTCTAGAATTATGCTTTGTTATTTTCTTGGATGTACCTTGATGTGTTACTGACAAGAAACAGGTTGATTCTAGGTGTAACGACTGTTTGTTGGCTTAATTAGGACATCGTATTAACCTGAGATTTTAGTCTATTGTGCTTGATGATATTTTTATATATGTGTGTCCACTTGCTCTTCTCTTCTAGTCTTGTCTTCATAGTAATCAAGTCTGGTGCTTAATTTCTGGCACTAGTAAAAGTTCGCCCAGTTTTTGCAACTTCTGAATTTAGCTCTTGCACTTGGATCATGGAACATAGTTCTGTGACATGTTGTTCTCCTTAGGCTTAATTATATCATTTTGCAAGTCATGAGCAGGCAAGAAATACTGAAATAGGTTTTGAATTTGCTTACCGGCGGTCCGTGGAACCGTTGTACATTGCGGACAGGCTTACAACAGAGTATGGAAGTAATGTTTAGTACTGTATATTTTTCTAATGCTCCCTGGCGTCTAAGCTTCAATTCCTTTTACTAGTTGCATTTATTGGGATTACTGAAGGAAGACAATTTGTAGCAAGACAGCTGTTAAGAATTGAGGATGTGCTTTGCAATTCATCATTCCTGCAATGAATTTAAAATGTTTTCTGCATAGATATTCTTTACCTATTTTTGGTGGGAAGGTGTTGTACCTCTGATAGATTGTATCCTGTTTAGAGAATACATGTGTTGATTGGGTCATAGTAAGATACAAAATTGTTTCAAATGAATGTTGTAATGAAGGTGTAACTGATCACCGAACCATAGGACTAGACTTGTTATCAAGAGCTCAAGATGTCCTATTAATGCTGCAATTGTAAGTGGAGAGCAGTAGCAGGAAGTAACATGGACCAGTGGGTGAACTATTGATTAGCAATAGCATGCACATGTACAACTATTAGTTCTCAACGTACCTCTATAAATTCTTTTTCACCTCAAACTGTCACTCTCTCCTCTCAAAATAGATGTCGGGAAATTTTCAAAATTTTGATGTATCTATATACTAAATAGTGTCTAAATACATTTAAGTTTAAACAAACTTGCGGCATTTATTTTGAGACGGAGAGAGTATGTTGAAGTATGATCCAAATTCAATAAAGGAGGCTCACTTCTGACGGGGAACGCCAGATCCCACGCGTGATCGGGCGAGGGAGGCACTCTGGCATCGCTTGCCTCTTTGTGCCTCGCCTTGGATGTTTCGCCAACCGAAGGTACTAGTGGAGCGAGTGGGTGGTTGGCGGTGGCGAACGATTGGGCAACCTCGGCTATAGTGGACAGGTAGACACGACTTTGGTTTTGGTAAACTCCGGGTGAAAACACATCATCGACCTAGCTCGATTGTGCCAGCGATGGCGGCGCTCTCGGTCGTCGTTCCCCTCCTTGGAGGCATCGATGTGGTGCCCTTCACCTCCCGCGTCCATGGTTGACCAGTTCATCTTGTCGGTGTTGTTCGTTTCTCATCAAGGGCTAGGCGGCGCGTAGCCTGGAGCTGATGTGGACAAGGGAGTGGTGGCTCCGGTCCGCCATGTTGCATTGAAGTGTTTTGAGTGTTGACTTTGGTAGCTTGGGCGACTTTGCCGCCGACTCGTGTGGGGGCGAAGTCTCAGGGCCGACGTGCGGTATTTCGATTTGTATAGGTTTTTGGCCGGTTTTCTTATAAATTGTCCAACTCTTTTTTACTTAATCTATGGAAATCCAGTGTCTAGGTTAAAAAAAATACAATCACCCAAAATCTAAGTATTTTTTAACAAATCTAACCCGTAGCCAAAACTAATTCCTCGTCTAACCGCTTAGCAAAATTATTTCAAAATCTGATCCTAGGGTCGGCGACATTTAAAATGAAACCGAACTTGTGCATATCGGCGCTAACACGGAGCAGGGAAACGGCCTAGGGGGCGGCGCCAAGTAATATGTGATATGGCGCCGACCTCCTTCCCTGTTGCTTCGTGTTACGTGTTACGACATGTACTAGTTCGGCTCTATTTTAGATGGCACCGAACCTAGGGGTTAGATTCCGAAATAATTTTGCCAAGAGGTTAGACAAGGAGTTTGTTTTGACAACTAGTCAGATTTGTCAAAAGAAAAAAATACAAAATCTAACCGGTTCAGGCCTTCTTTTTTGCTAGAATTACCTCGGTGGCAGGCAGTCCATCACACGGGCTAAGCCCATGCCCAGCCCGTTCAAGGAGCTGGGGCTAAGCCCAGCCCGTTGTTTCCGTGAAAGAGAAAGAGACACCTGACCTACGCCGCCGCCGTCACCGTCGCTACCACAATGCTTTGCTCTAGGACGGAATCGAGCTCCCAGCTTGCGACCATGGCGGAGGCCGCAGGTGCAGCAGTACCGGCGCCTCTCCACCGCGGCCTTCCGGATGAGATCGTGGTATGGGAGATCCTCGTCCGGCTGCCCCGCAAAGCCATCCTCCGCTGCCGCGCCGTCTGTCCTGCCTGGCGCCGCGCCACCTCCACCCGCGATTTCCTCCTCGCCCACCACGGCCGACAGCCCACCTTCCCTCTCTTCTACGCCTACGAAAAGGGCGACGAAGGCAGAAACACCATCCTAGACATCATCCCCTTGGGCCACCGGGCAGCGCTCACCACCGACGACCAGCTGCCGCCCGCCGCGCGACTTGGCACCGCCTTTTTCTATATGGAGGCCTCCTGCGACGGCCTCCTCGTCCTCTCCATGAACTACAGACGCTTCTGTATCTGCAACCCGGCTACTCGTCAGTATGCTCCCCTCCCGCTGCTTCATGACTTCAGTATCTTGGGAATGTACCTGCACAGCCCTACCGGCAGGTACCGACTACTGCTGAACAAACTGACGGACTTGATTCAACATGAAGACCTACCTACCGCTGAATATCCCTGCCACGTCTTCACAATAGGCTCCGGCGAGCTGCCAAGGCGCATAGGATGCCCTGATGCTGAGACATTATTGATATACACCAGAGTATCTCTCATGTTACATGGTAGCTTGCATTGGTCCAAAGGCCAAATGATAATAGTATTCGACACTACAGCCGAGTCGTTCCGGCAGATGCACCCTCCGATTGTTTCTGGCGACCATGACCTGTTTGAGATTGATGGCAAGCTTGGCATGTACAGCCTTAATGATGAAGCGACGATCATGGCTATCTGGGTGATGCAGGATTACCAAGGCGAGGTCTGGGCCTTCAAGCACCGGGTTGAATTGCCGGTTGCAGAGGTCACGGCGCAATTTGAAGAGTTTGACAATCATTTGAACATAGTGGTCGAGTCTTTGGATGGTGATATGCTCGTGCTGGTCAGATTTGGGAACTATCTGCTTCAGGTTGACATCAATGGCAAGTTGGTTGCCAGTTTCCATCGCAGATGTCGCAGATGTCTTGGTCTTACTCAACTTCGCCTCAAACAAACTCTTGTTTCGCATAGCTTCTTCCCAACACTAGAGGGATATGTTGTCAACGCTTCGCCTTTCATATGACAACTATTGAGTGAGGTGGTGATTCTGAATGCCCTTAGTATCCTCTCGATCTGCAGTGTGTGTACTGGGTCCACTATGAGCTGGATTGTTTCTTTGTTGATGCATATGAGGTTATGATCACAATATCTGACTGGCCAACTAATCTACCTCATGTATTTGTTTTCTTAAACTGGAGAAGTGACTTTGATTTCTGGGAGATTGTCTAGTGGTCGTCTCAATGCTCAATATATATCAATCTACTTGTGTTTCTTGTTTCTGTGTTTTGTTCTAGTGGAAGATGATGTGTGGAAAATTGTCGAATTTGTTGACTTGAAAGTTTTACCTGATTCATAGAATAACTTGGAGCACTTCTCCCAACTTAGATTGCACCATAGTTTCTTCATGAATCCATTGCATCCCAAGCTCATCACATGGCAAGGTTCCAGACAATTCAGGCATGCTTATATTTATCTCCTTGATTGTACTCGGCAGTTATATTTATCTTCTTCAGACAGAGTTTAGATAGGAAATCAGCACCCATGTATAAATTACTAGTTGGGCTTTGACAGTAAGTATGATATATCCATGCTTGCCTGTAATGTTAAATGTTATTCTTCCTGGAGACCAGCCTCTCTGCCTAAATATTTTGGATAAGTATACCATCATCCTGCACTCTGGCACTCTTTCTTTTTTATCCAGAACAGGGGCCTTCAGTTACATCTCCAGGCGTAGTGTTTTTGGGACTGCCTGCATTGCCTTCTCAGTCTGCACCTTTGTACTAGTTGGTGTACTTGGGAGGGAGAGTGGATCTGATTTAGCTAACCCATTATGAGCTCGGAAGAATTGGTGATCCTGAGGGTTAACCCTTCCATAGAACTTTGTGCCTGTTTGTTGGTGCCCTCTTCTAACTCCCCTTCCTCACAGAGCTGTACAATGCAGAAAAATGCACCTTATCATCCTCATCCACTTCATAAGTTTGTTAGTGAAGTTTCACCTGTAGCCTGTTGCCTGCTCTACAAGTTTGACACATCCACCTCTCCATTTTGTATGGCATATCAAACATTGTTGCTTTTCTATCTACTGTTTTCTCAGCAGTTTTGGATTTTTCACGAAACATGAGATCTGGAAACAGTATGGACTCATTTACATGTGAGAGTTTCACGAAACTTGAGATCTGGAAACAATATGGAACCATTTACATGTGAGAGTTTTCTTTTATTGAATTTCTGTGAGTGCAATATGTTTTTTGAAAAGGGAGAAAGTGCTCCTGAAAATCGTTGGGGGTTTTCAGTCTTACCTACTAGTAATGTTATTTCAGTGACAGAATGCAAATCAACCAACATAATATGTCGCTGCTGTAGGGTGTCAAGCGGGGCGGGTTGCGCGGCATAACTTTTTCACTAATCCTTCTCTAATTTTACTAACTTTCGAGACCCATTTTTGCCTATATTTTGCTTCGCGGGTCGTTATGCGGGTGCCGCTTGCCATCCTACGCTGTTGTGTCTAGATGGGCTTTGTAGATTTAGTTGTTTACTAGTTTTTGCTGGACAGGTGGTTTACTGTTATATACACTGTATGCTTTTCCGAGGATACATAGATTAGAACCATACCATGAAACTAATTGGTTTACACAATTTTTACTTTTGCATACACTTTATTTTGTTTAATGTGTACTACTGTGTCAGACTACGGTTGCATATTTAACCCGTACTGTTGTGCTTCACCTTAAGATCTACATACTATTGTCTTGCTGGTGCCTTGATTAACAAGGTAATGGTTGATAATATTATATGCTGCTACACGAAAAACAGTGCTTATAATGTACAAATATCCCTCCCTTTACTTCTTTTACTTTTGAGAGGAGAAGTGATAGAGATTAGAGATAGATGATTTTTAATGAACCAACCAACTACAAGATTATCACACTCTGCCGGTGTGGAATAACTCAATTATGTTTGATAAACTTAATTATATTGCGGTTGATGGAAAAAAAAAGACCACGATTAAGAATTTGAAATAAAAAACGCATGATCTAAAAAGTGATAATAAAAGTTCAGAGGTATGCTAGAAATTAGAATTGTACTTGGAAATAGCAGTGCGTAGCTTATATGCCAACAGTAGCTTTGAAACTGTTGACTAGTTTATAAAGTTTTAATCTTGGCATGCTAGATCTCACACATTCCGGCATTCCCCAATTTCTTCCCCATGTAGAAGATTGTTAGTTTTCATGATCGAGCTAGCTGATTTACTGTTGTCATGGCAGATAAAATTAATTTTGTCTCTGTAGTCACCTTGTAGCTTATGTAAAACTAAGTTTTGATTAAATTGTTCGGAGTTTGTCCAAGGATGCAACCTGTAACCTTTTTCCAGGTTTTCCCTGTAGGCAGAAATTATTACCGATTTAGTACTTGCGGTCTCTGTTTGTGGAGAAAGGGTGTAGCAGGGCATGTCAATGTGAGGATAGTAAGCTTGTAATATCGGCCTCACACGGTGTCAGTGTTTGATTCAAATTCGATCAGTCTGTTTCATCTGATTTTCACTTGGAATCACTCGATGAATACATCTAGTTTCATTGTTTGGGTGAAAATATCGTACAGAGACCAACTGACGTTTCTACACTCTTCTATTCGGTCCCCTCTGATATTTATTGTTACTTTACATTTTTATCCCTAACTATTTTCCTATTTACACTCAAGTACTACTTACAACACTCCCCCTCAAGATGGACCAAATGCATCATGAAGCCCCATCTTGCTACATAAGTTAGAAAACACTTTTTCTGATAAACCCTTAGTCAATAGATCAGCAAGTTGATCGGAAGAACTCACATATGGCATGCAGATGATTCCCAAGTCCAACTTCTCCTTGATAAAATGTCTATCAATCTCTATATGTTTGGTTCTTCCATGCTGCACAGGATTATGAGCAATATCAAGCGCGGCTTTATTATCACAGTACAATAACATGGGTTTCTCTCTAAATAAACCCAACTCCATTAATAAGATTTTCAACCAAAGAACTTCACATACCCCTTGCGCCATAGCTCGGAACTCTGCTTCGGCTGTAGATCTAGCCACCACATTTTGCTTCTTGCTGCGCCAGGTCACAAGATTGCCTCCAACGAAAGTGCAATACCCAGAGGTTGATCTCCTATCATCTACTGAACCTTCCCAATCTGCATCAGTGTAGCACTCAACTTGTAAATTTCCATTTGATGTATATAATAAGCCTCTACCAGGACATCCCTTGAGATACCGAATTATCCTCATTACAGCATCCAAATGGTGACTTCTAGGCTCATGCATAAATTGACTCACAACGCTTACTGCAAATGCTATATCAGGGCGTGTGTGGGATAAATAAATTAAGCGGCCAACCAATCTCTGGTACTGCTCTCTATCTATAGGATCCCCCTTCCTTTGTAAGGCGATGATTGGTTTCAATTGGAGAGGAAGCTGGACGACACCCAATCATTCTAGTTTCAGATAACAAGTCTAGGATGTACTTTCTCTGAGAGAGGTATATACCTTTTGCACTTCGAGACACTTCAATTCCTAGGAAATACCTCAGTAATCCAAGGTCTTTAACTTCAAATTCTTTTGCCAGTTGCTGCTTTAACTTCTCTATTTCCTTATTATCATTTCCTGTGATAATAATGTCATCAACATAGACAATTAAAATAGTTACTATGTCACCACTGCGCTTATAAAACATAGTATGATCAGCATTACTCTGTTTATAGTTCATTTGAATTATAGCCCTACAAAAACGATCAAACCATGCACGAGGGGACTGTTTTAAACCATATAAGGACCGATGCAATCTTAACACTTTTCCTTCAGTTTCAGTTGTACCAAATCCAGGAGGTAATGTATACTTCTTCACGAAGATCTCCATGAAGAAAAGCATTTTTAACATCTAATTGATGTAAATTCCAGCCCAGGTTAGATGCACAAGATATCAAAGTCCGTATAATATTTATTTTTGCTACAGGTGCAAATGTTTCTTCATAATCAATCCCATACGTCTGCGAGTAACCTTTGGCCACCAAACGAGCCTTAAATCGTTCTACCTTCCCCCCAGAGTTATGTTTAACCGTGTAAACCCACTTGCATCCTACGGCCTCCTTACCACTTGGCAACTCTACCAATTCCTATGTTTTATTTTTCTTTAGGGCATTCATTTCTTCTAGCATGGCTGCCCTCCATTTTGGATCCTTTATAGCATCCTCCCAGTTTGCAAGAATAATACTAGAGTCTAATGATGCAATGAATCCTTTAAATGATGGACTGCACTTTTCGTATGAAATGAACTTAGCCATATCATGTTTATATCCCACACAATCTTTAAGTCGTGCCGGAATTTCAGTACGTCTAACAGGCTTTCTCAATGCTATTGGACTTTCAACTATTGGAGCATTTGATGTTATTACAGGGTTTATGGTATCTTCTTCCGTAGTGTCAAGGATGGACTCCCCTGGTACATGAGGGCCTTTTGGAACAGTTGTATGGTCAATATCATCTTGAGCTACATTATGGTGCACCATATCACAAGGTATATTAGATGTCTCCGGTTCTGTTCCTTGTTGAGGTACTGGAGTATCACATACCTCATTTGTAGTTGAGTGTATGTCTTCTTTATTCATACTTGTATTCTTCTCCCCCTCTGCTACATCATTAGGTCGTGATATATCCACCATAGGAATCAAAACGGAGCCACTGGAAACAGAATCCTTGTTAGAGATCTCCCCTTGGCTATTAACAGTATAAGTAGGGTTAACATGTGAAGAATAGAAAGGTTCCTTCTCATCAAACGTCACGTCCATGCTAACGAAAAACCTTTTCTCGGTAGGACTCTAGCACCGATATCCCTTCTGGGTTGGAGAATAACCCACAAAGATACACTTAACTGCTCGTGGATCAAGCTTTCCTGCTGTAATCATGAACAAAACAAGTGCAACCAAATATCTTTGGAGGCACTATAAAGGAATTAACACCACTCAGGCACTCAATTGGAGATTTATAATTGAGAATCCGTGATGGCATACGATTAATTAAATAAGCTGCTGTTTTAACAGCTTCACCCACAGAAACTTTGGTACATTCATCTTAAACATAAGAGATCGGGCTACCTCAAGTAGATGTCTATTTTTCCGCTCCGCAACTCCATTTTGTTCTGATGTGTCGACACATGTGGTTTGATGTAAAATGCCATGGGAGGACAAGAAGTCATTAAAATCCTGGTTGACATATTCAGTGCCATTATCTGTCCTAAATATTTTCATGCTTGCATTGTACTGGTTGCTCACCAAGGTATAGAAATTTTTAAAAGCAGATAAAACTTCAGATTTTTGCTTAAGGAGATACAACAAGGTGCATCTACTGAACCCATCAATAAATGTCACATACCATCGCTCTCCTAATAGAGAGGTTACCTTTGAAGGTCCCCAAACATCAGAGTGCACTACTTCAAAAGGATTTTTACACCTTTCACCACTACTAGGATAATTAGCTCTTGTGTGTTTAGCTAGCTCACACACCTCACAAAAGAGTTCCTCTTTGCAACATGATTCAAAATAAGAAGGAAACATACGACCTAGAGACTGGAAGGATAGGTGCCCTAGTCGATAATGGAGTAACAAAAGCTCATCTGTAGTCGTGGAACTTCTTGTGCTGAGTGCGGCTGGAAGTGGTGTGTGGTCGAGGTAATACAAGCCATCATGTTCAGTTCCAGTCCCAAGTATCCTTCCTGACTTCAGATCCTGAAATACACAGAATTTTGGCTCAAACCAAGCTCCACAATTCAAAGACTTTGTAATGGAACTGACTGATAATAAATTCTCAGGAAAGTTGGGAACATGTAATACGGGACTCAAGGGTAAAGATGATGCACAATTGACCGTCCCACAACCCATTATGGGAGCTAAAGATCCATCAGCAATACGAACTCGATCTCTTCCCGATCGAGGTGTATATGATGAAAAGTACCTTGGTGAGCCTGTCATATGGTTTGTAGCACCAGAATCAATGATCCATGGAGTATTTAAATGGTTCTCACCTTGTGTGCCACTTGAGCTAGACGCTTCATGTGGTGCTTTTGCACTTGCTGACATGAGTTTAGCCTTGAATTCTTCAAGACCTTCTAAGGTAATTTGTGATAATCCTTCTGCAGAGGATGTGAAGTGAGCCCTGTCTTGCTTCTTCTCATGGTTGTTGGCCATGTAGTACTTATTAGTCTGTCTCTTCTGCCAATTAGGAGGATAACCGACCAAGTCAAAACAATCTTTCCTCAAATGACCTGGTTTCTTGCAATAATCACACACGCCTCTGCTCCTCTTTTTGTGATCAAACCTAGTAGCATTAGCTTGATCACTATTAGGAATGGTAGATGTCCATGCATGAGTGAGTGTAGCACGGTTATCACCATGTAACTGTGTGGTTGAGTCTTTGCTTGCCAACCTAGTTTCTTCCTCCAGGATACTTGCAATTGCTTGGTCCAAAGTAGGCCAATCTGGACTTGCCGATATCATTTCAGAGCGGAGTTTGAACTCTTGATTTAAGCCTTCTAGAAAGGCCTCTACAAGTAGTGGTTCAAACCACTCTCGAAGAAGAAGCAGGTCTCTCGGATCATGTGGTTTGAATGGCCTGAAGAACTCCAAATCTCTATAAAGCTTCTTGAGTTCTCCTGCATACTCGGTGACTGATTTTTGGTCTTGCTTAATATGCCTCATTTCACGGAATATCCTGCTGACCTGCATCTTGTTGGACTTACCAGAAAACTGTTTTTCAATGCTCATCCAGACCTCAGCTGCAGACTGAAAACCTTCAACTTGCTCCCTCACAGACTTCTCCATTGATCCCAACAGCCATACCATAACACGCTTTTGGTTCTGGTCCCACTGCTCCTGTGTGACATCTGTTGGTTTTTTCTCATCCTCCTTCAAAAATTTCTGAAGACCGTGTGACTCCAGAATCAGTGTGGCATTTCGAGACCAGCTATAAAAATCGCCTGGACCAGTTAGCCTGACAGGATTGGGTTCGAGGGTCTTCAAAACTTCAGAAGTTCCACTTGTCTTTGTTTGAGCCTGCTCCATCAGCTGGACAAGCATCCGTTCCATAGTTCCACACAGTTTCTCAATACCAGTGTCCTTACTGGATTCACCCATGGTCACTTGGTCACTGAACAACTACAACAGCTACAGCTTATTGAATAGACTGAATAAACTGGATACGGACAGCGACTTCACACTAGTTCAGAACCACACAATCCAAATTTCTCTCCACCGAGTAACCACAGATCAATAAGAGCAAATCCACCACAAGACTGGGACTGTACAGACTTGTACCTGAGATTTCCACGGACAAACCGAGAGCAGCTCTTTGCAGCACCAGAACAGGTTCAGACTGGCACAACACAGCGCCGGCAGCGGCGCGGCACAAAGGCGACGCGGCGCAGCACGTGGACGACGGAGATGTGGTGCAGAAGGAGAACGACGATGACGTTGACGAGGACGGCGGCGCGGCACAAAGATTCAGACCGGCGCGACCATGACGACCACCAAATCCTGGCAACCACAGTACGGATCAGACCAAATCGTAGTCAGACGTACGCCCTTGGACCGATCGCTCTGATACCAACTTGGAATCACTCGATGAATACATCTAGTTTCATTGTTTGGGTGAAAATATCGTATGAAGTTTCTACACTCTTCTATTCGGTCCCCTCTGATATTTATTGTTACTTTACATTTCCATCCCTAACTATTTTCCTATTTACACTCAAGTACTACTTACAACATTTTCACATATTGGCCGCCCGTCGTTGTCGAGTTGTGTACGGTTAGAACTTGTATACGAGCCAAGATCAAGCTAAGCCAAAGGTCAGCCCGTTTGAGGTCTGGTGTTCAATCTCAAAGAGAAGGACAACCTACGGCCGCTGCCGCTGTCACCAATCGCCGGCAATACCACAAGTCCTCTTGCCTCCAGACCAGCCGACGGCCATGGTGGATGCAGCAAGTGCAGGAGCGAGGCCTCTCCACCGGGACCTACCGGAGGAGATCGCCATATGGGAGATCCTCGTCCGTCTACCCCCCAAAGCCCTCCTCCGCTGCCGTGCCGTCTGCCGCGGCTGGTACCATGCTACCTCCACCCACAACTTTCTCCTCGCCCACCACGCCCGCCAGCCCACCCTCCCCCTCCTCAACCTCTACGATGGCGATTCCCTAGACATTATCCAGTTCGACCCACGGAGAGGGCTTGCCGCCGCTGACCATCTCCACTCTGTTGCGCGACTTGGCCCTGACCAGTTCCGTCTGGAGGCCTCCTGCGACGGTCTCCTCGTCCTTTCCATCAACATCAGACACTTCTGCGTCTGTAACCCGGCCACTCGTCAGTGTGCTCCCCTCCCACAGCTTTATGGCTTCAGCCTTGTGGGAATGTACCTGCACCCTCCTACCAACGAGTACAGGATACTGATGAACAAATACCCGGACTTGGTGTATCATCAATTGACACATGCCGCTGAATATACCTGCCACGCCTTCACAATAGGCTCCGACCAGCCGCCAAGGCACATCGGGATCCCTGATGCGGGGAGACTGATGTACAGTCTACCTATCTTGTCCCATGGTAGCCTGCATTGGCACACATGCCAAATGATACTGGTATTCGACACCGCAACTGAGTCGTTTCGGGAGATGCGCTCTCCGGTTGTTTCTGACAACGCTAAAATTTGTGAGATTGATGGCGTGCTTGGCATGTATAGCTTTAGTGATGAAACGGCAATCGTTGATATCTGGGTGATGCAGGATTATGAAGGCGAGGTCTGGGCCTTCAAGCGTCTGGTTGAATTCTCGATTGCAGAGATCACGAGGCAATTTGAAGAGTTTGACAATCATTATTAGACTGTAGTGGTCGAGTCTTTGGATGGTGATGTGTTCTTGCTAGTCAGATTTGGCAAACGGCTACTTCAGGTTGACATCAATGGCAAGTTGGTTTCCGGTTTCTACCATCATGGCCTCTCTCCTACTCAACATCGTCTCAAACAAAATCTTGTTTCGTATACCTTCTTTCGAACACTAGAGGGATATGTTGACAACTCTTTGCGTTTCGCCTGACAACTTTTGACCGAGGTGGTGAATCTAAATGGGCTTACTATTACTATCCTCATGGTCTACAGCGTGTGTGAACCGGGTCCTCTATGGGTTGGCTTGTTTCTTTGTTGATGTTCATGGCGTTATGACCGAGAAGCTCTAATGGTTGTGTGTAATCTATGGTTATTCATAAACCCTTTATGATGTAAAGGTACTATTGTGGGTCTCGGTACCATAATTACCAAGTCAATGTTGGTGTATGTGCCAACTAATCTATCTCACGAGTCTATTTTCTTAGTAGAGGTGGCTTTGCTTTTTTATCTGCTTGTAGAATAAACCTGAACATCTATGAATACCTTTTCCATCCTTGACATAGTTTTTCGGTTGCATTATTTGGACGAACTTTTATTATTTCACTTTATCTGCTAACGTTTTGATGATTAGTGCTCCATCTGATGCTCAACCTTGGGTGTTTCTGTTTTAACCTTTTTTTTTGTCATGGTAGCTCACTCTGCAGCTTATATACAATTAAGCTCTAATCAAATTATTCAGAGTTTGTCCAAGCATGAAATCTATAGTCTAATACTCATTTTTTTCCCTGTACACATAAATTACTACCGATGTACTACCTTTTTTCCTAAGTATGCAATATTTTGGTAGAATAAAATAGGCTATCAAAATGTCTTATATTTTTTAAACAGAGATAATACTTGACTTCTCGAAATGATAGAGATGTCGTCTAGAGGGGATGAATAATTAATTTTAAAACTATTAGGGTTTTGGCTTAAAAAAATACGGAATTAAATTAATAATTATTTTAAAAGCACAAAACCTAAATACATTAGGCTCAACTAAGTACACCAACAATAAACTAAACTAAAAAAGATAGCACAAGATATAAGTATCTTAATCTCGATGGCTATCACAAGCAAAATAAACTCGGGTATAGAGATAACCGAGGCACACGAAAACAAAGATATATTCCCGTGTTCGCTTACAAGTAAGGTACGTCATGCTGGAGAGGTGTGAGATGCTACGAAGAATTTTTCAACGCCATGAAGGCTCACCTTCTTCTCCGAGCCTAATCCAAGAAGGATATGTGCCCTTTCCTTATGGCTAGATTTTCCTTCACTCCGGAGATGGCAAGCTCCAAAACCACTTCATAAGCTCAACGAAGAAGAAGCTCTTGCCCTTTCACGATCTTACATGAAGAGAACACCATAACACCAACCACCAAGCCAACTAGTAGAACTCAACACTTATACAAGAATGCAAAGCAAGAGCACCAAGGATGCTCAAATCCTTCACTCCCAAATCTCACCAAAGCAACAAATGCTAGGAATTAGAGAGAAAGAATAATGGTGGAAATCAACAAGATCCAATGGGTTCTCCTCCTTAGAGGAGGAATTGATTGATGAGGATTATAGATCTAGATCTTCTCTTTCAAAGCCCTAAAAGATACAAGAATCATAGAAGGGATGGGAGAGAAAGAAATCTCAAAGGGAACAACAATGGAGGTCAATTTCGTATTAAGGAACCCTAAGAAAACGCTAGGGAAGAATCCCCTTTTATATGCAAAGCAAATATGACCGTTAGGATCAAAATCATGCAGTCCAGGAAAAACCGGCGGTAAGCCCGGCAACGCCAAGCCATGCGCAGGGCAAACCGGCGCCAGCCCCGCGGCGAGCCAATTTTCCTGCTGAAACAAACCGGCTCCGCACTGATTGAATCGACGTCCAGCCGAATGAGCGCTCGGTATAGCGGCTCGGTGGAAACCGCTGTAAACCAGCGGCCCACGGACTAGTTAGGCGACAAAATCGTCAACCCAGGTTCACCTGTCAGAATTTCAGACAGAAAAACAATGATGATGAAACGGTGATAACTTTTGCATTCGAATTGTGATTTTAGTAAACTTGGGATTTTTGAAAAGTTGTGAACAAGATATATCTAAAATCATTTAGAAATAATAAAAAAGATCAAGAGGTAAAATACCAAGTAAGGAGCGGTATGAAACCTCCAAAGATGAAGAACTGACAATACCTCCAAACTCGAAAACACAATAGAAAATGCATACAAATTTTGTTTTCAATGACATGGGCTTGTTGAAGAGCTAGCAACAAGCTTAAGAACCTCACACAGAGAAACACCAAGAAGCAACAAAATAGGGATATGCATAGCATGCAAAGTATTGAGCTCCCTAAGACGACGTAATCAAGTTATTCAACTGAAAGTCACTGTTGATAGTGTTGTTATCTGTCCTATGAACTGATCTCCCAACAACCACCTTTAAGACCGGTAAAAGGAAAACCTAACAAGGACATACCTTTGTCTTACGCATCCCACTTGATCTTGTTAACAATGCTTCAAACTCTATTCAAGCTAGAGTGCATCACTTGATCATTGTTGTTTAGTGAAGACTCATCATTTGCTCCCTCATACACTACTATGAGATAACTTCACTAAGGCACATCTCTACATGTCCATTGTCACCAAATGAACGGCAACCTTCAAGCATATGATCTTCTTGATATGTTTATCATGAACTCGTCCTTCTTAAACTTGATGACGATCACCACTAGGTGTCATTCTCTCACGGGCTATATGAAATCTTTACTTTTGATACATGCCCATGAAAAGATACTTAATGCTAAGACAACACAAAGGCACATATATAATTGGTTAGTTCATGAAGCATAATTGAGAAGGTTTACCATACTACAACATCCATGTGGTACATTCTTTATGCTTCATGTGTTAGTCAAATTGAATCTAATCTTCATTCTCTCTACTGATTAGCCATGTATCTTCTCATACTCTATATCAATATCTTGAGCTACATAAAAAACTCTTCATTTGATTGCGTGCTCAAAATCTTAGGCAATCATAGCTTAACTCATGAGACAATCATGACACCGACTTAGAGCCATAATTTGAATTCTTCTATTGAAATCGAACTCCCAAGATCTTGATCAAATCGATGATTTTAATGCCAATACTCAAGGTATATCTTTATCTTCATGGCATACATACTTGAATCCAACTCATAGACTACAAAAATTACTTATGTAATATTCTTTCATATAAAACTCAATAAAAATATTTAGTCATAAGGATTATCATTGATTACCAAAACCATATATAGGAGCAATTACTCTTACACATCTTTTTTTAGGAATGGGTGTAATATGTCATATGTCACTGTGAGAGTACAATCTTGTAAATTGTATGTTACCTCAATTTCACCTATTCACAAATTATAGTAGGAGAGATACAAGATTTTTGGCTCTCGAACTCTAGTGCTCCTATTATATTAAAAAAACAAAATCATATTTGTGAGTTTCAAAAAAAATTGAAAAAAATATATGGATGTAGCCCATGAATTATCCCATCGAACATGCAAAATATTAATTTCAAATACTTCCTGAGCTGTACAAAAATAACAAAAGTGTAGATCTATAGAAGTATGTCTTAAAATCTCCAAAATTTATCAATTTTGTTATTTTCGTGTAGCGCACAATACAAAGAATTTCACATTCCAATTTTAAATTCTTGTGGGATACTTGACTAGCTCCAGAATTATTTTTAGATATTTTAAAAACATGCAAAATATTTTTTTTTATTTTTTTATTACGAAGAGAGCACTGATGCTCGGGAGCCAATGACACTTTCTGGTACTACCTATTACTCGTTTTAACCTTTTTTTGTTATTTGTTACTCGATGAAACAACGAAGACGCATCACAGCACTCGATTCCAGTTTATGTAGTGGTTCTCGAGTTCGCTAATTTTTTCAAATAATACAAAATATTTAATCAATATCGCGAATAATACTCAAAACTAGGAATTTTGAAAAGTATCGTGGCCTCAGTACTTGAACCACCGACAAGCACTCGTCGATAGTTGAACCACCGACAAGCACTCGACAAGCACTCGCCATGCACCACCCTGCGCCTGTCTCTGACAGATCTATCAGGGGTTGAAGCACCGACGGGTGTTGGTCGGTGTTTGAGACCCCGAGGCCGCGCTACTTTTTAAAATTCCTAATTTTAAGTATTATTCGTGATATTAATTAAATAATTATTTTTAGATATTTTTAAAACATGTAAAATATGTTTTTTATTGTTTTATTATGAAGAGAGCACGGAGCCAATGACACTTCCCGGTACTACCTGTTACTTGTTGAAACCCCTTTTTTTTTGGAAAATGATCGTCCGGGTTGGGATCCGCGGCGCCCTGCCGTGGGACCCACCCCGATAGAAGCTTCCTTATCTGTTATCTCTTTCACGGGACGGAGGCCAAATCGAGAGGGCACTCGGCCTCGCCGCCAGCGACCACCACCGCCCCCTGCCGGCCTCGCCTCCCCTCGCCAGTCTCGCCTCCTCTCCCCTCCCCTCGGCCTCACATCGCCGCCCATCGCCAGCGACCACCGCCGCTGCCTCTTCCTTGTACGCGTCGCCAGCGTCGCCGCCTGCCCTGCTGCTGGCCAGAGCAACCCCCTCCCCCCAGTGAGCGCCTCTGCTCCTCTCCGGCGACGAGCCTTCCGCCACTCCTCTACCTCCATAGCCTAGGGTTCCTTTCATAGGTGGCCGCTGTTGCAATGAATAATGGTGTTGCTCCCTGCCACAATGACAATTTTTGCTAACTGTGATGGTCAAATTTGCTACATACGGTTATTGTCGTTGCTATATATGATAGATTGTTTTGCTACATAGCATGTTTTTGCGGTCTCCGGCAAATTCAGTTTTTGCTACATTTTTGTTATTTTTTTGCTATATTTGTTCTTATTTTGCTACAATATCGTAATTTTTTTGTTTCATGGCTTCCGGCGAGGTCTCCGGCGATGTCTCCGACGAAGTAGAACTTTGTTGCTACAACTGTCTTGTGGTTTTGCTATAACGGTGTCAAGTTTTTTGTTTCAAGGTCTTGGACGAGAGTCACGAGCGAGTTTTTTCCGACGTTGTCTCCGGCGAAGTCATTTTTGCTTCATTAGCACAATTTTTTTGCTGCATGGCTTCCGGCAAGGTCTCCGGTGGGACGTTCTATTTTTGAAACAAATCGTTTTTTTTGCTTCGAAAGCAAAAGCAGAAACATATATAACAAAAACAGGGTGTTTTACAGCAAAACCGGAATCTGAGAGGACACGTGGCGCGCAGGGGAGGAGGACGATAGGAAGCCCATCGTCCGGGGATGCCTAGCGTTTTCCTTTTCTTTTTTGCAGTTTGTTGCTCGTTAAAACAGCGAACACGCATCACAGCACTCGATTCCAGTTTACGTAGTGGTTCTCGAGTTCTGTTGTGGATTCGAAAAAAAAAACCTTCTGTTCGGTTAGTACTTGCAAACGAACTCGAGCTAAGCCCAAGCTTCCCCTCAAATAAAGGCCAAGCCCAGCCCGTTTGAGAGCTCGTGTTCCGTCTCAGAGAGAACGACGTACCTCCTCCGCCGCCGTCATCGATACATCCGCAAGTCTGCACCTCTCCTCTTGCCTCCACCCGGCGGCCATGGTGGATGCAGCTAGCGCTAGAGCGAGGCCTCTCCACCCTCGTCTACCGGAGGAGATCGTCATGTGGGAGATCCTGGTCCGCCTGCCCCCCAAAGCCCTCCTCCGCTGCCGCGCCGTCTGCCGTGCCTGGCGCCGCGCCACTTCCACCCGTGACTTCCTTCTCGCTCACCATGCCTGCCAGCCGACCCTCCCTCTCCTCCACGGCTACGATTTCATCCCGGTCCTAGACATCTGCACCTTGGACACCCGGCCGGCAGGGATCACCCCCGCAGACCAGCTCCAGTCGGTCGCCCGTATTGTCGACGATTTTCTGTACCCGGAGGCCTCATGCGACGGCCTCCTCATCGTCAACTTCCCCGGGAAGGTCAACGCCATCTGCAACCTGGCCACTCGTGAGTTTGCTCCCCTCCCGCTGCTTTCAGGGTACACCCTCGCCGGAATGTACCGGCACGCCCCTACTGGCGACTACAGACTACTGCTGTACACACCCCCAAAGCCGTTTTACGAACCTGAACCGGGACCTGACGCTGAATATGCCTGCCATGTCTTCACACTCGGCTCCTGCGAGACGCCGAGACACATTGGGTGGCCGGAGGCGGCGAAAGCGGTACGTGCACTAGCACCTGGTGTCCTGTTCCACGGTACCCTGCATTGGCACTTAGATAAGCAGAGCGAAAGAGGCATCATACTAGTGTTCGACACCACAACCGAGTCGTTTCGGAAGATGGGTTCTCCGGTTGTTCGTGGCCGCGCTGACCTGTTTGAGATGGATGGCATGCTTGGCATGTCCAGTTTTAATCATGAAGCGGCAGCCATTAAGGTTTGGGTGATGGAGGACTATGACAGCGAGGTCTGGGCCTTGAAATACCGAGTTGAATTGCCCATCAACAGGCGGGATCAGAAGTTCCACGATAACTATTGGAAAGTAGTGGTCGCGCCTTGCGGTTGTGATGTGCTTGTGTTTGTCAAATTTGGATTGGATGATCTACTTCAGGTATACATTCGTAGCAAGTTGGTCGCCAGTTTCCAGCACACAGACCTCGATCCTACTCAACTTCAGCTCAAACAAACTCTTGTTCCACATACCTTCTTTCCCAAGATTCCGAGTGAGCAGAGTAGCCTTTGGTATCCTCATGAGCTGCGATATGAAGTGTGAGGCCGCTGGCTTTTTTGTCTATCCATATAAAGTTATGATCTGGAAGCTCTTACTATTGTGTAGTTGCCTAGAGGGAGAGGGAGGGACCATTGTGCGCGTCGATGCTAAACTTACAAAGTCTTCCTCGTGTTCGTTTGAAATATGTGCAGACTAATCTGCTTCGTGTTTCTATTTTCTTGAACGGAAGAAAACTTGAATTTTCTTCTTTATCTAGTGATCTTCTTAGTATTACTTGGCAGTTAACAATCTTTCTGCCTCGTCTCTCAATTTCTTGTACTCGACAATTGACCTTGCTTTATTTATCATCAAGGTTTGCTTCTTTTCGTAAGAGGTTCCCTACCGCTCTTCTCAATGCTCAATTTTAGAAATTTACATGTGTTCCCTGTTACTGTGTTTTGTTCCAGCTGTGATGAAATGTCGCAAACTGTTGTATTTGGTGACGTGCTAATTGTACCTGATGTTTACAACAAGTTGGAGAACTTCTCCTTAACTTGGATGTTTGCACCATAGTTGGGTTTTCTTCATGAATCAGTAGTATCGGGTTAGGCTTGGAGCCTAAGCAGATTCAGACATGCTTATTATATTTATATCTCCTTGCACACAATTATATTTTTCGAGGAAAAAATTGTTGTACTAGGAAGTTATATTTATCTTATTGGAGATACTAGTTAGGTAGAAAATCAGCACCCACATAGATAGATTATTAGCCTCTCCGCCTTGGCAGTACAGTATGTTTCCTGGAGACTAAACCTCTCTGCCTTAGTTTATTGGACAGGGATACCACAATCATCTTGCACTCACTGGTGGAGAACGGGTCTTTAGTCCTGGCCCGTAAGAGCCTTTAGTCCCGGTTGTGGTACCGGGACTAGAGAGGCGAGACTAAAGGCCCACCCACTAGTCCCGGCCCTCTTACCAGCCGGGACTAATGGGCATCCACGTGGCCGTCTCTGCGGAGCGCGGGGTGCCTCCCATTAGTCCCGGTTCGTATTACGAACCGATGTCGTCGGATTAAGGACAAATACGCTATGAGGGGGCCCTCGAGGCGTGCGGTAGAGAGGGGTGTGAGACGTACGGGTGTTCTGGGACGGTGAGCACACAAGTTTACCCAGGTTCGAATCCGCCGGCTTTGGACGGATCCTACTCCTGCTAGCAGTCCAGTAATACGGCAGAGCCGGAATATGGGTTACAAGGGTTTGCCTGTGTAAGTTGAGGGTCTAAAGTATTGGGTGCCCTAAAGGCTCTCCCTAGGGCAGCTTATATAGATATCCGGCCTAGGGTTTACAGGAGAGATCTATCCGGCTACGACTAAGAGTCAGTTACAGAGTACATCTTGAACTATAAGTAACATTATGGGCCTAAGTCGGTAAGTCTTCTGAGCCTTCCCGTAGCCGGATTGGACTCCGTCTTCTCTCCCTGACTGGGCCGCCCGTGAAGCAAAGCTCTAACCCGAAGTGGGCCACCCTGGTCAGTGAGGAACTGTGAGGATACCCGGAAAGTATATCCCCAACAGCAGCCCCCGGAGGCCTCCAAGATCCAAAGTCGGATTTATCATCGTCTAGCTTGATCTTCGGCTTGCAGAATCTTGAAGGGTTCCTGAAACTTCACAAAAAAAATATGATCCGGGTCTTAAAAATAAGTCGGACCTATCAACAGGTTACTCGGATTTTCTAGCTTGATTTCAAACTAAGCCGGAATTTGGTCTCTAACGCCACCTGACACAAGCCATGGTCAAGTCACGTCATCTGACAGACATCCTGTCAGCACGACCGTTGGTGGGTCCGTGATTAGCGGAACCGAGGCGCCGTTTCAATGCGTGCGCGGAGATCGAGGCGGCGTAATCATCGCGTGGGTCCTTCCCAGTTCCTTCCACGACACATGGCGGTTGTACTGTTGCATTTGCACGAATCTTGGCGCGGTTAGGTGGATATAAGGGGTGAGGATCTCCTCCTCCTTTCTTCACCTGTCCTTTGCCTTTTCCTTCCTCCAAATCTCCCCCGCGCGTACAAAAATCCTCTGCTTTCCTCCCAAAAACTCCCAGCGCCACCCATCTTAGGTCAACCACTCACCAGAGAAATGGCTTCTTCTTCCTCTTCCGGCTTGGCGGCAGCGGCGGCGATGGCGGCGATGGCGGCGACGGAGAAGGAAAGCTTCCACGGGGTCTGGATCCCCTGCGTGTTAGATGACGAGAAGCTCCACGGTGTGGAGACAGAAGGGCTCCTCCGCGACGGTGAATGGCAGAGCGGCTTCAGCGAGACCATCCCCGGCACCCACCTCGATAGAGGTTTGTCATTCCCTCCCTCAGAGTTCTTCTCCGAGGTGATTGATCATTTCAGAGTTCAACTCCATCATCTTCCTCCCAACTCTCTCTTAGAGATGAGCGCTTACGCTTCTTTGTGTGAGGGCTTTCTCGGCATTAGGACGAGTTTGACTCTATTCCGGTACTATTTTCATGTCCGGAGAAACTCTATCATGGACGGTGTTCCTTACATCATCGGTACTATTAGTTTTTCGCTTAGACGCGAGCACGCATATCCCAAAATCCTAAGCTAGTGACTCGGTCAAACAATGGCCAGCCACATTCTTTTATCATAAGGATATTCCGGCTCCCGGCAAAGCTACTGCTTTGCCGCCTTTCATCGACGGAGCCACCATGGCCCAACCGTCTTGGGACGAGGCTGCTCCGGCTCTCACTGACGATCTGATCCTTGCCAAGAGGTGGATCGAATATTTAATCAAGCACAAAGGACTGAAGGGATCTGACTTGGTCCAATGCTGGGTCTCACGCCGGATCCAGCCCCTTCAGTACCACGAAGACCGACTGATGCAATCCATCACGTCGTCCAAGAAAGACTCCCTCCGGATCAGCCCCAAAGCCTACACCACGCAAGGCTACATAAGCCAGATAAAATGGTTGATAAGGGAGCGGATCGAGAGGAGGATCCTGGAGATTTCTCTAGATATGCATACGGCGGAAAACCCCGTAGTGCTGGTAAGCTTCTATCAGTACACCTTTTTATGTGTTTCACTCTTTGAGTTATACCGCAATACTGATATGTTTTCTTCTTTTCAGCTTGCTGACCTCCTCGAGTCGGAACTTGCTCCGCTCGAAGGATATCCTCCGGAGTTTTCTCAGGAGACAGAGGTGGTTCCATTGCCGGATGCTGCGCTCAAGAAGCGCAAAGCTTCGACAGTGGCTGTTGGCACAAAGGAGGTGCCCGTCGTGAAGAGGTAACTTTCAATCACAACTTCCGCCTTTGTACTTTACTCGAATTTCCTTCCGAGATGTAATGTTTCCGGCTTTATCACATTCTCAGAGCTAAACAGCTCATCAAGGGCAAGGGGAAGGGGATTTCTTCGAAGCCCCTGCGACAGACGAAGCTTACCATAGCTTCTCCTGTCGTGGCTCCTCCGACTCCTGCTCCTCAGCCTTCCGCAATGCCGGTGATAATTCCTTCTCCGGCCGTCGCAGAAGATCCGGCTCCTTCCACGGAGCCTGCGATCCTTGAATCGCAAACTGACGTCACCATGGGTGAGTCAGGTTTAGATAAGGGTGAACCCTCTTTGGGTAATGATCCCTCGGCAAAAACCTTCGCCGAAGACCTTCTCAGCAATCCGGGACTTGCCAAGTTTGGCCTGTCCCGAAAATCAGCTGAAGAGATCCAGCGGCTAGCCAGGCAATGCTTGGAGAAAAGTACCTTATCTGCCGAAGAAGAAGCGCAAGAATCAGAGGACGTTAAGCACTCTAATCTTCTTGAACAAGTGCTTCTTTGCAACGAGAGGATCAGGTCTAGGGAGCTTCCAACTGCTCCTGTGACCCGTCTGACTCTCGCTGAGAAGGTTGTCGTTGAAGTGAACGCGAGTTTGGATAAACTCACTCGCGAACAATATGTAAGTCGGAATTCCAACTCCTGTTTTTTTCCTTTATTCCATATCATATTCTCTAGCCCCCAAGCATGATGTAGGATAAATAATCCGGGTTTATGCTTCCTTAGGATGCCAAAGAACGAACTAGTGTAGCCCCCAAGGCTCGTGCTGATACTAGCAAAAATATTAGCCTGAGTCTTTAGTAGCTTTCTGACTTTGGGTATTCTGACTTACAGAAAGTATATTCCTATAATCAGGATTTGTTGAAGAATGTTTGTGATAAGCGTAGAGAGATCAAGGCTCTCCGATTTAAAAATGTTGAGCTAAATGTTGCCAAGGATGAGGCCGAAGGTAACATTTCGAGATTCAAACCTTGTCTTTCATGTTTTCATAGTCGAATTTTTTTCTTCTAAACTGTTGTTCTTTTTTGACTTATAGCACTGGTGAAACAATCTCGTGCCATGATTGAAGAGGCCGAGAACCTCAAGACTTTGGTGGTGGAGAACAAGGAGCTTCGCCAAGAGCTGGACCAGCTCAAGGCAGATCATGAAAAAAGCATTGCTCAAATCCTTGAATCCTCCTCCATGGCTACTGATGAGCGTGATCGCATGGTTGCTGCTCGGGATCAAAAAATCTCAGACCTCAATAGTGAGCTTTGCAGAGAGAGGGATCTTTCCGAGGTGCTCCGGGCTGAACTCCAGAGTCTTCGGGAAGAGAAGACCAAAATTGACGACGTCATTTTCGATACGTTCCATCTGTTTGACTTGTCTATTTTCTTTGACTTACTTCGATGTCGGATTTTATTTAGCTGTCTTTATTTACAGGTCCTCTGAACTTGACGGACTCCACCTCTGCTGAGCCTCGCACCCACCGGCTTACCCAAGTCAGTGACCTGTTTCATGACTTCTGCTAATCCCTTGAGGATATTGGCGAAGCCCTCAAGATTCCAGACATGCATAACATGTTGGATTTTCAGGTGCGGGACAAGGCAAAGGAGATGCCGTAGCTCGTCTAGGATTGGAACATGTCCTACGCGCGAAGCGCAGCGCATAACGCTCTCACCATGGTCATGAGCCACCATGGAAGCATGGAGATATGGCAAGTGACCAGAGGATACTCTACAGTGGATGAAGATGGCCAAGAGCAGGACATCAAGGCCATTATGGACTCCTGTGCCGGATATGAGTGTCATGTAGCTGATTTGACCAGCTATGATACTCCATTCTTCAACCGCGTGGACACTCTGCCTCCGCCTCTAGAAGAAACAACAGAAGTTTCTGATGATGAATGCACCACCTCGGATGTGGACATCTCGAAACGATATCAAGGCGACGTATCAGCGAGACGACAACTCCTTCATCTCCTCCTGCATCATAGATTGCCAGGAAACATTTGTATTATCTGAAAAAACATGATGCGTCTGTAAATATGAAGTACTATTATTTTGCTAGTGCTAAGCTTTTGATCTATTCAGCACTTTTGGCTTTAAATTTTGTGTGTGCCTGAAATGTTTACATAAGCACTTGTATTTTTTCGTCTATACTTATCGTTTATCTGGCTTTCCGCCTCGTCCCTTTCATGAGCCGGCTAAACCTTCTGCCGGAAACTTTGCCGAGCAACGGAGCTTAATCGCTAAACCAGTTTAAACTCGGAAACAAAGCCGGCTTCCAGTACCAACAATTCACTACTCGGAAAATGCCCGCATCTAGCAATCAGACAAATAACCAAAGTATAGACTAGAAACTTTAGAGTTATACCCGAAGGTAGAAATTTTAGAATCGGAAATCTAAACCAGAATGAACATGAGCGTAAAGTACTTTCAAGCATTCTGGGATTTTCGACTATGACATGATCATTCGGAAATAAGATGGTAAAAACTTCTCAGAAAAACTTGAGGCAACCAAAACTTTTATTTCTCACAGAACATGTACATATATATGATTACAAAGAAGGATAGACTAAGAATAAAAGAGATGTAGCTGAGCAATATTCCACAGTCTGTCTAATTCATCCAGATTTGTACTGCCTCCAGCTCTCTTTCTCTTCTTAGTAGCAGGTCTTTCTTTGACTAGCCTCATGTCAGTTAAGTAGTACGATCCGTTGTGCAATACTCGACTAACTAAAAAGGGCCCTTCCCATACTGGGGAAAGTTTGTGCTTTCTTTGTTGCACAAGCCGGAGAACCAAATCACCTTTATTGAAAGATCTATTTCGGACTCTCTGGCTATGATACTTGCAAAACTTCTGCTGATAGGCTGTAGATCTCATTTCAGCAACGACGCGAACTTCTTCGACTAAGTTGAGATCATTTTGTCGAGAAATCTCGGCATCCTCTTCAATATACGCGGCCACTCTAGGAGAAGTATGAATCAAATCACTAGGAAGAACTGCTTCTACGCCATAGACTAAGAAGAAAGGTGTGTATCCTGTTGACCTGTTTGGAGTTGTTCGTAAACTCCATATCACAGAGGGTAGTTCCTCTGCCCAAGCCCCCGCAGCCCATCGTAGTGGTGCTTCGAGTCTCAGTTTTAGCCCTTGTAGGATTAAACCATTTGCTCTTTTGACTTGTCCGTGAGCCTGTGGATGTGCGGCTGACGCAATGTCAAGCAGGATATTTTGCTCGTTGCAGAATTCAGCCAATTCTCCCATAGAAAAGTTACTCCCATTGTCCGTGATAATGCTATGTGGATAACCATACCGGATTATAGCATCCTCGACAAATCTTTTGGCTGTTGCTGTTGGAGATATGCCCAAGAGGCAATAATAAAAGTGGTTATTATTATATCTTTGTGTTTATGATGAATGTTTACATCCCATGCTATAATTGTATTATAAGGAAACACTAATACATGTGTGTTTTGTAAACGTAAAAGAGTCCTTAGTAAGCCTCTTGTTGAACTAGCTTGTTGATTAATAGATGATCATGGTTTCCTGATCATGGACATTGGATGTCATTAATAACAAGGTTATATCATTAGGAGAATGATGTGATGGACACACACCCGTAGTAAGTGTAGCATAAGATCAAGTCATTAAGTTCGTATTCCTGCAAGCTTTCAAATGCATAGTAACCTAATCTTTCGACCATGAGGTTATGTTAATCACCATCACCAGATGGGTACTTTGATGACATCAAACACCGCTTCGTAACTGGGTGGTCATAAAGGTGTCATTGGGTATTCTGAAAGTATGTGTTGAAGCGCATGGACCAAGATTGGGATTTGTCCATCCATATGACGGATAGATATGCTCTGGGCCCTCTCGGTGGAATGTCATCTAGTTAGCTTGCAAGCATGTGACTGGGTCACAAGGGATGACATATCATGGAACGAGTAAAGAGTACTTGTCAGTAACGAGGTAGAACTAGGCATGGAGATACCGACGATCAAACCTCGGATAAGTAGAGTATCGCGTGACAAAGGGAATTGGTTTCGTATGTTAATGGTTCTATCGATCACGAAGTCATCGTTGAGTATGTGGGAGCCGTTATGGATCTCCAGATCCCGCTGATGGTTATTGATCGGAGAGGTGTCTCCATCATGTCTGTATATTCATGAACCCTAGGGTGACACACTTAAGGTTCGATGCTGTTTAGGTAGATATGGAATATGCGGTTGAGACCGAATGTTGTTCGGAGTCTCGGATTGGATCTGAGATATCACGAGGAGATCTGGAATTGTCCGGAGAATAAGATTCATATAATGGAGATCATTTTCTAGGTTCGGAAATGTCCCAGAGTGTTTATATGGGGGTTCTAGAAGGTTTCGGAATGTTCCGGAAGGTTCTAGAAATTTTTATGGAGTTTACTTGAAAACCAAGAAAGAAAAAGGGGAAACTTGGGGGGGGGGAGGGAAAGAAACTCCCCCAAGCCCCCTTTGTGCGCCAGCCCTAGGAGGTGGGCCTAGGGGTGGGAACCCTAGGCCGCACCCCTCCCTCTATATATAGAGGGGTGGAGGCGCCACCCCCTTTTCCCCTCCACTCTTTCCCTAGCCGCCTCTCTCCTCCTCCTTCCTTCTGCTCAGGCTTAGGCGAAGCCCTGCAGAATTCTCTACTCCACCACCACCACCACGCCATCGTGCCGCTGGGATTTCGTGGAGAGATCTACTACCTCCGCTGCTCGCTGGAACGGGGAGATGAAGGTCTGCATCAACTCCGCACGTGTGACCGACTGCGGAAGCGCTGCCAGAACGCGGCGCCGGAAGGATCGTCTACTCGATCTTGAGATCGGAAAGTGATCGTCTACATCAACCACGAGATCCTATCTCGCACAAGGCTTTCGGATCTACAAGGGTTAGTACAGATCTATCTCGTTGCACATGTCTAATAGATTAGATCTTGGCTTTTATGTAGATTAGATCTGGGTTTTGTTTGTTCTTGCAGTAGATTTTTTTTTGTTTTCCATGCTACGAACCCATCATAGGTATCAGAGCTGTGTCTATGCATAGATCTATTGCACAAGTAGAACACAATGGTTTTGTGGGCGTTGGTGCTCGTGCCGTCTTTTGCTTTGTGTACTTTGCATCTTGCGGTATGGTGGGATGAAGCGGCCCGGGCTAACCTTACATGTCATCGCACATGAGACTTGCTCCACGCTTGACGTGTAACTTGCTTTGCATAAGTGGCTTTGCGGGTGTCTGTCTCTCTCACCATAGTATAGATCCAATTTACACTTTGCACTTGATAGCACTTGTATCAACGTTGTAGTTCAGTTTCGTAGGTAAGATCCGTTCTTATTCGAAAGCCCCAAACCACGTAAAACATGCAAAGAAAATTAGAGGCGTCTAACTTGTTTTTGCAGGGGTTTTGTGATGTGATATGGCCATCATGTGATTATGACTATATTTGATGTATACAATGATCCTTGTTGTAATATGGCAACCGGCAGGAGCCTAATGGTTGTCTTTAATTCTGTTAAGACCTGCGTGTCTATTCATCTTGTAATAGCTTTATTCCAAGTAGTTGTAATAGTTGCTAGTGATGATGGACAACCATGAAACGGCGCCACTGACCTTGACGCAATGCTGGTGATGATGGAGATCATGTCCGTGCTTTGGAGATGGAGATCAAAGGCATAAGAAGAAAGGGCCATATCATATCACACTAATTATGAATTGCCTGTGATGTTAATCCTTTATGCATCTTGTATTGCTTAGATCGCGACGGTAGCATTATAAGATGATCCCTCTCACTAAATATCAAGTAATAAAGTTCGCCCTTAGTTGGCACCGTTGCCAAGACTCGCCGTTTCGAAGCATCTCGTGATGATCGGATGTGATAGATTCTACGTGTGCATACAACTGGTACAAGCCAGATTTGCACATGCGGAAACTAAGGTTAATCTTGACGAGCCTAGCATGTACAGACATGGTCTCGGAACACGGAATACCGAAAGCTAGAGCATGAGTCATATCAATGATATGATGAACATGAATATTGTTCGCCGACGAAACTACATCTTCTCTCGTGAAGATCAGACTTGGTGTAGTGGACTTGGTTCGTGTAATCACTAAGAAAATGTGAGGGATGTTGTTTTGAGTGGGAGTTCACCTAGTTAATTTAAAGAATTTAGATTGAACTCAATTCATCATAAACTTAGTCTAAACTACTTGCAAATTTGTTGTAGATTATGGCAAACCTCTCCATCAATTTCAATGCGTTCCTAGAGAAAGAAAAGCTTAAGAACAATGGAAGCAACTTCACGGACTGGTTCCGTGGACTGAAGATTGTCCTCAGGGCTGGTCAGTTGACCTATGTGCTCGAAGCACCGCTAGGTGACCCACCTGTAGAAGATGCCACCGATGACGTAAAGAATGTTACGCCACTCGGAAAAATCACTACTCCACAGTTCAGTGTGCCATCCTGTACGGTTTAGAAACGGAGCTTCAGAAGCGCTTTGAGCAGCACGACCCGTTCGAGATCATTAAGGAGCTCAGGCTGATTTTTGAGACTCACACGGCCGTGGAGAGCTATGAGGCCTCCGAAAAGTTCTTTAACTGTAAGATGGAAGAGGGTAGCTCCGTTAGCGAGCACGTGCTCACCATGCCTGGGCACGCAAACAAGCTCCAAGAGTTGGGGATAACGATTCCTAATGAGTTAGGTATTCACCGTGTCCTCCAATCACTGCCACCAAGTTATAAGAACTTTGTGATGAACTACAATATGCACTGCATGAACAAGACGTTGCCTGAACTATCGTCCATGCTGAAAACTACTGAAGTGGAGATCAAGAAGGAGCACCAAGTGTTGATGGTCAATAAGACCACCAATTTCAAGAAACAGGGCAAGCCTAAGAACAAGGGTAACTTCAAGAAGGACGGCAAGAAAGCTGCCGCACCTGCTAAGAAGCCCAAGGCTGGTCCTAAGCCTGAAACTGAATGCTTCTACTGCAAGGGTGCTGGTCACTGGAAGCGTAACTTCCCAAAGTACCTGGCGGATCTGAAGAACGGCAACATCAAGAAGAAAGGTATATTTGATATACATGTTATTTATGTGTATCTTACTAGTAATCGTAGTAGTGCCTGGGTATTTGATACTGGTTCGGTTGCTCATATTTGTAACTCGAAACAGGAGCTGCGGAATAAGCGAAGACTGGCGAGAGACGAGGTGACGATGCGCGTTGGAAATGGCTCTAAGGTTGATGTGATTGCCGTCGGCACGCTCCCTCTACATCTACCTTCGGGATTAGTTTTAAATTTGAATAATTGTTATTTGGTGCCTGCGTTAAGCATGAACATTATATCTGGATCTTGTTTATTGCGAGACAGTTACTCTTTTAAGTCCAAGAATAAAGGTTGTTCGATTTATATGAGTAATATATTTTATGGTAATGCACCTGAGATGAATGGTTTATTCTTACTGAATCTCGATAGTAGTGATACACATGTTCACAACATAGATGCTAAACGAACAAAATTGAATGATAATTCCACATACATGTGGCACTGTCGTCTTGGTCACATTGGAGTGAAGCGTATGAAGAAACTCCATTCTGATGGACTTCTTGAATCACTTGATTTTGAATCACTTGAAAGATGCGAAGCATGTCTAATGGGAAAAATGGCTAAGACTCCATTCTCTGGAATAATGGAGCGAGCTACAGACTTATTGGAAATAATCCATACCGATGTGTGCGGTCCAATGAGTGTAGCATCGCATGGTGGATATCGTTATGTTCTCACTTTCATGGATGACTTAAGTAGATATGGGTATGTCTACTTTATGAAACATAAGTCCAAAACTTTCGAGAAGTTTAAGGAATTTCAAAGTGAAGTGGAAAATCATCGTAACAAGAAGATTAAGTTTCTGCGTTCTGACCGCGGAGGTGAATATCTAAGTTATGAGTTTTGTAACTACCTCGGTGAATTATGCTCTTAGTTACAAGCCTGGATGAGCGAAAATGGTTAAAATAGTACGGTGGGGCCAAATGCCACTCACAGGTAGACCTTTCGGCCGTCCTAACCATTTCCAAACATCGGGACAAGAACGAGCGGCGTAATCGGCAGGCGAAGGGATCAACTACATACACAAATGAGTATGTATGCAAGCCACATACAACAGTGCTCAGAGCCATTACATCTAAAAAAATGGAAATATTGCGACGACATACGGCAAGATCCAAATATCCTAGATAGATATAATAGTTCAGGATATCTCCTCATACATCAAACATCAGAGTATCAGGCGAAAGCGGAAAACAAGATCCGAGTACGGATAAGAAGCAAATCGGCATAAGATGCCCCATAAATAAACACATCCCGCCCACAGATCTCACGGATCCCCGTTCCCGGAATCTCTACACCGAGTGATCATTGCCAACATCGTCCGTCTCCTCCACCCAGTATCCATCTTGCGAGTATACCTGTTCATCTGAATCAAACAATTTATCGTGTGAGACCCTAGGTTTACTCAGCAAGTCTTTATGCCTCTAAAGGGGACACAACCTGGGGTGACGCAATTGCAGCAAAAGATAATACCTAACAATTCTATAGATACTCGCTAACCATCCGCCTAACCAAAGATAGACGGATGTCCGTTAATTAAGAACAACAGTTATCACAGTAATATTAACAGATCCATCCTCCTCCTCGCTTACCAACGAGGAAGCGGATGAACAACCCCCCATCCGTTGGCAGTTTTATTAACCATTCCATGAGTGTTGCACTATTTACGAGTCAGGTACTTAGTCAAATTAAATGCGGTACTTTAGTTATACTTGTCTATGATCGAGAAACTGTGCTCCAAGTCGTCCATCACCGCGGACATGGCTTTCAGAAAGATTTACCCTGCAGGGGTGCACAAATAGCAACACACACTCGATCAACCTCGGAAAAACCAAATCAAAACCCAACGAGGCATTCACGACAAAGCGATCACATGATTCATAAATGTTTCAGGGGGCCACCCCAATAAGCTACCCGCAACGAAGTTGGCGGCTCCGAGACGGACCCAGGGTTTGCGACGACGGCTGTAAACGACTGGGAACCCGAAAGTGTGACTGGCTTGTCGATACCGCGAAAACATGGCGCGACCCAAAACAGTACAGGTGCTCCTCGCACAATCTTAAATAAAGCAGTAAAGCATGGCATAAGTACAGGATAGTAATAAAGCCCCAAACTACTTTGTGGCCCCAAGAAATAAGAATGAATCAAGCTCTGGCTCAGGGGGGTCCATAAGGCCTCCCGGATGTGGATAGTGTGAATAGTCAAGGAACAGGAATCAAGTACTCGGGGTCCTACAGGACAGAAGTGAGCATGAAGAACCAAATAGCAGATATTGCTCACCGGTGCCACTTTCATTAGTTATCCCATTACTACTCAGGTTAAGTTGTTTAGGTACCTCGTTATCCATCAGACTCTCACATACCCTACACATGCTGTTCTACGACCCGCATGGCTCAAACAACTCCTGTAGTAATGGCTCATGGGATGGAGGAACAAGCTTCGGTGGGGTTTAAAAGTAAAGGCTATGCAGTACTTGGGATCCAATTTAATGCAATCGCGACTCAATGATGCAAGAGTAAGATAGGGGCAGTAGGTACTATATGTATGCAAGCATGTGGTAGTGCTTGCCTGGCAGCTTAGTTGAAGCGAGAGGTGGATCTGGGTAGAACTCCTGTGATCCCTGATAATTCTCCTGCTGGGCGTCTATTCGAAGAAGAACCAAACAAACAAGGGCCAACATAAATAAAGTGCACAATCATATGAATTAAAATGCGACAAGCAAACAAGCATGCCATGATTAATGATGCACAATTTACATGGCATTAAAGTAGCATGGCAAGGGTGAGGTGTGGGGTACAAGAATAAAGCATTTCTTGATTTATTTAGTCAAGTTTTATTGCCATAAACAGTTCAGATTTTTAATAATGACATGATGCATGCTTAATTTCAGAACATGGAATGCATAGATAGAACAGGCTCGCCGCGCTGATCGATTTAGACATATTATTTGTCAAAATTGGAGTTATAAAACAAAAGTTATTAATTAAATAAGAAAAGGGCATTTTATTGTAATTTTAATCATCTCGAAATTTTAAAGTGCTCAAAAAATATTTTGAATAGCATATTTGAATTCCTCACATTTTTCTGATTCAAAAACATATATTACATGTTTAATTTGGAATTATATCTTAAAAGATATTTGAAAACAGATTTGAATTTGAATTTAAAACAAATTTGAAAAGTTTAAATTAAAACAGAAAAACAGAAAACCTTTTGTCACTCAGCCCAGATCTAGCCACAGACAGTGACAAGTGGGGCCAGGGCTGACTGGGCGACACAACGCACAGAACAGGTATTTCTCACCGCGCCTTTACCTAGCCCAGGTCGCTGACCGGTGGGTCCATCGGTGGGGCCGGGCCCACATGACAGCGAGAGGGGAGGGTTGGCCACGCGGCTCGGTGAGGGAGTGCGGGTTACGGCCCGAGGAATCTGGGGGTTTTCCTGCAAGATTGCCAGGGCGGCTGACTAGTGGGCCACGAGGTACCGTGGTTCAGAGCGAAAAGGGGGGGGGGGGCTTTCACAAAACTACCACAGGCCCACACTGTACATCTATTTCATCTGAACGCGAACAGGTCGGTGATTGACCGCGCGGAGCACGGCGCGCAGGGTTCGAACCCGGGTCGCGGGCATGCGCGCTGCGGTGGTAGCCAGCGCGGCGGGGCTAGGGGAGTTGACAGGAGGGGGTTTGGGGCCTAGCTAAGGCTCGATGCGGCGCGGGAAGCTTGCAGACACCGGCGACCTCTGGTGCATAGAGGGTGCTCGCCGAAACGAACGGCGGCGCTAGGCCTAGGAGGTGGAGTGGCTTACCGCGAGGAGGTTGCCGGCGTCAGATCGAGGGGGCGACGCGGTAGACGGTGGCGACTGGCGGCAGAGCTGGGCATCATCGGGAGAGGAAGGAGAGGGAGGCAAGGCTTGGGGTGGATCTGGGCGATGTAGAGGAGCCGGGTGGATGAGGCCAGCGAGAGAGAGGGAGGAGATGGCGTGTGGGCACGGGACAGGGAAAGTGGCTTCGGCCCTTTCCTTTTTCTCCTCGAGCACGTGGTCGAGCTGGGGCTCGACCTGGGTAGCCAGGCAGGGCATGGAGAGGCTGCAGGTGGGGTAGCAGCTAGGTGGGGCCAGCACGGCGGTATAGAGAAGAGAGAGAGGAGAGGGGGTAGCTCGGGCTAGGGTAGATGGGTAGACTCGGTTAGGGTTTTGGTTAGGGGTAGGGCTTCGGCCTGGGGTAGGTTAGGGCTGGTGTAGGGAGTGGAGAGAGGAGGTGGTAGCCCCTTGCTGGCCGAGAGAGGGAGGAGGGGGGGGTGTATTAGGGTTTTGATGAGGAAAGAGGAGAGAGAGAGATGGGTGTGGTCCACATAAGCATGAGCAAGCATGAAGGTTAGGGAGATGATCATGGGGATGATCTTACAAGATCATGCATGGCACTACACAAGTGAGGTGGATGAGGTTTGATGACACAAGGCAAGAAAATAAAGCAAGGTAGAAAGGATTGAGAGAAAGAGAGAGATGGGAAGATGACCCACTCAAAAAATCAAATTAAACCAAAGGAGAACACATGGTGGTGATGGTTGCATGGCCCATGCAAGTATTTAATGCCAGGTGTTAATCTTGTGAAAACAAAAATAAAATCTCATGGCATTTATTGATGTGCATCCTCAAAAGATGGAGTAAGGGCCAAGCTAAGGATTGAAGGAATGTTCCATGTGGAGTGAATGGAGATGACCATATTTGAATATATTTTGGACATGCTAGTGTGTATATTCCACTATGTGCATATTATCCTCAAAATATTCCAACATGAACAACCTTCCCATATCATTCCATATGGAAGCAGGTAGAATGGAAAAGGGTCCATTCCAAACAACATGAGCTATAGATAAACCCAAATAAAATGCAATGCTCACATATGGTGGAATGGTGGAATGATGGGGTGGTTACAAGAAAGGTGGTGGAGTTGGAATAAAAGACATGCCCCCAACTCAACTTGGGCATTAAACAATATATCAATAACCAAATACAATATCAAGAGGCAAATACAGTTAATGATGCATATGAGAGAAGACCCAAAAGAAAAAGGGTTTTATATGATGCTCAAATGCAAGGTGGCATGATGACATGAGCATGATATAATTATGATGCAACAATTATATGTAGGAAGTAGCCATTATATTATTAAACCATGTAGCATTACCATTGTTAGACAATTGGGATGCTACAACTCTCCCCCACTAAACAGGAATCTCGCCCCGAGATTCTAGGAAGAAGAAGACTCAAAGAGGGTAGGATACTTGGCACGAAGCTCGTCTTCACGTTCCCAAGTGGCTTCATCAACAGAATGGTGCGACCACTGCACCTTGCAGAACTTGATGGACTTGTTGCGAGTCCTTCTTTCTGCGACTTCAAGGATTTTTGTGGGGTGTTCTTGATAAGACAGGTCTTCTTGGAGATTGATAAGCTCATGGTCCACAGTCCTGTCGGTATCCTTGAAGCACTTCTTAAGTTGAGAGATGTGGAAAACATCATGGACCTTGAGTTTTTCAGGAAGCTCAAGAGCATAAGCAACTTCTCCTCTTCTTCCACGGATTTTGAATGGACCGATGTATCTAGGAGCCAGCTTTCCTTTGATACCAAAGCGGTGCGTGCCTCTCATGGCGGTGACACGAAGGTAAACGAGATCACCATGGACATACTCCATGTCCATGTGCTTTCTATCATAATTGCTCTTCTGGCGACTTTGAGCAATCTTCAGGTTTTCAAGAATGATATGAACTTTCTCCTCCGCTTGAGTTACAATGTCAGGGCCAAACAATATTCTCTCACCTGCGCCCGACCAACCAATCGGAGTTCTGCATTTGCGACCATAGAGAGCCTCAAATGGTGCCATCTTTAGACTTTTCTGGAAGCTGTTATTGTAAGAGAATTCATCATAAGGAAGACATTCTTCCCACTTCATGCCGAAAGAGATGACGCAAGCACATAGCATATCTTCCAGAATCTGATTGATCCTTTCAACTTGTCCTTGCGACTGAGGGTGGTAAGCTATGCTGAAGTTCAATTTTGTTCCCAAAGCATTTTGGAAACTTCCCCAGAACTTGGAAGTGAAGATGCTTCCACGGTCTGAACTGATCTCAAGAGGAACTCCATACAGAGAGACAATTCTGTTGATATAGAGCTCAGCCAACTGAATTGCAGAAATTGTTTCCTTGACGGGAAAGAAGTGAGCCACTTTAGAAAGCCTGTCAATGACAACAAAGATTGCATTGTTGCCCTTCTGCGACCTTGGAAAACCAGTGATGAAGTCCATCTCTACTTTCTCCCATTTCCATTCCGGGGGTTTCAATGGCTGTAGAAGACCGGAAGGTTTCTGATGGATAACTTTAACTCTGCGGCAGACATCACACTCCGAGACATACTTGGCACAATATCGTTTCAATCCAGGCCACCAATATTGTGTTTTCAAGTCCATGTACATCTTTGTGCTGCCAGGGTGGATAGAAAGAACAGAATCATGCGCCTCCTTGAGAACTTGCTCTCTCAAACCCGGGTAGTTCGAAACAAACATCCGGTGTTCAAAGAAAAGAGAGCCTTGGTCGTCGACGTGGAAGGACTCATACTTCGGAAGCTGAATGTTGGAGATGATCTTTTTAGTGTAAGGATCACCAAGTTGAATGGAGCGAACCTTTTCTTCCAAGAGAGGGGTTGCCAGAAGGTTCAGAAGATACCGTTGTTCCACAATTTCAAGGTTGAGCTTGCGGAATTCCTCGCACAAGAGAGGCTGTTATTCTTCCACCATGAGGTTGCTGACATAAGCTTTGCGGCTGAGAGCATCGGCCATAACATTGGCTTTGCCCGGAGTGTAGTTGATGGTCAAATCGAAATCATTGATTGCTTCAATCCACCTCCTCTGACGAAGGTTGAGATCAGGCTGTGTGAAGATATACTTCAGACTCTTGTGATCAGAAAAGATTTCACAACGGTTGCCAAGCAAGTAGTGCCTCCATACTTTCAAAGCAAAGACAACTGCTGCGAGCTCGAGGTCATGTGTAGGATAGTTGATCTCATGCGTCTTCAACTGTCGAGAGGCATAAGCAACAACTTGTTTTTCTTGCATAAGGACCGCACCCAATCCTTGCAATGAGGCGTCACAGAATATCTGGAAAGGCTTAGATGTATCTGGAGGAATCAAAACTGGTGTGGAAGTGATCTTCTCTTTGAGTGTTTCAAAGCTTGCTTGACATGCAGGAGTCCAAAGGTATTTCTTGCCTTTCTTGAGGAGATTGGTAAGAGGCTTCGCAATCTTTGAGAAGTTCTGCACGAAGCGACGGCAATAACTAGCCAAACCAAGGAAACTCCGGCCTTCTTTGACATTTTTAGGTGGAAGCCAGTCAACAATTGTTTTAACAGTTTCTGGGTTGACGGCAATGCCCTTGGCAGAGATGACGTGACCAAGATAGGTGACTTGAGGCAGCCAAAACTCACATTTGGAGAACTTTGCATACAAGCGGTTCTCACGAAGTTTGTTTAGGACACACCGAAGGTGTTCTTCATGTTCTTACTTTGACTTAGAATAGACTAGGATGTCATCCAGATAGACCACAACAAACTTATCAAGATACTCCATGAAAACCGAGTTCATAAGCCTCGAGAAGGTGGCAGGTGCGTTGGTGAGACCGAAAGACATGACCGTGTACTCGTACAGGCCATAGCGGGTGGTGAAAGCTGTTTTAGGAACATCTTCCTTGCGAATCTTGATTTGATGATATCCACTTCTCAAGTCAAGCTTAGAGAATACCACAACACCAGCTAGCTGATCGAAGAGATCATTAATCCGCCGAAGGGGATATTTATTCTTGATGGTTTTAGCATTGAGAGCCCGATAGTCAACACAAAGTCTATCAGTCTTGTCTCGCTTTTTCACAAAGATGGTTGGGCTACCCCAAGAAGAAGTACTGTGCTGAATGAAACCCAACTTCTCTTGTTCATCAAGCTGACGTTTGAGTTCAGCCAACTCAGCAGGACCCATTTTATAAGGCCGCTTAGAAATAGGAGCGGTACCAGGTTCAAGCTCAATCACAAACTCAACCTCACGATCCGGAGGCATACCTGGCAACTCTTCAGGAAAGACATCTGGGAACTCACAGACCACCGGAACACTCTGAATAGCTTCCATAGCATCATCATTTAGAGCCGCCAAAGAGAAAAGCTGAATAGCAGGAGTCAGACTTGGAGAATAGACTATATGGCCTTCAGGAATTTTTAGAGAAACCGAGCGTTCAGCACAATCAATCACAGCTGCATTTGCTGTCAACCAATCCATGCCCAGGATAACATCAATGTCAGAATTGCCCAGAATAATCAAGGACGGCGAGAACGAATAACCACCAATCTCAATTTGATTGCCATGGCTGATTTTAGAAGCCCTCATACTTGAACCAGGAGATTGCACCATGAGGCGAGTTGGTAAAGCATCAGAAGGTAACCCGTTACCCTCCGCAAACTTGTAAGACACGAAAGAATGTGATGCACCAGAATCAAATAAAACTCTTGCAGGAACTGAGTTAACAGGAAGCATACCCATCACAACTCCAGGTGCATGCTCAGCTTGAGCGACATTGACACAGTTGGAACGAGCAACAGTAGACCCGGGCTTAGTGTTGATGTTGAGAGCCCGAGGTGGTGGTGCACGAACCATAGGAGAGCTTGCCGCAGATCTTGGAGGTGGTGGAGGAAGAGCTTTGTTGTTCATTGGACAGTTCCATTGTTGATGCCCAGTGTTTCCACAAGTGTAACAAGCACCAGGTGGACGTGGAGCAATGTAGCCAGGGACTCCGCCAGGCGCTCCAGGGTAGTTGTGGTTGTAGCCCCTGGGAGCAGCAGTGAGGAAGTTTGGTGGCCTTGTCGCGTAGCTTGAAGGTCTTGGTGGAGCCGGGAGCGACAGTGGGGTGTTAGGAACCCAGACACGACGCTTAGAAGGAGCTGACACAGCTGAAGAGCTTGCTGCATCACGGTTGTGTTTCTTTGACTCCTCAAACACTTGCCTACTTGCTTCTTCCTGCAGAGCTGTATGTTGGAGTTCCAGAAAAGACGCCGACCTTGCATGTGTGATTTCATATTTAATCGATGCATTGAGCCCTTGTCTGAACCTCTTTTGCTTCTTCTTGTCATCAGAGATCTCATCGCCACCATAACGAGAAAGGTTCATGAAGTTTCTGATGTAGGTATTGACATTGTCATTGCCCTGCTTGAGGTTGAGAAACACTTCCTTCATCCTCTCCATGACAATTTCTGACAGATATTGCTCTTTGAAAGCTCCAGTGAACTGTTCCCAAGTAGGCTGAAAACCAGTGTAGTTTGCCTTGAGGTAATTCTCCCACCACAGAGCTGCATCTCCCTTCAGAAGGTGAGTGGCACATTTTACCCATTCTTGCTCAGGAACATCAGCAGTCACCAGTAACCTTGACATCTCACGCAACCAATCATCAGCATCAAGTGGTTTATCAGAAACATCAAATTGGCGTGGGTTGAACTTCAGGAAGATTTTGATGTCTCCTCGCTTGGGAGGTGGAGGTAGCGAAACAAACTCATTCCTCCTGACACTTTCTTCAAATCGCCGCTGGTTCTGCTGCATTGTGGCCAAGGCATTGGCGATGCTTGCCAATGCAGCCCCCAGTTCAGGTTGTATGTCCTCCTCAGAACGGCGTGGTGGTGCCATCCTATGATTGATAAAAACACAAGTTAGTACCCTAATGGAGAATAATAATAATCCAAAATAGTACCAAAATGGAATTAACCAAGATTAAAGGATACAATTTACTAAGATGATATTAAAATATCAACAAAGTTCAAAGCACCTAGGAGATATTAAGCATATCGCACACGACTGAACAAGGAGTGTGGTACACAAAGCTATCAAAGAAAAATTTTCCGCAAATTTCGGCATTAAAATACCACTATATGCGCAAAACCACTTAACGAATCAAGATTAGTAACTCTACCAATTCGATATAAAGAGCGAATGAGAAAAGTGGTGGTATGGTCGCGACTCCATCCCGCACTCAAATCATTACTCCGCACATGAATAAGTAAAACACATATCCCAACACCTTCTTCTTAAGATGAACCTAAAGATTAGTGACTACGGAAACGAACACCCCAAACAAGATAACGCCGGATAACAAAGAGTAAGACAGATCGCGTCGGTATACAACGAATCAGATAGATCGTGTCGGTTTGCAAAAGCCTGTCGGTATGGAATGTACCAACAGTTGATAACCAAAAGGCAGATATTGATAACATGTTGGATGCAACAGATAGACAAGGAATTCACACACACACACACACACAACCTATGGTACTACGGAACCCAGAACACGTGAATCCTATTTTGAATTTTAGAAGAGGATTGAAAACGTTACACTTCCTTACCAGAAAAAGGGTGGGTGGGTGGTTAAGAAGAAAAGTGGAAGCAGTCCTACTCTCACGTTTGTTTTTTCCTAGTATACATAGCTACCAAAATATTTGCTAGACTGACAACGACCATTTGGCTGAGACCGTGAAGGGCGGGATGGCTCTGATACCAATTGTAACTACCTCGGTGAATTACGCTCTTAGTTACAAGCCTGGATGAGCGGAAATGGTTAAAATAGTACGGTGGGGCCAAATGCCACTCACAGGTAGACCTTTCGGCCGTCCTAACCATTTCCAAACATTGGTACAAGAACGAGCGGCATAATCGGCAGGCGAAGGGATCAACTACATACACAAATGAGTATGTATGCAAGCCACATACAACAGTCCTCAGAGCCATTCCATCTAAAAAAAATGGAAATATTGCAACGCCATACGGCAAGATCCAAATATCCTAGATAGATATAATAGTTTAGGATATCTCCTCATACATCAAACATCAGAGTATCAGGCGGAAGCGAAAAAAAATATCCGAGTACGGATAAGAAGCAAATCGGCATAAGATGCCCCATAAATAAACACATCCCGCCCACCGATCTCACGGATCCCCGTTCCCGTAATCTCTACACCGAGTGATCATTGCCAACATCGTCCGTCTCCTCCACCTAGTATCCATCTTGCGAGTATACCTGTTCATCTGAATCAAACAATTTATCGTGTGAGACCCTAGGGGTACTCAGCAAGTATTTATGCCTCTAAAGGGGACACAACCTGGGGTGACGCAATTGCAGGAAAAGATAATACCTAACAATTCTATAGATACTCGCTAACCATCCGCCTAACCAAAGATAGACAGATGTCCGTTAATTAAGAACAACAGTTATCACAGTAATATTAACAGATCCATCCTCCTCCTCGCTTACCAACGAGGAAGCGGACGAACAACCCCCCATCCGTTGGCAGTTTTATTAACCATTCCATGAGTGTTGCACTATTTACGAGTCAGGTACTTAGTCAAATTAAAAGCGGTACTTTAGTTATACTTGTCTATGATCAAGAAACTGTGCTCCAAGTCGTCCATAACCGCGGACATGGCTTTCAGAAAGATTTACCCTGCAGGGGTGCACAAATAGCAACACACACTCGATCAACCTCGGAAAAACCAAATCAAAACCCAACAAGGCATTCACGACAAAGCGATCACATGATTCATAAATGTTTCAAGGGACACCCCAATAAGCTACCCGCAACGAAGTTGGCCGGCTCCGAGACGGACCCAGGGCGACGGCTGTAAACAACTGGGAACCCGAAAGTGTGACTGGGCTTGTCGATACCGCGAAAACATGGCGCGACCCAAAACAGTACAGGTGCTCCTCGCACAATCTTAAATAAATCAGTAAAGCATGGCATAAGTACAGGATAGTAATAAAGCCCCAAACTACTTTGTGGCCCCAAGAAATAAGAATGAATCAAGCTCTGGCTTAGGGGGGTCCATAAGGCCTCCCGGATGTGGATAGTGCGAATAGTCAAGGAACAGGAATCAAGTACTCGGGGTCCTACAGGACACAAGTGAGCATGAAGAACCAAATAGCAGATATTGCTCACCGGTGCCACTTTCATTAGTTATCCCATTACTACTCAGGTTAAGTTGTTTAGGTACCTCGTTATCCATCAGACTCTCACATACCCTACACATGCTGTTCTACGACCCGCATGACTCAAACAACTCCTGTAGTAATGGCTCATGGGATGGAGGAACAAGCTTCGGTGGGGTTTAAAAGTAAAGGCTATGCAGTACTTGGGATCCAATTTAATGCAATCGCGACTCAATGATGCAAGAGTAAGGTAGGGGCAGTAGGTACTATATGTATGCAAGCATGTGGTAGTGCTTGCCTGGCAGCTCAGTTAAAGCGAGAGGTGGATCTGGGTAGAACTCCTGTGATCCCTGATAATTCTCCTGCTGGGCGTCTATTCGAAGAAGAACCAAACAAACAAGGGCCAACATAAATAAAGTGCACAAGCATATGAATTAAAATGCGACAAGCAAACAAGCATGCCATGATGAATGATGCACAATTTACATGGCATTAAAGTAGCATGGCAAGGGTGAGGTGTGGGGTACAAGAATAAAGCATTTCTTGATTTATTTAGTCAAGTTTTATTGCCATAAACAGTTCAGATTTTTAATAATGACATGATGCATGCTTCAATTCAGAACATGGAATGCATAGATAGAACAGGCTCGTCGCGCTGATCGATTTAGACATATTATTTGTCAAAATTGGAGTTATAAAACAAAAGTTATTAATTAAATAAGAAAAGGGCATTTTATTGTAATTTTAATCATCTCGAAATTTTAAAGTGCTCAAAAAATATTTTGAATAGCATATTTGAATTCCTCACATTTTTCTGATTCAAAAACATATATTACATGTTTAATTTGGAATTATATCTTAAAAGATATTTGAAAACAGATTTGAATTTGAATTTAAAACAAATTTGAAAAGTTTAAATTAAAACAGAAAAACAGAAAACCTTTTGTCACTCAGCCCAGATCTAGCCACAGACAGTGACAAGTGGGGCCAGAGCTGACTGGGCGACATAGCGCGCAGAACAGGTATTTCTCACCGCGCCTTTACCTAGCCCAGGTCGCTGACCGGTGGGTCCGTCGGTGGGGCCAGGCCCACATGACAACGAGAGGGAAGGGTCGGCCACTCGGCTCGGTGAGGGAGTGCGGGTTATGGCCCGAGGAATCTGGGGGTTTTCCTACAAGATTGCCAGGGCGGCTGACTAGTGGGCCACGAGGTACCGCGGTTGAGAGCGAAAAAGGGGGGGGGGCTTTCGCAAAACTACCACAGGCCCACACTGTACATCTGTTTCCTCTGAACGCGAACAGGTCGGTGATCGACCGCGCGAAGCGCGACACGCGGGGTTTGAACCCGGGTCGCGGGCGTGCGCGCTGCGGTGGTAGCCAGCGCGGCAGGGCTAGGGGAGTTGACAGGAGGGGGTTTGGGGCCTAGCTAAGGCTCGATGCGGCGCGGGAAGCTTGCAGACACTAGCGACCTCTGGCGCATAGAGGGTGCTCGCCGAAATGAATGGCGACGCTAGGGCTCTACGGCGGGGTGGATGTTGTCTAGGAGGTGGAGTGGCTTACCATGAGGAGGTTGCCGGCGTCAGATCGAGGCGAGGCGCGGCGGATCGTCGGGGTTGCAGGCGTCCTGGGGGGTTAGGGTTTCGACGGGACGACGCGGTACTGGCGCTCCTGGGGGCTTCTCCTCCTCGTCGGCGTGTACAGGGCGGGGTAGAGGGACGTCCTCGATCTTTTGGAACACCTCCATGTCGGCTGGACGGCTGGAACGAGGGGGCGACACGGTAGACGGTGGCGACTGGCGGCAGAGCTGGGTGTCGTCGGGAGAGGAAGGAGAGGGAGGCAGGGCTTGGGGTGGATCTGGGCGATATAGAGGAGCCGGGTGGATGAGGCCAGTGAGAGAGAGGGAGGAGATGGCGTGTGGGCACGGGACAGGGAAAGTGGCTTCGGCCCTTTCCTTTTTCTCCTCGAGCACGTGGTCGAGCTGGGGCTCGACCTGGGTAGCCAGGCAGGGCAGGGAGAGGCTGCAGGTGGGGTAGCAGCTGGGTGGGGCCGGCACGGCGGTATAGAGAAGAGAGAGAGGAGAGGGGGTAGCTCGGGCTAGGGTAGATGGGTAGACTCGGTTAGGGTTTTGGTTAGGGGTAGGGCTTCGGCCTGGGGTAGGTTAGGGCTGATGTAGGGAGTGGAGAGAGGAGGTGGTAGCCCCTTGCTGGCCGAGAGAGGGAGGAGGGGGGGTGTATTAGGGTTTTGATGAGGAAAGAGGAGAGAGAGAGATGGGTGTGGTCCACATAAGCATGAGCAAGCATGAAGGTTAGGGAGATGATCATGGGGATGATCTTACAAGATCATGCATGGCACTACACAAGTGAGGTGGATGAGGTTTGATGACACAAGGCAAGAAAACAAAGCAAGGTAGAAAGGATTGAGAGAAAGAGAGAGATGGGAAGATGACCCACTCAAAAAATCAAATTAAACCAAAGGAGAACACATGGTGGTGATGGTTGCATGGCCCATGCAAGTATTTAATGCCAGGTGTTAATCTTGTGAAAACAAAAATAAAATCTCATGGCATTTATTGATGTGCATCCTCAAAAGATGGAGTAAGGGCCAAGCTAAGGATTGAAGGAATGTTCCATGTGGAGTGAATGGAGATGACCATATTTGAATATATTTTGGACATGCTAGTGTGTATATTCCACTATGTGCATATTATCCTCAAAATATTCCAACATGAACAACCTTCCCATATCATTCCATATGGAAGCAGGTAGAATGGAAAAGGGTCCATTCCAAACAACATGAGCTATAGATAAACCCAAATAAAATGCAATGCTCACATATGGTGGAATGGTGGAATGATGGGGTGGTCACAAGAAAGGTGGTGGAGTTGGAATAAAAGACATGCCCCCCAACTCAACTTGGGCATTAAACAATATATCAATAACCAAATACAATATCAAGAGGCAAATACAGTTAATGATGCATATGAGAGAAGACCCAAAAGAAAAAGGGTTTTATATGATGCTCAAATGCAAGGTGGCATGATGACACGAGCATGATATAATTATGATGCAACAGTTATATGTAGGAAGTAGCCATTATATTATTAAACCATGTAGCATTACCATTGTTAGACAATTGGGATGCTACAAGTTTGGCATGCATTTAAAGAAATGTGGAATACTTTCGCAGTTGACACCGCCGGGAACACCACAGCGTAATGGTGTGTCCGAACATCGTAATCGAACTCTCTTAGATATGGTTTGGTCTATGATGTCTCTTATAGATTTACCGCTATCGTTTTGGGGCTATGCATTAGAGACAGCCGCATTCACTTTAAGGGCACCATCTAAATCCGTTGAAACGACACCGTACGAATTGTGGTTTGGTAAGAAACCTAAGTTGTTGTTCCTTAAAGTTTGGGGTTGCGAAGCGTATGTAAAGAAATTAGAACCTGATAAGCTTGAACCCAAAGCGGAGAAATGCGTCTTCATAGGATACTCTAAAGAAACAATTGGGTATACCTTCTATCATAGATCCGAAGGCAAAGTTTTTGTTGCCAAGAATGGATCCTTTCTTGAGAAGGAGTTTCTCTCGAAGGAAGTGACTGGAAGGAAAGTAGAACTTGACGAGGTTATTGAACCTTCTCTCGGAGTTGAGAGTAGCGCAGCACCGGAAGATGTTTTTGTGCCGCCTACACCAATTGGAGAGGAAGCTAATGATGGTGATCATGAAACTTCGAATGAAGTTGCTGCGGAACCTCGCAGGTCAACGAGGGTTCGTACCACTCCTGATTGGTATGACCCTGCCTTGAATGTCATGTTGGTGGACAACACTGATGACCCTGTGACGTATGAAGAAGCTATGGTGAGCCCAGATTCCGACAAATGGCTAGAAGCCATGAAATCCGAAATGGGATCCATGTACGAAAACCAAGTGTGGACTTTGGTGGACTTACCGGATGGCCGTAAGGCTATCGAGAACAAATGGATTTTCAAGAGAAAAACAGATGCTGATGGTAATGTTACCGTCTATAAAGCTCGACTTGTTGCGAAAGGGTTCCGACAAATTCAAGGAGTTGACTACGATGAGACATTCTCACCAGTAGTGAAGCTAAAGTCTGTGAGGATTTTGTTAGCAATTGCTGCATATTTCGATTATGAGATTTGGCAGATGGATGTCAAAACAGTGTTCCTTAATGGAGACACTGAGGAAGAGTTGTATATGGTACAACCCAAGGGTTTTGTCGATCCTAGTGATGCTGACAAGGTATGCAAACTTTAGCACTCCATTTATGGACTGAAGCAAGCATCCGGGAGTTGGAATCAACGTTTTGATAAAGTATTCAAAAACTTTGGATTTATACAAACTTATGGAGAAGCTTGTATTTACAAGAAAGTGAGTGGGAGCTCTGTAGCATTCCTAGTACTATATGTAGATGACATATTGTTGATTGGGAATGATATAGAACTTCTTAATAGTGTCAAAGCCTATTTGAATAATAGTTTTTCAATGAAGGATCTTGGTGAAGCGGCATATATTCTAGGCATCAAGATTTATAGAGATAGATCAAGACGCCTAATAGCGCTTTCACAAAGTACATACTTGGACAAAGTTCTAAAGAAGTTTAGAATGGAAGAGAGCAAGAAAGGGTTCGTGCCCATGTTGTCAGGTAAGGCCTTGAGTAAGACTCAAAGTCCAGCTACGGCAGAAGATAGAGAGAAAATGAATAATATTCCCTATGCCTTGGCCATAGGTTCTATCATGTATGCCATGCTGTGTACAAGACCGGATATAGCACATGCTGTTATTTTGACTAGCATATATCAAAGTGATCCTGGAATGGAGCACTTGACAGCGGTCAAGAATATCCTAAAGTACCTGAATAGGACTAAGGATATGGTTCTTTCTTATGGAGGTGATGAACAGCTTGTTGTAAACAGTTACACTGATGCTAGTTGGAACACCGATCCAGATGACTCGAAGTCACAGTCTGGATACATATTTATTTTGAATGGTGCTAAAGTGAGCTGGAGGAGTGCCAAGCAAAGCGTTGTGGCGAAATCTTCAACTGAATCGGAATACATAGCTGCTTCCGAGGCTGCACAAGAAGCCATATGGATGAAGGAGTTCATTACTGAACTTGGCGTGGTTCCTAGTGCGTTGGACCCGATGGCCATCTACTGTGACAACACAGGTGCCATAGCTAATGCACAGGAGCCAAGGTCACATAGCAAGCTGAAGCACATCAAGATACATTTCCATGCTATTCGTGAGTATGTCCAAGATGGTGACATAAAGATTTGCAAAGTACACACTGATCTGAATGTGGCAGATCCCTTGACTAAACCTATCCCTAGGGCAAAGCATGACCAACACCAGAACGCCATGGGCGTTAGGTATATTACCATGTAATCTAGATTATTGACACTAGTGCAAGTGGGAGACTATTGGAGATATGCCCAAGAGGCAATAATAAAAGTGGTTATTATTATATCTTTGTGTTTATGATGAATGTTTACATCCCATGCTATAATTGTATTATAAGGAAACACTAATACATGTGTGTTTTGTAAACGTAAAAGAGTCCCTAGTAAGCCTCTTGTTGAACTAGCTTGTTGATTAATAGATGATCATGGTTTCCTGATCATGGACATTGGATGTCATTAATAACAAGGTTATATCATTAGGAGAATGATGTGATGGACACACACCCGTAGTAAGTGTAGCATAAGATCAAGTCATTAAGTTCGTATTGCTGCAAGCTTTCAAATGCATAGTAACCTAATCCTTCGACCATGAGGTTATGTTAATCACCATCACCGGATGGGTACTTTGATGACATCAAACACCGCTTCGTAACTGGGTGGCCATAAAGGTGTCATTGGGTATTCTGAAAGTATGTGTTGAAGCGCATGGACCAAGATTGGGATTTGTCCATCCATATGACAGATAGATGTGCTCTGGGCCCTCTTGGTGGAATGTCATCTAGTTAGCTTGCAAGCATGTGACTGGGTCACAAGGGATGACATATCATGGAATGAGTAAAGAGTACTTGTCAGTAACGAGGTAGAACGAGGTATGGAGATACCGACGATCAAACCTCAGATAAGTAGAGTATCACGTGACAAAGGGAATTGGTTTCGTATGTTAATGGTTCTATCGATCACGAAGTCATCGTTGAGTATGTGGGAGCCATTATGGATCTCCAGATCCCGCTGATGGTTATTGATCGGAGAGGTGTCTCCATCATGTCTGCATATTCACGAACCGTAGGGTGACACACTTAAGGTTCAATGCTGTTTAGGTAGATATGGAATATGCGTTGGAGACCGAATGTTGTTCGGAGTCTCGGATTGGATCTGAGACATCACGAGGAGATCTGGAATTGTCCGGAGAATAAGATTCATATAATGGAGATCATTTTCTAGGTTCGGAAATGTCCCGGAGTGTTTATATGGGGGTTCTAGAAGGTTTCGGAATGTTCCGGAAGGTTCTAGAAATTTCTATGGAGTTTACTTGAAAACCAAGAAAGAAAAAGGGGAAACTTGGGGTGGAAGGAAACTCCCCCAAGCCCCCTTTGTGCGCCGGACCTAGGAGGTGGGCCTAGGGGTGGGAACCCTAGGACGCACCCCTCCCTCTATATATAGCGGGGTGGAGGCGCCACCCCCCTTTGCCCCTCCACTCTTGCCCTAGCCGCCTCTCTCCTCCTCCTTCCTTCTTCTCAGGCTTAGGCGAAGCCCTGCAGAATTATCTACTCCACCACCACCACGCCGTCGTGCTGCTAGGATTCCGTGGAGAGATCTACTTCCTCTGCTGCTCGCTGGAACGAGGAGAGGAAGGTCTACATCGACTCCGCACGTGTGACCGACTGCGGAAGCGCTGCCGGAACGCGGCGCCAGAAGGATCGTCTACTCGATCTTGAGATCGGAAAGTGATCGTCTACATCAACCACAAGATCCGATCTCGCACAAGGCTTTTGGATCTACAAGGGTTAGTACAGATCTATCTCGTTGCACATGTCTAATAGATTAGATCTTGGCTTTTATCTAGATTAGATCTGGGTTTTGTTCGTTCTTGCGGTAGATTTTTTTGTTTTCCATGCTACAAACCCATCAGTTGCTCCATCACAACTAGTGACAGGTTTAGCCTCAATCCATTTTGTGAATTTATCCATCATCACTAAGAGATGAGTAAACCCACTTAGAGCTCGTTTAAATGGTCCTACCATATCAAGCCCCCAGACCGCAAAGGGCCATGTTATAGGTATTGTTCGCAGCTGATCAGCCGGAACATGAGCTTGCTTAGCGTACTTTTGACAACCTTTGCACGTCTTGACTAATCGTTCGGCATCTACCTAAGCTGTAAGCCAGAAAAATCCATGTCTAAAAGCTTTTGCCACTAAAGATTTGGCTGCAGCATGGTGACCACACTCGCCTTCATGGATTTCTCTTAAGATTTCCACTCCTTCCAGAGATACGCAACGCTGAAAAATCCTAGAAACACTCCGTCTGTGGAGCTCACCTTTAACAATAGTATAGGCTTTTGCTCGTCGGATAATCTGCCGGCTCAGAACCTCGTCTTCGGGTAATTTTCCATCTACTAGATAATCTAGGTAGGGTTGAGTGATGACCCACAAGTATAGGGGGTGTATCGCAGTATTTTCGAGGGAAGTGAAACCCAATTTATTGATTCGACACAAGAGGAGCCAAAGAATACTTATCAGCCTTAACAACTGAGTTGTCAATTCAGCTGCACCTGGAAACAATCTTGCTCACAGCAGTTTATCAGTAGAAACAGTTTTTTAGTAGGAATAGTAAAGTAACAGTAGCAGCAAAACAAAGACAGTAGTAATAAAAGCAGTAAATAGTGGGATTCAATTACGGTAGGCATAGGGATAGATGGACGGGCGTTGCATGGACAAGACAATTCACATAGCAATCAGAACATAGGGCAATTGCAGATAAATAAGATAAAGCACCCAAGTACTAGACAATCCAAGGCATGTGTTCCATATATAGTCATACGTGCTCGCAATGAGAACTTGCACAACATCTTTTGTCCTGCCAGCCCGTTTGCAGCGGGGCCTCTAGGGAACTACTGGCAATTAAGGTGCTCCTTTTAATGGAGCACCGGAGCAAAGCATTAACACTCCATGAACACATGTGATCCTCACATCAAAGCCTTTCCCTTCCGGCTACCCCGATTTCTGTCACTTCAGGACCATAGGTTCCGGACAACGACGTGTGTATACAACTTGTAGAGAAGACCCAAAACAATACTATCATGATGAATCAATAATAAGTTCAGATCTGAAATCATGGCACTCGGGCCCTAGTGACAAGCATTAAGCACAACAAGTCGCAACAAAGTCATAAAATACTAATAAAAGATACTAGGCACTATAACAATCTGATGCCATTACATGAACGATCTCATCTAATCCCTACCATCCCCATGGCCTACAACGGGGGATTACTCACTCATAGATGGGGGAAACATGGATGGTCGATGGAGAAGCGATGGTGATGATGATGGCAATGATCTCCTCCAATTCCCCGTCCTGGCAGGGTGCCAGAACAGAGTTTCTGGTGCTGTTTCATGGAATCTGGTGGTGGCGGCGGAGCGGAGCTCCTTCTGGAAAAACGTCGACCCCCCCAAAGTTTTTAGGTCAGAAGGCTTCTTATAGGTGAAGAGGGAGACCGAGGGGGTGCCTAGGGCCACCACACCATGCCCTGGCGCGGCCAGGCCCAGCCCGCGCCTGGGGGTGGTGTGGCCAGGCCCTGGCCCTCCTCCGTCTCGTATTCTGGCCCCGTGAGTCTTCTGAAAAAATAGGCACTTTGGCTTTTGTCCCGTCCAATTCCGAGAATATTCATTTTCTGACTTTCCTGGAACCAAAAACAGCAGAAAAAAGGCAGCTGGCACTGTGGCTCTTGTTAATAGGTTAGTCCAAGAAATCATATGAAAAGTTCTGCAAAGTTGGAACAAAACACAAGAAAGTAGATAAAAACAAGCATGGAGCATCAAAAATTATAGATACATTTCCAATGTATCAACATCCCCAAGCTTAACTCCTGCTCGTCCTCGAGTAGGTAAGTGATAAAAAGAAAGAATAATTTTTGAGGTGACATGCACCATCAAAGACTTGACCAAAGTATTTGTAAACATTCAAAGCTGGGATCATAGTACTTCAATCATAACATGAAAGACAAAGTTCTAGCAATAAGACAAAGAAACTATGATGCAACATGAAAAGGCACAAACAAAAGATTCATGAATAACAATGCTTTGCAAGACGCTTGTTTGTTTCACATAAAGAAAACATAGCAAATTGGCATTCAGCTTGTCCCTCAAAGAGTAGCAAACATAAATGCATAGGACACCTTCAAAGTTCATAAGAGTGACTAGATACAAATAGTTTAAAACAAGCAATATCAAGGTATGCATCAATCAACAAGTCTTGGGACAATGCACATAGAACTAAGAATGGCCACTATGCTCTCAAGAAAGTGCTCATAGAATGTGTGGAGACTCAACAAGGAAATGAAAAGGTTTTGAATAGTTTGAAAGGCTTCCAAATGCTGAAAGTATGGTACTCATTAGCTTTGAGCTCTCATTGCCCCTATCATAAGCATATTTAATGTGGTTAAGGTGAAAGTGAGGTCCAATCTGAGTTATATGCTTGACAGACTATAAACTGAAAATCCCAAGTCCCTTGAGTACGAGGGCCGCTCCTCATGCTACTCAAGTTTAGTTACCGGTAAGTTCTTGTCATCGTAAGCATGTGCGTATCATTGAGAACCGCCAACGGGGTACCCCTTGCCCGATGATATGGAAGAATCCCCATATCAAAATGACAAGGCAAGCAGACAATGAGTATCTTAGCAATCTTCTTATTTACCATGGGAAAATGGTGCTTTTTTCTCTCTTTCCTCTTTTCATAAAACTCTTTTTTTTCTTTTTCTCAATAGCTATCTCTCTTTTTTTATAAGAAGAATGCTTCATAGATATCATTATGGTTACGCTGCAGGTTTCCACCATGTCAGCATGGATTAGACCAGCGGCCCAGGCATCTCTCTAACACACATACATAACTCCATGGACTTACAAGCTCCCCTTTTATTTCACACCGACGACATCCGCAAACAAAAGAGCAAGGTATCAACTGGGTATATATTTACATGTGTTGAAAGCGTTCCCGTTGACAGCACGGTTCTACTAATCCCCAGCCTATAATTAGCAAGCATATAACTTTCAAGGAGAGTTCACAATGGTTTAGGTTTATTAAGTGCAGGAAATAAAGTGTGCCATCAAGTTCGTGAGAGCTTTACTAACTAACTTTATCATAACAAGCAAACATTTTATTCGGAAGAAAACAAGGCATAATGAATATGCACGGAAGTAGCAAATGATGCTAATAGGTAGATATGGTGGACACTTTGGCAATATTTGGTTTAGGGGAGTTGGAAACATGAGTGGAACTCATACTTTGTTGTGGAGGCTAGCAAAAGACTGGGAGCGACAAACAAAGAGAGCAAAAATGGCCATAATCATGCAGAGCGACAAAACATCATTGATCAAAGCATAAAGTGATACTACAAGTTGAAAACTAAAGGCTCATAAAGGCTATGGTGACTTGATATAGTCATAACATGGTGTGAGCATGGGCCAAGTCAACCCAAATAAAGCATCAAAAGAGAATACTACTATACTATGCTTTAATATGCTAAAACAACGCATGATTCATCCAAGGCACATTAAGCAATCTCAATTGTTTATAACAAGTCATGCTACAGCAAAGAATACTAAGCATAAAGCCAAAACAATATCAAGCATGGCACGACAAAGCATAGGCCACAGTCAAAAACAAGCTCTCTTTACCACTTAAGCATGAGCTTTCCTACTCTTTTCCAAACCAAACCAAACCATTTGAACACCAATGTATGAAAGGGGAGGTCCAACCAATTTATTCAGAAAACTAAGCAAACCACGCAAACTAAAAACCAAAATGAAAACGAAAAAGAAGACGCTCCAAGAACAACACAACTGTGCATGAAACAATAAAAATGAAGTGTTTGAAAGAAACATGCGATTTTTATTGATGAAGAAGGGGATGCCTTGGGCATCCCCAAGCTTTGACGCTTGTACTTCTTGGATATTTCTTGGGGTGACACGCGTGGCATCCCCAAGCTTGAGCTTTAGTCCATCCTTCATCTCATAACTCATTCCTTCCATACACCTGAAATTTTCCTTCATACAAAACTTTACACAATCTCATTAGCAACATTAGTGCACTTAAGATAAATAAGTCTCAAGGTTCAGTTCTAACACCAAATAAACTTCCACTAGAACACTATCTACTGTAGCACTTCCCTCAAAAAGCTCAATTCCCCAAAGGAACTCAAGAAGGAACTAACAAGAAGCAAATGCAGAAAATGGCAGAAATCTGTCAAAACAGACCAGCAGGTAAATACGAATTTTTTCGAAGACCTTCTGTTGCTCAAATCAAAAAGTGTTGAACTAACGAAAGTTAGATAGCAACCTGGGTCAGAAGCACAAAAAATTACTTCTCAATCCGACATATAGAGATCTCTCAGGAAGTTTTACGGTGAAGCACAGAAATTTGTTTCGGGACAGCAACTTTCCCAATCATTACTTCACTCTCATTAGAGGTTACTCTTGGCACAAAAAGCAAATAAAAAGGATAAGGAGTGGTTATTACAGAAGTAATAACTTCCAAGACTCATATAAAACTTTTGGTTTATCTCCCAATAAGTACTTTTCTTTAATGCCTTTAAGTTAAGCATAAGCAAAAACTGAAATGGATAGAATAGAAGTAAACAGAGATAATCATAGTGAAAAAATTGTTTTGTTCATTGAAATCCTTTTGTTAACAAGGTTGATCATGTCTTGTCTCCAAAAAAATTCCATATGAGACAAAACTTTGTATCCCACTAATGATTATGTTACCTCAACCTTGATAGCAATGGTCCCAATCATAATAGTTTCACATTTTTCTCTTCGTATGGGACAATATATTTCTCCAACTTAAATGCCCTCAACATGTTCAATTCAATTCAATCCATAAGTCCTTTCAATCTTCTTGAGGAAATAGACAATGTATTCATTGAAGGTCACCTTCCCTTGATTACAATTAATAATAGCTCCTGTAGTATTTAAGAAAAGGTCTCCCAAGAATAATAGACATATTATCATCTTCAGGCATAAAAGTTTGAGAGGATGCTCTCATAAGGAATATGAGTTGAAGTAAAAGAGATCATCAAGAAGCAAATCCAAAACACATTTAAGTCTAACCCACTTCCTATGCATAGGAATCTTGTATGCAAATAAACTCACAAAGAACAAAGTGGTAGGTATAGGAAGATAAAACAAGAGTAACTTCAAAACTTTCAGCACATAGAGAGGTGTTTCAATACCAGGAAAACTTCTACCACCATATTTTCCTCTCTCAAAATAATTTTCAATAGCCTCATGAATAAACTCAACAATATAACTTTCACATAAAGCATGCTTTTCATGATCTACAAGCACTAGAGCTTTTTCATAAACATTTTCAAGAGAAACCTCAGGAACATAACATTCATTCTCCTTTAGTAAGCAAGGGGGACAATTAAATAATGTAGGGGATAAAGAGTTACTCTCATTAGAAGTTAGGCATGGGTAGCTAATCCATTCTTCCTCCTTTTGTTCATCACTCTCCTCTTTTTCATCTAATGAGATTTCAGGTTCATCAATTTCTTCTTCCATAGGATCCTACAAGGCACTAGTCTCTTCTATTTGTGGAAAGCATCTATTAAAATATTCAAGAATATAGCCATTTTCATCCTTGTAATTATCAAAGAAAAATTTAAGTATACCATAAACCTCATACTTATAAGGTGAATCATCAATATTTTCAAGCAAACTAGCAAGTTCAAATGCACCCTTCCAAGCAATAAATTCCTCAATTTGTTCCACATCATAAAGGTCATAATTTCCCTTAACATAGGAAGATATGGTAACATTATCATTATACTCACATTGAAAAGGGAGGTGTTTGTACCTCCTGCAGCAACAAGATTTATCAAGGCAATAAGTAACATTATAAGTAGAGCACACATTTCTAGCAATGGTATAAAATCTATCAATTTTTCCCCATAAGTGTTTCCCTTTTTGTGACAAGCGGTGTTCCTTATAATAATATTTTTCATCTTCCGTGAACCCACCTGGCCAATAAGATTCAGTTTCAAAGAAACCAACCATTGACAACAAGCATGATAAAGCAAGACAATAACAGACCAACAAAAATAACAACTAGAGTAGGAACCAATTTTTTTGTATTTTTGATAAAGAAACAAGCAAACAAGGAGAAAGATAAACTTAGCTTGAACAATAGTGATTCCAAGTGAACTTGATAAATAAAGCTATGCTCCCCGGCAACGGCGCCAGAAAATAGTCTTGATGACCCACAAGTATAGGGGGTGTATTGCAGTATTTTTGAGGGAAGTGAAACCCAATTTATTGATTCGACACAAGGGGAGCCAAAGAATACTTATCAGCCTTAACAACTGGGTTGTCAATTCAGTTGCACCTAGAAACAATCTTGCTCACAGCAGTTTATCAGTAGCAACAGTTTTGTAGTAGGAATAGTAAAGTAACAGTAGCAGCAAAACAAAGACAGTAGTAATAAAAGCAGTAAACAGTGGGATTCGAGTGCGGTAGGCATAGGGATGGATGGACGGGCGTTGCATGGACAAGACAATTCACATAGCAATCAGAACATAGGGCAATTGCAGATAAATAAGATAAAGCACCCAAGTACTAGACAATCCTAGGCATGTGTTCCATATATAGTCATACGTGCTCGCAATGAGAACTTGCACAACATCTTTTGTCCTGCCAGCCCGTTTGTAGCGGGGCCTCTAGGGAACTACTGGCAATTAAGGTGCTCCTTTTAATAGAGCACTGGAGCAAAGCATTAACACTCCGTGAACACATGCGATCCTCACATCAAAGCCTTTCCCTTCCGGCTACCCCGATTTCTGTCACTTCGGGACCATAGGTTCCGGACAACGACGTGTGTATACAACTTGTAGATAAGACCCAAAACAATACTATCATGATGAATCAATAATAAGTTCAGATATGAAATCATGGCACTCGGGCCCTAGTGACAAGCATTAAGCACAACAAGTCGCAACAAAGTCATAAAGCACTAATAAAAGATACTAGGCACTATGCCCTAACAATCTGATGCGATTACATGAACGATCTCATCCAATCCCTACCATCCCCATGGCCTACAGCGGGGGATTACTCACTCATAGATGGGGGAAACATGGATGGTCGATGGAGAAGCGATGGTGATGATGATAGCGATGATCTCCTCCAATTCCCCGTCCCGGCAGGGTGCCAGAACGGAGTTTCTGGTGCTGTTTCGTGGAATCTGGTGGTGGCGGCGGAGCGGAGCTCCTTCTGGAAAAACACCGACCCCCCCGAAGTTTTTAGGTCAGAAGGCTTCTTATAGGCGAAGAGGGAGACCGAGGGGGTGCCTGGGGCCACCACACCAGGCCCTGGCGCGGCCAGGCCCAACCCGTGCCTGGGGGTGGTGTGGCCAGGCCCTGGCCCTCCTCCGTCTCGTATTCTGGCTCCGTGAGTCTTCTGAAAAAATAGGCACTTTGGCTTTTGTCCCGTCCAATTCCGAGAATATTCATTTTCTGACTTTCCTGGAACCAAAAACAGCAGAAAACAGGCAGCTGGCACTATGGATCTTGTTAATAGGTTAGTCCAAGAAATCATATGAAAAGTTCTCCAAAGTTGGAACAAAACACAAGAAAGTAGATAAAAACAAGCATGGAGCATCAAAAATTATAGATACATTTCCAATGTATCATTGAGTCCAGCTAGGAATTACAGCCAGAACTGCTATTAGAGGTGAGTCGGATTTAGTCGAATATTCCTCATCTACTCCCTTTATTGAGGGAACTTTGAAGTTCTCTAAAAAGGCGCCATCCGGGACTTCTTTCCGCGTAGAGCCTATCCGAGATAGTGCATCTGCTTCCTCGTTTTCTACTCAGGGGATGTGTTGAACCTCAAACCCTTTGAACGATTTAGATACGACAGCTTTATATGCTGCCATGTGTTTATTTGCATTACAAATATCCGACACTTGTTAAGCAACAAGATCCGAATCTCCATAACACATAAAACGTCGGATGTCAATATCCTTAGCAATCCGGATACCATGCAGTAGTGCTTCATACTCGGCAGTGTTGTTTGTCGCTGTGAAGTGGATCTGCAACACATATAGAAGATTATCTCCTTGGGGTGATTTGAGCACCACACCAGCCCCCGATCCCCCGTGAGCTTTAGACCCATCAAAGTAGAGGGTCCAATATTCCGACTCAGGGAGGATCATATTTTCCTTCGTCTCTATCCAATCAGCAACAAAGTCATCAAGGATTTGGGATTTGATTGCTGTCCGGGGTTTATACTCAATATCGAAAGCTGAAAGCTCTATGCCCCATTTGATGACGCGTCCTGTGGCGTCACTGTTGTTGATTATATCTCTCATGGGAGCTGTGCTCACCACGGTAATTGGATGCTCCTAAAAGTAGTGTTGTAACTTACGAGATGCTAGAAAAACACCGTAAGCCAACTTTTGATAGTGTGGATACCGCTGTTTTGATTCTGTCAGGACCTCACTGACAAAGTAAGTCGGTCGTTGCACCAGGTGTTCCTGATTTTCCTCTGGTCTCTCCACCACCATGATGATACTAACAACCTTATTTGTCATAGCAAGATAGAGCAACATCGGTTCCTGAGGTTCCGACGCTGCAAGGATAGGAGAAGATGAGAGTACTTTCTTCAGGTCTTGTAGTGCAGCTTCAGCTTCGTCAGTCCAAACAAAATCCTTGGTCTTTTTCAGGAGTTTGTATAATGGTGCGGCTCTTTCACCAAGCCGGCTTACAAATCGACTGACCGTAGCGATGCAACCAGTTAATCTTTGTACGTCCTTCAGGCGAGTTGTCCTAGAAATATTGAGTATAGCCTTGATTTTGTCTCGGTTCACCTCTATGCCTCTTTGAGACACGATGAAACCTAACAATTTTCTAGCTGGTATTTCAAAGAAGCATTTCTTCGGGTTAAGCATGATGTTGTATTTTCGTAGATTGGTGAACGTTTCCTCCAAGTCGGAAATCAGTGTTTCCTTCTTTTTGGACATCACCGCAATATCATCCACGTATGCATGTACGTTGCGTCCGAGTTGGTCGTGGAGGCAACGCTGCATAGTGTGCTGGTATGTAGCTCCTGCGTTCTTCAGCCCAAAGGGCATCGTAACAAAACAGAAGGTTCCGAAAGGGGTTATGAATGAAGTCTTGATTTCGTCAGATTCCTTCATCCGGATTTGGTGATAACCGGAATATGCGTCGAGAAAACAGAGGAGTTCCGAGCCTACCGTAGAATCGGTAACTTGATCAATTCTAGGCAGAGCAAACGGATCTTTTGGACAAGCCTTGTTCAAGGTAGTATAATCAACACAGATCCTTAAACCAGTGGTGTCCTTCCCTGGGACATATGTAGGGACTACCTGAGCCTTGGGTAACTTGTCGTCCTTAGGACCTAGCAATTCCTCAACAGTCACATTCATAGAGGCCGCAAGCTTCGCAGGTTCTTCCATATTCTGCTGGGAATGTCATGGGATACCACCTTGAGGGGTGGGGTCGTTTTTTTGGCCTATTCCCCGAGCTGGGGGACGTCCTTTCTTTTCCCGGTTGCACTTTGACTTGATGATTTGCTCTCGCTTGCACTTCTTGATTTGCTCTTCTTCACTTCCTTCTGAAGTGTGCTTCGATAGTCATCTGGCTTATGGTGCAAGTCATATTGCGATTTTGTGTTCAAAAAAGAAAGTGCATACGCTTTTTGCTTCTCGGTGTATACCAGGGCAGGCTCGGGTTTCTTCTTTTGAAGCTGCACAACACATTCGGCCTTTACGATCATGTTGTTTTCCTCGTCAGTACGATCATCAGGTCTGATGGGAAGATTCTTACGAGGTACTCTTGGGAGGGGTGACATTTGTCGTTTTGGGCTGCTGCATCGTTTAGTCCTGATGGAGCACGCTTCCCCTTTTTGTCCTTAGCAGGCGGCGAAGGCGGCTGACCCTGCGGCGGAGATCGAGATGGACTCACGCTATGGTGGTCGTAGTCATGGGGTGGGCTTCTTGGAGGTGATGGAGGTTAAGGTGACATGCGACAACTCGGAGGCGGTGTTGGCCTTGGCGCTGAGCCTAGAAGCTTGATGTTGTTCTTGTCCCATAGAATGATGCCACCCAATACTTCTTCGAGTGTCATCTCACCTTCAGGTCCTGGGATGTCAAGCTCCATTGAGTCCCACCCCATTGCGATTTCAACCACCCCGACTTTAGCATAGCCAGCTAGAATCTCACGGCCATGCCAGTGTGCGTCAGGTGGACAAGGTAAAGCACATCCGACCGCCACCTTGATGTATAGGTTCTTCACCTTCTGATGGATCTCACAAGATGCATGCTCCTTGATTCCATCCACGGGGTAGCCGGGACCGCCATCTACCATCCGCGCATCGTCAGACGGGACCTTCAATTCAGCCACGCTGCTTCTCCGCTGAGATGGAACGGCGGTAATATCGAGTGCAGGATCTTGCAGGCGCGCTACTCCTCGAAGTTCGTCAATCTGTTGCTGATGCATTCGAAGTGTTCCTAGCAACTCGGTGAACCTGTCTCCATCCTCCTCCTGCCGTCGCCTCTTTGCTCTCTCTCGGCTCCTGTAAGTATCTCTGTCTTTGGGAAACCCCATCTCCCAAGTATAACTAGTGCCAAGGCCTCGTACTCGTCCTCCACGTTCTTTATTCCCGATGGCCTTTGTCAGTAAGTCATTCTCTCTATCGGGACAGAACTTTGTTGTCCCCTCTTTAATTTCCTTAACCACTCTCTGCCATGTCTCCCGGGGTATCCTAATCCCGTCACTGCAAATAAGGTCCCCTGTTGTTTCGTCATACTCACTCCCATGCCCAAGGAACCAATTTCTTGTCCTCAGATCCCATTCTTCGCGTATTGGTTCTGGAGTGATCCCTTTAGCAAGTAGCTCACTCTCTTTAGCATCCCACTTTGGCATGGCAGTCACATAGCCCCCTGGCCCTAGGTGATGGTGATATTTCTTCATCGCGGCATTTTTCTTGTTTTTTCTGACTTTTCCATAGCAGGTTCTGACTTCTTGTACTTCACAAATGCATCCCAGTTAGCCCGTTGCTTCGTTAGATAGGCTTCGAATTTAGGAGGAGTCTTCGTCTTCTGATACTTTTGCCATAATGCTTTCTTCCAGTTCTTGAATAGTTCGGCCATCTTCATAAGAGTCCACTACTTGACTTTCTTCCTCAACGCAGCTGTGTCGGCATCATCCTCACATTCTGGCAGGGTGAAATGTGCCATGAGGTCATTCCAAAGACCCTCTTTGTACCTGTCGGTGACATACTCACCCTCTTCCGCCCCTTTGGTCTTATTCCACTCTCGAACGGTGATCGGGATGCGATCCCTAACCATAACTCCGCATTGTTGTACAAATACACTTTTAGCCTTTTCGGGTTCCAACGATTCACCCTGTGGTGATACCACTGTAATTGTATAACGTGTAGAGCTGTCCAACTTTTTGGCCGTGCCTCGTTTGGAATATTTTTTCCTCGATGTGGAGGCCTAAGAGAAGAAACATTCGTCAGTTTATATATATACAACTCAATTAATGCATCTACTAATCACCAGACTTCATATAAATACCTCGCTGGACTTCGTTAAGGTTCCACCGAGGCCATCGGCTTCTCCATCAACAGAGCCGTCGGCTTCTCCCTGATCATTTCGGTCGACCTCCTCACCCTCACCGGAGGGATTGAGATACATCGACGAAGATTCGGGTGGATCAACATGGGCGTCGTTGATCATATCCTTGAGAATTTCTTCTTGTGCTAGGTCTCTGCGCATCGGACTAGGTGGATCCATATTTTCTGCAAAATGCGAGATGCACACAATATTATTTCCTATATACAAATATTGCCTATATACAAATATTTCCTATATACAAAAATATATTTCCTATATACAAAAAGTTCGGGGGCCCGCGAGCACTACCACCCTAACCCTAAGTCCGGGGGCCCGCGAGCACTGCCACCCTAACCCTAAGTCCAGGGCCCGCGAGCACTGCCACCCTAACCCTAAGTCCAGGGCCCGCAAGCACTGCCACCCTAACCCTAAGTCCGGGGCCAGCGAGCACTACCACCCTAACCCTAAGTCCGGGGGACCGCGAACACCACCACCCTAACCCTAAGTCCGGGGGCCCGCGAGCACCACCACCCTAACCCTAAGTGCGGGGGACCATGAGCACTGCCACCCTAACCCTAAGTCCGCGGGCCCGCGAGCACTACCACCCTAACCCTAAGTCTGAGGGACCCGCGAGGACTACCGGACTTAGGGTAGTTATTTCTTCAGCTATTTTTAGGGATCGTTACTAGCTGGTTTTTGCGATAGGGATTGTGGACTCAGACACGGATCATTTGCTTGATGAATAAAAGGCAAGAAAAAACAAGCTGCAAGTTTTGCCGCCATGTTCACCTTATCTTTATTTAGCACTACTATATATGCAATATACTACTCTATATATAATATTCATCAATATATGAAATATACTACTATATATATAATACTATAATATTACAATATACTACTATAATGCAATATACTACTATATATACTACTAAATAATATTACACTACTATGTATATACTATAATATTACACTACTAAATAATATTACACTACTATATACTATAATAATATTACACTACTATATAATATTACACTACTTTTACACTACTAAATAATATTACAACTATATACACTACAAAATAAAAAAAATGAAAAAATTAAAAAAATAACATATATACAATATACTACACTATATACTATACTACACTAAGAAAAAAAATATATACTGTATACTACACTAAGAAAAAATAGTAACAATAACATATATACTACACTAAGAAAAAATAAAAGAAAAAATAGAAGTGGCCAGGGGGCGCTGCACCGGCCTGCTTGCCCGCTGTGGTCGGCGCCACCACCGGCGTGCACGGCGGCGTTCGGATGATGGCGGCGCGCGACGGCGCAGGGCCGGAAAACAGAGGGTGCCATGCGCGCGGGCTTAGACGCATGCGCGTGGTGGCTCTAGAGGCGGCGACACAGCGAAGTTCGGATGGCGGCGCGCGGACGGCGCAGGGCCGAAAAAGCAGAGGGTTACGGGGGGTTATTACCTGGCCAACGAGGATGCACGCGCACGGCGGCTGGAGAGGCGGCGGTGTGGTGGCGTTCGTCGGTGAGACGACGGCGGCACGGACAGCCGGAGAAAAATTTGGCAGCCTGCCGGCGTCGTTCGTCGTCCTCGCGCGCGTTTTTTCCCTGCAGTGAGTGGAGATGGTGGGGGAGTGAAGGGGCGCGTGATATAAGGGAAAGGACCTTTAGTCCCGGTCAGTATATAAAGGTCCCCCCCTTTAGTCCCGATGCGTGCCACCCATCGGGACTAAAGAGTTTTTGGCACCGCCCAACGTGCGTGGGCCAACGCCACACCTTTTTTCAAATTTTCAACCCAGGGGCGCGCGTGTTTAAAAAAATTCAATTAGCATATTTTTTAAACATTTGAATTATACAGTTTTTGCATACTTATGAATTTGAGAAAATTTTCAACATGAAAAGTTCTTGAATTTGAATAAGTAATCCAAATCTATTTTCTGTTTTATAAAATAATTATTCTAACTAGTGAAACTAATAACCATTTTGCCATTTTCAATTTAAAAATGCATTAACTATTATATTTTGCATATTTTTGAATCTCACTAAATTTTTAACATAAAAAATGCTTGAATTTGAATAAGCGATTCAAATCCATTTTCTGTTTTATAAAATAATTATTCTAACTAGTCAAACTATTAACCATTTTGCCATTTTCATGTGATTCCGACGCATGTTCGGGAAGGGGGTCACACCTGGGGCCTACACATGGAACCTACCAACCTTGCACCACTGTCACACACATATCCTAGGGTCACATGCAAGTTTTAATGTGATTCCGACGCTCCGGTGGTTTTCCTTCGGCGAAACCCTAGACCGGGGGCCCCGGATCGTCTACCTCTATAGCTTTCTCCGTACGAGGGTAGCGCGGTGGACCTTTCTATTTTTTTGGTTTGTTTAGGACATATGTACATGGAGAGCAAATGTTGGGCCAACTTTGCCACATTTTAGGCCCCGGTTGTCCCGCGCCGGGAGTTTCCACGTACAGATCCAGGATTTCACTAAGTGTTAACGCATGACCGGGAAGGGGGTGACACCTGGCGCCTACACATGGCACCAACCAACCTTGCACCACTCTCACACACATATCCTAGGGGCACATTCAAGTTTTCATGTGATTCCAATGCTCCGGTGGTCTTCCTCCGGTGAAACCCTAGACCGGGGCCCCGAATCGTCTACCCCTATAGCTTTTTCCGTACGAGGGTAGCGCGGTGGACCTTTCTATTTATTTTGGTTTTTTTAGGACATATGTACATGGAGAGCAAATGTTTGGCCAACTTTTCCACATTCTAGGCCCCGGTTGTCCCGCGGCGGGAGTTTTCATGTACAGATCCAGGATTTCACTAAGTGTTAACGCATGTCCGGGAAGGGGGTCACACCTGGGGCCTACACATGGCACCTACCAACCTTGCACCACTCTCACACACATATCATAGGGGCACATGCAAGTTTTCATGTGATTTCGACGCTCGGTGGTCTTTCTCCGACGAAACCCTAGACGGGGGCCCCGAATCGTCTACCCCTATAGCTTTCTCCGTACGAGGGTAGCGCGGTGGACCTTTCTATTTGTTTTGGTTTGCTTAGGATATATGTACATGGAGAGCAAATGTTGGGCCAACTTTGCCACATTCTAGGCCCCGGTTGTCTCGCGGCAAGAGTTTTCATATACAGATCCAGGATTTCACTAAGTGTTAACGCATGTCCGAGAAGGGGGTCACACCTGGGGCCTACACATGGCACCTACCAACCTTGCACCACTCTCTCACACATATCATAGGGGCACATGCAAGTTTTCATGTGATTCCGACGCTCCGGTGGTATTCTGATGGGTTCGTAGCATGTAAAACAAAAAATTTCTACCGCAAGAACGAACAAAACCCAGATCTAATCTAGATAAAAGCCAAGATATAATCTATTAGACATGTGCAACGAGATAGATCTGTACTAACCCTCGTAGTTTCCAAAGCCTTGTTCGAGAACGAATCTCGTGGTTGATGTAGTCGATCACTTGCCGATCTCGAGATCGAGTGGACGATCCTTCCGGCGCCGCGTTCCGGCAGCGCTTCCGCAGACGGTCACACGTGTGGAGTCGAAGCAGACCTTCCTCTCCCTGTTCCAGCGAGCAGCGGAGGTAGTAGATCTTCTCCACGGAATCCCAGCAGCACGACGGTGTGGTGGTGGTGGTGGAGTAGAGAATTCTGTAGGGCTTCGCCTAAGCCGGAGCAGAGCGAAGGAGGAGAAGAGAGGCGGCGGCTAGGGTTTGTTATGGGAGAGTGCAAGGGGGTGGCGCCCCCTCCCCTCTATTGAAAGGAGGGAGGCGCCATGGGAGGGGGAGTCCTAGTAGGACTCCCCTCCCTTCCTTGGCCGGCGGATTGGGAGGGGGGGAGGAATCCTCCACCCCCACGAATCCGTGTCTTGCCCCACAAAGACTCCTTGATCCTTTCTTGGTTTTCAAGCAAACTCCAAGAAATCTCCTAGAACCTTCCGGAACATTCCGAAACCTTCTAGAATCCCCATACAAATACTCCGGAACATTTCCTAACTTAGAAAATGATCCCCAATATATGAATCTTATTCTCCGGACAATTCCGGATCTCCTCGTGATGTCCCGGATCCAATCGGAGACTCCGAACAACATTCGGTCTCCAACGCACATTCCATATCTACTTAAAACAACTTCGAACCTTAAGTGTGTCACCCTACGGTTCGTGAATATGCAGACATGATGGAGACACCTCTCTGATCAATAACCATCAGCGGGATCTGGAGAACCATAACGGCTCCCACATACTCAACGATGACTTCATGATCGATAGAACCATTAACATACGGAACCAATTCCCTTTGTCACGCGATATTCTACTTATCCGAGGTTTGATCGTCAGTTTCTCCATACCTAGTTATACCTCGTTACTACTAAGTACTCTTTACTCGTTCCGTGTTATGTCATCCCTTGTGACCTAGTCACATGCTTGCAAGGTAACTAGATGACATTCCACCAAGAGGGCCCAGAGCATATCTATCCGTCATATGGATGGACAAATCCCAATCTTGGTCTATGCGCTTCAACACATACTTTCAGAATACCCAATGACACCTTTATAACCACCCAGTTATGAAGCGGTGTTTGATGTCATCAAAGTACCCATCCGGTGATGGTGATTAACATAACCTCATGGTCGAAGGATTAGGTTACTATGCATTTGAAAGCTTATAGCAATACGAACTTAATGACTGGATCTTATGCTACGCTTACTATGGGTGTGTGTCCATCACATCAGTCTCCTAATGATATAACCTTGTTATTAATCACATCCAAATGTCCATGATCAGGAAACCATGATCATCAATTAATCAACAAGCTAGTTCAACAAGAGGCTTACTAGGGACTCTTTTATTTTTACAAAACACACATGTATTAGTGTTTCCTCATAATACAATTATAGCATGGGATGTAGACATTCATCATAAACACAAAGATATAATAATAAACACTTTTATTATTGCCTCTTGGGCATATCTCCAACAGTCTCCCACTTGCACTAGAGTCAATAATCCAGATTACAGGGTAATATACCTAACACCCATGGCGTTCTGGTGTTGGTCATGTTTTGCTCTAGGGAGAGGTTTAGTCAACGAATCTGCCACATTCAGATCAGTGTGTACTTTGCAAATCTTTATGTCACCATCTCGGACATACTCGCGAATAGCATGGAAACGTAGCTTGATGTGCTTCAACTTGCTATGTGACCTTGGCTCCTGTGCATTAGCTATGGCACCTATGTTGTCACAGTAGATGGCCATCGGGTCCAACGCACTGGAAACCACGCCAAGTTCAGTAATGAACTCCTTCATCCATATGGCTTCTTGTGCAGCCTCCGAAGCAGCTATGTATTCTGATTCAGTTGAAGATTTCGCCACAACGCTTTGCTTGGCACTCCTCCAGCTCACTGCAGCACCATTCAAAATAAATACGTATCTAGACTGTGACTTCGAGTCATCTGGATTGGTGTTCCAACTAGCATCAGTGTAACCATTTACAACAAGCTGTTCATCACCTCCATAAGAAAGAACCATATCCTTAGTCCTATTCAGGTACTTTAGGATATTCTTGACCGCTGTCCAGTGCTCCATTCTAGGATCACTTTGATATCTGCTAGTCAAATAACAGCATGTGCTATATCCGGTCTTGTACATAGCATGGCATACATGATAGAACCTATGGCCGATGCATAGGGAATATTATTCATCTTTTCTCTATCTTTTGCCGTAGCCGGACTTTGAGTCTTACTCAAGGTCTTATCTGACAACATGGGCACGAACTCTTTCTTGCTCTCTTCCATTCTAAACTTCTTTAGAACTTTGTATAAGTATGTACTTTGTGAAAGCGCTATTAGGCGTCTTGATCTATCTCTATAAATCTTGATGCCTAGAATATATGCCGCTTCGCCAAGATCCTTCATTGAAAAACTATTATTCAAATAGGGTTTGACGCTATTAAGAAGTTCTATATCATTCCCAATCAACAATATGTCATCTACATATAGTACTAGGAATGCTACAGAGCTCCCACTCACTTTCTTGTAAATACAAGCTTCTCCATAAGTTTGTATAAATCCAAAGTTTTTGATTACCTTATCAAAACGTTGATTCCAACTCCGGGATGCTTGCTTCAGTCCATAAATGGAACGCTGAAGTTTGCATACCTTGTCAGCATCACTAGGATCGACAAAACCCTTGGGTTGTACCATATACAACTCTTTCTCAATGTATCCATTAAGGAACACCGTTTTGACATCCGTCTGCCAAATCTCATAATCGAAATATGCAGCGATTGCTAACAAAATCCTCACAGACTTTAGCTTCGCTACTGGTGAGAAAGTCTCATCGTAGTCAACTCCTTGAATTTGTCGGAACCCTTTCACGACAAGTCGAGCTTTATAGACAGTAATATTACCATCAGCATCTGTTTTTCTTTTGAAAATCCATTTGTTCTCGACAGCCTTACGGCCATCCGGTAAGTCCACCAAAGTCCATACTTGGTTTTCGTACATGGATCCCATTTCGGATTTCATGGCTTCTAGCCATTTGTGAAAATCTGGGCTCACCATAGCTTCTTCATACGTCGCAGGGTCATCAGTGTTGTGCACCAACATGACGTTCAAGGCAGAGTCATACCAATAAGGAGTGGTACGAACCCTTGTTGACCTGCGAGGTTCAGCAGCAACTTCGTTCGAAGTTTCATGATCACCATCATGAGCTTCCTCTCCAATTGGTGTAGGTGGCACAAAAACATCTTCTGGTGCTGCGCTACTCTCAACTTCGAGAGAAGGTTCAATAACCTCGTCGAGTTCTACTTTCCTTCCAGTCACTTCCTTCGAGAGAAACTCCTTCTCAAGAAAGGATCCATTCTTGGCAACGAAAACTTTGCCTTCGGATCTATGATAGAAGGTATACCCAATTGTTTCTTTAGGGAATCCTATGAAGACGCATTTTTCCGCTTTGGGTTCAAGCTTATCGGGTTGTAACTTCTTTACATACGCTTCGCAACCCCAAACTTTAAGGAACGCCAACTTAGGTTTCTTTCCAAACCACAATTCGTACGGTGTCATTTCAACGGATTTAGATGGTGCCCTATTTAAAGTGAATGCGGATATCTCTAATGCATAGCCCCAAAACAATAGTGGTAAATCTGTAAGAGACATCATAGAGCGAACCATATATAAGAGAGTTCGATTACGATGTTCGGACACACCATTACGCTGTGGTGTTCCCGGCGGTGTCAACTGCGAAAATATTCCACATTTCTTTAAATGCATGCTAAACTCATAACTTAGATATTCACCTCCGCGGTCAGAACGCAGAAACTTAATCTTCTTGTTACGATGATTTTCCACTTCACTTTGAAATTCCTTAAACTTCTTGAAAGTTTCGGACTTATGTTTCATAAAGTAGATATACCCATATCTACTTAAGTCATCTGTGAAAGTGAGAACATAACGATATCCACCACGCGATGCTACACTCATTGGACCGCACACATCGGTATGTATTATTTCCAATAAGTCTGTAGCTTGCTCCATTATACCAGAGAATGGAGTCTTAGTCATTTTTCCCATTAGACATGCTTCGCATCTTTCAAGTGATTCAAAATCAAGTGATTCAAGAAGTCCATCAGAATGGAGTTTCTTCATACGCTTCACTCCAATGTGACCAAGACGACAGTGCCACATGTATGTAGAATTATCATTCAATTTTATTCATTTAACATCTATGTTGTGAACATGTGTATCACTACTATCGAGATTCAATAAGAATAAACCATTCATCTCAGGTGCATTACCATAAAAGCTATTACTCATATAAATCGAACAACCTTTATTCTCAGACTTAAAAGAGTAACCGTCTCACAATAAACAAGATCCAGATATAATGTTCATGCTTAACGCAGGCACCAAATAACAATTATTTAAATTTAAAACTAATCCCGAAGGTAGATGTAGAGGGAGCGTGCCGACGGCGATCACATCAACCTTGGAGCCATTTCCAACGCGCATCGTCACCTCGTCTCTCGCTAGTCTTCATTTATTCCGCAGCTCCTGTTTCAAGTTACAAATATGAGAAACCGAACCAGTATCAAATACCCAGGCACTACTACGATTACTAGTAAGATACACAGCAATAACATGTATATCAAATATACCTTTCTTCTTGATGTTGCCGTTCTTCAGATCCGCCAGGTACTTGGGTCAGTTACGCTTCCAGTGACCAGCACCCTTGCAGTAGAAGCACTCAGTTTCAGGCTTAGGACCAGCCTTGGGCTTCTTAGCAGGTGCGGCAGCTTTCTTGCTGTCCTTCTTGAAGTTGCCCTTTTTCTTAGGCTTGCCCCGTTTCTTGAAATTGGTGGTCTTATTGACCATCAACACTTGGTGCTCCTTCTTTATCTCCACTTCAGCAGTTTTCAGCATGGACGATAGTTCAGGCAACGTCTTGTTCATGCAGTGCATATTGTAGTTCATCACAAAGTTCTTATAACTCGGTGGCAGTGATTGGAGGACACGGTGAATCCCTAACTCATTAGGAATCGTTATCCCCAACTCTTGGAGCTTGTTTGCGTGCCTATACATGGTGAGCACGTGCTCGCTAATGGAGCTTCCCTCTTCCATCTTGCAGGTAAAGAACTTTTCGGAGGCCTCATAGCTCTCCACGGCCGCGTGAGTCTCAAAAATGAGCTTGAGCTCCTTAATGATCTCGAACGGGTCGTGGTGCTCAAAGAGCTTCTGAAGCTCCGTTTCTAAACCATACAGGATGGCACACTGAACTGTGGAGTAATGATTTTTCCGAGTGGCGTAAATATTCTTTACGTCATCGGTGGCATCTTCTGCAGGTGGGTCACCTAGCGGTGCTTCGAGCACATAGGTCATCTGACCAGCCCTGAGGACAATCTTCAGACCACGGAGCCAGTCCGTGAAGTTGCTTCCATTGTTCTTAAGCTTTTCTTTCTCTAGGAATGCATTGAAATTGATGGAGAGGTTCGCCATAATCTACAACAAATTTGCAAGTAGTTTAGACTAAGTTTATGATAAATAGAGTTCAATTTTAATTATTAAATTAACTAGGTGAACTCCCACTCAAAACAACATCCCTCACATTGTCTTAGTGATTATACGAACCAAGTCCACTACACCAAGTCCGATCTTCACGAGAGAAGATGTAGTTTCATCGGCGAACAATCTTCATGTTCATCATATCATTTATATGACTCGTGCTCTACCTTTCGGTATTCCGTGTTCCGAGACCATGTCTGTACATGCTAGGCTCGTCAAGATTAACCTTAGTTTCCGCGTGTGCAAATCTGGCTTGCACCCGTTGTATGCACACGTAGAATCTATCACACCCGATCATCACGAGATGCTTCGAAACGACGAGTCTTAGCAACGGTGCCAACTAAGGACGAACACTTTTATTACTTGATATTTAGTGAGAGGGATCATCTTATAATGCTACCGTCGCGATCTAAGCAATACAAGATGCATAAAGGATTAACATCACATGCAATTCATAATTAGTGTGATATGATATGGCCCTTCTTTCTTATGCCTTTGATCTCCATCTCCAAAGCACGGACATGATCTCCATCATCACCAGCATTGCGTCAAGGTTAGTGGCGCCGCTTCATGGTTGTCCATCATCACTAGCAACTATTACAACTACTTGGAACAAAGCTATTACAAGATGAATAGACACGCAGGTCTTAACAGAATTAAAGACAACCATTAGGCTCCTGCCGGTTGCCATATTACAACAAGGATCATTGCATACATCAAATATAATCACAATCACAGGATGGCCATATCACATCACAAAACCCCTGCAAAAACAAGTTAGACGCCTCTAATTTTCTTTGCATGTTTTACGTGGTTTGGGGCTTTCGAATAAGAACGGATCTTACCTACGAAACTGAACCACAACGTTGATACAAGTGCTATCAAGTGCAAAGTGTAGATTGGATCTATACTATGGTGAGAGAGACAGACACCCGCAAAGCCACTTGTGCAAAGCAAGTTACACGTCAAGCGTGGAGCAAGTCTCATGTACGACGACATGTAATGTTAGCCCGAGCCGCTTCATCCCACCATACCGCAAGATGCAAAGTACACACAACAAAAGACGGCACGAGCACCAACGCCCACAACATCATTGTATTCTACTCGTGCAATAGATCTACGCATAGATATGGCTCTGATACCACTGATGGGTTCATAGCATGTAAAACAAAAAATTTCTACCGCAAGAACGAACAAAACCCAGATCTAATCTAGATAAAAGCCAAGATCTAATCTATTAGACATGTGCAACGAGATAGATTTGTACTAACCCTTGTAGTTTCCAAAGCCTTGTTCGAGAACGAATCTCGTGGTTGATGTAGTCGATCACTTGCCGATCTCGAGATCAAGTGGACGATCCTTCCGGCGCCGCGTTCCGGCAGCGCTTTCGCAGACGGTCACACGTGCGGAGTCGAAGCAGACCTTCCTCTCCCCGTTCCAGCGAGCAGCAGAGGTAGTAGATCTTCTCCAAGGAATCCCAGCAGCACGACGGTGTGGTGGTGGTGGAGTAGAGAATTCTGCAGGGCTTTGCCTAAGCTGGAGCAGAGCGAAGGAGGAGAAGAGAGGCGGCAGCTAGGGTTTGTTATGGGAGAGTGCAAGGGGGTGGCGCCCCCTCCCCTCTATTTAAAGGAGGGAGGCGCCATGGGAGGGGGAGTCCTAGTAGGACTCCCCTCCCTTCCTTGGCCGGCGGATTGGGAGGGGGGAGGAATCCTCCTCCCCCACGAATCCGTGTCTTGCCCCACAAAGACTCCTTGATCCTTTCTTGGTTTTCAAGCAAACTCCAAGAAATCTCCTAGAACCTTCCGGAACATTCCGAAACCTTCTAGAATCCCCATACAAATACTCCAGAACATTTCCTAACTTAGAAAATGATCCCCAATATATGAATCTTATTCTCCGGACAATTCCGGATCTCCTCGTGATCTCCCAGATCCAATCCGAGACTCCGAACAACATTCGGTCTCCAACGCACATTCCATATCTACTTAAAACAACTTCGAACCTTAAGTGTGTCACCCTATGGTTCGTGAATATGCAGACATGATGGAGACACCTCTCCGATCAATAACCATCAGTGGGATCTGGAGATCCATAACGGCTCCCACATACTGAACGATGACTTCGTGATCGATAGGACCATTAACATACGAAACCAATTCCCTTTGTCACGCGATATTCTACTTATTCGAGGTTTGATCATCAGTATCTCCATACCTAGTTCTACCTCGTTACTGATAAGTACTCTTTACTCGTTCCGTGTTATGTCATCCCTTGTGACCTAGTCACATGCTTGCAAGCTAACTAGATGACATTCCACCGAGAGGGCCCAGAGCATATCTATCCGTCATATGGATGGACAAATCCCAATCTTGGTCTATGCGCTTCAACACATACTTTCAGAATACCCAATGACACCTTTATAACCACCCAGTTACGAAGCGGTGTTTGATGTCATCAAAGTACCCATCCGGTGATGGTGATTAACATAACCTCATGGTCGAAGGATTATGTTACTATGCATTTGAAAGCTTATAGCAATACGAACTTAATGACTGGATCTTATTCTATGCTTACTATGGGTGTGTGTCCATCACATCATTCTCCTAATGATATAACCTTGTTATTAATCACATCCAAATGTCCATGATCAGGAAACCATGATCATCAATTAATCAACAAGCTAGTTCAACAAGAGGCTTACTAGGGACTCTTTTATGTTTACAAAACACACATGTATTAGTGTTTCCTCATAATACAATTATAGCATGGGATGTAAAAATTCATCATAAACACAAAGATATAATAATAACCACTTTTATTATTGCCTCTTGGGCATATCTCCAACATATTCCTTCGGTGAAACCCTAGACCGGGGGCCCCGGATCGTCTACCCCTATAGCTTTGTTCGTACGAGGGTAGGACAGTGGACCTTTCTATTTGTTTTGGTTTGTTTAGGACATATGTACATGGAGAGCAAATGTTGGGACAACTTTGCCACATTCTAGGCTCCGGTTGTCCCGCGGCGGGAGTTTCCACGTACAGATCCAGGATTTCACTAAGTGTTAACGCATGTCCGGGAAGGGGGTCACACCTGGGGCCTACACATGGGGCCCACGCTCCGGTGGTCTTCCTCCGGCGAGACACCACACATCCACACATTCCCTAGATTTATGTCTCAAATAAAAGGTTTAATACATTACATAGATTTATGTCTCAAATAAAAGGTTTAATTAATACATTATTACACATCACCAACATCTAGTGTTGTGGTTTTCTTCTGCACCATAGCCATGGAGAATCTTCATCATTTAACAGGATGCTTGGGTCAGTTTTCACTTTGAATGGCAGAATTTCATGAAACTTATTGTAATCTTTTGACATGTCTGTCTTGTCATCCACTCCCACGATGTTTCTTTTCCCTGAAAGAACTATGTGGCGCTTTGGCTCATCATATTCTGTATTCTTTTGCTTATCTTTCCTTTTTCTCGGTTTGGTAGACATGTCCTTCACATTGAAAACCTGAGCCACATCGTTGGCTAGGACGAATGGTTCATCCATGTATGCAAGATTGTTGAGATCCACTGTTATCATGCCGTACTTTTGGTCTACAAAGTGGAGGTAGTTCCCCTGCGGCAGCTTGGAGGGCCCCCACTGGCAAGGAGCTCGTGGTCATCGCCGACAACAATTCCGACGACAAGCCGGGGGAAGAGTGGCGAACAGCGGTGCTGGAGGCGAAGGAGTTGCTGGTCGCCAACGCCATTGACGATGATGCTTCCTCTGCCGTCTCGTTGGCGGATCTTGCTGCCACCCTCGAGCTGGCGATGAAGGAGATCTGGCTGCTCGAGGCCACGGCCGGTGGCAACCAGACCCTAGAGCAGAAGCTTGCAGCTGCCAACGGGACCTCCTAGAGTAAGTCCATTTATCCGAATTCTATCGCTGGATACTTTCTTCTTTCTCCTCTTCCCACCTCTTTTTTTGATGATAGTTGGTTTCCAGAGCCATCATGGTGTGCGCTCAGCGGGAAATCGATTGTTTGAAGAAGGCAAACGACCGGCTGAGCAAGTCCAACTCCATGCTCCAGCTGCAAAACAAGGACTAGCACGCCAAGACGGATGCCCTGGAGGCTACCATGAAGGAGCGCGACTCCGCCCTCGCTAGCCGGGCCCAGGCCTTTGACCTCCTCGACACCCAGAACAAGGACCAAGAGAAGAAGATCAAACGGCTAACAGTTCGGGAGAAGGCTCTGGTTGAGGAGTTGATGCAGGTTGGGCACACTGCCAAGGGTAAGTTTTCTTCGACTATCCTCGTATTTCTAGATCTGGTAGCTGGATCTAACTTCCCTATTTTCTGACAACATTTTATCTGAGCGTAGACCTGCTGGCATACAACCGGCTACAGAAGAACTAGCCAGGGGAGCAACCCACTACCCAGGAGCTGGTCGTCCTTCTTGGCGAGGAGGCCGCTAAGCTCCGCCAGGCGGCTTAGGCGATCTTCACGTTCCTGGGGATGGACGCGCCGGTTTCGGAGACGATGGAACAGCTGGCGGCCAAGGTGACGGAGGTGCCGGCTACTGTCGATCGCATGAGGGATCTGGCGGCGCGAGCCGAGCAAAGATGTCCTTGGCTTCTTTCCTGGTACAAGGACGCCTGTGTCGAGAAGATCGACGGGGGCTTCCGTGTCGGCGCCGACCTCGCCGCCATCCGCCAAGCCCATCCAGAGCTCCGTGCCTCTACCATCAAGATTGCTGACTACGCGGATCTCGACGAGGTCCTTATCGACTCGGAGTCTGCCAGGACACCGGATGCGAGAGCCGAAGCCTCGTCGTAGCCGACTGGCAGGGACGTCGGAGCCGGCACTGCCAGCGTGTCTCCCGAGACCGCCTACAGCCAGGATCACCCTCACGGCAAGGGCCCTGCCACCTAGATATGATCCCCGTAATGCTGGGTGGACTTGTAATTATTTCATTTTGTTGAACTTGGTTGTCTATGCCAGCTGTCTCTGACGCCGGGTGAACTCATGGGAGCTTCGACTCCCTTCTTTATCCAATCGTACTATTTGCTTGCTTCCATCTTCCTTGCAATTTTCTGTATGCTTCGAAGTTTTTATCTTTTGCCGGTTACACTTATCCGGCTGCCTTCGCCGAATGCCTTTAGTCAGGGGAACTCCAACTCCAGTGGGGGCGCGCCAGTGCACCCACTGGGTGTAGCCCCCGAGATTCGGAGTAGCTGGCGTAACCAGGTGCTTTGAATCTTCTTCTTTCTTTTCTTTAAGTCTTTAGCTTCATCTGGCTAGACACCTCTAGCCGGCTACTATAACTTGGGAGATATCCAGTTACTTTCACCGGCTACATGCCTGTAGCCGGGGGAACTTCAACTCTAGTGGGGGCACGCCAACACACCCATTGGGTGTATCCCCCGAGATTCAGAGTAGCTGGCGGAGCCAGGTACTTCGAATCTTCTTCTTTCTTTTCTTCCTACCCTGGCCCTCACCTAGGCTCCAAATATCTAGCTAAACACCTTTAGCCAGTCGGAAACTACATGGTTCCACTGGGCGCGTGCGAGCGCACCCAATGGGTGTAGCCCTCGAGATTCGGAGCGCTTGATGAAGGAAAGGACTTGAAATCTTCCTTCTTCTTGACCTCCGACTCGATGTAGTCATACAAAACAATCATATATATGTGTCCATTCATTAATAGGTTAGTCGGTTAAGATAGTGCTTGTTAACCAGAGAGTAGCATTAGTTTTTTCAAAACTAGCTTGCGCTTATCTAGACACTTAGTCACTTTCTTGTGCACTCTGCTGTTTACGTTGTGTCCTTGCCGGGCAGCCAGGTTGCAGTCTACAGCCGGAATCAAAGGGAGATGACAATACATTGCGCACGGTACTGGCGGCTTAGTAGCTGGATAGTCTCAAACTAGGCACAAGGCCGGAACACCCGATCTGTCGCGTCTCCTCCCTGTTTTTCATGTGGGATGCCTCGGGCTTTTGCTCTTGCTAGCCGTACAACCGGGTTGCGGTCTGTAGCTGAGAGGAAGAGTGGGCCTTTGACAACACCACACACTACTCAGTCGGTTTGCAGATTTAGCAGGTCGGGCCATCGGCGAGCCCCCGGGTAGGGGTTGCCGAAGCTGGAAAAACTGAACCGGAAACAGATATATGCAAATCTCTAGCAAGGGGCCCCCGAGTATCTCTTGGGGGTCCGCATTTTCATTCATGGGGTTCGCGGGATACATACACTATTAGACAACTAGGTGTAAAATGGGCGGAGCAGGGCCACGTTCCAGGGGCGTTCTGTCTCCTCATCTGACTTGTCCATCTTGTTCCTGCGCGGCTGCTGCGTGTTGATGAGGTAGTAGGAATTGTTGTGCAGCGCCCGACTGATGATGAAGGGGCCTTCCCAAGGTGGCGACAGCTTGTGCATGCCCTTCGTGTCTTGCACCAGCCGGAGGATCAGATCGTCTTCGCGGAATGCGACAGGGTGGATCCGGCTAGAATGGTAGTGGCGTAGGCGCTAATGGTATAGGGTCGATCTGGATAGCGCCAGCTCGCGAGCTTCCTCTAGGAGGTCCACGCCATCCTCCCACGCCTCTTAATTGGCCTTCTCATTGTAGAGGAGCTTGCGCGGTGAGTCGAACTCGATGTCTGCGAAGAGGATGGCTTCGAAGCCGTAGACGAGGAAGAATGGGGTGAAGCCGGTTAACCTATTCTGTGTGGTGCAGATGCTCCACAGCACAGCCGAAAACTCCTTGATCCAGCATCCGGGCGACCGCTCCAAGGGCTCGATGAGGCGCGGCTTGATGCCGGCTAGTACTAGGCCATTTGCCCTTTCGACTTGCCCATTGGACTGTGGGTGCGCGATGGAAGCGAGGTCTAGCCGGATGCCCTTATTGCTGCAGAACTAGGCGAAGGCCCCCTTGGTGAAGTTCGTCTCTTTATCGATGATGATGCTGTTGGGGTCACCGAACCGATTGATGATGTCCGTGAAGAAGGTGACGACTATCACCCCGTCCAGCTTCCAGATAGGCTTGGCCTCTATCCATTTTGTGAACTTGTCTACTGCTTGCTCAAAATGTAGAGCTCATTGGGGAACCCCAAGAGGAAGGTATGATGAGCACAACAATAAGTTTTCCCTCAGTTATGAAACCAAGGTTATCGAACCAGTAGGAGCAAGGAAACACCTCCAAGGTGTTGTTTCCAACTTGGTATCCTGCACAACACAACCACATAACTTTTTCCCAAACTTACAGTGAGGTTGTCAATCTCGCCGGTTTTGCTGAAAACAAAGGATCAAACGTATTGTGTGGAAGATAATAATTGCTTTGCAGAAAGTAAACAGAAAATAGTAAATAGTTGTAGATTGATGGTAAAAGAATGGACCGGGGTCCATAGTTCACTAGTGGTGATTCTTCTTGAGATAGATGACATGTTGGGTGAACAAATTACAGCGGGGCAATTGACAAACACCGAGAAAACATACATGCATATACTAATCATATTGACTCCTTTGAGATTTGATTGGGCATTACAACATTATACATAGACCGTAATCCAACGGCATCTATGACTAATAATCCACCTTCAGGATATCATCTGAACCCCCTCCAGTATTAAGTTGGAAGCAACAGATAATTGCATTAAGCAAAGTGTGTAAAGTAAACAATACGATTGTTCTATGAACAAAGGATTGTTGTTTTCTCCCTAGTAGAAACATCACATTAGTACCTTAGAGATTTTTGTCACTTCCCCAGATTCCTAGAGGCATGAACCCACTATCGAGCATAAATACTCCCTCTTGGAGTTGCTAGCATCTATTTGGCCAAGATAGCTACTACCAACGGAAAGCATGCAAGATCACAAATAACAAAGACATGATAGAATCAATAATCAATCTGAAATAGCATCTCAATGTCCATCGGATCCCCGCAAAAACAACATGTAGGATTACAAATAGATGATCTTGATCATGAACGGAGCTCACAAGATCTAAACATGGTAGCACAACGGAGAAGAACCAATCATCTGGCTACTACATGGACCCGTAGTCCAGACATGAACTACTCACGCATCACACCGGAGGAAGGCATGGTGATGAAGAAGGCCTCTAGGGTGATCTCTCCCCTCCGGTGGGGTGCCGGGAAGAGCTTCAGATCCCTCCCGATCTAGGGATGGAGATGACGGCAGCTATAGAATGTTTTGTGGAATTTTGATTGGGTACTTAGGGTTTTCGTCCCGGAGGCAATATATAGGCGAAGGCGCAAGGTCGATGGAGAGCCAAGGGAGCACACCCCCTGGTGGCGTGGCTAGGGCTGGCCGCGCCACCACTAGGTGGAGAATATCATTTTGCAGCCCGAAAGTTGGGGCGCCCAGGCAACACGGTACCCAAGTTGCTTGCAATCAGCTGCTTGCCCAAAGTTGGCGTGCCAAATACTCAGAGGGTCTTTTTCGGCACGAATTCAACTTTATGTTTCAATTCAAAATATCAGGCTAAAGCCCGTCAAGTTGGCCCCTCCTGTCAGCTTTCACCGTTATGTCGCTACCTTCGTGGTTGCCATGTAGGCTTGCGGCGTTGGCGCATGCATCCTTTACGCGTCTTCTTCTTCCTCCGGGGCGGAAATCTGTGGTCGCGGCCATGGCACGGAGCTAGGACTTGGATGAAACTACTCAGGCCTGCTCTCCTCCCCATCCTGAATCGGAGCTCGCCCTCACCATGGCCGCACCCATGGCACATTGCGGGGACGAGAATTTATTCCTAGGTGAGATCTGTCACCATGCATACCATGCTCGGTCCTGTTGTCCTCCTCCAGAATCCGAGCTCGCTGTCGCCATGGTCGCACACACACCAGCCATGGTGCATTCCTCTCCGAACCCCAAAGCCACATCCATCCAGTTCGGCACAACACCGACAAGGTGAAAATGCAGCAAGTTTTCTTCTTGTGATTGTAGAAAAACATGTATGTACCATGTCCGTAGCATACTCTAACAATGTACACATATGTTGTTTACTAGATTTTCATTTGAAATTAGTAGCTCCGTGATGAAGAAACATAGAGAACCTAAATGGAATGACGATGAAGACCATGTTCTGTACTTTGCATTGCATCAACAAGTGCTCGCTGATGAAGCATGTTACCAAGAGAGTGGAGTTCGTCAGCCATTGCCAAAAAATATGTGAACAAATCAATGAGTAATTCAATGCAAATACACGTAGAAAAGCTAGATCCATGTCATCAATCGTCAATAGGTGGCACATTCTAGTGATGCGTTCAAATGCGTACACCATGTATCATTTACTTGAAGTGGTTGTTATCCTGAGCAAAAATGCCTAGTATGAACATTACCTTTGTCTGTTCTATGCTGCAATTCTGCTGTTATGGGCGTGGAAAGAAAAGCTAGGCTTCACTGAATATTACGCAGTTAGACCTAACTTAGTCTTACACAAATAAGCACAACTTAGTATTTATAGAAATAAGCGTAACTAAAGATAAAGATAACGACAAATTGTTCATCGGATCTGCCAGTATGAGCACTAGGTCCCTAGAGCTGGTGGTATTGTCGGAACGAACCAGAATGCTGCATTTGGCCGTCTGTCATTCTCCATTGAATCGTATGACCCTACTGATGAGCCAATTGTAGGCCCCTCCCCTCGACGTGGATTCGGCTCCAGGTCGGATCTGGAGTGTCAACATGATAGGCGCGTGAGTGTGCAGCAAACACACAGTCTGCTATCAACACTGGAAGTGCTGACACCTTAGCAACAGCACCAGCATGTTCTTCCTAGACTCTGGCAATAACCTCATCAGGTATCTTGTCAGCTTCACCAGCAGCAGCCTCAACTGGTATTTCGTCAGCTTCACCAGCAGCAACGTTAGCAAGTATTTCGTCAGCTTCACTAGCAGCAGCATCACCAAGTATTTTGTCAGCTTCACTAGGAGCAGCAGCAGCTAGTTCTTCGTCAGCTCCACCACCACCACCAGCAGTAGCAGCAACCTCAGGAGCTAGGGCTGCCTGAGCAATTATAGGTTCAACAGCTCCAGGGGCTCCGACAAAGAAAGGGCAGTTGATCCCAAGAAACACAGATTGTCCCTTCAGATTGCCGACTCTACTCCAGACTTGCTCTACGGGGTCTTTGGATGGGCATGCGGACCTCGAAAACACGTGATATCGCAGCGATGGGTATGAAGAAAGTTGTGTCCCCATTTGTTCTATTGTATCGCCAACGCTGTTTAGTGCTCCCCTGATATGAATCCACATGAGTTCAACATCCTGTTTCGTGTCGCCTCCGAGATGTGCCAGGAACCAGCGCCGTGTCCCAAGTTCAGCATCTGCTACTGCATCTTCGATCACCAGAGCTAGAATGATGCGCGGGGCTGCGTGGGTACCTGCGTGTTACTTACAGTTAGTAAGCAGAATTTTGAATGGGATTTTACATGCTATATGACACCATGACTCACCCTAGACGAATGGCTCCCAAACACGCACGTCGCCGCTAGGTTCAGTGACCGCATAAATGCGTTGCGGTTTGTTGGAATGGTAGCTGGAGGTGAAGACGGCGTCGACATACTTCTCCGGCCGCAGGAAGTCATCGCGCAAGACTCTCCATTCCTTGTCTTCTGTGCATCTAATGAATGCGATTGCCTTGTTGAACACCGCTAAGAGGTCATACTCCCAGGTCTTCCACACCTCCCGCGGTCTATGTGGGAGATGTACCTTCAGGAGCTCAAGTTCTACCATGTTGAACCTGTAAGCGAATTCAGAAATTGGCGGCGGCAACCCGTTGTTGAATACAGTAATGCCGACACCCTTCAAAGATGGCAATGTAAATCTCAACAATCTGTAGCCATTTTTAGAGTCCAAGTACTCCCATCCTAGGATAAAAGGACCAGCCACTCGCCGTTGCCACCCACCTAGTTCTGGTCATCTCCCATTTCCATCTCTTCTTCTTCCTTGATATTCACCACTACTGATTCCGACCACTTATCCAGCAACATCATTTTTGCATGAATATTCTGCAAGGTTTGTTGTTAGTTGGTACAATCACCTAGCATGGATTCCATTGCAAATACAATTTGACAACTGGACCTTCAGATTAAAGTACCCAAAATATTGCCTAAATTGTGCCTGTGTCACTACGAAGATACCCAATATATGGAGTAGGAGCAGAGCTCCCCCAGAACAAACTCTTGATGATGATCATAAATAGCTCGGGGCATAACAACCATAAATCGTCTAATCTGTTTATTTTTATTTTAGGAAACAGAATATCACGTAGCAGGCATTCCATTGCAAATCAAAATTGACAACTCGTCTATCACCTAAATTAAGACTGTGTCACTACAAAAATACCAGAATATCAGGTACGGGTAGAGCTTCCGCTGTACAAAATAGTCTTAAATGGTTCAATTTGTTCAAACCGCGCGTGCACACAACACGTTCGACGAAATGAACATAGGATTTCGATGAGAGTTCATCACATATGAATCAACGATATGAGAGAACCAATAAGCAAGATACTGGAACTTACGTGGCCATCGCGGTTGTTTGGCCATTTGCTGGTATCGGGGTAAAGAAGGCCTGGCGTGCCGAAAACTTGTTCATCCATGTCCCGCACCGTGAAGCGGTAGCCAGGGATGCAGCGAGCAAGGCGGCTGGCAGAGATGATGTCCAACCCCATGGAGATCCTGTGTACGTTCGCGGCACTAAGGTTCGGCCATCCCCAATCCTCATGGTGGCGGCCGCCCTGGCCATCCGCGTTGTCGCCGCCTGCCTTTTGCTTTAGCCTGCTGCTACCCCAAGCTCTACCCATAGCGGCAAATGGAATCTAGAATCCGGTAGATGAATGGAGGTGTTGTGATAAGGAGGTGGATGGATTCAAGAGGGGATGCAATCAGTGATGGGGGAAGTTGTTCGAGTAGGGAGTGATCCAGTGGGGAACCGCCGCCGCCGCTGGTTCTCGTCCACGTGGAAGACAAGGAAGGGGGCATAATTATTGAGGGCACACACAGGAACCGTCTAGAGGAAGTGAAAAAATAAATCGTAAGAGAGAAAATGTGCGGCCCGCCTTCCAGTGAGTGAAGGTCGGCACATGCAAACGTGACTATGTTTGACTTGGATCGTCCATGGCGGACCTGATTCCACCACATGCAAGTGGCGCAGAACAAATTTTAGGCAGCGCTAGCGTCGATGTGTAAAACCGCCGATTTTCTCCACCTTCACCCTACTACGAACGGTCGTGCACCGTTCCAGATATTAGTAAGGGCGGTTCCAATCTTTCACTTCTCCGTCTCATTTCCTCCTCCATGGCCTCATCGTCTTTCTCCTCCACGGCCTCATCCATTTCCTCCGCCACGGCATCACCCTCTTCCTCCGTATCCTTTCCCTGTTGCATGTAGTCATGGACTTTTCGGATGTCCGAAATGACGGTAGGCAAGCGACTGCGTACTTCGACATAGAAGTACATGGCGGGAAGAAGATCAATGTCATCTATACCACCGACCCTCAGACGGTGAGGAACACTCTGAATAATTACACGAGTTGGCTACGGTTTGAAGAAAACAGGTTCATAGGTCTAGACCTCGAGTACAACCGTGATCACCATAGGATCGCCGTGGTGCAACACTCCATGAAGGGGCACGTCCTTATATACCAGCCTTTTTGCGAGATGGGGGCTGACAGGATCTGATAGACTTTGCTATCTTTTTGTTCCTGAACCGTCTTTTTGCAAAAGTTATTGCTATATTATTTGTCTGAATTCATTTTCATGCAGGTGGGGCGAAAGGATTAGGGATCTGTTTCATGACCTTCTTGTGAACCAACGCATAACATTTACTAGTGTTGACATCACGAATGACACTAAACTGCTTGAAAGTCCGATTGCCAACATTAAAATCCCAAAGGAGTGCAGAGTGGACATCCAAAAAAATTACTGGATCCTAGGGACGAAGGGCGCCAGGACCGGGATGGCCGATCTTGCCTCTGAACTCATCGACCCGTGGTACGTTGACATGAAGGGCAAATTACCGAGATGTTTGTGGAGGCTTTTAGGGCACGATTACTGGGAGGATAAGCCGCTTTCTGAACCTAATCTGAAGTACGCTGTGATTGACGGGTATGTTAGCCATGAGCTGTACCGCCAAATTGTAAAATCTCGTTCTAGGCATCGCATCATTGAACCACCACCAAGGCAGGTTGTTTGCCCTAGATACCGGAGTGTAAATGAATCTAGAGGCCGGGGCAAGCGACCGGAGGTATCCTGGGATCGGTTGCCTTCTCCAACAGGTTGGGATGTAGACTTTTAGTGCATGATTGTTGTTTTTGTATGGGGCTTGTTATGTTTATGAAAACATGTTATTTCAGAAGTACACTATGTGAGCAATTACGAATTGCTGTGTATTACCTTTGTCGAACTATAATCTAGGTTTAGTTATGACTGTATCCTTCGCTATAATATGGGTTTGGTTATGACTTATGACTGTATCCCACCTTATGCATGTCAGTCCTGGATTCCGCCGCATGCAAATGGCATAGACAGAATTTGTATGTATGAATGTTGAGCATACAAAAGGGGGAGATGTAATTCATATAGGTTAACTACCTAATAGCACAGGGATCATACGAGCTCGGTTCTTACACACAGAATGCTTTGAAAATACATGCGAGATAAAATACAGGCGAGATAAAACTAGGAACGAAATGCGAAACTAGTAGTGGTAAACAACACACTCACCCACCCGCCAGATCCTGTTGAGGATCTCGTAGCAGACATACATGTCCCTGTTTGCATACTTGATCGCATTGTAATTCAGGTGCCTCCACTCCCATCGCTCGTGTAGGTGCTTTAGGAACTCGACTTTCATGCCGGCGTACTCGCGGTCGATGATGTCGGCAATGAGTCTAGCCATGCTGGCTTTCCCCGTATCGCCATCCGGGCACCTCCACAAATGTTGGAGATCGACGTGATTGACGACATGAACGAGGAGATCCCGCCGTAGCTTCGGAGTGTCGTTCCTAATGTCGACGCTGGCGAAGTAGATCTCCCTCCTGTGTAGGAACTTGCGAAGCTCCGGGCATACAGATTTGGCCCTGCATACATGGTATAGGAGGCAGTGGTTGCGCATGGATAGCTGCAAAAGCGCCACCCTCTTCCTATCTCCGGTATACTTGAGGTCAAGGCCAACGATCTTGTACCTGTCCATCGGCTCTTGTAGCCACCGCCCGTACATTGCGATGACCTTGGCGACCTCCCCTTACGCATTTGTGTGGACGACCATCAGCTTGGTGGTGCCATGGGCGGTAATGGTGTACTCATCGGTGAAGTCGCTCCCGTCGTCGAAGATGCTGTACTCTGCATCCATGGCAGCAGCTAATGCGGTGATGGTGGCCTAGGGTCAGTAGCGGTGGCTGGGACTGGGCGTGGCAGTGGAGTGATTTGTTGCGGTGGTATGGCCCGGTGTAGGCAGTGCGTGCGGCAGCGTTGATAGTTCTTGTGGTGGCTGCGACGACGACGGAAGGCAGGAGTTGGGGATTTTTGCACAGTGATGTGCTGTGGAGATGGAAGGTGATGCTTAAATTGCGTTTACCAATATTCCGGTCATACCCAAGCGGAAGCAAGTTTGACCAGGCGAGCACCTTTGGTTTCCAATCCTAGCAATTAAATTCAGCGGTCGTGCCCGGTAGGCAATGGGATAGGTGTGCGACGTGGCTTTGGCATGGCAGAGACAGGTCACAGATACCACCGTCCCGTTGCTGATCCGCAGCGGGTGCGCGGTGCTGACACGACGTAACGTGACAGGGCAGAAGGAAGTGTACAACTATTTGTGATTATTATTCCCAACGAGTTTAAGAAGTATAAGTATAGACAGGGACCTAGCATCCCTACACCCCGGGGCAACCACCCAGCTGCTCAGGCCTGCCAATTGCGCAAAGCTTGCAATTTCCTTTCTTTAATTTGGTGATTTTGTCCAGAATTTTCCAAATTGAAGCTCGCCTGCACATGCTTCTATAAGTTTCTAGGTAGGCCACTAGTGTAAGCATGCACGATCAAGCAACTTTGCAACACATGTGTTGGTGGAAAAGCATGAGGTTTCAACGCACCACATAGTTTAGGGATTTCTATTTTCCCTAGCTGATTAGTTTGTCCTCACTTTTGCCCTCCCTCCATTCCAAAGCCCTCACATGCGCTCGGAGGGGGTACCGTCTAGTCAAAGGCTTGACCGTTACGTGCGCCCTGTCATCTAAATTGGAAGCTTTTTTTGTTATTTGGCCTTTTTAAGAGCGCCTTTTCCCCTCTCTCTTGCTAACAGTTGTGTTTTTTTGCCCAAAAAGGTAGCGAATCTAGAGCAGCTTCTCTCTCCATTCATTGTTCCTTTTGCCCTCATCTTCCCCCAATCTGGTAGCAAATCTAGAGCAGCAAAACTAACCAGCACCATTAATAAATTCATTAAACAGAACTGATGTAGATAAAGCAGCTAATATAGGTTATATAGTACGGTACTTAACGAGGTTCGTCAATTAGCAGCTGACAAGTTCAACACAGATAAGACAAAGAAGCTGCTTTACAGCAGCAGTAGCAGCAGATCAGTGGTACCTCGTGGCCTCTGCCGGGAGGGCTTCCGCCTCCTCCCTCTGGCACCTCCTCCACTTCTTGCTCCCTAGTCCCTTGACCTTGGGCACCTTGGGTTTGATCGGGCGCATGCGAGCCTCCTCGATAGCCACCTTCTGGAGGTTGCGGAGGTGAAGACCCAGCGCCTGGTGCTTGGCTATGAAGCCGTGGACGTTCACAGACTCGCCGTAGGTCCTTAGCATGCTTCACGAGGGAGTTGAAGTCCATGGCACGAAGCCTCCTGGTGGGACAGAAGGGGCACCTGTACACGTCGCTGGCGAAGAAGTTGTTGTACTGGCCGAACTTTAGCCTCCTCAGCACATGACGAGTCTTGGTGTCCTTGGACTCGTATTCGCCGTGGACGTCGTTGCTATCCTCCTATTGGAAAAAAACAGTAGAGTGCAATAAGGACATGATTGAGATACTTTGATTATCGGGATTGATTATTTGCATAAATTAACCGATTGAGATCTCCTAATTATTCCCCAAATCTCAAACCAAATCGAATATTGATCCCAACTACGAACATGGGAGTTCAAATACGAACAGGGGGATTCATCGAAATACGAGATCTAACACAAGAGGATTACCTACTGTAAAAATATGAACAACCGAGCCCTAATAACATACGATCTAGCATCCAACGATGGGAACGGGGGAAGAACAAGGGAAGGGGAGAAAACCCTGGTTACCTCCGACCATGGGTCGGTGATGCTGGTGTCGTAGGGGTTCTCTGGCCTGATGTAGACAACCTCCTCATAGGGGTCCCAGCCAAGCGGGATCTCTCCGATACCGAAGGGGGCCTCCTCGCCAGCGGCTACGATGGATGCGGGGATGGGGACGAGGGCCTGTACGGGGATGGGGGGATCCTTGCCGGCGGCCTGGAGGTGCCGATGGCCACTGCGCCGTTCTTCTCCATCGTCAGCATGGTTGGGATTTTCTTGGGGGTTTGTAGAAGGTGATGGGGTAGTGGAGACGGTTGAGTGAGAGAGGGAGAGTGGGGAGGCCTCTATTAAAGGAGAAGGGAAGTGACATTTCGTTGCACTACCGTGCACCGCGTAGGCTACTACACCATGCAAGGCCACACGTGTCCGCTACCGCCCCGTGCACCGCACACGTGTACCATGAGTCACGTTTTTCCCCTCGTGTCTAACCCTGGCGATTCAGTTGTACTCAGTTTTGAAGGGAATGTGTTCAAAGGTGTATAATTTGAAGTGAACGTGTTCGAAGGTGTATAATTTGTGCATTACATTCCACTCTATGAACATGATAATCTCTCAAGATTTTCTTAGCACAATATTATCACGTATTAAGTACGATTTCAAAGAGTTCAAATGTGTACTATTTTCGTATACGCAAGTTTATGCATTACATTCCACTCCATGGAAATGATCAATGATCAGGATTTTATTAGCACAACATTATCATGACACAGCCCCACTTGTTAGCACGTAACGACAAGGCTAACGGACGGCGAGTTTCAGACCATGTGAGAGTTTTCCGAGAAGGAGATGGGCAAAAGTGAGGAAAAACTAAGCGACTGGGGAAAACTGAGTACACTAATGAACCGAGGGTAGGAAAATAGAAATCCCCATATTTTAAGGGTCTAGAAATAGTAAGAGAACTAAATATTATTAGTGGCCGGGCCAACACAGTGACCGGTTGGTCGGATAGAAGTTTCTGATTCCTAAGTAAGGGGACACCAGGTCAGTCTTGACATACTCCCTAAGGAATTTGCCATAAGCAGCGTGCTTAGCCTTAGTCGCCGACTTGTGTTTACTAGCCGGGCTTTTACCGATGCCAACCGCATGCGGAATCAAGCTGGCAATCCTCGGGTTGACTCCTTTCTTATAGAAAGGGCACCTGAGCACCCCAAGTCGAGTGCGGAAAGGGAATATCCCGCTCTTGAGCTTCTTCATGACATGGCGGCTCTTATTGTCCCTGTTCTCCTTGTCAGAGTCCATCTCACTTTAATCTACCTGTAATGTATGAAATGCAAACCGAAATGAGCAAAATAATAAATATATATTCCTTCCACCATTCCGAGTTACTTTCGATGCAATAACATGTCTATACATGTTTAGCAGTTCATTACGGCTGTCTCCCCAACTCGCTCCTAAATTAATGTGGTTTGTGTTCTTGATAACTTATTAATAAATAAATAATGTGGATTCATTCAGAACAGACTAGATCTCTCCATGTACAGGTTCGTATGTTGCATCTAATCATTAGGACTAGATTTTTTTATGAAGCCAGGATAGATTAAGCTCGAGAAGAAAATATGAAACATGTAGAAATAGATGTACCTCTAGGTACACAAGCGGAGCATGTTCGTCGAACTCCACGCCCTCATCGGGGCCTCCGAAGTCGTCACCACCGGCGAGCACATGGTCCCCCAAGGGGTTAAACTGCACGTTCTCCTCGCCTTGTGCTGCGTGATGCTCCTCCAGATCTGTCGCGTCAAGCATCCCCCCGGCGGCGATGCCCGCACACTCACCCCCACGCACTAGTTTCTTGGAGAAGGTTCGTTCCTGTACGTTGAAGATTGTGGGGGTTTTGCTAGATAGGGAAGAGAGAGGAGTGGATGAGTGCGAATGGAGGACCCGATAGGCTGGGTTTTTAATGCGGGGGCGTTTAGGCCTCCTCGACGGCCCCGGTAGGCAACTCTTCTGGCCGCGGCTGCCGCGGGGAAGGTTCATGTGGTGGGGGCCTATCGGAAGTGAGAGTGCAGGCGCGCTGCATAGTAAAAATGGTATAGCCCGTGGGCCGTGGATGGCCAGTTGCCGTGTAGTAGACTTGTAGCCTTTGCAAACTATATTAAACGTGACATGACCACTCGACGACTTTTTCCATGGAAGGGATCGTGTTCCTTCTTGTAGAAGTCTCGCTGAGGGAGACGTCCGTGCTGTCTCACGTTGTCCTGTGAAAGGCACGACGTGGGCAACGAGCCTCGTTAGATCACACAGGATCAACAGTTGGTGCGCACGATCCGCGTGACAACTGTGACAACCAATCAGGGCGTAGCAGACAGAGTGGGCACAGGTTTGGGCTTCTACGAAAGAGAGAGAGGGGCAAAACCGAGTAGTATCAAAAAACCAAGGGCAAAGCTGAGTAGTATAAAAATGGAAAGTGAGTGTATTTTACAATGAAATACATCATGGCATACATCAAATTATGCCAAGATAGATCCACTAGAGTTCATTGCACGTTTGTTCTTTTCACAAACCACATATGGATACACCGGAGTCATTGCATGTGTGTTATTGTCACAAACCACATATGGATCCACCATTGTTCATTAGTGTTCATTGCATGTGTGTTCTTTTCACAAATCACACATGGATCCACCAATTTCTTTGCATGTGTGTTCTTTTCACAACCCACATATGGATCAACCAATGTCATTGCATGTGTGTTCTTTTCACAAACCACATATGGACCAACCAATGTCATTGCATGTGTGTTCTTTTCCACAAACCACATATGGATCCACAATGCCATTGCATGTGTGTTCTTTTAATGACAAACCACATATGTATCTAACAGAGTAATTGCATGTGTGTTCTTTCCACAAACCACATATGGATCCACTAGAGTCATTGCATGTGTGTTCTTTTCACAAACCACATATGGACCCACTATAGTCATTGCATGTGTGTCCTTATCACAAACCACATATGGATCCACTAGAGTCATTACATGTGTGTTCTTTTCACAAACCACATATGGACCCACTAGAGTCATTGCATGTGTGTTCTTATACTAAAACCAGCACTAGAGTCATTGCATGTGTGTTCTTTTCACAAACCATACATGGATTCACCAGAATCATTACAAGTGTGTTCTTTCCACAAACCACACATGGATCCACCAGAGTCATTGCATGTATGATTTTTCCACAAACCACATGGATCAACCAATGCCATTGTATATGTGTTCTTTCCACAAACCACACATGGATCCACCAGAGTCATTGCATGTGTGTTCTTTCCACAAACCACACATGGATCCACCAGATTCATTACATGTCTGTTTTTTCCACAAACCAAATGGATCAACGAATGGCATTGCACGTGTGTTATTGTCACAAACCACATATGGATCAACCAATGTCATTGCATGTGTGTTCTTTCCACAAACCACACATGGATCTACCAATGCCACTCAATGTGTGTTCGTTCCACAAACCACATATGGATCCACCAGAGTAATTGCATGTGTGTTCTTATACTAAAACCAGCACTATAGTCATTGCATGTGTGTTCTTCTCACAAACCACACATGGATCCACCAGTGTTATTGCATGTGTGTTCTTTCCACAAACCACACAAGGATACACTAGCGTCATTGCATGTTTGTTTTTTCCACAAACCACATGGATCAACCAATGGCATTGCATGTGTGTTCTTTCCACAAACCACATATGGATCCACTAGAGTCATTGCATGTGTGTTGTTTTCACAAACCACGTATGGACCCACTAGAGTTATTACATGTGTGTTATTTCCACAAACCACATATGTATCCACCAGAGTAATTGCATGTGTGATCTTTTCACAAACCACATACGGATCAACCAATGTCATTGCATGTGTGTTCTTTTCCACAAACCACATATGGATCAACCAATGTCATTGCATGTGTGTTCTTTTCCACAAACCACATATGGATCCACTAGAGTCATTGCATGTGTGTTGTTTCCACAAACCACATATGGATCCACTAGAGTCATTGCATGTGTGTTCTTTTCACAAACCACACATGGACCCACCTAGAGTCATTGCATGTGTGTTCTTTTCACAAACCACACATGGATCCACCAGTGTCATTGGATGTGTGTTCTTTTCATGAACCAGAACCAGTGTCATTGCATGTGTGTTCTTTTTAACAAACCACATATGGATCCAGCAGTGTCATTGGATGTGTGTTCTTTTCATGAACCATCCATAGCTAGAGTCATTTCATGTCTGTTCTTTCCCCAAACCACAGATGGATCCACCAGTGTCATTGGATGTCTGTTCTTTTCATTAACCACACCTAGAGTCATTGCATGTCTGTTCTTCTCACAAACCACACATGGATCCACCAGTGTCATTGGATGTCTGTTCTTTTCACAAACAAGAGTCATTGCATGTCTATTCTTTTCACAAACCACATATGGATCCACCAGTGTCATTGCATGTGTGTACTTTTCACAAACCACAACTAGAGTCATTGCATGTGTGTTCTTTTCACAAACAACATATGGATCCACCAGTGTCATTGGATGTCTATTCTTTTCACAAACCACGTCTAGAGTCATTGCATGTGTGTTATTTTCACAAACCACACATGGATCCACTAGTGTTAATGGATGTGTCTTGTTTTCATTAACCACAACTAGAGTCATTGCATGTGTGTTCTTACCACAAACAATATATGGATCCACCAGTGTCATTGCATGTGTGTTCTTTTCACAAACCACATCTAGTCATTGCATGTGTGTTGTTTTCCACAAACCACACATGTATCCACCAGAGTTATTGTATGTGTGTTCTTTCCACAAACCACACATGGATCCACCGGAGTCATTGCATGTTTGTTTTTCCACAAACCATATGGATCAACCAATGGCATTGCATGTGTGTTATTGTCACAAACCACATATGGATCAACCCGTGTCATTGCATGGGTGTTCTTTCCCAAACCACACATAGATCCACCAATGCCACTACATGTGTGTTCTTTCCACAAACCACATATGGATCCACCAGAGTAATTGCATGTGTGTTCTTATACTAAAACCAGCACTATAGTCATTGCATGTGTGTTCTTTTCACAAACCACACATGGATCCACCAGAGTCATTGCATGTGTTTTCTTTCCGCAAACCACACATGGATCCACCAGAGTCATTGCATGTCTGTTTTTTCCACAAACCACATGGATCAACCAATGGCATTGCATGTGTGTTCTTTCCACAAACCACATATGGATCCACTAGAGTCATTGCATGTGTGTTCTTTTCACAAACAACATATGAACCCACTAGATTCATTACATGTGTGTTCTTTCCTCAAACCACATATGTATCCACCAGAGTAATTTCATGTGTGATCTTTTCACAAACCACATATGGATCAACCAATGTCATTGCATGTGTGTTATTTTCCACAAACCACATATGGATCAACAAATGTCATTGCATGTGTGTTCTTTTCCACAAACCACATATGGATCCACTAGAGTCATTGCATGTGTGTTCTTTCATGAACCACAACTAGGGTCATTACATGTGTGTTCTTTTCACAAACCACACATGGACCCACCAGTGTCATTGGATGTGTGTTCTTTTCACAAACCACATAAGGATCCACTAGTGTCATTGGATGTGTGTTCTTTTCATGAACCACAACCAGTGTCATTGCATGTGTGTTCTTTTTAACAAACCACATATGGATCCACCAGTGTCATTGGATGTGTGTTCTTTTCATGAACCATCCACAACTAGATTCATTTCATGTCTGTTCTTTCCACAAACCACATATAGATCCACCAGTGTCATTGGATGTCTGTTCTTTTCATGAACCACACCTAGAGTCATTGCATGTCTGTTCTTCTCACAAGCCACACATGGATCCACCAGTGTCATTGGATGTCTGTTCTTTCCACAAACCACACCTAGAGTCATTGCATGTGTGGTCTTTTCACAAACCACACATGTATCTACCAGTGTCATTAGATGTGTGTTCTTTTCATGAACCACATCTCGAGTCATTGCATGTGTGTTCTTTTTCACAAACCACATAAGGATCCACTAGTGTCATTGGATGTGTGTTCTTTTCATGAACCACAGCTAGAGTCATTGCATCTGTGTTGTTACCACAAACAACATATGGATGCACTAGTGTCATTGCATGTGTGTAATTTTGACAAACTACAGCTAGAGTCATTGCATGTATGTTCTTTTCCACAAACCACACATGGATCCACCAGTGTCATTGGATGCGTGTTCTTTTCATTAACCACAGCTAGAGTCATTGCATGTCTATTCTTTTCACAAACCACACATGGATCCACCAGTGTCATTGCATGTGTCTACTTTTCGCAAATCACAACTAGAGTCATTGCATGTGTGTTCTTTTCACAAACAACATATGAATCCACCAGTGTCATTGGATGTCTATTCTTTTCACAAACCACACCTAGAGTCATTGCATGTGTGTTCTTTTCACAAACCACACATGGATCCATCAGTGTCATTGGATGTGTGTTCTTTTCATTAACCACAACTAGAGTCATTGCATGTGTGTTCTTACCACAAACAATATATGGATCCACCAGTGTCATTGCATGTGTGTGCTTTTCACAAACCACAGCTAGTCATTGCATGTGTGTTCTTTTCCACAAACCACACATGGATCCACCAGAGTCATTGCATGTGTGTTCTTTCCACAAACCACACATCGATCCACCAGAGTCATTGCATGTTTGTTTTTTCCAAAACCAAATGGATCAACCAATGGCATTGCATGTGTGTTATTGTCACATACCACATATGGATCAACCAATGTCATTGCATGTGTGTTCTTTCCACAAATCACACATGGATCCACCAATGCCACTACAGGTGTGTTCTTTCCACAAACCACATAAGGATCCACTAGTGTCATTGGATGTGTGTTCATTTAATGAACCACAACCAGTGTCATTACATGTGTGTTCTGTTTAACAAACTGCATATGTATCCACCAATGTCATTGGAGGTGTGTTCTTTTCATGAACCATCCACAACTAGAGTCATTTCATGTCTGTTCTTTCCACAAACCACATATGGATCCACCAGTGTCATTGGATGTCTGTTCTTTTCATTAGCCACAGCTACAGTCATTGCATGTCTGTTCTTCTCACAAACCACACACGGATCCACCAGTGTCATTGGATGTCTGTTCTTTTCACAAAACACACCTATAGTCATTGCATGTGTGTTCTTTTCACAAACCACACATGGATCCACCAGTGCCATTAGATGTGTGTTCTTTTCATGAACCACAACTAGAGTCATTGCATGTGTGTTCTTTTTCACAAACCACATAAGGATCCGCTAGTGTCATTGGGTTTGTGTTCTTTTCATGAACCACATCTAGTGTCATTGCATGTGTGTTCTTATCAAAAATAGCATATGGATGCACCAGTGTCATTGCATGTGTGTACTTTTCACAAACCACAGCTAGAGTCATTGCATGTCTGTTCTTTTCCACAAACGACACATGGATCCAGCAGTGTCATTGGATGTGTGTTCTTTTCTTTAACCACAGCTAGAGTCATTGCATGTCTATTCTTTTCACAAACCACATATGGATCCACCAGTGTCATTGCATGTGTGTACTTTTCACAAACCACAACTAGAGTCATTGCATGTGTGTTCTTTTCACAAACAACATATGGATCCACCAGTGTCATTGGATGTCTATTCTTTTCACAAACCACACCTATAGTCATTGCATGTGTGTTCTTTTCAAAAACCACACATGGATCCACCAGTGTCATTGGATGTGTGTTCTTTTCATTAACCACAACTAGAGTCATCGCATGTGTGTTCTTACCACAAACAATATATGGATCCACTAGTGTCATTGCATGTGTGTTCTTTTCACAAACCACAACTAGTCATTGCATGTGTGTTCTTTTCCACAAACCACACATGGATCCACCAGTGTGATTGCATGTGTGTTCTTTTCATGAACCACACCGAGATTCAATGCATGTCTGTTCTTTCACAAACCACTCATGGATCCACCAGTGTGATTGCATGTCTATTTTTTCACAAACCACACATGGATCCACCTGTTTCATTAGATGTTTATTCTTTTCATGAACCACAGCTAGAGTGATTAAATGTTTGTTCTTACCACAAACAACATATGGATCCACCAGTGTCATTGCATGTGTGTTATTTTCACAAACCACAGCTAGAGTCATTGCTTGTGTGTGTTCTTTAACAAAAAACACATATGGATCCACCAGTATGATTCCATGTGTGTTCTTTTCATGAACCACAACAAGAGTCATTACATGTATGTTCTTTTCACAAACCACATATGGATCCACCAATGTCATTGCATGTGTGTACTTTTCACAAACCACACCTAGAGTCATTGCATGTATGCTCTTTTCCACAAACCACACATGGATCCACCAATGTCATTGCATGTGTGTTCTTTTCCACAAACCACATATGGATCAACCAATGTCATTGCATGTGTGTTCTTTTCCACAAACCACAAATGGATCCACTAGAGTCATTGCATGTGCGTTCTTTTCCGCAAACCACATATGGATCCACTAGAGTCATTGCATGTGTGTTCTTTCCACAAACCACATATGGATCCACCAGAGTAATTGCATGTGTGTTCTTATACTAAAAGCAGCACTAGAGTCATTGCATATGTGTTCTTTTCACAAACCACACATGGATCCACCAGAGTCAGTGCATGTGTGTTCTTTCCACAAACCACACATGAATCCACCAGAGTCATTGCAGGTCTGTTTTTTCCACAAACAACATGTATCAACCAATGGCATTGCATGTGTCGTCTTTTCACAAACCACATATGGATCCACTAGAGTCATTGCATGTGTGTTCTTTCCACAAACCACATATGTATCCACCAGAGTAATTGTATGTGTGTTCTTTTCACAAACCACATATGGATCAACCAATGTTATTGCATGTGTGTTCTTTTCCACAAACCACATATGGATCCACTAGAGTCATTGCATGTTTGTTCTTTCCACAAACCACATATGGATCCACTAGAGTTATTGCATGTGTGTTCTTTTCACAAACCACACATGGACCCACCAGTGTCATGTGATGTGTGTTCTTTTCACAAACCACATAAGGATCCACCAGCATCATTGGATGTGTGTTCTTTTCATGAACCACACCTAGTGTCATTGCATGTGTGTTCTTTTTAACAAACCACATATGGATCCACCAGTGTCATTGGATGTGTGTTCTTTTCATGAACCATCCACAGCTAGATTCATTTCATGTCTGTTCTTTCCACAAACCACATATAGATCCACCAGTGTCATTGGATGTCTGTTCTTTTCATGAACTACACCTAGAGTCATTGCATGTCTGTTCTTCTCACAAACCACACACGGATCCACCAGTGTCATTGGATGTCTGTTTTTTTCACAAAACACACCTAGAGTCATTGCATGTGTGTTCTTTTCACAAACCACACATGGATCCGCCAGTGCTGTTAGATGTGTGTTCTTTTCATGAACCACAGCTAGAGTCATTGCATGTGTGTTCTTTTTCACAAACCACATAAGGATCCGCTAGTGTCATTGGATGTGTGTTCTTTTCATGAACCACAGCAAGAGTCATTGCATGTGTGTTCTTATCAAAAATAACATATGGATGCACCAGTGTCATTGCATGTGTGTACTTTTCACAAACCATAGCCAGAGTCATTTCATGTCTGTTCTTTTCCACAAACAACACATGGATCCACCAGTGTCATTGGATGTGTGTTCTTTTCTTTAACCACAGCTAGAGTTATTGCATGTCTATTCTTTTCACAAACCACATATGGATCCACCAGTTTCATTGCATGTACTTTTCACAAACCACAACTAGAGTCATTGCATGTGTGTCCTTTTCACCAACAACATATGGATCCACCAGTGTCATTAGATGTCTATTCTTTTCAGAAACCACACCTAGAGTCATTGCATGTGTGTTCTTTTCACAAACCACACATGGATCCACCAGTGTCATTGGATGTGTGTTCTTTTCATTAACCACAACTAGAGTCATTGCATGTGTGTTCTTACCACAAACAATATATGGATCCACTAGTGTCATTGCATGTGTGATCTTTTCACAAACACAAGCTAGTCATTGCATGTGTGTTCTTTTCCACAAACCAAACATGGATCCACCAGTGTGATTGCATGTGTGTTCTTTTCATGAACCAAACCTAGATTCAATGCATGTCTTTTCTTTCACAAACCACACATGGATTCACCAGTGTGATTGCATGTCTATTTTTTCAAAAACCACACATGGATCCACCAGTGTCATTAGATGTTTATTCTTTTCATGAACCACATCTAGAGTGATTAAATGTCTATTCTTACCACAAACAACATATGGATCCACCAGTGTCATTGCATGTGTGTTCTTTTCACAAACCACAACTAGAGTCATTGCATGTGTGTTCTTTTCATGAACCACAACAAGAGTCATTACATGTCTGTTCTTTTCACAAACCACATATGGATCCACCAATGTCATTGCATGTGTGTACTTTTCACAAACGACACCTAGAGTCATTGCATGTATGCTCTTTTCCACAAACCACACATGGATCCACCAATGTCATTGCATGTGTGTTCTTTCCCAGAAACCACATATGGATCAACCAATGTCATTGCATGTGTGTTCTTTTCCACAAACGACAAATGGATCCACTAGAGTCATTGCACGTGCGTTCTTTTCCACAAACCACATATGGATCCACTAGAGTCATTGCATGTGTGTTCTTTCCACAAACCACATATGGATCCACCAGAGTAATTGCATGTGTGTTCTTATACTAAAACCAGCACTAGAGTCATTGCATATGTGTTCTTTTCACAAACCACACATGGATCCACCAGAGTCAGTGCATGTGTATTCTTTCCACAAACCACACACGAATCCACCAGAGTCATTGCATGTCTGTTTTTTCCACAAACCACATGGATCAACCAATGGCATTGCATGTGTCGTCTTTTCACAAACCACATATGGATCCACTAGAGTCATTGCATGTGTGTTCTTTCCACAAACCACATATGTATCCACCAAAGTAATTGCATGTGTGTTCGTTTCACAAACCACATATAGATCAACCAATGTTATTGCATGTGTGTTCTTTCCACAAACCACATATGGATCAACCAATGTCATTGCATGTGTGTTCTTTTCCACAAACCACATATGGATCCACTAGAGTCATTGCATGTTTGTTCTTTCCACAAACCACATATGGATCCACTAGAGTTATTGCATGTGTGTTCTTTTCACAAACCACACATGGACCGACCAATGTCATTGGATGTGTGTTCTTTTCACAAACCACATAAGGATCCACCAGCATCATTGGATGTGTGTTATTTTTATGAACCACACCTAGTGTCATTGCATGTGTGTTCTTTTTAACAAACCACGTAATTGGATGTGTGTTATTTTCATGAACAACCACAGCTAGAGTCATTCATGTCTGTTCTTTCCACAAACCACATATGGATCCACCAGTTTCATTGGATGTCTGTTCTTTTCATTTACCACACCTAAGTCATTGCATGTCTGTTCTTCTCACAAACCACACATTGATCCACCAGTGTCATTGGATGTGTGTTCTTTTCATGAACCACAACTAGAGTCATTGCATGTGTGTTGTTTTCACAAACCACACATGGATCCACCAGTGTCATTGGATGTGTCTTCTTTTCATGAACCACAGCTAGTCATTGCATGTGTGTTCTTTTACACAAACCACATAAGGATCCACCAGTGTCATTGGATGTGTGTTCTTTTCATTAACCATAGCTAGAGTCATTGCATGTTTGTTCTTACCATCGACAACATATGGATCCACCAGTGTCATTGCATGTGTGTACCTTTCACAAACCACATCTAGAGTCATTGCATGTCTTCTCTTTTCCATAAACCACACATGGATCCACCAGTGTCATTGGATGTGTGTTCTTTTCGTTAACCACAGCTAGAGTCATTGCATGTCTATTGTTTTCACAAACCACATATGGATCCACTAGTGTCATTGCATGTGTGTAGTTTTCACAAACCACAGGTAGAGTCATTGCATGTGTGTTCTTTTCACAAACAACATATGGATCCACCAGTGTCATTCGATGTCTGTTCTTTTCACAAACCACAACTAGAGTCATTGCATGTGTGTTCTTTTCACGAACCACACATGGATCCACCAGTGTCATTGGATGTGTGTTCTTTTCATTAACCACAATTAGAGTCATTGCATGTGTGTTCTTACCACAAACAATATATGGCTCCACCAGTGTCATTGCATGTGTGTTCTTTTTACACACCACAGCTAGTCATTGCATGTGTGTTCTTTTCCACAAACCACACATGGATCCACCAGTGTGATTTCATGTGTGTTCTTTTCATGATCCACACCTCGAGTCAGTGCATGTCTGTTCTTTCACAAACCACACATGGATCCACCGGTGTCATTGGATGCATGTTCTTCTCATAAACTACATATGGATCCACCAGAGTTCATTGCATGTCTGTTCTTTTCCACAAACCACACATGGATCCACGAGTGTGATTGCATGTGTGTTATTTTCTTTAACCACAACTAGAGTCATTGCATGTGTTTTCTTTTTCACAAACCGCATATGGATCAACCGATGTCATTGGATGTGTGTTATTTTCAGGAACCAACCATAGCTAGGGTCATTGCATGTCTGTTCTTACCACAAACGAAATATGAATCCACCAGAGTCATTGTATGTGTGTTCTTTTCCAAGAAACCACATAGGGATCCACCAGTGTCATTGCATGTCTGTTCTTTTCACTAACCACACATGGATCCACCACTGTCATTGCATGTATGTTCTTTTCATGAACCACAACTAGCGTCACTGCATGTATGTTCTTTTCACAAACCACACATGGATCCACCAGTGTCATTGGATGTGTGTTCTTTTCATTAACCATAACTAGTCATTGCATGTGTGTTCTTTTCCACAAACACCACATGGATCCACCAGTGTGATTGCATGTGTGTTCTTTTCATGAACCACACCTAGAGTTAGTGCATGTCTGTTTTTCACAAACCACACATGGATCCACCAGTGTCATTGGATGTTTGTTCTTTTCATGAACCACAGCTAGAGTCATTACATGTTTGCTCTTACCACAGACAACATATGGATCCACCAGTGTCATTGCATGTGTGTTCTTTTCACAAATCACAGCTAGAGTCATTGTATGTGCGTTCTTTACCACAAACCACATATGGATCCACTAGTCTGATTGTATGTGTGTTCTTTTCATGAACCACAACTAGAGTCATTACATGTATGTTCTTTCGCAAACCACATGGATCCACTAGTATCATTGGATATGTGTTCTTTTCATGAACCACAATTAGAGTCATTGCATGTGTGTTCTTTTCACAAATCACACATGGATCCACCAGTGTCATTGGATGTGTGTTCTTTTCATTAACCCTAGCTAGAGTCATTGCATGTCTGTTCTTACCACAAAATACAAATGGATCCACCAGTGTCATTGCATGTGTGTTGTTTTCACAAACCACAGCTGGAGTCATTGCATGTGTGTGTTCTTTACCACAACCACATATGGATCCACAAGTGTGATTGCATCTGTGTTCCTTTCATGTACCACAACTAGAGTCATTGCATGTCTGTTCTTTTCACAAACCACATATGGATCCACCAGTGTCATTGCATGTGTGTTCTTTTCCACAAACCACACGTGGATCCACAAGTGTCATTGCATGTGTGTTCTTTTCCACAAACCACATATGGATCGACCAATGTCATTGCATGTGTGTTCTTTTCCTCAAACCACATATGGATCCACTAGAGTCATTGCATGTGCGTTCTTTTCCACGAACCACATATGGATCCACTAGAGTCATTGCATGTGTTGTCTTTCCACAAACCACATATGGATCCACCAGAGTAATTGCATGTGTGTTCTTATACTAAAAGCAGCACTAGAGTCATTGCATGTGTGTTATTTTCACAAACCACACATGGATCCACCAGAGTCATTGCATGTGTGTTCTTTCCACAAACCAGACATGGATCCACCAGAGTCATTGCATACCCATTTTTTCCACAAACCACATGGATCAACCAATGGCATTGCATGTGTGGTCTTTCCACAAACCACATATGGACCCACTAGAGTCATTGCATGTGTGTTCTTTTCACAAACCACATATGGACCCACTAGAATCATGGCATGTGTGTTCTTTCCACAAACAACATATGTATCCACCAGAGTAATTGCAATTGTGTTCTTTTCACAAACTACATAAGGATCAACCAATGTCATTGCATGTGTGTTCTTTTCCACATACCACATATGGATCAACCAATGTCATTGCATGTGTGTTCTTTTAGACAAACTACATATGGATCCACTAGAGTCATTCCATGTGTGTTCTTTCCATAAACCACATATGGATCCACTAGTGTTAATGCATGTGTGTTCTTTTCACAAACCACACATGGGCCCACCAGTGTTATTGGATGTGTGTTATTTTCACAAACCACATAAGAATCCACCAGCATCATTCGATGTGTGTTCTTTTCATGAACAACACCTAGTGTCAATGCATGTGTCTTCTTTATAACAAACCACATATGGATCCACCAGTGTCATTGGACGTGTGTTCTTTTCATGAACCAACCACAACTAGAGTCATTGCATGTTCCACAAACCACATATGGATCCACCAGTGTCATTGGATGTCTGTTTTTTTATTAACCACACCTATAGTCATTGCATGTCTGTTTTTTCCACAAACCACACATGGATCCACCAGTGTGATTTCATGTGTGTTCTTTTCATGAACCACACCTAGAGTCAGTGCATGTCTGTGCTTTCACAAACCACACATGGATCAACCGGTGTCATTGGATGCGTGTTCTTCTCACAAACTACATATGGATCCACCAGAGTTCATTGCATGTCTGTTCTTTTCCACAAACCACACATGGATCCACCAGTGTCATTAGATGTGTGTTATTTTCACAAACCACATTTGGATCCAACAGTGTGATTGCATGTGTGTTCTTTTCATTAATCATAACTAAAGTCATAACATGTGTGTTCTTTTTGACAAACCACATATGGATCAACCAATGTCATTGGATGTGTGTTCTTTTCATGAACCAACCATAGCTAGAGTCATTGCATGTCTGTTCTTTCCACAAATAAAATATGAATCCACCAGAGTCATTGCATGTTTGTTCTTTTCATTAACCACCCATGGATCCACCAGTGTCATTGCATGTCTGTTCTTTTCATGAACCACAACTAGAGTCATTGCATGTGTGTTCTTTTCACAAACCACACATGGATCCACCAGTGTCATTGGATGTGTGTTCTTTTCATTAACCATAGCTAGAGTCATTGCATGTGTGTTCTTTTCCACAAACCACACATGGATCCACCAGTGTGATTGCATGTGTGTTCTTTTCATGAACCACACCTAGAGTCAGTGCATGTCTATTTTTTCAAAAACCACACATGGATCCACCAGTGTCATTGGATGTTTGTTCTTTTCATGAACCACAACTAGAGTCATTACATGTTTGTTCTTACCACAAATAACATATGGATCCACTAGTGTCATTGCATGTGTGTTCGTTTCATTCACACAGCTAGTGTCATTGCATGTTTGTTCTTACCACAAACCACATATGGATCCACCAGTATCATTGCATGTTTGTTCTTTCCAAAAACCACATAGGGATCCACCAGTGTCATTGCATTTTTGTTCTTTTAATTAACCACACATGGGTCCACCAGTGTCATTGCATGTTTATTATTTTCATGAACCACAACTGGAGTCATTGCATGTGTTTTATTTTCACAAACCACACATGGATCCACCAGTGTCATTGGATGTTTGTTATTTTCATTAACCATAGCTAGAGTCATTGCATGTGTGTCCTTTTCCACAAACCACACATGGATCCACTAGTGTGATTGCATGTGTGTTCTTTTAATGAACCACACCTAGAGTCAGTGCATGTCTGTTATTTCACAAACCACACATGGATCCACCAGTGTCATTGGATGTTTGTTCTTTTCATGAACCACAAGTAGAGTCATTACATGACTGTTCTTACAACAACATATGGATCAACCAGGATCATTGCACGTGTGCTCTTTTCACAAACCACAGCTAGAGTCATTGCATGTGTGTTCTTTACCACAAACCACATATGGATACACAAGTGTGATTGCATGTGTGTTCTTTTCATGAACCACAACTAGAGTCATTACATGTATGTTCTTTCACAAACCACATGGATCCACCAGTGTCATTGGATGTGTGTTCTTTTCATGAACCAAAACTAGAGTCATTGCATGTGTGTTCTTTTCAAAAAATACACATGGATCTACCGGTGTCGTTGGATGTGGGTTTTTTCATTAACCATAGCTAGATTCATTGCATGTCTGTTCTTACCACAAACCACATATTGATCCACCAGTCCGATTGCATGTGTGTTCTTTTCACAAACCATAGCTAGAGTCATTGTATGTATGTTCTTTTCACAAACCACATATGGATCCACCAGTGTCATTGCATGTGTGTACTTTTCACAAACCACACCTAAGTCATTGCATGTCTGTTCTTTTCCACAAACCACACATGGATTGACCAGTGTCATTGCATGTGTGTTCTTTTCCACAAACCACATATGGATCAACCAATGTCATTGCATGTGTGTTCTTTTCCACAAACCACATATGGATCCACTAGAGTCATTGCATGTGTCTTCTTTTCCACAAACCACATATGGATCCACTAGAGTCATTGCATGTGTGTTCTTTCCACAAACCACATATGGGTCCACCAGCGTAATTGCATGTGTGTTCTTATACTAAAACCAGCACTAGAGTCATTGCATGTGTGTTCTGTTCACAAACCACACATGGATCCACCAGAATCATTGCATGTTTGTTCTTTCCACAAACCACACATGGATCCACTAGAGTCATTGCATGTATGTTTTTTCCACAAACTACATGGATCAACCAATGGCATTGCATGTGTATTCTTTCCACAAAGCACATATGGATCCACTAGAGTCATTGCATGTGTATTCTTTTCACAAACCACATATGGGCCCACTAATGTCATTGCATGTTTGTTGTTTCCACAATTCACATATGTATCGACTAGAGCAATTGCGTGTGTGTTCTTTTCACAAACCACATATGGATCAACCAATGTTATTGCATGTGTGTTGTTTTCCACAAACCAGATATGGATCAACCAATGTCATTGCATGTGTGTTCTTTTCCACAAACCACATATGGATCCACTAGAGTCATTGCATGTGTGTTCTTTCCACAAACCACATATGGATCCACTAGAGTCATTGCATATGTGTCCTTTTCACAAACCACACATGGACCCACTAGTGGCATTGGATGTGTGTTCTTTTCACAAACCACATAAGGATCATCCAGTGTCATTGGATGTGTGTTCTTTTCATGAACCACACCAAGTGTCATTGCATGAGTGTTCTTTTTAACAAACCACATATGGATCCACCAGTGTCATTGGATGTGTGTTCTTTTCATGAACCAACCACAGCTAGAGTCATTGCATGTCTGTTCTTTCCACGAACCGCATATGGATCCACCAGTATCATTGGATGTCTGTTCTTTTCATTAACCACACCTAGAGTCATTGCATGTCTGTTCTTCTCACAAACCACACATGGATCCACCAGTGTCATTGGATGTTTGTTCTTTTCACAAACCACACCTAGAGTCATTGCATGTGTGTTCTTTTCACAAACCACACATGGATCCACCAGTGTCATTGGATGTGTGTTCTTTTCATGAACCACATATGAATCCACCAGAGTGCATTGCATGTTTGTTCTTTTCACAACCCACATATGTATCCACCAGTGTCATTGCATATGTGTTCTTTTCACAAACCACATGGATCCACCAGTGTAATTGGATGTGTGTTCTTTTCATGAACCACAACAAGAGTCAGTGCATGTGTGTTCTTTCCACAAACCACATATCGATCCACTAGTGTCATTGCATGTGTGTTCTTTTCATTAACCAAACCTAGTGTCATTGCATGTTTGTTATTTTCCACAAACCACACATGGATCCACCAGTGTCATTGCATGTGTGTACTTTTCACAAACTATAGCTAGAGTCATTGCATGTATGTTCTTTTCCACAAGCCACACATGGATCCACCAGTGTCATTGGATGTCTGTTCTTTTCACCAACCACACCTTGAGTCACCAGTGTCATTGCATGTGTGTTCTTTTCACAAACCACATCTAGAGTCATTGCATGTTTGTTCTTTCCACAAACCACATAGGGATCCACCAGTGTTATTGCATATCTGTTCGTTTCATTAACCACACATGGATCCAACAGTATCATTGCATGTCTATTCTTTTCATGAACCACAACTAGATTCATTGCATGTGAGTTGTTTTCCACAAACCATACATGGATCCACCAGTATGATTTCATGTGTGTTCATTTCCACAAACCACACATGGATCCACCAGTGTGATTGCATGCGTGTTCTTTTCATGAACCACACCTAGAGTCAGTGCATGTCTATTTTTCACAAACCACACATGGATCCACCAGTGTTATTGGATGTTTGTTCTTTTCATGAACCACAGCTATAGTCATTACATGTCTGTTCTTACCACAAACAACATATGGATCAACCAGGATCATTGCACGTGTGCTCTTTTCACAAACCACTGCTAGAGTCATTGCATGTGTGTTCTTTACCACAAACCACATATGGATACACAAGTGTGATTGCATGTGTGTTCTTTTCATGAACCACAACTAGAGTCATTACATGTATGTTCTTTCACAAACCACATGGATCCACCAGTGTCATTGGATGTGTGTTCTTTTCATGAACCAAAAACTAGAGTCATTGCATGTGTGTTCTTTTCAAAAAATACACATGGATCTACCGGTGTCGTTGGATGTGTGTTTTTTCATTAACCATAGCTAGATTCATTGCATGTCTGTTCTTACCACAAACCACATATTGATCCACCAGTGCGATTGCATGTGTGTTCTTTTCACAAACCATAGCTAGAGTCATTGTATGTATGTTCTTTTCACAAACCACATATGGATCCACCAGTGTCATTGCATGTGTGTACTTTTCACAAACCACACCTAAGTCATTGCATGTCTGTTCTTTTCCACAAACCACACATGGATTGACGAGTGTCATTGCATGTGTGTTCTTTTCCACAAACCACATATGGATCAACCAATGTCATTGCATGTGTGTTCTTTTCCACAAACCACATATGGATCCACTAGAGTCATTGCATGTGTCTTCTTTTCCACAAACCACATATGTATCCACTAGAGTCATTGCATGTGTGTTCTTTCCACAAACCACATATGGGTCCACCAGCGTAATTGCATGTGTGTTCTTACACTAAAACCAGCACTAAAGTCATTGCATGTGTGTTCTGTTCACAAACCACACATGGATCCACCAGAATCATTGCATGTTTATTCTTTCCACAAACCACACATGGATCCACTAGAGTCATTGCATGTATGTTTTTTCCACAAACTACATGGATCAACCAATGGCATTGCATGTGTATTCTTTCCACAAAGCACATATGGATCCACTAGAGTCATTGCATGTGTATTCTTTTCACAAACCACATATGGGCCCACTAATGTCATTGCATGTTTGTTGTTTCCACAATTCACATATGTATCGACTAGAGGAATTGCGTGTGTGTTCTTTTCACAAACCACATATGGATCAACCAATGTTATTGCATGTGTGTTGTTTTCCACAAACCAGATATGGATCAACCAATGTCATTGCATGTGTGTTCTTTTCCACAAACCACATATGGATCCACTAGAGTCATTGCATGTGTGTTCTTTCCACAAACCACATATGGATCCACTAGAGTCATTGCATATGTGTCCTTTTCACAAACCACACATGGACCCACTAGTGGCATTGGATGTGTGTTCTTTTCACAAACCACATAAGGATCATCCAGTGTCATTGGATGTGTGTTCTTTTCATGAACCACACCAAGTGTCATTGCATGAGTGTTCTTTTTAACAAACCACATATGGATCCACCAGTGTCATTGGATGTGTGTTCTTTTCATGAACCAACCACAGCTAGAGTCATTGCATGTCTGTTCTTTCCACGAACCGCATATGGATCCACCAATATCATTGGATGTCTGTTCTTTTCATTAACCACACCTAGAGTCATTGCATGTCTGTTCTTCTCACAAACCACACATGGATCCACCAGTGTCATTGGATGTTTGTTCTTTTCACAAACCACACCTAGAGTCATTGCATGTGTGTTCTTTTCACAAACCACACATGGATCCACCAGTGTCATTGGATGTGTGTTCTTTTCATGAACCACATATGAATCCACCAGAGCGCATTGCATGTTTGTTCTTTTCACAACCCACACATGTATCCACCAGTGTCATTGCATATGTGTTCTTTTCACAAACCACATGGATCCACCAGTGTAATTGGATGTGTGTTCTTTTCATGAACCACAACAAGAGTCAGTGCATGTGTGTTCTTTCCACAAACCACATATCGATCCACTAGTGTCATTGCATGTGTGTTCTTTTCATTAACCAAACCTAGTGTCATTGCATGTTTGTTATTTTCCACAAACCACACATGGATCCACCAGTGTCATTGCATGTGTGTACTTTTCACAAACTATAGCTAGAGTCATTGCATGTATGTTCTTTTCCACAAGCCACACATGGATCCACCAGTGTCATTGGATGTCTGTTCTTTTCACCAACCACACCTAGAGTCACCAGTGTCATTGCATGTGTGTTCTTTTCACAAACCACATCTAGAGTCATTGCATGTTTGTTCTTTCCACAAACCACATAGGGATCCACCAGTGTTATTGCATATCTATTCGTTTCATTAACCACACATGGATCCAACAGTATCATTGCATGTCTATTCTTTTCATGAACCACAACTAGATTCATTGCATGTGAGTTGTTTTCCACAAACCATACATGGATCCACCAGTATGATTTCATGTGTGTTCATTTCCACAAACCACACATGGATCCACCAGTGTGATTGCATGCGTGTTCTTTTCATGAACCACACCTAGAGTCAGTGCATGTCTATTTTTCACAAACCACACATGGATCCACCAGTGTTATTGGATGTTTGTTCTTTTCATGAACCACAGCTATAGTCATTACATGTCTGTTCTTACCACAAACAACATATGGATCCACCAGTATCATTGCATCTGTGTTCTTTTCACAAACCACACACTAGAGTCATTGCATGTGTGTTCTTTACCACAAACCACATATGGATCCACCAGTGTGATTGCATGTGTGTTATTTTCATGAACCACAACTAGAGTCATTACATGTTCGTTCTTTCACAAACCATATGGATCCACCAGTGTCATTGGATGTGTGTTCCTTTCTTGAGCCACAACTAGAGTCATTGCATGTCTGTTCTTTTCACAAACCACACATGGATGAACTAGTGTCATTGGACGTGCTTTGTTTTCAGTAACCATAGCTAGAGTCATTGCATGTCTTTTCTTACCACAAACCACATATGGATCCACCAGTGTCATTGCATGTGTGTTCTTTTCACAAACCACATCTAGAGTCATTGCATGTGTGTTCTTTACCACAAACCACATATGGATCCACAAGTGTGATTGCATGTGTGTTCTTTTCATGAACCACAACTATAGTCATTACATGTATGTTCTTTCACAAACCACATGGATCCACCAGTATCATTGGATGTGTGTTCTTTTCATGAACCACAACTAGGGTCATTTCATGTGTGTTCTTTTCACAAACCACACATGGATCCACCATTGTCATCGGATGTGTGTTCTTTTCAATAACCATAGCTAGAGTCATTGCATGTCTATTCTTACCACAACCACATATGGATCCACCAGTGTCATTGCATGTCTGTTATTTTCACAAGCCACAGCTAGGGTCATTGCATGTAAAATACAAGTGGTATGAATAATTATAAGTGGTAACGGTGATAGAAGATAGCTTGATGGTGTGGAAGAGACTAAAGGCAAACTAACATAAAGATGGAAGCAAGCAAACATGTAACAGATCTAATAGCAAATGGTGTTTCAGTGCTTGGAAACAAAGCCTAGGTATCATACTTTCACTAGTGAACACTCTCTCGTAAATATATTCTTCTTCATGATACTACTCTTAACTACTCTCTGGTTGGACACTTCGATGGTAGGGCTATAACAACTCACCTGAAAGTAAGCATTTCCCATCTAGAAAACCCCACACTGTCACCTTGAGTACTATATGAGTCCAACAAACACCACAATTTCATAGAAACATCTAACTCCAAATATAACTCATAACAAGTATTTGTAATCTCTAGCCTAAGTGCCACCATGGTGAGCACGCTGTCACTTTCACACACATGGGGAGAGCAGAGAGCTAATAAAGCACTTGAGTAGCAAGGTAGATCTAATTAATTACAAAGCTCATGACCAGAACAAGATCATGCATAGATAGAGAGATGAACACATAGCTACCGGTAGAACCCTTAGCCTCGAGAGAGAAGTACTCCCTCCTCATCATGGGAATCAGCAATGGTGATGGAGATGGCGGTGGAGATCGATGGAGATGGCTCTGGGGGCACTTCCCCGTCCCGGCAGGGTGACGGAACAGAGACTTTCTGTCCCCCGAATCTCCCCATCGGTGGCGGCGGCACTGTGGAACTTTTCGTGGCTGGAGGCTTGATGATCTAGGGTTTATGCATCGGGAGGCTTCTTATAGGGGAAGAGGCAAGGTCGGTGGAGTGCCAGGGGGCCCACACCACCTGGTGGCGCGGCCAGGGCTAGCCCACGCCACCACATGGTGTGGCCTCCCTGTGGCCCCCCTCCGTCTCGTCTTCTGGCTCCGTGAGTCTTCCGTGAAAATATCAACTTTGGCTTTTGTCCGGTCCAATTCTGAGAATATTGATTTTCTGACTTTCCTGGAACCAAAAACAGCAGAAAACAGGCAACTGGCACTGTGGTATCTTGTTAATAGGTTAGTCCAAGAAAGTCTATGAAAATTACTCCAAAGTTGGAACAAAACATAAGAAAGTAGATAAAACCAAGCATCGAACATCAAAAATTATGGATACTTTGCAACGTATCAACATCCCCAAGCTTAACTCTAGCTCGTCCTCGAGTAGGTAAGCGATAAAAAGAAAGAATAATTTTTGAGGTGACATGCACCATCATAAACTTGATCAAAGTATTTGTAAAACATTCAAAGCTGGGATCATAGTACTTCAATCATAACATGAAAGACAGAGTTCTAGCAATAAGACAAAGAAACTATGATGCAACATGAAAAGGTACAAACAAAAGATTCATGAATAACAATGCTTTGCAAGACGTTTGTTTGTTTCACATAAAGAAAACATAGCATAGTGGCATTCAGCTTGTCCCTCATAGAGTAGAAAAGATAAATGCATATGACACCTTGATACATTGCAAATGTATCTATAATTTTTGATGTTCCATGCTTGGTTTTATCCACTTTCTTTTGTTTTGTTCCAACTTTGGAGTACTTTTATTATGATTTCTTGGACTAACCTATTAACAAGAGCCACAGTGTCAGCTGCCTGTTTTCTCTTGTTTTTGGTTCCAGAAAAGTCAAAAAATGAATATTCTCGGAATTGGACGGGACAAAAGCCAAAGTGCCTATTTTTCCGGAAGGGATCAAGTGCCAGAATATGAGATGGCGAAGGGCTGGGGCCCGGCCACACCACCTGGCCGTGCGGCCAGGCCTGGCCCGCGCCAGGGGGTGGTCTGGCCGCCCCCAGCACCCCCTCGGCCTCTCCTTCCGCCTATAAGTTGCCCTCGGGTCGAAAACCCTAGGTACCCGATCAAAAATCCACGAAAGAGTTTGTAGCCGCTGTCGTCTCTGTCCCTAGATCGGGGGGATCTGAAGCTCTTCCTGGCACCCTGCCGGAGAGGGGAATTCACCCTGGAGGCCTTCTTCATCACCATGCAAGCCTCCGGTGTGATGCGTGAGTAGTTCATCCTTGGAGTACAGATCCATGTAGTAGCTAGATGGCTGGTTTCTCCTCCTTTGTGCTTTCATGTTTAGATCTTGTGAGATCCGTTCATGATCAAGATCATCTATTTGTAATTCATACATGTTGTGTTTGCGGGGATCCGATGGATATTGAGATGCTATTTCAGATTGATTATTGATTCTATCATGTCTTTGTTATTTGAGATCTTGCATGCTTTCCGTTGTTAGTAGCTATCTTGGCCAAGTAGATGCTAGCAACTCCAAGAGTTAGTATTTATGCTCGGTAGTGGGTTCATGCCTCTGGTAATCTGGGGAAGTGATAGAAATCTCTAAGGTACTAGATGTGCTGTTGCTACTAGGGAGAAAACAACGATCTTTTGTTCATAGAACAATCGTATTGTTTACTTTACACGTAGTTCGTAAAGCAATAATCTGTTGCTTGCAACTTAATACTGGAGGGGGTTCAGATGATACCGTGAAGGTGGATTATTAGTCATAGATGCAGTTGGATGGTGGTCTATGTATTATGTTGTAATGCCCAATCAAGTCTCAGAGGAGTCAAGATGATTAGTATATGCATGTATTGCTTTCTCGGTGTTTGTCAATTGCCCTGCTGTAACTTGTTCACCCAACATGTTTTCTTTCTAAGGAGAGCCACCTCTAGTGAACTATGGATCCCGGTCCTTTTTCTTTACATACAATCTATAAACTGTTTCTGCTTTGTGTTTACTTTCTGCAAACTTTTACTTCTTTCCATTCGATACGTTTAATCCTTTGTTTTCCGCAAAACACTGTGAGATTGACAACCTCGTCGCAAGTTGGGGACAAAGTTCTATGGTTGTGTGTTGCAGGTCTCCACGTTGCTACTAGCACCGGTAGTGCGCCCTGCCAAAGCTCAGCTAGTAACACCTCTGAGGTGTTTCCTTGCTCCTACTGGTTCGATTAAACCTTGGTTTCATAACTGAGGGAAACTTGCTGCTGTGCTCATCATACCTTCCTCTTGGGGTTCCCAACGAGCTCTACATCAACACCACGCACCAAGAATTTTTCTGGGCGCCGTGTATTGAGCCATCAAGCGATTTTCTGGCGCCATTGCCGGGGAGTCAAGGACATCTTCACAAGGGGAGTCCCTCATAACCAATCTCTTAATTTTGTTGTTTTTGTTTTGCTTAGTTTTCTTTTTGCTTTGTTTGCTTGTTTTGTTCTTCAAAAACACAAAAAAATTAGTTTTACTTGTTTGCTTTCGTATTTGAAAACCCAAAAAAATGACTACTCTTGAAAACACTAAGTTGTGTGACTTCACTCGCACCAACAACAATGATTTTATGAGCACTCCTATTGCTCCACCTATGGCTGAAAATACTTTCTTTGAGATAAAACCTGCTTTGCTCAATCTTGTTATGAGAGAGCAATTTTCTGGTATTGGTAATGAAGATGCTGCTTCCCATCTAAATAACTTTGTTGAACTTTGTGAGATGCAAAAGCATAGGGATATAGATGGTGATATTATTAAACTGAAATTGTTTCCTTTCTCTTTGAGAGGAAAAGCTAAAGAGTAGTTGAATTCCTTGACTAGGAATAGTATTGATTCTTGGACTAAGTGCAAAGATGCTTTTATTGGAAAATACTATCCTCCTGCTAAGATTATATCCATGAGAAGTGAAATAATGAAGTTTAAACAACTTGATAATGAGCATGTTGCTCAAGCTTGGGAAAGAATGAAATCTTTGGTAAAGAATTGTCCCACTGATGGACTGACTGCTTGGATGATCATCCAAACTTTTTATGCAGGATTGAACTATTCTTCAAGGAACCTATTGGATTCAGCTGCTGGAGGTACTTTTATGACCATCACTTTGGGTGCTGCAACAAAACTTTTGGACAATATGATGGTTAATTATTCTGAATGGCATACTGAGAGAGCTCCACCAGGTAAGAAGGTAAATTCTGTTGAGGAAACCTCCTCCTTGAGTGATAAGATTGATATAATTATGTCTATGCTTGTTAATGGGAAAGCCCATATTGATCCAAATAATGTTCCTTTAGCCTCTTTGGTTGCTCAAGAAGAGCAAGTTGATGTGAACTTCATAAGAAATAACAACTTTGGCAACAATACTTATGGTAATAATGCTTATAGGAACAATTTTGGTAACAACAATTATAAGCCATACCCTCCCAACAATGGTAATGCTTATGGAAATTCTTACAACAATAATAAGAGTGCTCCCTCTGAACTTGAAGTTATGCTTAAAGAGTTTATTAGTAAACAAACTGCTTTCAATAAAACTATTGAGGAAAAACTCTCTAATGCAAATATAAATGCATAGGACACCTTCAAAGTTCATAAGAGTTACTAGATACAAATAGTTTAAACAAGCAATATCAAAGTTATGCATCAATCAACAAGTCTTGGGACAATGCACATAGAACTAAGAATGGCCACTATGCTCTCAAAGTAAGTGCATAAAGATAGAAGGTGGAGACTCAATGTAATGGTGGAAGAAAGGCCTTTGTAAAAGGAAGTAGGGATTCAAGTCTCATAAAGAGCTTCCAAAAATTATGGTACTTATAGCTTTCATCTCTCATTGCCCCTATCATAAGCATCTTTAAGGTGACTAAGGTTAAAGTGACACAACTAAGAGGATATGCTTGACAAGTTATAAGCTGAAATCTCATGCCCCTTACTTACGAAGTCCGAACCTCATGCTACTCAACTTTAGTCACGAGTAAGCTCTTGTCATTATAAGTATATGTGTATCATAAAGAACCGCCAACGGGGTACCCCTTGCACATGATACAGGAGCTTTCCCATAATCAAAATGACAAGGCAAGCAGACAATGAGCATCTCAGCGATCTTTTTATTTGCTATTCGCATAAGTTTTCATTAAGGATGCTTCATAGAGTGCTCATTATGGTGATGCTGCAAGTTTCCACCATGATTAGGCATGGCTTAGGTTAGCGGCCCAGGCGTTTCTCTAACACACATACAAACTCCATGATCTTACAAGTTCCACTTTTATTTCACACCGCCGGGATCCGTAAGCAAAAGAACATGATATCAACGAGGTACAAAGTACAAGTGCAATGTTGAAAGCGTTCCCCATGATACATGGTTCTACTAATTTAAACTTATAAAGCGCAAGCATATACGCAACAAAGAATGACCCAATGGTTCAAGTTTATTAGATGCAAAAAAGTAAAGTGTGCCATCAAGTTCGTGAGAGCTTTAATCACTAGTTTTCTCATAACAAGTTTAATTCGGAAGGTAAACAAAAGCATGAATATACTTGGAATATCATAAGCTAGTAGGTAGGTATGATGGAATCTTTGGAATAACTTGGTTTAGGGAGTTGGATGGATGAGTGGAACTCATACTTGGTTGTGGAGGCTAGCAAAAGACTGGGAGCGACAAACTAAGAGAGCAATAATGGCCATAATCATGCAGAGCGACAAAACATCATTGATCAAAGCATAAAGTGATACTACAAGTTGAAAACTAAAGGATCATCAAGGTTATGGTGACTTGATATACTCATAACATGGTGTGAGCATGTGCCAAGTCAACCCAAATAAAGCATCAAAGGAGAATACCACTATACTATGCTTTAATATGCTAAAACAACGCATGATTCATCCAAGGCACATTAAGAAATCTCAATTTTTTATAACAAGTCATGCTACAGCAAATAATACTAAGCATAAAGCCAAAACAATATCAAGCATGGCATGACAAAGAATAGGCCACAGTCAAAAACAAGCTCTCTTTACCACTTAAGCATGAACTTTCCTACTCTTATCCAATCCAAACCAAACTATTTGAACACCAATGAATGAAAGAGGGGGTCCAACCAATTTATTCAGCAAACTAAGCAAACGAAAAACCAAAACAAAAACGAAAAAGAAGACGCTCCAAGAACAACACAACTGTGCATGAAACAATAAAAATGAAGCGTTTGTAAGGAACCTGGGATTTTTATTGATGGAGAGGGGGATGCCTTGGGCATCCCCAAGCTTTGACGCTTGTAATTCTTGGATATTTCTTGGGGTGATACACGTGGCATCCCCAAGCTTCAGCTTTAGTCCATCCTTCATCTCATTACTCATTCCTTCCATACACCTAAAATTTTTCCTTCGTACAAAACTTCACACAATCTTTATTAGCAACATTAGTGCACTCAAGATAATATGTCTTAAGATTCAGTTTTAACACCAAGAAAACTTCCATTAGAACACTTGCTACTGAATCACTTGCCTCAAAAAGCTCAATTCCCCAAAATAACTCAAAAAGGAACCAACAAGAAGCAAATGCAGAAAATGGCAGAAATCTGTCAAAACAGACCAGCAGGTAAAGACGAATTTTTTAGAAGATCTTCTGTTGCTCAAATCGAAATTTTTTGAACTAAAGAAAGTTACATAACAACATGGGGAAGAAGCACAAAAATTCACGCCTTAAAAGGACGTATAGATATTTTACACGAATTTTTACGGTGAAGCACAGAAATCTGTTTCAGGACAGCAACTTTCCCAATCATTACTTCTCTCTCATTAGAGGTTACTCTTGGCACAAAAAGCAAATAAAAAAGGTTAAGGAGAGGTTATTACCTCTAACTTCCAAGACTCATCTAAAACTTTTGGGTTATCTCCCAATAAGTACTTTTCTTTAACCCGTTTAAGTTAGACATGATAGTTTGAGAAGATGCTCACATAAGAAATATGAATTGAAGTAAAAGAGAGCATCAAGAAGCAAATTCAAAGCACATTTAAGTCTAACCCACTTCCTATGCATAGGAATCTTGTAAAGAAACAAGTCATGAAAGCACAAAGAAATAAACATAGTAAAGCAAAACAAGTGCAATTTCAATACTTTCAACATAAAGAGGGGAAACTTAATATTATTGAGATGCATAAAACCATGTTTCCCTCTCTTATAATAACTTTCAGTAGCATCATGAATGAAATTAACAATATAACTATCACATAAAACATTCTTATCATGAGCCACATGCATAAAAGAATTAATACTCCCCATATAAGCATAGTCATTCTTATCAATCATAGTGGGAGCAAATTCAACAAAATAGCTAGCATTATTATTCTCATCACATAAACATCAAATATAGGAGGCATATTGTGGTCATAAGTAATTTTCTCCTCAATAGTAGGTGGACTGAAAATCTCATACTCATCATTGTAATCATCATATATTGGAGGCATAGTATCATCATAGTAAATTTTCGCCTCCATGCTTGCGGGACTAAAAATATCATGTTCACCAAAACTAACTTCCCCAAGCTTAGACTTTTCCATAGCATTAGCAATAATGGTGTACAAAGAATTCATACTAACAACATTGCTATTAGCATGCAAATAAAGTTCCATAGGTTTTTTAATTTTCTCTTCAAACACTTAATGTCCTAACTCAAGATAAATACTATAAAGCTCTCTAATTTTGTTGTTGTTTTCCATCAAGCCTAACTAGTGAAAACAAGAAACAAAAAGACAAAATTGCAGAATCTAAAGGAAATAACTTCGAGCACTCACACCGGAGGATGTGAGTACCTTTTACCTTACCTCCCCAGCAACAGCGCTAGAAAATAGCTTGATGTCTACGCACTTCTATTCTTGTAGAAGGTTGTTGGGCCTCCAAGTGCAGAGGTTTGTAGAACAGCAGCAAGTTTTCCCTTAAGTGGATCACCCAAGGTTTATCGAACTCAGGGAGGAAGTGGTCCAAGGTAATCCCTCTCAAGCAACCCTGCAATCAAGATACAAGAAGTCTCTTGTGTCCCCAACACACCCAATACACTTGTCAGGTGTATAGGTGCACTAGTTCGGCGAAGAGCGGGTAAAATACAAGTGGTATGAATAATTATAAGTGGTAACGGTGATAGAAGATAGCTTGATGGCGTGGAAGAGACTAAAGGCAAACTGAAATAAAGATGGAAGCAAGCAAACATGTAACAGATCTAATAGCAAACGGTGTTTCAGTGCTTAGAAACAAGGCCTAGGGATCATACTTTCACTAGTGAACACTCTCTCATAAATATATTCTTCTTCATGATACTACTCTTAACTACTCTCCGGTTGGACACTCTAATTGATGGTAGGGCTATAACAGCACACCTCAAAGTAAGCCTTTCCCATCTAGAAAACCCCACACTGTCACCTTGAGTACTAGATGAGTCCAACAAACACCACAATTTCATAGAAATATCCAACTCCAAATATAACTCATAACAAGTATTTCTAATCTCTAGCCTAAGTGCCACCATGGTGAGCACGCTGTCACTTTCACACACATGGGGAGAGCAGAGATCTAATAAAGCACTTGAGTAGCAAGGTAGATCTAATTGATTACAAAGCTCATGACCAGAACAAGATCATACATAGATAGAGAGATGAACACATAGCTACCGGTAGAACCCTTAGCCTCGAGAGAGAACTACTCCCTCCTCATCATGGGAATCATCAATGGTGATGGAGATGGCGGTGGAGATCGATGGAGATGGCTCCGGGGGCACTTCCCCGTCCTGGCAGGGTGCCGGAACAGGGACTTTCTGTCCCCCGAATCTCCCCTTTGGTGGCGGCGGTGCTGCGGAACTTTTCGTGGCTGGAGGCTTGATGATCTAGGGTTTATGCATCAGGAGGCTTCTTATAGGCGAAGAGGCAAGGTCGGTGGAGTGCCAGGGGGCCCACACCACCGGGTGGCGTGGCCAGGGCTAGCCCGCGCCACCACATGGTGTGGCCACCCTGTGGCCCCCCTCCGTCTCGTCTTCTGGCTCCGTGAGTCTTCCGGGAAAATATCAACTTTGGCTTTTGTCCGGTCCAATTCCGAGAATATTGATTTTCTGACTTTCCTGGAACCAAAAACAGCAGAAAACAGGCAACTGGCACTATGGCATCTTGTTAATAGGTTAGTCCAAGAAAGTATATGAAAAGTACTCCAAAGTTGGAACAAAACATAAGAAAGTAGATAAAACCAAGCAAGGAACATCAAAAATTATGGATAAGTTTGCAACGTATCACATGTCTGTTCTTTTCACAAACCACATATAGATCCACCAGTGTCATTGCATGTGTGTACTTTTCACAAACCACACCTAGAGTCATTGCATGTCTGTTCTTTTCCACAAACCACACATGGATCCATCAGTGTTATTGCATGTGTGTTCTTTTCCACAAACCACATATGGATCCACTAGAGTCATTGCATGTGTTTTCTTTTCCACAAACCACATATGGATCCACAAGAGTCATTGCATGTGTGTTCTTTCCACAAACCACATATGGATCCACTAGAGTAATTGCGTGTGTATTCTTATACTAAAACCAGCACTATAGTCATTGCATGTGCGTTCTTTTCACAAACCACACATGGATCCACCAGAGTCATTGCATGTGTGTTCATTCCACAAACCACACATGGATCCACCAGAGTCATTGCATGTCTGTTTTTTCCACAAACCACATGGATCAACCAATGGCATTGTGTAGGGGTCTCAACCTGATAAGGTAGATTCCTCCTGTGTTTACAATGCTAGTCCCTGGATCAATAGCTAGCATCCACAGTTTAGATGTAATATCAAGAAACAAAGGTCATAATATAACTTTATAACCAGGCATAACATAAGTTTATTACATCAAACATAGCTCATTTGGCTATTACATTACATTGCAGCGGAATAACTATAAGTATGGGTCCTTCATCTTCAAGTACCACAGGCAGATGTTGGTTGTAGACTTTGTAATCCTAATCAAACAATCTTCACTAAACAATCAAACCTGCAACATACAAGTTACAGCCACAAAGGTCAATACATTTGAATTGTATTGGCAAGTGATACTATGGTAGTATAGTGGAGTCTATCATCTACATGCATTTGGCTAAGTGGAGTTGAGGCTTGCATTGCTCAAAATGGATTTTTCCTTAACATTTGAAAATACTAAGTTTTTGCTTTGACAAAATCATTTTCTCAATCAAAGATTGAAGATCCTTTACAAGGCATCTCTCAATCAAAGATTGAAGATTTCAAACAACCCTTGTTCAAACCACAAGTTTTTATCTTAGAAATTTGAATGATGAGATTCTTGATTGCTTCCATGTCTTGATGCTCAAATTGTCCTTTACCAGGGACATGGCTAAGTACTTAGATTTTTCACTCTGCAGAGGTGGTGCACTTTCCCCACAAGACTTGGTTTCCCAAGACAAGATCTTTCAGAAGCCTTCCCTTAGACCAAAATGGACGCGCTCCAACCTATCAAACACTACCACCCACTGTCCATATGGCTAAGTTCTTGCAACCTATATGATCATGGCAGAGCCCATAATGCCAAGTGGTTGCACTTGAAGCTTCTCAACATTTGACATCTCAAATCTCTTTGTTCCTGGGTGGCAATCCACAAGTGAGATACACAAGCCAAGTCCATGGCCTTGTGAACCACTCAACCAAAAACCACCAAGCAATCCCATTCCACCCAGATGATTCATTAACTTAGTTGTTTTATTAAACAAAACACAAGTCCTCAGACTTAGAATATTTTTCCATAGTGTGAATATATATTCCACCCATGTTTCTATTAGCTAGGCTAAGCTTGATAGTAGTAGGAGTATTAACTTAGGAAAAATCCTACTAAGGATTCATCTACTAGGTTTTCCTATAGCAAGGTTTATACTTAGCATAAATTCCATGCAAGTTTTACTTAGCAAAAACACTAATGCATAGAGAAAGTAATGGGACAAAAGATATGAAGCATAACTTGCCTTTTTGGTAGAGGGTATAGGTTCACTCCTTTTCCTTGCAACAATCACACTCTTCAAGTCACTATAATTCAATCAAGCAAGGCACAAACTCAATCTACCAAACAAGCAAAACAACACATAAAATGACAAAGTCAAAGTAATGCATGCAAGCATGCCAAGCTTTGTTTTGTTTGAAGAAGTGGTTCGTAATGGGTCATAAACATTTGAAAGCATCTAATGGTCATTTTGTAAAGTGGCAAAGTCATTTGCAAAAGGTTTCACCTCAAAAAACCATTTTCAAAACAAAGTATCATTTTATGTGGTGTAGAAATATTTTTACTAAGGCATTAACCTATAGGGTTCACCAAATATGTTTTCAAATCACAAAACTTGGTATTTGGGGTCAGAGAGTTTAAAACAAAACATTTTCCAAAGGTTTTCTTCCAAAACCATTTTTAATAAATAAACCACATTTCTATTTGACTAGAAATGGTTTTAAATCAAAGAATCATTATTTTGTTTCACCAAATTCATTTTTGAATCCACAAAGTGTTTCCCAATGTTAGTAGGTTCAAATCACACCAATTTCCAAAGATTTTATCCCCAAATTCATTTTTAAACAATTTTATCCCCAATGGGTGTAGCCCTCGAGATTCGGAGCGCTTGATGAAGGAAAGGACTTGAAATCTTCCTTCTTCTTGACCTCCGACTCGATGTAGTCATACAAAACAATCATATATATGTGTCCATTCATTAATAGGTTAGTCGGTTAAGATAGTGCTTGTTAACCAGAGAGTAGCATTAGTTTTTTCAAAACTAGCTTGCGCTTATCTAGACACTTAGTCACTTTCTTGTGCACTCTGCTGTTTACGTTGTGTCCTTGCCGGGCAGCCAGGTTGCAGTCTACAGCCGGAATCAAAGGGAGATGACAATACATTGCGCACGGTACTGGCGGCTTAGTAGCTGGATAGTCTCAAACTAGGCACAAGGCCGGAACACCCGATCTGTCGCGTCTCCTCCCTGTTTTTCATGTGGGATGCCTCGGGCTTTTGCTCTTGCTAGCCGTACAACCGGGTTGCGGTCTGTAGCTGAGAGGAAGAGTGGGCCTTTGACAACATCACACACTACTCAGTCGGTTTGCAGATTTAGCAGGTCGGGCCATCGGCGAGCCCCCGGGTAGGGGTTGCCGAAGCTGGAAAAACAGAACCGGAAACAGATATATGCAAATCTCTAGCAAGGGGCCCCCGAGTATCTCTTGGGGGTCCGCATTTTCATTCATGGGGTTCGCGGGATACATACACTATTAGACAACTAGGTGTAAAATGGGCGGAGCAGGGCCACGTTCCAGGGGCGTTCTGTCTCCTCATCTGACTTGTCCATCTTGTTCCTGCGCGGCTGCTGCGTGTTGATGAGGTAGTAGGAATTGTTGTGCAGCGCCCGACTGATGATGAAGGGGCCTTCCCAAGGTGGCGACAGCTTGTGCATGCCCTTCGTGTCTTGCACCAGCCGGAGGATCAGATCGTCTTCGCGGAATGCGACAGGGTGGATCCGGCTAGAATGGTAGTGGCGTAGGCGCTGCTGGTATAAGGTCGATCTGGATAGCGCCAGCTCGCGAGCTTCCTCTAGGAGGTCCACGCCATCCTCCCACGCCTCTTAATTGGCCTTCTCATTGTAGAGGAGCTTGCGCGGTGAGTCGAACTCGATGTCTGCGAAGAGGATGGCTTCGAAGCCGTAGACGAGGAAGAATGGGGTGAAGCCGGTTAACCTATTCTGCGTGGTGCAGATGCTCCACAGCACAGCCGAAAACTCCTTGATCCAGCATCCGGGCGACCGCTCCAAGGTCTCGATGAGGCGCGGCTTGATGCCGGCTAGTACTAGGCCATTTGCCCTTTCGACTTGCCCATTGGACTGTGGGTGCGCGATGAAAGCGAGGTCTAGCCGGATGCCCTTATTGCTGCAGAACTGGGCGAAGGCCCCCTTGGTGAAGTTCGTCTCTTTATCGATGATGATGCTGTTGGGGTCACAGAACCGATTGATGATGTCCGTGAAGAAGGTGACGACTATCACCCCGTCCAGCTTCCAGATAGGCTTGGCCTCTATCCATTTTGTGAACTTGTCTACTGCTTGCTCAAAATGTAGAGCTCATTGGGGAACCCCAAGAGGAAGGTATGATGAGCACAACAATAAGTTTTCCCTCAGTTATGAAACCAAGGTTATCGAACCAGTAGGAGCAAGGAAACACCTCCAAGGTGTTGTTTCCAACTTGGTATCCTGCACAACACAACCACATAACTTTTTCCCAAACTTACAGTGAGGTTGTCAATCTCGCCGGTTTTGCTGAAAACAAAGGATCAAACGTATTGTGTGGAAGATAATAATTGCTTTGCAGAAAGTAAACAGAAAATAGTAAATAGTTGTAGATTGATGGTAAAAGAATGGACCGGGGTCCATAGTTCACTAGTGGTGATTCTTCTTGAGATAGATGACATGTTGGGTGAACAAATTACAGCGGGGCAATTGACAAACACCGAGAAAACATACATGCATATACTAATCATATTGACTCCTTTGAGATTTGATTGGGCATTACAACATTATACATAGACCGTAATCCAACGGCATCTATGACTAATAATCCACCTTCAGGATATCATCTGAACCCCCTCCAGTATTAAGTTGCAAGCAACAGATAATTGCATTAAGCAAAGTGTGTAAAGTAAACAATACGATTGTTCTATGAACAAAGGATTGTTGTTTTCTCCCTAGTAGAAACATCACATTAGTACCTTAGAGATTTTTGTCACTTCAACAGATTCCTAGAGGCATGAACCCACTATCGAGCATAAATACTCCCTCTTGGAGTTGCTAGCATCTATTTGGCCAAGATAGCTACTAACAACGGAAAGCATGCAAGATCACAAATAACAAAGACATGATAGAATCAATAATCAATCTGAAATAGCATCTCAATGTCCATCGGATTCCCGCAAAAACAACATGTAGGATTACAAATAGATGATCTTGATCATGAACGGAGCTCACAAGATCTAAACATGGTAGCACAACGGAGAAGAACCAATCATCTGGCTACTACATGGACCCGTAGTCCAGACATGAACTACTCACGCATCACACCGGAGGAAGGCATGGTGATGAAGAAGGCCTCTAGGGTGATCTCTCCCCTCCGGTGGGGTGCCGGGAAGAGCTTCAGATCCCTCCCGATCTAGGGATGGAGATGACGGCAGCTATAGAATGTTTTGTGGAATTTTGATTGGGTACTTAGGGTTTTCGTCCCGGAGGCAATATATAGGCGAAGGCGCAAGGTCGATGGAGAGCCAAGGGAGCACACCCCCTGGTGGCGTGGCTAGGGCTGGCCGCGCCACCACTAGGTGGAGAATATCATTTTGCAGCCCGAAAGTTGGGGCGCCCAGGCAACACGGTACCCAAGTTGCTTGCAATCAGCTGCTTGCCCAAAGTTGGCGTGCCAAATACTTAGAGGGTCTTTTTCGGCACGAATTCAACTTTATGTTTCAATTCAAAATATCAGGCTAAAGCCCGTCAAGTTGGCCCCTCCTGTCAGCTTTCACCGTTATGTCGCTACCTTCGTGGTTGCCATGTAGGCTTGCGGCGTTGGCGCATGCATCCTTTACGCGTCTTCTTCTTCCTCCGGGGCGGCAATCTGTGGTCGCGTCCATGGCACGGAGCTAGGACTTGGATGAACCTACTCAGGCCTGCTCTCCTCCCCATCCTGAATCGGAGCTCGCCCTCACCATGGCCGCACCCATGGCACATTGCGGGGACGAGAATTTATTCCTAGGTGAGATCTGTCACCATGCATACCATGCTCGGTCCTGTTGTCCTCCTCCAGAATCCGAGCTCGCTGTCGCCATGGTCGCACACACACCAGCCATGGTGCATTCCTCTCCGAACCCCAAAGCCACATCCATCCAGTTCGGCACAACACCGACAAGGTGAAAATGCAGCAAGTTTTCTTCTTGTGATTGTAGAAAAACATGTATGTACCATGTCCGTAGCATACTCTAACAATGTACACATATGTTGTTTACTAGATTTTCATTTGAAATTAGTAGCTCCGTGATGAAGAAACATAGAGAACCTAAATGGAATGACGATGAAGACCATGTTCTGTACTTTGCATTGCATCAACAAGTGCTCGCTGATGAAGCATGTTACCAAGAGAGTGGAGTTCGTCAGCCATTGCCAAAAAATATGTGAACAAATCAATGAGTAATTCAATGCAAATACACGTAGAAAAGCTAGATCCATGTCATCAATCGTCAATAGGTGGCACATTCTAGTGATGCGTTCAAATGCGTACACCATGTATCATTTACTTGAAGTGGTTGCTATCCTGAGCAAAAATGCCTAGTATGAACATTACCTTTGTCTGTTCTATGCTGCAATTCTGCTGTTATGGGCGTGGAAAGAAAAGCTAGGCTTCACTGAATATTACGCAGTTAGACCTAACTTAGTCTTACACAAATAAGCACAACTTAGTATTTATAGAAATAAGCGTAACTAAAGATAAAGATAACGACAAATTGTTCATCGGATCTGCCAGTATGAGCACTAGGTCCCTAGAGCTGGTGGTATTGTCGGAACGAACCAGAATGCTGCATTTGGCCGTCTGTCATTCTCCATTGAATCGTATGACCCTACTGATGAGCCAATTGTAGGCCCCTCCCCTCGACGTGGATTCGGCTCCAGGTCGGATCTGGAGTGTCAACATGATAGGCGCGTGAGTGTGCAGCAAACACACAGTCTGCTATCAACACTGGAAGTGCTGACACCTTAGCAACAGCACCAGCATGTTCTTCCTAGACTCTGGCAACAACCTCATCAGGTATCTTGTCAGCTTCACCAGCAGCAGCCTCAACTGGTATTTCGTCAGCTTCACCAGCAGCAACGTTAGCAAGTATTTCGTCAGCTTCACTAGCAGCAGCATCACCAAGTATTTTGTCAGCTTCACTAGGAGCAGCAGCAGCTAGTTCTTCGTCAGCTCCACCACCACCACCAGCAGTAGCAGCAGCCTCAGGAGCTAGGGCTGCCTGAGCAATTATAGGTTCAACAGCTCCAGGGGCTCCGACAAAGAAAGGGTAGTTGATCCCAAGAAACACAGATTGTCCCTTCAGATTGCCGACTCTACTCCAGACTTGCTCTACGGGGTCTTTGGATGGGCATGCGGACCTCGAAAACACGTGATATCGCAGCGATGGGTATGAAGAAAGTTGTGTCCCCATTTGTTCTATTGTATCGCCAACGCTGTTTAGTGCTCCCCTGATATGAATCCACATGAGTTCAACATCCTGTTTCGTGTCGCCTCCGAGATGTGCCAGGAACCAGCGCCGTGTCCCAAGTTCAGCATCTGCTACTGCATCTTCGATCACCAGAGCTAGAATGATGCGCGGGGCTGCGTGGGTACCTGCGTGTTACTTACAGTTAGTAAGCAGAATTTTGAATGGGATTTTACATGCTATATGACACCATGACTCACCCTAGACGAATGGCTCCCAAACACGCACGTCGCCGCTAGGTTCAGTGACCGCATAAATGCGTTGCGGTTTGTTGGAATGGTAGCTGGAGGTGAAGACGGCGTCGACATACTTCTCCGGCCGCAGGAAGTCATCGCGCAAGACTCTCCATTCCTTGTCTTCTGTGCATCTAATGAATGCGATTGCCTTGTCGAACACCGCTAAGAGGTCATACTCCCAGGTCTTCCACACCTCCCGCGGTCTATGTGGGAGATGTACCTTCAGGAGCTCAAGTTCTACCATGTTGAACCTGTAAGCGAATTCAGAAATTGGCGGCGGCAACCCGTTGTTGAATACAGTAATGCCGACACCCTTCAAAGATGGCAATGTAAATCTCAACAATCTGTAGCCATTTTTAGAGTCCAAGTACTCCCATCCTAGGATAAAAGGACCAGCCACTCGCCGTTGCCACCCACCTAGTTCTGGTCATCTCCCATTTCCATCTCTTCTTCTTCCTTGATATTCACCACTACTGATTCCGACCACTTATCCAGCAACATCATTTTTGCATGAATATTCTGCAAGGTTTGTTGTTAGTTGGTACAATCACCTAGCATGGATTCCATTGCAAATACAATTTGACAACTGGACCTTCAGATTAAAGTACCCAAAATATTGCCTAAATTGTGCCTGTGTCACTACGAAGATACCCAATATATGGAGTAGGAGCAGAGCTCCCCCAGAACAAACTCTTGATGATGATCATAAATAGCTCGGGGCATAACAACCATAAATCGTCTAATCTGTTTATTTTTATTTTAGGAAACAGAATATCACGTAGCAGGCATTCCATTGCAAATCAAAATTGACAACTCGTCTATCACCTAAATTAAGACTGTGTCACTACAAAAATACCAGAATATCAGGTACGGGTAGAGCTTCCGCTGTACAAAATAGTCTTAAATGGTTCAATTTGTTCAAACCGCGCGTGCACACAACACGTTCGACGAAATGAACATAGGATTTCGATGAGAGTTCATCACATATGAATCAACGATATGAGAGAACCAATAAGCAAGATACTGGAACTTACGTGGCCATCGCGGTTGTTTGGCCATTTGCTGGTATCGGGGTAAAGAAGGCCTGGCGTGCCGAAAACTTGTTCATCCATGTCCCGCACCGTGAAGCGGTAGCCAGGGATGCAGCGAGCAAGGCGGCTGGCAGAGATGATGTCCAACCCCATGGAGATCCTGTGTACGTTCGCGGCACTAAGGTTCGGCCATCCCCAATCCTCACGGTGGCGGCCGCCCTGGCCATCCGCGTTGTCGCCGCCTGCCTTTTGCTTTAGCCTGCTGCTACCCCAAGCTCTACCCATAGCGGCAAATGGAATCTAGAATCCGGTAGATGAATGGAGGTGTTGTGATAAGGAGGTGGATGGATTCAAGAGGGGATGCAATCAGTGATGGGGGAAGTTGTTCGAGTAGGGAGTGATCCAGTGGGGAACCGCCGCCGCCGCTGGTTCTCGTCCACGTGGAAGACAAGGAAGGGGGCATAATTATTGAGGGCACACACAGGAACCGTCTAGAGGAAGTGAAAAAATAAATCGTAAGAGAGAAAATGTGCGGCCCGCCTTCCAGTGAGTGAAGGTCGGCACATGCAAACGTGACTATGTTTGACTTGGATCGTCCATGGCGGACCTGATTCCACCACATGCAAGTGGCGCAGAACAAATTTTAGGCAGCGCTAGCGTCGATGTGTAAAACCGCCGATTTTCTCCACCTTCACCCTACTACGAACGGTCGTGCACCGTTCCAGATATTAGTAAGGGCGGTTCCAATCTTTCACTTCTCCGTCTCATTTCCTCCTCCATGGCCTCATCGTCTTTCTCCTCCACGGCCTCATCCATTTCCTCCGCCACGGCATCACCCTCTTCCTCCGTATCCTTTCCCTGTTGCATGTAGTCATGGACTTTTCGGATGTCCGAAATGATGGTAGGCAAGCGACTGCGTACTTCGACATAGAAGTACATGGCGGGAAGAAGATCAATGTCATCTATACCACCGACCCTCAGACGGTGAGGAACACTCTGAATAATTACACGAGTTGGCTACGGTTTGAAGAAAACAGGTTCATAGGTCTAGACCTCGAGTACAACCGTGATCACCATAGGATCGCCGTGGTGCAACACTCCATGAAGGGGCACGTCCTTATATACCAGCCTTTTTGCGAGATGGGGGCTGACAGGATCTGATAGACTTTGCTATCTTTTTGTTCCTTAACCGTCTTTTTGCAAAAGTTATTGCTATATTATTTGTCTGAATTCATTTTCATGCAGGTGGGGCGAAAGGATTAGGGATCTGTTTCATGACCTTCTTGTGAACCAACGCATAACATTTACTAGTGTTGACATCACGAATGACACTAAACTGCTTGAAAGTCCGATTGCCAACATTAAAATCCCAAAGGAGTGCAGAGTGGACATCCAAAAAAATTACTGGATCCTAGGGACGAAGGGCGCCAGGACCGGGATGGCCGATCTTGCCTCTGAACTCATCGACCCGTGGTACATTGACATGAAGGGCAAATTACCGAGATGTTTGTGGAGGCTTTTAGGGCACGATTACTGGGAGGATAAGCCGCTTTCTGAACCTAATCTGAAGTATGCTGTGATTGACGGGTATGTTAGCCATGAGCTGTACCGCCAAATTGTAAAATCTCGTTCTAGGCATCGCATCATTGAACCACCACCAAGGCAGGTTGTTTGCCCTAGATACCGGAGTGTAAATGAATCTAGAGGCCGGGGCAAGCGACCGGAGGTATCCTGGGATCGGTTGCCTTCTCCAACAGGTTGGGATGTAGACTTTTAGTGCATGATTGTTGTTTTTGTATGGGGCTTGTTATGTTTATGAAAACATGTTATTTCAGAAGTACACTATGTGAGCAATTACGAATTGCTGTGTATTACCTTTGTCGAACTATAATCTAGGTTTAGTTATGACTGTATCCTTCGCTATAATATGGGTTTGGTTATGACTTATGACTGTATCCCACCTTATGCATGTCAGTCCTGGATTCCGCCGCATGCAAATGGCATAGACAGAATTTGTATGTATGAATGTTGAGCATACAAAAGGGGGAGATGTAATTCATATAGGTTAACTACCTAATAGCACAAGGATCATACGAGCTCGGTTCTTACACACAAAATGCTTTGAAAATACATGCGAGATAAAATACAGGCGAGATAAAACTAGGAACGAAATGCGAAACTAGTAGTGGTAAACAACACACTCACCCACCCGCCAGATCCTGTTGAGGATCTCGTAGCAGACATACATGTCCCTGTTTGCATACTTGATCGCATTGTAATTCAGGTGCCTCCACTCCCATCGCTCGTGTAGGTGCTTTAGGAACTCGACTTTCATGCCGGCGTACTCGCGGTCGATGATGTCGGCAATGAGTCTAGCCATGCCGGCTTTCCCCGTATCGCCATCCGGGCACCTCCACAAATGTTGGAGATCGACGTGATTGACGACATGAACGAGGAGATCCCGCCGTAGCTTCGGAGTGTCGTTCCTAATGTCGACGCTGGCGAAGTAGATCTCCCTCCTGTGTAGGAACTTGCGAAGCTCCGGGCATACAGATTTGGCCCTGCATACATGGTATAGGAGGCAGTGGTTGCGCATGGATAGCTGCAAAAGCGCCACCCTCTTCCTATCTCCGGTATACTCGAGGTCAAGGCCAACGATCTTGTACCTGTCCATCGGCTCTTGTAGCCACCGCCCGTACATTGCGATGACCTTGGCGACCTCCCCTTACACATTTGTGTGGACGACCATCAGCTTGGTGGTGCCATGGGCGGTAATGGTGTACTCATCGGTGAAGTCGCTCCCGTCGTCGAAGATGCTGTACTCTGCATCCATGGCAGCAGCTAATGCGGTGATGGTGGCCTAGGGTCAGTAGCGGTGGCTGGGACTGGGCGTGGCAGTGGAGTGATTTGTTGCGGTGGTATGGCCCGGTGTAGGCAGTGCGTGCGGCAGCGTTGATAGTTCTTGTGGTGGCTGCGACGACGACGGAAGGCAGGAGTTGGGGATTTTTGCACAGTGATGTGCTGTGGAGATGGAAGGTGATGCTTAAATTGCGTTTACCAATATTCCGGTCATACCCAAGCGGAAGCAAGTTTGACCAGGCGAGCACCTTTGGTTTCCAATCCTAGCAATTAAATTCGGCGGTCGTGCCCGGTAGGCAATGGGATAGGTGTGCGACGTGGCTTTGGCATGGCAGAGACAGGTCACAGATACCACCGTCCCGTTGCTGATCCGCAGCGGGTGCGCGGTGCTGACACGACGTAATGTGACAGGGCAGAAGGAAGTGTACAACTATTTGTGATTATTATTCCCAACGAGTTTAAGAAGTATAAGCATAGACAGGGACCTAGCATCCCTACACCCCGGGGCAACCACCCAGCTGCTCAGGCCTGCCAATTGCGCAAAGCTTGCAATTTCCTTTCTTTAATTTGGTGATTTTGTCCAGAATTTTCCAAATTGAAGCTCGCCTGCACATGCTTCTATAAGTTTCTAGGTAGGCCACTAGTGTAAGCATGCACGATCAAGCAACTTTGCAACACATGTGTTGGTGGAAAAGCATGAGGTTTCAACGCACCACATAGTTTAGGGATTTCTATTTTCCCTAGCTGATTAGTTTGTCCTCACTTTTGCCCTCCCTCCATTCCAAAGCCCTCACATGCGCTCGGAGGGGGTACCATCTAGTCAAAGGCTTGACCGTTACGTGCGCCCTGTCACCTAAATTGGAAGCTTTTTTTGTTATTTGGCCTTTTTAAGAGCGCCTTTTCCCCTCTCTCTTGCTAACAGTTGTGTTTTTTTTGCCCAAAAAGGTAGCGAATCTAGAGCAGCTTCTCTCTCCATTCATTGTTCCTTTTGCCCTCATCTTCCCCCAATCTGGTAGCAAATCTAGAGCAGCAAAACTAACCAGCACCATTAATAAATTCATTAAACAGAACTGATGTAGATAAAGCAGCTAATATAGGTTATATAGTACGGTACTTAACGAGGTTCGTCAATTAGCAGCTGACAAGTTCAACACAGATAAGACAAAGAAGCTGCTTTACAGCAGCAGTAGCAGCAGATCAGTGGTACCTCGTGGCCTCTGCCGGGAGGGCTTCCGCCTCCTCCCTCTGGCGCCTCCTCCACTTCTTGCTCCCTAGTCCCTTGACCTTGGGCACCTTGGGTTTGATCGGGCGCATGCGAGCCTCCTCGATAGCCACCTTCTGGAGGTTGCGGAGGTGAAGACCCAGCGCCTGGTGCTTGGCTATGAAGCCGTGGACGTTCATAGACTCGCCGTAGGTCCTTAGCATGCTTCACGAGGGAGTTGAAGTCCATGGCACGAAGCCTCCTGGTGGGGCAGAAGGGGCACCTGTACACGTCGCTGGCGAAGAAGTTGTTGTACTGGCCGAACTTTAGCCTCCTCAGCACATGACGAGTCTTGGTGTCCTTGGACTCGTATTCACCGTGGACGTCGTTGCTATCCTCCTATTGGAAAAAAACAGTAGAGTGCAATAAGGACATGATTGAGATACTTTGATTATCGGGATTGATTATTTGCATAAATTAACCGATTGAGATCTCCTAATTATTCCCCAAATCTCAAACCAAATCGAATATTGATCCCAACTACGAACATGGGAGTTCAAATACGAACAGGGGGATTCATCGAAATACGAGATCTAACACAAGAGGATTACCTACTGTAAAAATATGAACAACCGAGCCCTAATAACATACGATCTAGCATCCAACGATGGGAACGGGGGAAGAACAAGGGAAGGGGAGAAAACCCTGGTTACCTCCGACCATGGGTCGGTGATGCTGGTGTCGTAGGGGTTCTCTGGCCTGATGTAGACAACCTCCTCATAGGGGTCCCAGCCAAGCGGGATCTCTCCGATACCGAAGGGGGCCTCCTCGCCAGCGGCTACGACGGATGCGGGGATGGGGACGAGGGCCTGTACGGGGATGGGGGGATCCTTGCCGGCGGCCTGGAGGTGCCGATGGCCACTGCGCCGTTCTTCTCCATCGTCAGCATGGTTGGGATTTTCTTGGGGGTTTGTAGAAGGTGATGGGGTAGTGGAGACGGTTGAGTGAGAGAGGGAGAGTGGGGAGGCCTCTATTAAAGGAGAAGGGAAGTGACATTTCGTTGCACTACCGTGCACCGCGTAGGCTAATACACCATGCAAGGCCACACGTGTCCGCTACCGCCCCGTGCACCGCACACGTGTACCATGAGTCACGTTTTTCCCCTCGTGTCTAACCCTGGCGATTCAGTTGTACTCAGTTTTTAAGGGAATGTGTTCAAAGGTGTATAATTTGAAGTGAACGTGTTCGAAGGTGTATAATTTGTGCATTACATTCCACTCTATGAACATGATAATCTCTCAAGATTTTCTTAGCACAATATTATCACGTATTAAGTACGATTTCAAAGAGTTCAAATGTGTACTATTTTCGTATACGCAAGTTTATGCATTACATTCCACTCCATGGAAATGATCAATGATCAGGATTTTATTAGCACAACATTATCATGACACAGCCCCACTTGTTAGCACGTAACGACAAGGCTAACGGACAGCGAGTTTCAGACCATGTGAGAGTTTTCCGAGAAGGAGATGGGCAAAAGTGAGGAAAAACTAAGCGACTGGGGAAAACTGAGTACACTAATGAACCGAGGGTAGGAAAATAGAAATCCCCATATTTTAAGGGTCTAGAAATAGTAAGAGAACTAAATATTATTAGTGGCCGGGCCAACACAGTGACCGGTTGGTCGGATAGAAGTTTCTGATTCCTAAGTAAGGGGACACCAGGTCAGTCTTGACATACTCCCTAAGGAATTTGCCATAAGCAGCGTGCTTAGCCTTAGTCGCCGACTTGTGTTTACTAGCCGGGCTTTTACCGATGCCAACCGCATGCGGAATCAAGCTGGCAATCCTCGGGTTGACTCCTTTCTTATAGAAAGGGCACCTGAGCACCCCAAGTCGAGTGCGGAAAGGGAATATCCCGCTCTTGAGCTTCTTCATGACATGGCGGCTCTTATTGTCCCTGTTCTCCTTGTCAGAGTCCATCTCACTTTAATCTACCTGTAATGTATGAAATGCAAACCGAAATGAGCAAAATAATAAATATATATTCCTTCCACCATTCCGAGTTACTTTCGATGCAATAACATGTCTATACATGTTTAGCAGTTCATTACGGCTGTCTCCCCAACTCGCTCCTAAATTAATGTGGTTTGTGTTCTTGATAACTTATTAATAAATAAATAATGTGGATTCATTCAGAACAGACTAGATCTCTCCATGTACAGGTTCGTATGTTGCATCTAATCATTAGGACTAGATTTTTTTATGAAGCCAGGATAGATTAAGCTCGAGAAGAAAATATGAAACATGTAGAAATAGATGTACCTCTAGGTACACAAGCGGAGCATGTTCGTCGAACTCCACGCCCTCATCGGGGCCTCTGAAGTCGTCACCACCGGCGAGCACATGGTCCCCCAAGGGGTTAAACTGCACGTTCTCCTCGCCTTGTGCTGCGTGATGCTCCTCCAGATCTGCCGCGTCAAGCATCCCCCCGGCGGCGATGCCCGCACACTCACCCCCACGCACTAGTTTCTTGGAGAAGGTTCGTTCCTGTACGTTGAAGATTGTGGGGGTTTTGCTAGATAGGGAAGAGAGAGGAGTGGATGAGTGCGAATGGAGGACCCGATAGGCTGGGTTTTTAATGCGGGGGCGTTTAGGCCTCCTCGACGGCCCCGGTAGGCAACTCTTCTGGCCGCGGCTGCCGCGGGGAAGGTTCATGTGGTGGGGGCCTATCGGAAGTGAGAGTGCAGGCGCGCTGCATAGTAAAAATGGTATAGCCCGTGGGCCGTGGATGGCCAGTTGCCGTGTAGTAGACTTGTAGCCTTTGCAAACTATATTAAACGTGACATGACCACTCGACGACTTTTTCCATGGAAGGGATCGTGTTCCTTCTTGTAGAAGTCTCGCTGAGGGAGACGTCCGTGCTGTCTCACGTTGTCCTGTGAAAGGCACGACGTGGGCAACGAGCCTCGTTAGATCACACAGGATCAACAGTTGGTGCGCACGATCCGCGTGACAACTGTGACAACCAATCAGGGCGTAGCAGACAGAGTGGGCACAGGTTTGGGCTTCTACGAAAGAGAGAGAGGGGCAAAACCGAGTAGTATCAAAAAACCAAGGGCAAAGCTGAGTAGTATAAAAATGGAAAGTGAGTGTATTTTACAATGAAATACATCATGGCATACATCAAATTATGCCAAGATAGATCCACTAGAGTTCATTGCACGTTTGTTCTTTTCACAAACCACATATGGATACACCGGAGTCATTGCATGTGTGTTATTGTCACAAACCACATATGGATCCACCATTGTTCATTAGTGTTCATTGCATGTGTGTTCTTTTCACAAATCACACATGGATCCACCAATTTCTTTGCATGTGTGTTCTTTTCACAACCCACATATGGATCAACCAATGTCATTGCATGTGTGTTCTTTTCACAAACCACATATGGATCAACCAATGTCATTGCATGTGTGTTCTTTTCCACAAACCACATATGGATCCACAATGCCATTGCATGTGTGTTCTTTTAATGACAAACCACATATGTATCTAACAGAGTAATTGCATGTGTGTTCTTTCCACAAACCACATATGGATCCACTAGAGTCATTGCATGTGTGTTCTTTTCACAAACCACATATGGACCCACTATAGTCATTGCATGTGTGTCCTTATCACAAACCACATATGGATCCACTAGAGTCATTACATGTGTGTTCTTTTCACAAACCACATATGGACCCACCAGAGTCATTGCATGTGTGTTCTTATACTAAAACCAGCACTAGAGTCATTGCATGTGTGTTCTTTTCACAAACCATACATGGATTCACCAGAATCATTACAAGTGTGTTCTTTCCACAAACCACACATGGATCCACCAGAGTCATTGCATGTATGATTTTTCCACAAACCACATGGATCAACCAATGCCATTGTATATGTGTTCTTTCCACAAACCACAGATGGATCCACCAGAGTCATTGCATGTGTGTTCTTTCCACAAACCACACATGGATCCACCAGATTCATTACATGTCTGTTTTTTCCACAAACCAAATGGATCAACCAATGGCATTGCACGTGTGTTATTGTCACAAACCACATATGGATCAACCAATGTCATTGCATGTGTGTTCTTTCCACAAACCACACATGGATCTACCAATGCCACTCAATGTGTGTTCGTTCCACAAACCACATATGGATCCACCAGAGTAATTGCATGTGTGTTCTTATACTAAAACCAGCACTATAGTCATTGCATGTGTGTTCTTCTCACAAACCACACATGGATCCACCAGTGTTATTGCATGTGTGTTCTTTCCACAAACCACACAAGGATACACTAGCGTCATTGCATGTTTGTTTTTTCCACAAACCACATGGATCAACCAATGGCATTGCATGTGTGTTCTTTCCACAAACCACATATGGATCCACTAGAGTCATTGCATGTGTGTTGTTTTCACAAACCACGTATGGACCCACTAGAGTTATTACATGTGTGTTATTTCCACAAACCACATATGTATCCACCAGAGTAATTGCATGTGTGATCTTTTCACAAACCACATATGGATCAACCAATGTCATTGCATGTGTGTTCTTTTCCACAAACCACATATGGATCAACCAATGTCATTGCATGTGTGTTCTTTTCCACAAACCACATATGGATCCACTAGAGTCATTGCATGTGTGTTGTTTCCACAAACCACATATGGATCCACTAGAGTCATTGCATGTGTGTTCTTTTCACAAACCACACATGGACCCACCTAGAGTCATTGCATGTGTGTTCTTTTCACAAACCACACATGGATCCACCAGTGTCATTGGATGTGTGTTCTTTTCATGAACCACAACCAGTGTCATTGCATGTGTGTTCTTTTTAACAAACCACATATGGATCCAGCAGTGTCATTGGATGTGTGTTCTTTTCATGAACCATCCATAGCTAGAGTCATTTCATGTCTGTTCTTTCCCCAAACCACAGATGGATCCACCAGTGTCATTGGATGTCTGTTCTTTTCATTAACCACACCTAGAGTCATTGCATGTCTGTTCTTCTCACAAACCACACATGGATCCACCAGTGTCATTGGATGTCTGTTCTTTTCACAAACAAGAGTCATTGCATGTCTATTCTTTTCACAAACCACATATGGATCCACCAGTGTCATTGCATGTGTGTACTTTTCACAAACCACAACTAGAGTCATTGCATGTGTGTTCTTTTCACAAACAACATATGGATCCACCAGTGTCATTGGATGTCTATTCTTTTCACAAACCACGTCTAGAGTCATTGCATGTGTGTTATTTTCACAAACCACACATGGATCCACTAGTGTTAATGGATGTGTGTTGTTTTCATTAACCACAACTAGAGTCATTGCATGTGTGTTCTTACCACAAACAATATATGGATCCACCAGTGTCATTGCATGTGTGTTCTTTTCACAAACCACATCTAGTCATTGCATGTGTGTTGTTTTCCACAAACCACACATGTATCCACCAGAGTTATTGCATGTGTGTTCTTTCCACAAACCACACATGGATCCACCGGAGTCATTGCATGTTTGTTTTTCCACAAACCATATGGATCAACCAATGGCATTGCATGTGTGTTATTGTCACAAACCACATATGGATCAACCCGTGTCATTGCATGGGTGTTCTTTCCCAAACCACACATAGATCCACCAATGCCACTACATGTGTGTTCTTTCCACAAACCACATATGGATCCACCAGAGTAATTGCATGTGTGTTCTTATACTAAAACCAGCACTATAGTCATTGCATGTGTGTTCTTTTCACAAACCACACATGGATCCACCAGAGTCATTGCATGTGTTTTCTTTCCGCAAACCACACATGGATCCACCAGAGTCATTGCATGTCTGTTTTTTCCACAAACCACATGGATCAACCAATGGCATTGCAGGTGTGTTCTTTCCACAAACCACATATGGATCCACTAGAGTCATTGCATGTGTGTTCTTTTCACAAAGAACATATGAACCCACTAGATTCATTACATGTGTGTTCTTTCCTCAAACCACATATGTATCCACCAGAGTAATTTCATGTGTGATCTTTTCACAAACCACATATGGATCAACCAATGTCATTGCATGTGTGTTATTTTCCACAAACCACATATGGATCAACCAATGTCATTGCATGTGTGTTCTTTTCCACAAACCACATATGGATCCACTAGAGTCATTGCATGTGTGTTCTTTCATGAACCACAACTAGGGTCATTACATGTGTGTTCTTTTCACAAACCACACATGGACCCACCAGTGTCATTGGATGTGTGTTCTTTTCACAAACCACATAAGGATCCACTAGTCTCATTGGATGTGTGTTCTTTTCATGAACCACAACCAGTGTCATTGCATGTGTGTTCTTTTTAACAAACCACATATGGATCCACCAGTGTCATTGGATGTGTGTTCTTTTCATGAACCATCCACAACTAGATTCATTTCATGTCTGTTCTTTCCACAAACCACATATAGATCCACCAGTGTCATTGGATGTCTGTTCTTTTCATGAACCACACCTAGAGTCATTGCATGTCTGTTCTTCTCACAAGCCACACATGGATCCACCAGTGTCATTGGATGTCTGTTCTTTCCACAAACCACACCTAGAGTCATTGCATGTGTGGTCTTTTCACAAACCACACATGGATCTACCAGTGTCATTAGATGTGTGTTCTTTTCATGAACCACATCTAGAGTCATTGCATGTGTGTTCTTTTTCACAAACCACATAAGGATCCACTAGTGTCATTGGATGTGTGTTCTTTTCATGAACCACAGCTAGAGTCATTGCATCTGTGTTGTTACCACAAACAACATATGGATGCACTAGTGTCATTGCATGTGTGTAATTTTGACAAACCACAGCTAGAGTCATTGCATGTATGTTCTTTTCCACAAACCACACATGGATCCACCAGTGTCATTGGATGCGTGTTCTTTTCATTAACCACAGCTAGAGTCATTGCATGTCTATTCTTTTCACAAACCACACATGGATCCACCAGTGTCATTGCATGTGTCTACTTTTCGCAAATCACAACTAGAGTCATTGCATGTGTGTTCTTTTCACAAACAACATATGAATCCACCAGTGTCATTGGATGTCTATTCTTTTCACAAACCACACCTAGAGTCATTGCATGTGTGTTCTTTTCACAAACCACACATGGATCCATCAGTGTCATTGGATGTGTGTTCTTTTCATTAACCACAACTAGAGTCATTGCATGTGTGTTCTTACCACAAACAATATATGGATCCACCAGTGTCATTGCATGTGTGTTCTTTTCACAAACCACAGCTAGTCATTGCATGTGTGTTCTTTTCCACAAACCACACATGGATCCACCCGAGTCATTGCATGTGTGTTCTTTCCACAAACCACACATCGATCCACCAGAGTCATTGCATGTTTGTTTTTTCCAAAACCAAATGGATCAACCAATGGCATTGCATGTGTGTTATTGTCACATACCACATATGGATCAACCAATGTCATTGCATGTGTGTTCTTTCCACAAATCACACATGGATCCACCAATGCCACTACAGGTGTGTTCTTTCCACAAACCACATAAGGATCCACTAGTGTCATTGGATGTGTGTTCATTTAATGAACCACAACCAGTGTCATTACATGTGTGTTCTGTTTAACAAACTGCATATGTATCCACCAATGTCATTGGAGGTGTGTTCTTTTCATGAACCATCCACAACTAGAGTCATTTCATGTCTGTTCTTTCCACAAACCACATATGGATCCACCAGTGTCATTGGATGTCTGTTCTTTTCATTAGCCACAGCTAGAGTCATTGCATGTCTGTTCTTCTCACAAACCACACACGGATCCACCAGTGTCATTGGATGTCTGTTCTTTTCACAAAACACACCTATAGTCATTGCATGTGTGTTCTTTTCACAAACCACACATGGATCCACCAGTGCCATTAGATGTGTGTTCTTTTCATGAACCACAACTAGAGTCATTGCATGTGTGTTCTTTTTCACAAACCACATAAGGATCCGCTAGTGTCATTGGGTTTGTGTTCTTTTCATGAACCACATCTAGTGTCATTGCATGTGTGTTCTTATCAAAAATAGCATATGGATGCACCAGTGTTATTGCATGTGTGTACTTTTCACAAACCACAGCTAGAGTCATTGCATGTCTGTTCTTTTCCACAAACGACACATGGATCCAGCAGTGTCATTGGATGTGTGTTCTTTTCTTTAACCACAGCTAGAGTCATTGCATGTCTATTCTTTTCACAAACCACATATGGATCCACCAGTGTCATTGCATGTGTGTACTTTTCACAAACCACAACTAGAGTCATTGCATGTGTGTTCTTTTCACAAACAACATATGGATCCACCAGTGTCATTGGATGTCTATTCTTTTCACAAACCACACCTATAGTCATTGCATGTGTGTTCTTTTCAAAAACCACACATGGATCCACCAGTGTCATTGGATGTGTGTTCTTTTCATTAACCACAACTAGAGTCATCGCATGTGTGTTCTTACCACAAACAATATATGGATCCACTAGTGTCATTGCATGTGTGTTCTTTTCACAAACCACAACTAGTCATTGCATGTGTGTTCTTTTCCACAAACCACACATGGATCCACCAGTGTGATTGCATGTGTGTTCTTTTCATGAACCACACCGAGATTCAATGCATGTCTGTTCTTTCACAAACCACTCATGGATCCACCAGTGTGATTGCATGTCTATTTTTTCACAAACCACACATGGATCCACCTGTTTCATTAGATGTTTATTCTTTTCATGAACCACATCTAGAGTGATTAAATGTTTGTTCTTACCACAAACAACATATGGATCCACCAGTGTCATTGCATGTGTGTTATTTTCACAAACCACAGCTAGAGTCATTGCTTGTGTGTGTTCTTTAACAAAAAACACATATGGATCCACCAGTGTGATTCCATGTGTGTTCTTTTCATGAACCACAACAAGAGTCATTACATGTATGTTCTTTTCACAAACCACATATGGATCCACCAATGTCATTGCATGTGTGTACTTTTCACAAACAACACCTAGAGTCATTGCATGTATGCTCTTTTCCACAAACCACACATGGATCCACCAATGTCATTGCATGTGTGTTCTTTTCCACAAACCACATATGGATCAACCAATGTCATTGCATGTGTGTTCTTTTCCACAAACCACAAATGGATCCACTAGAGTCATTGCATGTGCGTTCTTTTCCGCAAACCACATATGGATCCACTAGAGTCATTGCATGTGTGTTCTTTCCACAAACCACATATGGATCCACCAGAGTAATTGCATGTGTGTTCTTATACTAAAAGCAGCACTAGAGTCATTGCATATGTGTTCTTTTCACAAACCACACACGGATCCACCAGAGTCAGTGCATGTGTGTTCTTTCCACAAACCACACATGAATCCACCAGAGTCATTGCAGGTCTGTTTTTTCCACAAACAACATGTATCAACCAATGGCATTGCATGTGTCGTCTTTTCACAAACCACATATGGATCCACTAGAGTCATTGCATGTGTGTTCTTTCCACAAACCACATATGTATCCACCAGAGTAATTGCATGTGTGTTCTTTTCACAAACCACATATGGATCAACCAATGTTATTGCATGTGTGTTCTTTTCCACAAACCACATATGGATCCACTAGAGTCATTGCATGTTTGTTCTTTCCACAAACCACATATGGATCCACTAGAGTTATTGCATGTGTGTTCTTTTCACAAACCACACATGGACCCACCAGTGTCATGTGATGTGTGTTCTTTTCACAAACCACATAAGGATCCACCAGCATCATTGGATGTGTGTTCTTTTCATGAACCACACCTAGTGTCATTGCATGTGTGTTCTTTTTAACAAACCACATATGGATCCACCAGTGTCATTGGATGTGTGTTCTTTTCATGAACCATCCACAGCTAGATTCATTTCATGTCTGTTCTTTCCACAAACCACATATAGATCCACCAGTGTCATTGGATGTCTGTTCTTTTCATGAACTACACCTAGAGTCATTGCATGTCTGTTCTTCTCACAAACCACACACGGATCCACCAGTGTCATTGGATGTCTGTTCTTTTCACAAAACACACCTAGAGTCATTGCATGTGTGTTCTTTTCACAAACCACACATGGATCCGCCAGTGCTGTTAGATGTGTGTTCTTTTCATGAACCACAGCTAGAGTCATTGCATGTGTGTTCTTTTTCACAAACCACATAAGGATCCGCTAGTGTCATTGGATGTGTGTTCTTTTCATGAACCACAGCAAGAGTCATTGCATGTGTGTTCTTATCAAAAATAACATATGGATGCACCAGTGTCATTGCATGTGTGTACTTTTCACAAACCATAGCCAGAGTCATTTCATGTCTGTTCTTTTCCACAAACAACACATGGATCCACTAGTGTCATTGGATGTGTGTTCTTTTCTTTAACCACAGCTAGAGTTATTGCATGTCTATTCTTTTCACAAACCACATATGGATCCACCAGTGTCATTGCATGTACTTTTCACAAACCACAACTAGAGTCATTGCATGTGTGTCCTTTTCACCAACAACATATGGATCCACCAGTGTCATTAGATGTCTATTCTTTTCAGAAACCACACCTAGAGTCATTGCATGTGTGTTCTTTTCACAAACCACACATGGATCCACCAGTGTCATTGGATGTGTGTTCTTTTCATTAACCACAACTAGAGTCATTGCATGTGTGTTCTTACCACAAACAATATATGGATCCACTAGTGTCATTGCATGTGTGATCTTTTCACAAACACAAGCTAGTCATTGCATGTGTGTTCTTTTCCACAAACCAAACATGGATCCACCAGTGTGATTGCATGTGTGTTCTTTTCATGAACCAAACCTAGATTCAATGCATGTCTTTTCTTTCACAAACCACACATGGATTCACCAGTGTGATTGCATGTCTATTTTTTCAAAAACCACACATGGATCCACCAGTGTCATTAGATGTTTATTCTTTTCATGAACCACATCTAGAGTGATTAAATGTCTATTCTTACCACAAACAACATATGGATCCACCAGTGTCATTGCATGTGTGTTCTTTTCACAAACCACAACTAGAGTCATTGCATGTGTGTTCTTTTCATGAACCACAACAAGAGTCATTACATGTCTGTTCTTTTCACAAACCACATATGGATCCACCAATGTCATTGCATGTGTGTACTTTTCACAAACGACACCTAGAGTCATTGCATGTATGCTCTTTTCCACAAACCACACATGGATCCACCAATGTCATTGCATGTGTGTTCTTTCCCAGAAACCACATATGGATCAACCAATGTCATTGCATGTGTGTTCTTTTCCACAAACGACAAATGGATCCACTAGAGTCATTGCACGTGCGTTCTTTTCCACAAACCACATATGGATCCACTAGAGTCATTGCATGTGTGTTCTTTCCACAAACCACATATGGATCCACCAGAGTAATTGCATGTGTGTTCTTATACTAAAACCAGCACTAGAGTCATTGCATATGTGTTCTTTTCACAAACCACACATGGATCCACCAGAGTCAGTGCATGTGTATTCTTTCCACAAACCACACACGAATCCACCAGAGTCATTGCATGTCTGTTTTTTCCACAAACCACATGGATCAACCAATGGCATTGCATGTGTCGTCTTTTCACAAACCACATATGGATCCACTAGAGTCATTGCATGTGTGTTCTTTCCACAAACCACATATGTATCCACCAAAGTAATTGCATGTGTGTTCGTTTCACAAACCACATATAGATCAACCAATGTTATTGCATGTGTGTTCTTTCCACAAACCACATATGGATCAACCAATGTCATTGCATGTGTGTTCTTTTCCACAAACCACATATGGATCCACTAGAGTCATTGCATGTTTGTTCTTTCCACAAACCACATATGGATCCACTAGAGTTATTGCATGTGTGTTCTTTTCACAAACCACACATGGACCGACCAATGTCATTGGATGTGTGTTCTTTTCACAAACCACATAAGGATCCACCAGCATCATTGGATGTGTGTTATTTTTATGAACCACACCTAGTGTCATTGCATGTGTGTTCTTTTTAACAAACCACGTATGGATCCACTAGTGTCATTGGATGTGTGTTATTTTCATGAACAACCACAGCTAGAGTCATTCATGTCTGTTCTTTCCACAAACCACATATGGATCCACCAGTTTCATTGGATGTCTGTTCTTTTCATTAACCACACCTAAGTCATTGCATGTCTGTTCTTCTCACAAACCACACATTGATCCACCAGTGTCATTGGATGTGTGTTCTTTTCATGAACCACAACTAGAGTCATTGCATGTGTGTTGTTTTCACAAACCACACATGGATCCACCAGTGTCATTGGATGTGTCTTCTTTTCATGAACCACAGCTAGTCATTGCATGTGTGTTCTTTTACACAAACCACATAAGGATCCACCAGTGTCATTGGATGTGTGTTCTTTTCATTAACCATAGCTAGAGTCATTGCATGTTTGTTCTTACCATCGACAACATATGGATCCACCAGTGTCATTGCATGTGTGTACCTTTCACAAACCACATCTAGAGTCATTGCATGTCTTCTCTTTTCCATAAACCACACATGGATCCACCAGTGTCATTGGATGTGTGTTCTTTTCGTTAACCACAGCTAGAGTCATTGCATGTCTATTGTTTTCACAAACCACATATGGATCCACTAGTGTCATTGCATGTGTGTAGTTTTCACAAACCACAGGTAGAGTCATTGCATGTGTGTTCTTTTCACAAACAACATATGGATCCACCAGTGTCATTCGATGTCTGTTCTTTTCACAAACCACAGCTAGAGTCATTGCATGTGTGTTCTTTTCACGAACCACACATGGATCCACCAGTGTCATTGGATGTGTGTTCTTTTCATTAACCACAATTAGAGTCATTGCATGTGTGTTCTTACCACAAACAATATATGGCTCCACCAGTGTCATTGCATGTGTGTTCTTTTCACAAACAACATATGGATCCACCAGTGTCATTCGATGTCTGTTCTTTTCACAAACCACAACTAGAGTCATTGCATGTGTGTTCTTTTCACGAACCACACATGGATCCACCAGTGTCATTGGATGTGTGTTCTTTTCATTAACCACAATTAGAGTCATTGCATGTGTGTTCTTACCACAAACAATATATGGCTCCACCAGTGTCATTGCATGTGTGTTCTTTTTACACACCACAGCTAGTCATTGCATGTGTGTTCTTTTCCACAAACCACACATGGATCCACCAGTGTGATTTCATGTGTGTTCTTTTCATGATCCACACCTCGAGTCAGTGCATGTCTGTTCTTTCACAAACCACACATGGATCCACCGGTGTCATTGGATGCATGTTCTTCTCATAAACTACATATGGATCCACCAGAGTTCATTGCATGTCTGTTCTTTTCCACAAACCACACATGGATCCACGAGTGTGATTGCATGTGTGTTATTTTCTTTAACCACAACTAGAGTCATTGCATGTGTTTTCTTTTTCACAAACCGCATATGGATCAACCGATGTCATTGGATGTGTGTTATTTTCAGGAACCAACCATAGCTAGGGTCATTGCATGTCTGTTCTTACCACAAACGAAATATGAATCCACCAGAGTCATTGTATGTGTGTTCTTTTCCAAGAAACCACATAGGGATCCACCAGTGTCATTGCATGTGTGTACCTTTCACAAACCACATCTAGAGTCATTGCATGTCTTCTCTTTTCCATAAACCACACATGGATCCACCAGTGTCATTGGATGTGTGTTCTTTTCGTTAACCACAGCTAGAGTCATTGCATGTCTATTGTTTTCACAAACCACATATGGATCCACTAGTGTCATTGCATGTGTGTAGTTTTCACAAACCACAGGTAGAGTCATTGCATGTGTGTTCTTTTCACAAACAACATATGGATCCACCAGTGTCATTCGATGTCTGTTCTTTTCACAAACCACAACTAGAGTCATTGCATGTGTGTTCTTTTCACGAACCACACATGGATCCACCAGTGTCATTGGATGTGTGTTCTTTTCATTAACCACAATTAGAGTCATTGCATGTGTGTTCTTACCACAAACAATATATGGCTCCACCAGTGTCATTGCATGTGTGTTCTTTTTACACACCACAGCTAGTCATTGCATGTGTGTTCTTTTCCACAAACCACACATGGATCCACCAGTGTGATTTCATGTGTGTTCTTTTCATGATCCACACCTCGAGTCAGTGCATGTCTGTTCTTTCACAAACCACACATGGATCCACCGGTGTCATTGGATGCATGTTCTTCTCATAAACTACATATGGATCCACCAGAGTTCATTGCATGTCTGTTCTTTTCCACAAACCACACATGGATCCACGAGTGTGATTGCATGTGTGTTATTTTCTTTAACCACAACTAGAGTCATTGCATGTGTTTTCTTTTTCACAAACCGCATATGGATCAACCGATGTCATTGGATGTGTGTTATTTTCAGGAACCAACCACAGCTAGGGTCATTGCATGTCTGTTCTTACCACAAACGAAATATGAATCCACCAGAGTCATTGTATGTGTGTTCTTTTCCAAGAAACCACATAGGGATCCACCAGTGTCATTGTATGTCTGTTCTTTTCACTAACCACACATGGATCCACCACTGTAATTGCATGTATGTTCTTTTCATGAACCACAACTAGCGTCACTGCATGTGTGTTCTTTTCACAAACCACACATGGATCCACCAGTGTCATTGGATGTGTGTTCTTTTCATTAACCATAACTAGTCATTGCATGTGTGTTCTTTTCCACAAACACCACATGGATCCACCAGTGTGATTGCATGTGTGTTCTTTTCATGAACCACACCTAGAGTTAGTGCATGTCTGTTTTTCACAAACCACACATGGATCCACCAGTGTCATTGGATGTTTGTTCTTTTCATGAACCACAGCTAGAGTCATTACATGTTTGCTCTTACCACAGACAACATATGGATCCACCAGTGTCATTGCATGTGTGTTCTTTTCACAAATCACAGCTAGAGTCATTGTATGTGCGTTCTTTACCACAAACCACATATGGATCCACTAGTCTGATTGTATGTGTGTTCTTTTCATGAACCACAACTAGAGTCATTACATGTATGTTCTTTCGCAAACCACATGGATCCACCAGTATCATTGGATATGTGTTCTTTTCATGAACCACAATTAGAGTCATTGCATGTGTGTTCTTTTCACAAATCACACATGGATCCACCAGTGTCATTGGATGTGTGTTCTTTTCATTAACCCTAGCTAGAGTCATTGCATGTCTGTTCTTACCACAAAATACAAATGGATCCACCAGTGTCATTGCATGTGTGTTGTTTTCACAAACCACAGCTGGAGTCATTGCATGTGTGTGTTCTTTACCACAACCACATATGGATCCACAAGTGTGATTGCATCTGTGTTCCTTTCATGAACAACAACTAGAGTCATTGCATGTCTGTTCTTTTCACAAACCACATATGGATCCACCAGTGTCATTGCATGTGTGTTCTTTTCCACAAACCACACGTGGATCCACAAGTGTCATTGCATGTGTGTTCTTTTCCACAAACCACATATGGATCGACCAATGTCATTGCATGTGTGTTCTTTTCCTCAAACCACATATGGATCCACTAGAGTCATTGCATGTGCGTTCTTTTCCACGAACCACATATGGATCCACTAGAGTCATTGCATGTGTTGTCTTTCCACAAACCACATATGGATCCACCAGAGTAATTGCATGTGTGTTCTTATACTAAAACCAGCACTAGAGTCATTGCATGTGTGTTATTTTCACAAACCACACATGGATCCACCAGAGTCATTGCATGTGTGTTCTTTCCACAAACCAGACATGGATCCACCAGAGTCATTGCATACCCATTTTTTCCACAAACCACATGGATCAACCAATGGCATTGCATGTGTGGTCTTTCCACAAACCACATATGGACCCACTAGAGTCATTGCATGTGTGTTCTTTTCACAAACCACATATGGACCCACTAGAATCATGGCATGTGTGTTCTTTCCACAAACAACATATGTATCCACCAGAGTAATTGCAATTGTGTTCTTTTCACAAACTACATAAGGATCAACCAATGTCATTGCATGTGTGTTCTTTTCCACATACCACATATGGATCAACCAATGTCATTGCATGTGTGTTCTTTTAGACAAACTACATATGGATCCACTAGAGTCATTCCATGTGTGTTCTTTCCATAAACCACATATGGATCCACTAGTGTTAATGCATGTGTGTTCTTTTCACAAACCACACATGGGCCCACCAGTGTTATTGGATGTGTGTTATTTTCACAAACCACATAAGAATCCACCAGCATCATTCGATGTGTGTTCTTTTCATGAACAACACCTAGTGTCAATGCATGTGTCTTCTTTATAACAAACCACATATGGATCCACCAGTGTCATTGGACGTGTGTTCTTTTCATGAACCAACCACAACTAGAGTCATTGCATGTTCCACAAACCACATATGGATCCACCAGTGTCATTGGATGTCTGTTTTTTTATTAACCACACCTATAGTCATTGCATGTCTGTTTTTTCCACAAACCACACATGGATCCACCAGTGTGATTTCATGTGTGTTCTTTTCATGAACCACACCTAGAGTCAGTGCATGTCTGTGCTTTCACAAACCACACATGGATCAACCGGTGTCATTAGATGCGTGTTCTTCTCACAAACTACATATGGATCCACCAGAGTTCATTGCATGTCTGTTCTTTTCCACAAACCACACATGGATCCACCAGTGTCATTAGATGTGTGTTATTTTCACAAACCACATTTGGATCCAACAGTGTGATTGCATGTGTGTTCTTTTCATTAACCATAACTAAAGTCATAACATGTGTGTTCTTTTTGACAAACCACATATGGATCAACCAATGTCATTGGATGTGTGTTCTTTTCATGAACCAACCATAGCTAGAGTCATTGCATGTCTGTTCTTTCCACAAATAAAATATGAATCCACCAGAGTCATTGCATGTTTGTTCTTTTCATTAACCACCCATGGATCCACCAGTGTCATTGCATGTCTGTTCTTTTCATGAACCACAACTAGAGTCATTGCATGTGTGTTCTTTTCACAAACCACACATGGATCCACCAGTGTCATTGGATGTGTGTTCTTTTCATTAACCATAGCTAGAGTCATTGCATGTGTGTTCTTTTCCACAAACCACACATGGATCCACCAGTGTGATTGCATGTGTGTTCTTTTCATGAACCACACCTAGAGTCAGTGCATGTCTATTTTTTCAAAAACCACACATGGATCCACCAGTGTCATTGGATGTTTGTTCTTTTCATGAACCACAACTAGAGTCATTACATGTTTGTTCTTACCACAAATAACATATGGATCCACTAGTGTCATTGCATGTGTGTTCGTTTCATTCACACAGCTAGTGTCATTGCATGTTTGTTCTTACCACAAACCACATATGGATCCACCAGTATCATTGCATGTTTGTTCTTTCCAAAAACCACATAGGGATCCACCAGTGTCATTGCATTTTTGTTCTTTTAATTAACCACACATGGGTCCACCAGTGTCATTGCATGTTTATTATTTTCATGAACCACAACTGGAGTCATTGCATGTGTTTTATTTTCACAAACCACACATGGATCCACCAGTGTCATTGGATGTTTGTTATTTTCATTAACCATAGCTAGAGTCATTGCATGTGTGTCCTTTTCCACAAACCACACATGGATCCACTAGTGTGATTGCATGTGTGTTCTTTTAATGAACCACACCTAGAGTCAGTGCATGTCTGTTATTTCACAAACCACACATGGATCCACCAGTGTCATTGGATGTTTGTTCTTTTCATGAACCACAAGTAGAGTCATTACATGACTGTTCTTACAACAACATATGGATCAACCAGGATCATTGCACGTGTGCTCTTTTCACAAACCACAGCTAGAGTCATTGCATGTGTGTTCTTTACCACAAACCACATATGGATACACAAGTGTGATTGCATGTGTGTTCTTTTCATGAACCACAACTAGAGTCATTACATGTATGTTCTTTCACAAACCACATGGATCCACCAGTGTCATTGGATGTGTGTTCTTTTCATGAACCAAAAACTAGAGTCATTGCATGTGTGTTCTTTTCAAAAAATACACATGGATCTACCGGTGTTGTTGGATGTGTGTTTTTTCATTAACCATAGCTAGATTCATTGCATGTCTGTTCTTACCACAAACCACATATTGATCCACCAGTCCGATTGCATGTGTGTTCTTTTCACAAACCATAGCTAGATTCATTGTATGTATGTTCTTTTCACAAACCACATATGGATCCACCAGTGTCATTGCATGTGTGTACTTTTCACAAACCACACCTAAGTCATTGCATGTCTGTTCTTTTCCACAAACCACACATGGATTGACCAGTGTCATTGCATGTGTGTTCTTTTCCACAAACCACATATGGATCAACCAATGTCATTGCATGTGTGTTCTTTTCCACAAACCACATATGGATCCACTAGAGTCATTGCATGTGTCTTATTTTCCACAAACCACATATGGATCCACTAGAGTCATTGCATGTGTGTTCTTTCCACAAACCACATATGGGTCCACCAGCGTAATTGCATGTGTGTTCTTATACTAAAACCAGCACTAGAGTCATTGCATGTGTGTTCTGTTCACAAACCACACATGGATCCACCAGAATCATTGCATGTTTGTTCTTTCCACAAACCACACATGGATCCACTAGAGTCATTGCATGTATGTTTTTTCCACAAACTACATGGATCAACCAATGGCATTGCATGTGTATTCTTTCCACAAAGCACATATGGATCCACTAGAGTCATTGCATGTGTATTCTTTTCACAAACCACATATGGGCCCACTAATGTCATTGCATGTTTGTTGTTTCCACAATTCACATATGTATCGACTAGAGGAATTGCGTGTGTGTTCTTTTCACAAACCACATATGGATCAACCAATGTTATTGCATGTGTGTTGTTTTCCACAAACCAGATATGGATCAACCAATGTCATTGCATGTGTGTTCTTTTCCACAAACCACATATGGATCCACTAGAGTCATTGCATGTGTGTTCTTTCCACAAACCACATATGGATCCACTAGAGTCATTGCATATGTGTCCTTTTCACAAACCACACATGGACCCACTAGTGGCATTGGATGTGTGTTCTTTTCACAAACCACATAAGGATCATCCAGTGTCATTGGATGTGTGTTCTTTTCATGAACCACACCAAGTGTCATTGCATGAGTGTTCTTTTTAACAAACCACATATGGATCCACCAGTGTCATTGGATGTGTGTTCTTTTCATGAACCAACCACAGCTAGAGTCATTGCATGTCTGTTCTTTCCACGAACCGCATATGGATCCACCAGTATCATTGGATGTCTGTTCTTTTCATTAACCACACCTAGAGTCATTGCATGTCTGTTCTTCTCACAAACCACACATGGATCCACCAGTGTCATTGGATGTTTGTTCTTTTCACAAACCACACCTAGAGTCATTGCATGTGTGTTCTTTTCACAAACCACACATGGATCCACCAGTGTCATTGGATGTGTGTTCTTTTCATGAACCACATATGAATCCACCAGAGTGCATTGCATGTTTGTTCTTTTCACAACCCACATATGTATCCACCAGTGTCATTGCATATGTGTTCTTTTCACAAACCACATGGATCCACCAGTGTAATTGGATGTGTGTTCTTTTCATGAACCACAACAAGAGTCAGTGCATGTGTGTTCTTTCCACAAACCACATATCGATCCACTAGTGTCATTGCATGTGTGTTCTTTTCATTAACCAAACCTAGTGTCATTGCATGTTTGTTATTTTCCACAAACCACACATGGATCCACCAGTGTCATTGCATGTGTGTACTTTTCACAAACTATAGCTAGAGTCATTGCATGTATGTTCTTTTCCACAAGCCACACATGGATCCACCAGTGTCATTGGATGTCTGTTCTTTTCACCAACCACACCTAGAGTCACCAGTGTCATTGCATGTGTGTTCTTTTCACAAACCACATCTAGAGTCATTGCATGTTTGTTCTTTCCACAAACCACATAGGGATCCACCAGTGTTATTGCATATCTGTTCGTTTCATTAACCACACATGGATCCAACAGTATCATTGCATGTCTATTCTTTTCATGAACCACAACTAGATTCATTGCATGTGAGTAGTTTTCCACAAACCATACATGGATCCACCAGTATGATTTCATGTGTGTTCATTTCCACAAACCACACATGGATCCACCAGTGTGATTGCATGCGTGTTCTTTTCATGAACCACACCTAGAGTCAGTGCATGTCTATTTTTCACAAACCACACATGGATCCACCAGTGTTATTGGATGTTTGTTCTTTTCATGAACCACAGCTATAGTCATTACATGTCTGTTCTTACCACAAACAACATATGGATCAACCAGGATCATTGCACGTGTGCTCTTTTCACAAACCACAGCTAGAGTCATTGCATGTGTGTTCTTTACCACAAACCACATATGGATACACAAGTGTGATTGCATGTGTGTTCTTTTCATGAACCACAACTAGAGTCATTACATGTATGTTCTTTCACAAACCACATGCATCCACCAGTGTCATTGGATGTGTGTTCTTTTCATGAACCAAAAACTAGAGTCATTGCATGTGTGTTCTTTTCAAAAAATACACATGGATCTACCGGTGTCGTTGGATGTGTGTTTTTTCATTAACCATAGCTAGATTCATTGCATGTCTGTTCTTACCACAAACCACATATTGATCCACCAGTGCGATTGCATGTGTGTTCTTTTCACAAACCATAGCTAGAGTCATTGTATGTATGTTCTTTTCACAAACCACATATGGATCCACCAGTGTCATTGCATGTGTGTACTTTTCACAAACCACACCTAAGTCATTGCATGTCTGTTCTTTTCCACAAACCACACATGGATTGACCAGTGTCATTGCATGTGTGTTCTTTTCCACAAACCACATATGGATCAACCAATGTCATTGCATGTGTGTTCTTTTCCACAAACCACATATGGATCCACTAGAGTCATTGCATGTGTCTTCTTTTCCACAAACCACATATGGATCCACTAGAGTCATTGCATGTGTGTTCTTTCCACAAACCACATATGGGTCCACCAGCGTAATTGCATGTGTGTTCTTATACTAAAACCAGCACTAGAGTCATTGCATGTGTGTTCTGTTCACAAACCACACATGGATCCACCAGAATCATTGCATGTTTATTCTTTCCACAAACCACACATGGATCCACTAGAGTCATTGCATGTATGTTTTTTCCACAAACTACATGGATCAACCAATGGCATTGCATGTGTATTCTTTCCACAAAGCACATATGGATCCACTAGAGTCATTGCATGTGTATTCTTTTCACAAACCACATATGGGCCCACTAATGTCATTGCATGTTTGTTGTTTCCACAATTCACATATGTATCGACTAGAGGAATTGCGTGTGTGTTCTTTTCACAAACCACATATGGATCAACCAATGTTATTGCATGTGTGTTGTTTTCCACAAACCAGATATGGATCAACCAATGTCATTGCATGTGTGTTCTTTTCCACAAACCACATATGGATCCACTAGAGTCATTGCATATGTGTCCTTTTCACAAACCACACATGGACCCACTAGTGGCATTGGATGTGTGTTCTTTTCACAAACCACATAAGGATCATCCAGTGTCATTGGATGTGTGTTCTTTTCATGAACCACACCAAGTGTCAGTGCATGAGTGTTCTTTTTAACAAACCACATATGGATCCACCAGTGTCATTGGATGTGTGTTCTTTTCATGAACCAACCACAGCTAGAGTCATTGCATGTCTGTTCTTTCCACGAACCGCATATGGATCCACCAGTATCATTGGATGTCTGTTCTTTTCATTAACCACACCTAGAGTCATTGCATGTCTGTTCTTCTCACAAACCACACATGGATCCACCAGTGTCATTGGATGTTTGTTCTTTTCACAAACCACACCTAGAGTCATTGCATGTGTGTTCTTTTCACAAACCACACATGGATCCACCAGTGTCATTGGATGTGTGTTCTTTTCATGAACCACATATGAATCCACCAGAGCGCATTGCATGTTTGTTCTTTTCACAACCCACACATGTATCCACCAGTGTCATTGCATATGTGTTCTTTTCACAAACCACATGGATCCACCAGTGTAATTGGATGTGTGTTCTTTTCATGAACCACAACAAGAGTCAGTGCATGTGTGTTCTTTCCACAAACCACATATCGATCCACTAGTGTCATTGCATGTGTGTTCTTTTCATTAACCAAACCTAGTGTCATTGCATGTTTGTTATTTTCCACAAACCACACATGGATCCACCAGTGTCATTGCATGTGTGTACTTTTCACAAACTATAGCTAGAGTCATTGCATGTATGTTCTTTTCCACAAGCCACACATGGATCCACCAGTGTCATTGGATGTCTGTTCTTTTCACCAACCACACCTAGAGTCACCAGTGTCATTGCATGTGTGTTCTTTTCACAAACCACATCTAGAGTCATTGCATGTTTGTTCTTTCCACAAACCACATAGGGATCCACCAGTGTTATTGCATATCTGTTCGTTTCATTAACCACACATGGATCCAATAGTATCATTGCATGTCTATTCTTTTCATGAACCACAACTAGATTCATTGCATGTGAGTTGTTTTCCACAAACCATACATGGATCCACCAGTATGATTTCATGTGTGTTCATTTCCACAAACCACACATGGATCCACCAGTGTGATTGCATGCGTGTTCTTTTCATGAACCACACCTAGAGTCAGTGCATGTCTATTTTTCACAAACCACACATGGATCCACCAGTGTTATTGGATGTTTGTTCTTTTCATGAACCACAACTATAGTCATTACATGTCTGTTCTTACCACAAACAACATATGGATCCACCAGTATCATTGCATCTGTGTTCTTTTCACAAACCACACACTAGAGTCATTGCATGTGTGTTCTTTACCACAAACCACATATGGATCCACCAGTGTGATTGCATGTGTGTTATTTTCATGAACCACAACTAGAGTCATTACATGTTCGTTCTTTCACAAACCATATGGATCCACCAGTGTCATTGGATGTGTGTTCCTTTCTTGAGCCACAACTAGAGTCATTGCATGTCTGTTCTTTTCACAAACCACACATGGATGAACTAGTGTCATTGGACGTGCTTTGTTTTCAGTAACCATAGCTAGAGTCATTGCATGTCTTTTCTTACCACAAACCACATATGGATCCACCAGTGTCATTGCATGTGTGTTCTTTTCACAAACCACATCTAGAGTCATTGCATGTGTGTTCTTTACCACAAACCACATATGGATCCACAAGTGTGATTGCATGTGTGTTCTTTTCATGAACCACAACTATAGTCATTACATGTATGTTCTTTCACAAACCACATGGATCCACCAGTATCATTGGATGTGTGTTCTTTTCATGAACCACAACTAGGGTCATTTCATGTGTGTTCTTTTCACAAACCACACATGGATCCACCATTGTCATCGGATGTGTGTTCTTTTCAATAACCATAGCTAGAGTCATTGCATGTCTATTCTTACCACAACCACATATGGATCCACCAGTGTCATTGCATGTCTGTTATTTTCACAAGCCACAGCTAGAGTCATTGCATGTAAAATACAAGTGGTATGAATAATTATAAGTGGTAACGGTGATAGAAGATAGCTTGATGGTGTGGAAGAGACTAAAGGCAAACTAACATAAAGATGGAAGCAAGCAAACATGTAACAGATCTAATAGCAAATGGTGTTTCAGTGCTTGGAAACAAAGCCTAGGGATCATACTTTCACTAGTGAACACTCTCTCGTAAATATATTCTTCTTCATGATACTACTCTTAACTACTCTCTGGTTGGACACTTCGATGGTAGGGCTATAACAACTCACCTGAAAGTAAGCATTTCCCATCTAGAAAACCCCACACTGTCACCTTGAGTACTATATGAGTCCAACAAACACCACAATTTCATAGAAACATCTAACTCCAAATATAACTCATAACAAGTATTTGTAATCTCTAGCCTAAGTGCCACCATGGTGAGCACGCTGTCACTTTCACACACATGGGGAGAGCAGAGAGCTAATAAAGCACTTGAGTAGCAAGGTAGATCTAATTAATTACAAAGCTCATGACCAGAACAAGATCATGCATAGATAGAGAGATGAACACATAGCTACCGGTAGAACCCTTAGCCTCGAGAGAGAAGTACTCCCTCCTCATCATGGGAATCAGCAATGGTGATGGAGATGGCGGTGGAGATCGATGGAGATGGCTCTGGGGGCACTTCCCCGTCCAGGCAGGGTGACGGAACAGAGACTTTCTGTCCCCCGAATCTCCCCTTCGGTGGCGGCGGCACTGCGGAACTTTTCGTGGCTGGAGGCTTGATGATCTAGGGTTTATGCATCGGGAGGCTTCTTATAGGGGAAGAGGCAAGGTCGGTGGAGTGCCAGGGGGCCCACACCACCTGGTGGCGCGGCCAGGGCTAGCCCACGCCACCACATGGTGTGGCCTCCCTGTGGCCCCCCTCCGTCTCGTCTTCTGGCTCCGTGAGTCTTCCGTGAAAATATCAACTTTGGCTTTTGTCCGGTCCAATTCTGAGAATATTGATTTTCTGACTTTCCTGGAACCAAAAACAGCAGAAAACAGGCAACTGGCACTGTGGTATCTTGTTAATAGGTTAGTCCAAGAAAGTCTATGAAAATTACTCCAAAGTTGGAACAAAACATAAGAAAGTAGATAAAACCAAGCATCGAACATCAAAAATTATGGATACTTTGCAACGTATCAACATCCCCAAGCTTAACTCCAGCTCGTCCTCGAGTAGGTAAGCGATAAAAAGAAAGAATAATTTTTGAGGTGACATGCACCATCATAAACTTGATCAAAGTATTTGTAAAACATTCAAAGCTGGGATCATAGTACTTCAATCATAACATGAAAGACAGAGTTCTAGCAATAAGACAAAGAAACTATGATGCAACATGAAAAGGTACAAACAAAAGATTCATGAATAACAATGCTTTGCAAGACGTTTGTTTGTTTCACATAAAGAAAACATAGCATAGTGGCATTCAGCTTGTCCCTCATAGAGTAGAAAAGATAAATGCATATGACACCTTGATACATTGCAAATGTATCTATAATTTTTGATGTTCCATGCTTGGTTTTATCCACTTTCTTTTGTTTTGTTCCAACTTTGGAGTACTTTTATTATGATTTCTTGGACTAACCTATTAACAAGAGCCACAGTGTCAGCTGCCTGTTTTCTCTTGTTTTTGGTTCCAGAAAAGTCAAAAAATGAATATTCTCGGAATTGGACGGGACAAAAGCCAAAGTGCCTATTTTTCCGGAAGGGATCAAGTGCCAGAATATGAGATGGCGAAGGGCTGGGGCCCGGCCACACCACCTGGCCGTGCGGCCAGGCCTGGCCCGCGCCAGGGGGTGGTCTGGCCGCCCCCAGCACCCCCTCGGCCTCTCCTTCCGCCTATAAGTTGCCCTCGGGTCGAAAACCCTAGGTACCCGATCAAAAATCCACGAAAGAGTTTGTAGCCGCTGTCGTCTCTGTCCCTAGATCGGGGGGATCTGAAGCTCTTCCTGGCACCCTGCCGGAGAGGGGAATTCACCCTGGAGGCCTTCTTCATCACCATGCAAGCCTCCGGTGTGATGCGTGAGTAGTTCATCCTTGGAGTACAGATCCATGTAGTAGCTAGATGGCTGGTTTCTCCTCCTTTGTGCTTTCATGTTTAGATCTTGTGAGATCCGTTCATGATCAAGATCATCTATTTGTAATTCATACATGTTGTGTTTGCGGGGATCCGATGGATATTGAGATGCTATTTCAGATTGATTATTGATTCTATCATGTCTTTGTTATTTGAGATCTTGCATGCTTTCCGTTGTTAGTAGCTATCTTGGCCAAGTAGATGCTAGCAACTCCAAGAGTTAGTATTTATGCTCGGTAGTGGGTTCATGCCTCTGGTAATCTGGGGAAGTGATAGAAATCTCTAAGGTACTAGATGTGCTGTTGCTACTAGGGAGAAAACAACGATCTTTTGTTCATAGAACAATCGTATTGTTTACTTTACACGTAGTTCGTAAAGCAATAATCTGTTGCTTACAACTTAATACTGGAGGGGGTTCAGATGATACCGTGAAGGTGGATTATTAGTCATAGATGCAGTTGGATGGTGGTCTATGTATTATGTTGTAATGCCCAATCAAGTCTCAGAGGAGTCAAGATGATTAGTATATGCATGTATTGCTTTCTCGGTGTTTGTCAATTGCCCTGCTGTAACTTGTTCACCCAACATGTTTTCTTTCTAAGGAGAGCCACCTCTAGTGAACTATGGATCCCGGTCCTTTTTCTTTACATACAATCTATAAACTGTTTCTTCTTTGTGTTTACTTTCTGCAAACTTTTACTTCTTTCCATTCGATACGTTTAATCCTTTGTTTTCCGCAAAACACTGTGAGATTGACAACCTCGTCGCAAGTTGGGGACAAAGTTCTATGGTTGTGTGTTGCAGGTCTCCACGTTGCTACTAGCACCGGTAGTGCGCCCTGCCAAAGCTCAGCTAGTAACACCTCTGAGGTGTTTCCTTGCTCCTACTAGTTCGATTAAACCTTGGTTTCATAACTGAGGGAAACTTGCTGCTGTGCTCATCATACCTTCCTCTTGGGGTTCCCAACGAGCTCTACATCAACACCACGCACCAAGAATTTTTCTGGGCGCCGTGTATTGAGCCATCAAGCGATTTTCTGGCGCCGTTGCCGGGGAGTCAAGGACATCTTCACAAGGGGAGTCCCTCATAACCAATCTCTTAATTTTTTTGTTTTTGTTTTGCTTAGTTTTCTTTTTGCTTTGTTTGCTTGTTTTGTTCTTCAAAAACACAAAAAAATTAGTTTTACTTGTTTGCTTTCGTATTTGAAAACCCAAAAAAATGACTACTCTTGAAAACACTAAGTTGTGTGACTTCACTCGCACCAACAACAATGATTTTATGAGCACTCCTATTGCTCCACCTATGGCTGAAAATACTTTCTTTGAGATAAAACCTGCTTTGCTCAATCTTGTTATGAGAGAGCAATTTTCTGGTATTGGTAATGAAGATGCTGCTTCCCATCTAAATAACTTTGTTGAACTTTGTGAGATGCAAAAGCATAGGGATATAGATGGTGATATTATTAAACTGAAATTGTTTCCTTTCTCTTTGAGAGGAAAAGCTAAAGAGTAGTTGAATTCCTTGACTAGGAATAGTATTGATTCTTGGACTAAGTGCAAAGATGCTTTTATTGGAAAATACTATTCTCCTGCTAAGATTATATCCATGAGAAGTGAAATAATGAAGTTTAAACAACTTGATAATGAGCATGTTGCTCAAGCTTGGGAAAGAATGAAATCTTTGGTAAAGAATTGTCCCACTGATGGACTGACTGCTTGGATGATCATCCAAACTTTTTATGCAGGATTGAACTATTCTTCAAGGAACCTATTGGATTCAGCTGCTGGAGGTACTTTTATGACCATCACTTTGGGTGCTGCAACAAAACTTTTGGACAATATGATGGTTAATTATTCTGAATGGCATACTGAGAGAGCTCCACCAGGTAAGAAGGTAAATTCTGTTGAGGAAACCTCCTCCTTGAGTGATAAGATTGATATAATTATGTCTATGCTTGTTAATGGGAAAGCCCATATTGATCCAAATAATGTTCCTTTAGCCTCTTTGGTTGCTCAAGAAGAGCAAGTTGATGTGAACTTCATAAGAAATAACAACTTTGGCAACAATACTTATGGTAATAATGCTTATAGGAACAATTTTGGTAACAACAATTATAAGCCATACCCTCCCAACAATGGTAATGCTTATGGAAATTCTTACAACAATAATAAGAGTGCTCCCTCTGAACTTGAAGTTATGCTTAAAGAGTTTATTAGTAAACAAACTGCTTTCAATAAAACTATTGAGGAAAAACTCTCTAATGCAAATATAAATGCATAGGACACCTTCAAAGTTCATAAGAGTTACTAGATACAAATAGTTTAAACAAGCAATATCAAAGTTATGCATCAATCAACAAGTCTTGGGACAATGCACATAGAACTAAGAATGGCCACTATGCTCTCAAAGTAAGTGCATAAAGATAGAAGGTGGAGACTCAATGTAATGGTGGAAGAAAGGCCTTTGTAAAAGGAAGTAGGGATTCAAGTCTCATAAAGAGCTTCCAAAAATTATGGTACTTATAGCTTTCATCTCTCATTGCCCCTATCATAAGCATCTTTAAGGTGATTAAGGTTAAAGTGACACAACTAAGAGGATATGCTTGACAAGTTATAAGCTGAAATCTCATGCCCCTTACTTACGAAGTCCGAACCTCATGCTACTCAACTTTAGTCACGAGTAAGCTCTTGTCATTATAAGTATATGTGTATCATAAAGAACCGCCAACGGGGTACCCCTTGCACATGATACAGGAGCTTTCCCATAATCAAAATGACAAGGCAAGCAGACAATGAGCATCTCAGCGATCTTTTTATTTGCTATTCGCATAAGTTTTCATTAAGGATGCTTCATAGAGTGCTCATTATGGTGATGCTGCAAGTTTCCACCATGATTAGGCATGGCTTAGGTTAGCGGCCCAGGCGTTTCTCTAACACACATACAAACTCCATGATCTTACAAGTTCCACTTTTATTTCACACCGCCGGGATCCGTAAGCAAAAGAACATGATATCAACGAGGTACAAAGTACAAGTGCAATGTTGAAAGCGTTCCCCATGATACATGGTTCTGCTAATTTAAACTTATAAAGCGCAAGCATATACGCAACAAAGAATGACCCAATGGTTCAAGTTTATTAGATGCAAAAAAGTAAAGTGTGCCATCAAGTTCGTGAGAGCTTTAATCACTAGTTTTCTCATAACAAGTTTAATCCGGAAGGTAAACAAAAGCATGAATATACTTGGAATATCATAAGCTAGTAGGTAGGTATGATGGAATCTTTGGAATAACTTGGTTTAGGGAGTTGGATGGATGAGTGGAACTCATACTTGGTTGTGGAGGCTAGCAAAAGACTGGGAGCGACAAACTAAGAGAGCAATAATGGCCATAATCATGCAGAGCGACAAAACATCATTGATCAAAGCATAAAGTGATACTACAAGTTGAAAACTAAAGGATCATCAAGGTTATGGTGACTTGATATACTCATAACATGGTGTGAGCATGTGCCAAGTCAACCCAAATAAAGCATCAAAGGAGAATACCACTATACTATGCTTTAATATGCTAAAACAACGCATGATTCATCCAAGGCACATTAAGAAATCTCAATTGTTTATAACAAGTAATGCTACAGCAAATAATACTAAGCATAAAGCCAAAACAATATCAAGCATGGCATGACAAAGAATAGGCCACAGTCAAAAACAAGCTCTCTTTACCACTTAAGCATGAACTTTCCTACTCTTATCCAATCCAAACCAAACTATTTGAACACCAATGAATGAAATAGGGGGTCCAACCAATTTATTCAGCAAACTAAGCAAACGAAAAACCAAAACAAAAACGAAAAAGAAGACGCTCCAAGAACAACACAACTGTGCATGAAACAATAAAAATGAAGCGTTTGTAAGGAACCTGGGATTTTTATTGATGGAGAGGGGGATGCCTTGGGCATCCCCAAGCTTTGACGCTTGTAATTCTTGTATATTTCTTGGGGTGATACACGTGGCATCCCCAAGCTTCAGCTTTAGTCCATCCTTCATCTCATTACTCATTCCTTCCATACACCTAAAATTTTTCCTTCGTACAAAACTTCACACAATCTTTATTAGCAACATTAGTGCACTCAAGATAATATGTCTTAAGATTCAGTTTTAACACCAAGAAAACTTCCATTAGAACACTTGCTACTGAATCACTTGCCTCAAAAAGCTCAATTCCCCAAAATAACTCAAAAAGGAACCAACAAGAAGCAAATGCAGAAAATGGCAGAAATCTGTCAAAACAGACCAGCAGGTAAAGACGAATTTTTTCGAAGATCTTCTGTTGCTCAAATCGAAATTTTTTGAACTAAAGAAAGTTACATAACAACATGGGGAAGAAGCACAAAAATTCACGCCTTAAAAGGACGTATAGATATTTTACACGAATTTTTACGGTGAAGCACAGAAATCTGTTTCAGGACAGCAACTTTCCCAATCATTACTTCTCTCTCATTAGAGGTTACTCTTGGCACAAAAAGCAAATAAAAAAGGTTAAGGAGAGGTTATTACAGAGGTAATAACTTCCAAGACTCATCTAAAACTTTTGGGTTATCTCCCAATAAGTACTTTTCTTTAACCCCTTTAAGTTAGACATGATAGTTTGAGAAGATGCTCACATAAGAAATATTAATTGAAGTAAAAGAGAGCATCAAGAAGCAAATTCAAAGCACATTTAAGTCTAACCCACTTCCTATGCATAGGAATCTTGTAAAGAAACAAGTCATGAAAGCACAAATAAATAAGCATAGTAAAGCAAAACAAGTGCAATTTCAATACTTTCAACATAAAGAGGGGAAACTTAATATTATTGAGATGCATAAAACCATGTTTCCCTCTCTTATAATAACTTTCAGTAGCATCATGAATGAAATTAACAATATAACTATCACATAAAACATCCTTATCATGAGCCACATGCATAAAAGAATTAATACTCCCCATATAAGCATAGTCATTCTTATCAATCATAGTGGGAGCAAATTCAACAAAATAGCTAGCATTATTATTCTCATCACATAAACATCAAATATAGGAGGCATATTGTGGTCATAAGTAATTTTCTCCTCAATAGTAGGTGGACTGAAAATCTCATACTCATCATTGTAATCATCATATATTGGAGGCATAGTATCATCATAGTAAATTTTCGCCTCCATGCTTGCGGGACTAAAAATATCATGTTCACCAAAACTAACTTCCCCAAGCTTAGACTTTTCCATAGCATTAGCAATAATGGTGTACAAAGAATTCATACTAACAACATTGCTATTAGCATGCAAATAAAGTTCCATAGGTTTTTTAATTTTCTCTTCAAACACTTAATGTCCTAACTCAAGATAAATACTATAAAGCTCTCTAATTTTGTTGTTGTTTTCCATCAAGCCTAACTAGTGAAAACAAGAAACAAAAAGACAAAATTGCAGAATCTAAAGGAAATAACTTCGAGCACTCACACCGGAGGATGTGAGTACCTTTTACCTTACCTCCCCAGCAACAGCGCCAGAAAATAGCTTGATGTCTACGCACTTCTATTCTTGTAGAAGGTTGTTGGGCCTCCAAGTGCAGAGGTTTGTAGAACAGCAGCAAGTTTTCCCTTAAGTGGATCACCCAAGGTTTATCGAACTCAGGGAGGAAGTGGTCCAAGGTAATCCCTCTCAAGCAACCCTGCAATCAAGATACAAGAAGTCTCTTGTGTCCCCAACACACCCAATACACTTGTCAGGTGTATAGGTGCACTAGTTCGGCGAAGAGCGGGTAAAATACAAGTGGTATGAATAATTATAAGTGGTAACGGTGATAGAAGATAGCTTGATAGCGTGGAAGAGACTAAAGGCAAACTGAAATAAAGATGGAAGCAAGCAAACATGTAACAGATCTAATAGCAAACGGTGTTTCAGTGCTTAGAAACAAGGCCTAGGGATCATACTTTCACTAGTGAACACTCTCTCATAAATATATTCTTCTTCATGATACTACTCTTAACTACTCTCCGGTTGGACACTCTAATTGATGGTAGGGCTATAACAGCACACCTCAAAGTAAGCCTTTCCCATCTAGAAAACCCCACACTGTCACCTTGAGTACTAGATGAGTCCAACAAACACCACAATTTCATAGAAATATCCAACTCCAAATATAACTCATAACAAGTATTTCTAATCTCTAGCCTAAGTGCCACCATGGTGAGCACGCTGTCACTTTCACACACATGGGGAGAGCAGAGATCTAATAAAGCACTTGAGTAGCAAGGTAGATCTAATTGATTACAAAGCTCATGACCAGAACAAGATCATACATAGATAGAGAGATGAACACATAGCTACCGGTAGAACCCTTAGCCTCGAGAGAGAACTACTCCCTCCTCATCATGGGAATCATCAATGGTGATGGAGATGGCGGTGGAGATCGATGGAGATGGCTCCGGGGGCACTTCCCCGTCCTGGCAGGGTGCCGGAACAGGGACTTTCTGTCCCCCGAATCTCCCCTTTGGTGGCGGCGGTGCTGCGGAACTTTTCGTGGCTGGAGGCTTGATGATCTAGGGTTTATGCATCAGGAGGCTTCTTATAGGCGAAGAGGCAAGGTCGGTGGAGTGCCAGGGGGCCCACACCACCGGGTGGCGCGGCCAGGGCTAGCCCGCGCCACCACATGGTGTGGCCACCCTGTGGCCCCCCTCCGTCTCGTCTTCTGGCTCCGTGAGTCTTCCGGGAAAATATCAACTTTGGCTTTTGTCCGGTCCAATTCCGAGAATATTGATTTTCTGACTTTCCTGGAACCAAAAACAGCAGAAAACAGGCAACTGGCACTATGGCATCTTGTTAATAGGTTAGTCCAAGAAAGTATATGAAAAGTACTCCAAAGTTGGAACAAAACATAAGAAAGTAGATAAAACCAAGCATGGAACATCAAAAATTATGGATAAGTTTGCAACGTATCACATGTCTGTTCTTTTCACAAACCACATATAGATCCACCTGTGTCATTGCATGTGTGTACTTTTCACAAACCACACCTAGAGTCATTGCATGTCTGTTCTTTTCCACAAACCACACATGGATCCATCAGTGTTATTGCATGTGTGTTCTTTTCCACAAACCACATATGGATCCACTAGAGTCATTGCATGTGTTTTCTTTTCCACAAACCACATGTGGATCCACAAGAGTCATTGCATGTGTGTTCTTTCCACAAACCACATATGGATCCACTAGAGTAATTGCGTGTGTATTCTTATACTAAAACCAGCACTATAGTCATTGCATGTGCGTTCTTTTCACAAACCACACATGGATCCACCAGAGTCATTGCATGTGTGTTCATTCCACAAACCACACATGGATCCACCAGAGTCATTGCATGTCTGTTTTTTCCACAAACCACATGGATCAACCAATGGCATTGTGTAGGGGTCTCAACCTGATAAGGTAGATTCCTCCTGTGTTTACAATGCTAGTCCCTGGATCAATAGCTAGCATCCACAGTTTAGATGTAATATCAAGAAACAAAGGTCATAATATAACTTTATAACCAGGCATAACATAAGTTTATTACATCAAACATAGCTCATTTGGCTATTACATTACATTGCAGCGGAATAACTATAAGTATGGGTCCTTCATCTTCAAGTACCACAGGCAGATGTTGGTTGTAGACTTTGTAATCCTAATCAAACAATCTTCACTAAACAATCAAACCTGCAACATACAAGTTACAGCCACAAAGGTCAATACATTTGAATTGTATTGGCAAGTGATACTATGGTAGTATAGTGGAGTCTATCATCTACATGCATTTGGCTAAGTGGAGTTGAGGCTTGCATTGCTCAAAATGGATTTTTCCTTAACATTTGAAAATACTAAGTTTTTGCTTTGACAAAATCATTTTCTCAATCAAAGATTGAAGATCCTTTACAAGGCATCTCTCAATCAAAGATTGAAGATTTCAAACAACCCTTGTTCAAACCACAAGTTTTTATCTTAGAAATTTGAATGATGAGATTCTTGATTGCTTCCATGTCTTGATGCTCAAATTGTCCTTTACCAGGGACATGGCTAAGTACTTAGATTTTTCACTCTGCAGAGGTGGTGCACTTTCCCCACAAGACTTGGTTTCCCAAGACAAGATCTTTCAGAAGCCTTCCCTTAGACCAAAATGGACGCGCTCCAACCTATCAAACACTACCACCCACTGTCCATATGGCTAAGTTCTTGCAACCTATATGATCATGGCAGAGCCCATAATGCCAAGTGGTTGCACTTGAAGCTTCTCAACATTTGACATCTCAAATCTCTTTGTTCCTGGGTGGCAATACACAAGTGAGATACACAAGCCAAGTCCATGGCCTTGTGAACCACTCAACCAAAAACCACCAAGCAATCCCATTCCACCCAGATGATTCATTAACTTAGTTGTTTTATTAAACAAAACACAAGTCCTCAGACTTAGAATATTTTTCCATAGTGTGAATATATATTCCACCCATGTTTCTATTAGCTAGGCTAAGCTTGATAGTAGTAGGAGTATTAACTTAGGAAAAATCCTACTAAGGATTCATCTACTAGGTTTTCCTATAGCAAGGTTTATACTTAGCATAAATTCCATGCAAGTTTTACTTAGCAAAAACACTAATGCATAGAGAAAGTAATGGGACAAAAGATATGAAGCATCACTTGCCTTTTTGGTAGAGGGTATAGGTTCACTCCTTTTCCTTGCAACAATCACACTCTTCAAGTCACTACAATTCAATCAAGCAAGGCACAAACTCAATCTACCAAACAAGCAAAACAACACATAAAATGACAAAGTCAAAGTAATGCATGCAAGCATGCCAAGCTTTGTTTTGTTTGAAGAAGTGGTTCGTAATGGGTCATAAACATTTGAAAGCATCTAATGGTCATTTTGTAAAGTGGCAAAGTCATTTGCAAAAGGTTTCACCTCAAAAAACCATTTTCAAAACAAAGTATCATTTTATGTGGTGTAGAAATATTTTTACTAAGGCATTAACCTATAGGGTTCACCAAATATGTTTTCAAATCACAAAACTTGGTATTTGGGGTCAGAGAGTTTAAAACAAAACATTTTCCAAAGGTTTTCTTCCAAAACATTTTTAATAAATAAACCACATTTCTATTTGACTAGAAATGGTTTTAAATCAAAGAATCATTATTTTGTTTCACCAAATTCATTTTTGAATCCACAAAGTGTTTCCCGATGTTAGTAGGTTCAAATCACACCAATTTCCAAAGATTTTATCCCCAAATTCATTTTTAAACAATTTTTATAATCTTAACAAGCATACAATTGTTTCTGCAAAAACGAACATTTTTCCAGAAGCTTTTTACTAAACAAAAGGCATGGTTGGCTAGGGCTTGTTCTCCTGAATCCAACGACATAAAATTTGCAATTTTTGGATGTGTGGATCCAAAGATACAAGGGTTTGAAGTTTGCAAATAATTCTGTTTTCAAATCTGTTTTTAAACAGAATAGGTGACACGCGGCGTGATTTCATTGGACGGTACCGCTTCGCGCGGATCAGCGTTGCGGTGCGTTGGATCTAATAGATCGTGTGGTCCAGAGTGCGTACCGCTTCGCGACTAAGTGATTCTATCTCGCTCGCCCGATCTAGATCGAACGGATCGCGCGTGCTTGACCAGAAGCTGGCGGCGCTGACGCGGCGGCGACTGGCGGCGCGGTCAGGTGTGGACGGTGCCGGTGGTCTAGGAAGCGAGAGAGAAGGAGAAGGGGCTCACCGGGTTCAGGAGGTCACGGTGATGCTCGAGGAGATGTTGGTCGAGCGAGGGGCGTTCTGGTCTTAGCAGGATTGCTCACTGGAGTGGAGGACAGCGTCGGGTGCGTCAGGTGGTCGTCGTGGGCTGTGCTGTGGTCCACGAGAAGACAAATGGAGGACTTGGTTAGCTGCGCAAGGCCTAAGCAAGGATGTTTGCGTGATCGAGACAACGCGGGGCGGTCAGTGCTTACCGGGGAAGGTCGTCGGAGAGGTTGCAGACGGCGGCGTCGTTCAGAGTTTGTCGTAGCCGACGCTATGGGGCTCCCGCGGTCGAATGGGTGGTACGGGGAGATGTGTCTGGGAGTGGGGAAGCTGCCAGCGTGCTCAGGGAGGCTCGGGGCGGTGTCGAGTCGCCGGAATCGGCACCGGACTTCGTCGGAACAGAGGGTGCTCGGAAAGGAAATTGGGGAGGTCTAAGGCATGCCAGCGCGGAGTTTCAGAGGGGAAATATAGAGGAGACATGGGCGTTTAAACCTGCGTGATCAAAGCTGGTAACGGTGGTCGAGTTAAAGCGAATTAAGGCCGCGAAATCATCGGCAGGAACAGCGACGAGGGGGAAGAAGAGGTCGCGCGGGTGTGGACGATGAACAGGGGGAAGTGGGCCTATCGGTCAGTGGGAAAGGAAACGAGGGGAGGGTCCACTGGTCATTCTCTCTGTGGGTTTGATATTGCGTGCGAATCGTTTTCTTCGGGGAGAAAAACTGGGCTGGTTTGCTGGGCCTTAGTGGGCTGATGGGTTGGGTTGTCCTTTTCTTATTTTTTTCTGTTTCTGATTCTTTTTCCTTTTCTATTTCTATTTTTCTGTTTTAAATTTCAATCAATTATTCATTCACTCAAATCATTCAAACAATTCAAACTTGTAATGAGTTTTTGGTTCTGTTTATCAACATAAACCAAATCCCAAAAATAAAATAATATTTTTATTCTTTTTAGGACCATTCATTAATTAAATAAAATGGTTCATTAGTTATTTAATAAAATAGGGTTTGATTTAATTAATAGAATCTCCATTTGAAATCCAAATATTTTCAAAACCAAATCAGTAGGTTTTATTTGGAAATAAAGAATATTTGGAAAACTTGTTTAAAATAAAATAACATCTTTATTTTTGGTCCATTAACAATTAAATAAAATGGGCCTTATTCATTTACTTCAAATAAGAATTGTTTTATTAGAATATTTATTTTGAAACCTAAAATAAAACCAAAACACTTCAGTAAGTTTATTTGAGAATATAAAATATTTGGAAAACTTATTTAAAATAATTAAATAAGTTTTAGTGTTTTATTTAAATTGGGAAAAGCCTTTACTTTAATAAAATTTGGATATTAAATCCCTATTATTTTATTTAAATAAACCTTTGCTATTTTTATTCAAAACAAAAATGTTTTAATTAAAAGCTTGGCCAATGTTTTAATTTGGCTTTATAAAATAATCTTTATTATAAATCCACCTTTTCATTTGAAAACAAAATCTTTTATTAAAAGATCCAAAATAGTAACACCAAAATATTTTATTTTCCTTTATTAAATGTTTATCTTTTTAAATCCCTTTAGGATTTTTATTTGATCAAAATTGGTTTGAAGTTCCAATTAAATTCAAAAAGTTTCTTCTGGCCCTGAAAATCAAACAAAGTTTTATTTTATTCATTTATTTTCACATTACAAGATTTGGAAAATCTTGGGATGTGACACATTGCATGTTTGTTCTTTCCACAAACCACATATGGATCCACTATAGTCAATGCATGTGTGTTCTTTTCACAAACCACATATGGACCCACTAGAGTCATTGCATGTGTGTTCTTTCCACAAACCACGTATGTATCCACCAAAGTAATTGCATGTGTGTTCTTTTCACAAACCACATATGGATCAACCAATGTCATTGCATGTGTGTTCTTTTCCACAAACCACATATGGATCAACCAATGTCATTGCATGTGTGTTCTTTTCCACAAACCACATATGGATCCACTAGAGTCATTCCATGTGTGTTCATTCCACAAACCACATATGGATCCACTAGAGTCATTGCATGTGTGTTCTTTTCACAAACCACACATGGACCCACTAGTGTAATTGGATGTGTGTTCTTTTCACAAACCACATAAGGATCCACCAGTGTCATTGGATGTCTGTTCCTTTCACAAACCACATAAGGATCCACCAGTATCATTGGATGTGTGTTATTTTCATGAACCACACCTAGTGTAATTGCATGTGTGTTATTTTTCAGAAACCACATATCGACCCAGTAGTGTCATTGGATGTGTGTTCTTTTCATGAACCAACCACAGCTAGAGTCATTGCATGTCTGTTCTTTCCACAAACCACATATGGATCCACCAGTGTCATTGGATGTCCGTTCTTTTTGTTAACCACACCTATGGACATTTCATGTATGTTCTTCTCACAAACCACACATGGATCCACTAGTGTCATTGGATATCTGTTCTTTTCACAAACCACACATGGATCCACCAGTGTCATTGGATGTATGTTCTTTTCATGAACCACATATGGGTCCACCAGAGTTCGTTGCATGTCTGTTCTTTTCACAAACCACATATGGATCCACCAGTGTCATTGCATGTGTGTTCTTTTCACAAACCACATGGATCCACCAGTTTCATTGGATGTGTGTTCTTTTGATGAACCACAACTAGAGTCATTGCATGTGTGTTCTTTCCACAAACCACATATGGATCCACTAGTGTTATTGCATGTGTGTCTTTTCATTAACTACACCTAGTGTCATTGCATGTCTGTTATTTTCCACAAACCACACATGGATCCACCAGTGTCAATGCATGTGTGTACTTTCACAAACCACAGCTAGAGTTATTGCATGCGTGTTATTTTCCACAAACCACACATGGATCCACAAGTGTCATTGGATGACTGTTCTTTTCACAAACCACACCTAGAGTCACTAGTGGCATTGCATGTGTGTTCTTTTCACAAACCACATCTAGAGTCATTGCATGTTTGTTCTTTCCACAAACCACATAGGGATCCACCAGTGTCATTGCATGTCTGTTCTTTTCATTAACCACACATGGATCCAACAGTATCATTTCATGTCTATTCTTTTCATGAACCACAACTAGTGTCATTGCATGTGTGTTCTTTTCACAAACCACACATGGATCCACCAGTGTCATTGGATCTGTGTTCTTTTCAATAACCATAGCTAGAGTCATTGCATGTGTGTTCTTTTCCACAAACCACACATGGATCCACCAGTGTGATTGCATGTTGATACGTTGCTAATGTATCCATAATTTTTGATGTTCCATGCTTGGTTTTTATCTACTTTCTTATGTTTTGTCCACAGTTTGGAGTACTTTTTATACACTTTATTGGACTAACCTATTAACATGATGCCACAGTTCCATCTGCCTGTTTTCTGCTGTTTTTGGTTCCAGGAAAGTCAGAAAATGAATATTCTCGGAATTGGACAGGACAAAAGCCAAAGTTAGTTTTTCACCGAGGGGGACATGGAGCCAGAATATGAGACGGAGAGGGCCAGAGGGCCGCCACACCACCTGGCAGCGCGGCCAGGCCTGGCTCGTGCCAGGGGTGGTGTGGCCTCCTAGAGCACCCCCTCGGCTGAAGGAGATATGCCCTAGAGGCAAATAATAAATAGGTTTTTAGTGTCATATCTCAATTAGTGTATAATAGTTTCATATTGTGCTAGAACAATGCCAAGTAGAAACATTGGTACATGTGTGGTATGAAATAACCAAGTCCCTAGTAGCCTCTATTCATACTAGTTCGTTGGTCACGAAGATGATCTGGGTTTCAAGATCATGGACATTTATGCCGACTAACAACGGGATCATATCATTGGAGACATCTAGTTCATTGTTGCAACAACTATACCTAGACTCCTTCTCCTTAGACCATGAGCTCATATTACTCACTGTTTCCCTAGGCTGCTTAGACTCTATCAACCGTTATCTGGTAATACGGTGGCCATAAAGGTGTACGTTGGGTATTCCGAAGGAATAATAGATGACATGTGACTGTAAGACTGGGATTTGTTCACCCACATGATGGGTAAAGATACATACGGCCGGCTTGGTGAGATTACATCCATAAATGTTGCAACATGTGACTAGGTCACGGGGATGTAATATCACGGTAACAAGAAAACAGAACTTGTTGTGAAAGAGATTGAACAAGGTATGGGATACCAATGATCGGATCTCGGACAAGTTGTATCGAGAAACAAAAGGAAGAGGATGCTACATTTAGACGGTTCAAACGACATTGTCATCAGGAATGCACAGGGGTCACATGGACATCCCTGGTCCCTCTGTTGATCATTGGTACAGATCATGTCTAGAGCATTCCCGAGCCATGAGTGGATACATTTAAGGGTAGGATGAGAGTGATCTTTCGTAAGATGGAATCACAGTAGAGAAAGAGAGAAAGTTGGAATCATTCCGCGGAGAGATCCAAAGTTGTTCGGAGAAAGAATAAAGGAAAAGACCCGAAAAGTGTTTTCGGATAAATGAGAATTTAAATATATATTTATTATATGTTAATTATGAATTAATATATTCTTAATAATATTTAGATTAAGATTTATAAAGGCAACTTTTATATTAGGCCAAATCCCAGAGCGAAATAGCCTAGAATAAAAGTTGTAGAAAATAAAAGGAAAAAGGAAAAGAAAAAACAGCCCATGTGGGCGGCAAATAGTTGCCGCCGCACGGGGGCGAGCCACTGCTGCCGGCCGCCGCTCGGGCGCAGGCCGCCACGCGGGCATGAGCTGGGTTGCCGGCCCACCCGGGCTGGGTCGCCAGGCTACCGCTGCGGGCTGGGCGGGGCATAGGCCGCCGCCGGGGTGCGAGCTGGGTCGCGCGGGTTGGCGTCGGCCCACCCGGCCACAGCGCTGGCAGCGCGAGTTGTGCCGCCGGTGTGGACCGGCCCACCCGGCTGGCTACTGATGCTGCTCCTCTTTTTATTTTTATTTAGCATTTTCTGTTTTGGCTATTGGGCTGACTTTTGGCACATCCGGCCAGGACGAAAATTCCTGTTATTTTCCTTTAACTAATAGTCCTACATGGCTAACCCAATGGGGAGGGCACACCCCCTCCGCCTATATAAAGGGGTGCCCACGGGTGGGATGAAATACACCAATAATTAGAGAAGTCCTTTGGTTGACTTTCTCCTCCTCCCTCTCTCTATACCTCGTGACCATGGCCCCAAGTCTGGGTTGTGCGATCGAGGCACACCTGCAGTATGCCGTTGCGCTGCAGGGATTCCTAGCCGGATATCAACTTCTGCACTCCCAGCGGGATCGGGGACCCGGAGGTCTCATCCTGCACCGGATGTGTACGAAGATACGAGGCGCAACACTTGCGGCGCTTGAATGTCGTGAGCCGGAGCTGTTGCACGATGAAGATGATGAAGATCAAGAAGGAGCAAGGGGTGACATGCAAGGAGCTTCGCGACCTTGAGGTTGACTACGAGTACGACTACTTCAACCATGTTCCCCACGGAACGTTAACCGCGTACGGTCTACAAGAGTATGTATTCTCTACGCTCCGGCCGTTACCGCATTACTACATAGATAAATCCTAGGAAGTTTTGGGGTTACCTCGTAGGAATTTTTTTGATTTCCGCACCGATCCCCAACAGTGGTATCAGAGCCGATCTATGCGTAGGAGTGTTGTACGGCTAGTACGCACAAGTATTGTTCAGGCATTGATCCCTTAGTTGTTACCCTCTAACGTGTACTTGTTTATATTGCGGTATTGTTTGATGAAGCAGCCCGGACCGACCTTACGCGTATTCGTATGCAAGACTGGTTCCACGCTCAACATACGGCTTGTACCGTATAAGTGGCTAGCTTGTGTCTGTCTCTCATTCAATAGTTGATATAGCATTTACAGCGGAGGGCCCCGAAAGGGGTGTAGTAGAGACAACTGTCAGATCCATGTTGTGGTTGGAAAGTTCGTAGTTTAGAAACGGTTCTATTGCGAAAGCCCTAACAACCACGTAAAACTTGCAATAGATCAAGTAGAGGCGTCTAACTTTATTTTGCAGGGGGGCATGTGATTATGATATGGCATTGGTCGTTACGAAGGTAAAGTAGTTTACTTTTCTATTACTAAGTAGTATAGTAATAGTCATCGTTCCGATGAACAACCTGGTGGAGGTGTCGTGGACTTGGCTTCAAACTAAGGGCAAGATGGAGATCATGCCGGAGCGCTCGATGGAGATCAAGGCGCAAGAAGAAAGACCATATCATATCACATTACACATATGATGTTGATACCAGTTTTTTAAATCTTATTGTGTGCTAGTATTAAAATACTCAACTGTAGCAAATAAGATAATCCCTATTTAATTCCAATGTTCCGTGTTCCCCTTGTGTGTGCACTACCAAGAAAGTTCTTCGGTATGAGGCCGGCCGTGATGATCGGGGGTCAGACATATCTACGTTCGCATACAGTGGGTGTAAGCCATGTTGCACAGCGAATACACACACGTTAGATTTGGCGAGCCTAGCATGTACAGACATGGCCTCGGAACACAAGAGATCGAAAGATCGAGCATGAGTCACATGGATGATGTGATTGACATTAGTGAATGTCTACCTTTGATAATGCACTGATGGCCGTGATGATCGGGGGAGGTGCAGAGGATAGGGATCATGCGATCACTAAAATCGTCCAGGGGATGACAATTTTAGTGGAGACCAATTATAAATTGATCTCTTATTATAAACTTAGTCTACATGTCTGTTTGCAAATATCTTAGTAAATCTTAGCCTATCCCATTGAGGTCATTTGCGACCATGGGAATATGTTGCTTGATTTGGAACTTAGCAAAAGGGTCCAACTTCATAGATTAATACCCACGCCTGAGGGATATCCTCGTAAAAGGTGATCATCTCTTCTTGATACAATAACCATTAGGAGATAACTCGATGACTCTGGATTGTTTGCAAAAACACTTAGTGATCTTGCATTAGAGTTGAGAACTCTTAGAAGGGCTTGATTGCAAATGGAGGTCATGGATGAAAAGGTGTATATAAGATATACAAATTATAAATGTGGTTCTTGCAAAACTCGTTGCAGTTTGCAAAGTATTTGATACTTGTCCCGTTTTGTGAAAACAGGATGATCTGCTTGAGAATTGCTGGATTTGAGGCAACGTGACTTGATGACAGCAAGCAAAACAGTTGATGGCCGACATCACTTCTTCCCTCAAAGTTTATCATTTGGATTAGTGGACTTGAATATAATTTGTAATCCTTGTTTGTGTGTCTTGCTTATGGCGAGACGATTATTCCTATGAACAAGTTACAAACCAGTTTGTACTATTCTTATGAACAATACCCTATGGTCACATTACGATTACAAATAAGTTATTCTCATCATTATGTTAATGATAATAGTTTAAACATTTATAAAGGATTAGAATGCTAAAAGATATCCAAAGCTCAATAATGAAAAGACACTACAGTTTAAGTCATTTTGGTTATTGCATATTCTTTATGAAAGATCGGGGTCCTAGATGCTTAATCTAGAGACTTTGCAAAACCATGCCTCTTGGGCAGAATGACTAAAACTCCGCATTCTGGTAAAACGGTGATATGCGAAGAAATGTTGAATCTTATACATAGTGATGTATCATATTTTCAACAAGTAGTGGAAATCATTTATTGTGTAATTAAGTGAATAAGTGTATTTAATTAATGAAACATGAAGTTTGAAATGATTTGAATTGTTCAAATGAGTTCATAACTAAATGGGATATTAAATTAACTGAATTAACAAGTCTCTTCGATTTGATCGACATGACTAAGGTATTCAAGTTAAGTTTAGCATAAAAGGAACCTGTGAAAGATGTTTCACAAATTATGATAATTGGACGATTTCAAACTGTGTTGAAATGTCTAAACATCATAATCATTATGTATTAGATACATATGATATGATATTATCTCTTATAGGGGTTATAGTTATCGTTCAGAGTTAGAGATCAAAATAAGCAAACACTCATTTGAAATACAAAGCAACATCTAAAGATTCGTGGAAACAACACCATAAGTGTTATGGCAAGTTCGAGTTTCTGGAGATTTCGACAAGTCGAAGTTGTGGCGAATAAACAAGTCTTTGTAGAGCATTCTTAGGAAGCTATGCATCATCCACAAGCGGCAAACCTGTTGTTGTTGTCCTAAGTTGATGTGTCTTGATGAAGATACAGGTGGAAGAAAGTAAAAGATCAAAACAAGGTATTTGACCTTACCTCCGGATTGTTGAGTGGCACAGCGGAATTCGTTTCATGAATCCAAACTCTACAAATAGAGGAGAAACTATTGATAATGATCATAAAGTTTCAGTGAATACTTTTACTAAAGTAAGTAGGATTCAACTATATATTCTACAAGTTTGTGGAATTATATTATTGATTCACTTGTCATGTTTTGAACAAGACATACCTACGAATTATAAAGAAGCGTGATGGACCTAAGTATAAGAAATGAATGGTCATTGTATTCTATTAGTGGAATTCTCGATTTGATTATTATCAAGGAATTTTGGAATGCCCAAGATTATCGAGAGGACCTAGATTTGAGTTGGAGCTAAGTGAAATCCCTGGATCTCAAACATGAACGTCATATTTGAGTGGGAGCATGAAATCATTCTGTGATATGTGGACGACATATGTGAATGATGTGATTGGTGTTAATAACATTTAAGTTAGATAAATTAGGGTGAAGTTGAAGTTATTAAACAAAAGATCTATCAAGATAGATTGGTGAGTTTAATAAACACTAAAAGTCGAATGCTTCCTGGACTTGATTTTGAAAGATGTTCAGAATGTCCTAAGACAAGATTCTGAATTAGTTCAGAATGGAACAAGGTCAAAAAGTAGTTCTTACTATATGAAGCATTGGGTTAGTATTGCAACTATGGTTGAAAGAAAGAGATGTGTTGCATCTCCTATGCCTTAGTCATAGGTTCTTCCATATAACCATGTTGTATACTCGACATAAAGTGACCCGAGGTTCTGGTTGAAAGGACTAGCTCTTAACTATAAGAACATGTCTTTAAGTGATTCCTGAGTTGATCACTGAACCAGAATTAAGTTTGTACATAAATGGAAGAAGCAATGTAAGTGGCATAGATGCATATCATGCACTAGGATCTACATGGATATAGAAGTATAAAGGCTACATCTGATGTGATGTATAATGTTATGGTGGGGCTAGTTCGCTTTTAACGTAGAATGATGTGTCCTAGGGCCCAGTGCCCATGAGAAAGCCCTTGAGGTTGATCTAAAGTCACTGTAAGCTCCTGGAATCCGGCCTCGTTTTGCTGCCATGACTATAGTATATACACAAAGGATAGCAAAATGTGTTTCGAAGTTTAGATGACAACGGTGAAAACGACCATCATCATAAACACTAGAAACAAAGTCTCACTTTGTCACCAAACAAATACTTCGACCCATTATAAGATAATGGAGTGAATGCCAAAATTAGGAAGACATTAACGATTTGCAAAAGACATAATAATCTGGTAAAACAGAACATGGACATGACGTTTCCCATGAGCATACATGATCTATAAACGCATATGGTATATGGTTTATATGAGTAAAATGCAAGCTAGTTTATTTGTACTTTAGTGCAAGTGGGAGACTGAAGGAGATATGCCCTAGAGGCAAATAATAAATAGGTTTTTATTGTCATATCTGAATTAGTTTATAATAGTTTCATATTGTGCTATAACTATGCCAAGTAGAAACATTGGTACAGGTGTGGTATGAAACAACCAAGTCCCTAGTAGCCTCTATTCATACTAGTTCGTTGGTCACGGAGATGATCTGGGTTTCAAGATCATGGGCATTTATGCCGACCGACAACGGGATCATATCATTGGAGAATGATGTGATTGGACATTCCTCGAAGGATTGCAACACGATCAAGTCATCTAGTTCATTGTTTCAACAGCTATACCTAGACTCCTTCTCCTTAGACCGTGAGCTCATATTACTCACTATTTCCCTAGGCTTCTTAGACTGCATCAACCGCCATCTGGTAATATGGTGGCCATAAAGGTGTACGTTGGGTATTCCGAAGGAACAGTAAATGACATGTGACTGCAAGACCGGGATTTGTTCACCCACATGAAGGGTAAAGATACATACAGCCGGCTTGGTGAGATTAGATCCATAAATGTTGCAACATGTGACTAGGTCACGGGGATGTAATATCACGGTAACAAGAAAACATAACTTGTTGTGAACGAGATTAAACAAGGTATGGGATACAAATGATCAGATCTCAGACAAGTTGTATCGAGAAAAAAAGGAAGAGGAGGCTACATTTAGACGGTTCAAATGACATTGTCATCAGGAATGCATAGGGGTCACATGGACATCCCTGGTCCCTCTGTTGATCATTGATACAGATCATGTCTAGAGCATTCCTGAGCCATGAGAGGATACACTTAAGGGTATGATGAGAGCAATCATTTGTCAGATGGAATCACAGTAGAGAAAGAGAGAAAGACGGAATCGTTCCGCGGAGAGATCCGAAGTTTTTCGGAGAAAGAATAAAGGAAAAGACCTAAAAAGTGTTTTCGAATAAATGAGAATTTAAATATATATTTATTATATGTTAATTATGAATTAATATATTCTAAATAATAATTAGATTAAGATTTATAAAGGCAACTTTTATATTAGGCCAAATCCCGGAGGGAAATAGCCTCGAATAAAAGCTGCTGAAAATAAAAGGAAAAAGGAAAAGAAAAAACAGCCCACGTGGGCGGCAAATAGTTGCCGTCGCACGGGGGCGAGCCACTGCTACCGGCCGCCGCTCGGGTGCAGGCCGCCACGTGGGCACGAGTTGGGCCGCCGGCCCACCCGGGCTGGGTCGTCAGGCTGCCGCTGCGGGCTGGCGGGGCACAGGCTGCCGCCGGGGGGCGAGCTGGGACATGCGGGTTGGCGCCGGCCCACCCGGCCGCAGCGCTGGCAGCGCGAGCTAGGCCGCCAGTGTGGAGCCGGCCCACCCGGCTGGCTGCTGCTGCTGCTCCTCTTTTTCTTTTTATTTAGCATTTTCTGTTTTGTCTATTGGGTTGACTTTTGGCCCATCCGGCCAGGACAAAAATTCCTGTTATTTTCCTTTAACTAATAGTCCCACATGGCTAACCCAATGGGGAGGGCACACCCCCTCCGCCTATATAAAGGGGTGCCCATGGGTGGGATGAAATACACCAATAATTGGAGAAGTCCTTTGGTTGACTTTCTCCTCCTCCCTCTCTGTATACCTCGTGACCATGGCCCCAAGTCTGCGATCGAGGCACACCTGCAGTATGTCGTTGCACTGCAGGGATTCCTAGCCGGATATTATCTTCCGCACTCCTGGCAGGATTGGGGAGCCAGAGGTCTCATCGTGCACCGGATGTGTACGAAGACACGAGGCGCAACACTTGGGGCGCTTGAATGTCGTGAGCCGGTGTTGTTGCACGATGAAGATGATGAAGATCAAGAAGGAGCAAGGGGTGACCTGCGAGGAGCTTCGCGACCTTGAGGTCTGCTACGAGTACGACTACTTCAACGACGTTCCCCGCGGAACGTTAACGGCGTACGGTCTACAAGGGTATGTATTCTCTACGCTCCGGCTATTACCGCATTACTACATAGATATATCCTAGGTAGTTTTGGGGTTACCTCGTAGGAAATTTTTTGTTTTCTGCACCGATCCCCAACATCGGCCTCCCCTTTCGCCTATAAGATGCCTCCAATACAGAAACCCTAAGTACCCGATCAAAATTCCACGAAAGAGTCTATAGCCACTGTCATCTCCATCCCTAGATTGGGAGGGATCTGAAGCTCTTCCCGGCACCCTGCCGGAGGGGAGAATTCACCCCGGACGCCTTCTTCATCACCATGCAAGCCTCCAGTGTGATGCGTGAGTAGTTCATCATTGGACTACGGGTCCATGTAGTAGCTAGATGGTTGGTTCTTCTCCTTTGTGCTACCATGTTTAGATCTTGTGAGCTCCGTTCATGATCAAGATCATCTATTTGTAATCCTACATGTTGTGTTTGCGGGGATCCGATGGATATTGAGATGCTATTTTAGATTGATTATTGATTATATCATGTCTTTGTTATTTTTGATCTTGCATGCTCTCCGTTTTTACTAGATATCTTGGCCGAGTAGATGCTAGCAACTCCAAGAGGGAGTATTTATGCTCGATAGTGGGTTCATGCCTCTAGTAATCTGGGGAAGTGACAGAAATCTCTAAGGTACTAGATGTGATGTTGCTACTAGGGAGAAAACATCAATCCTTTGTTCATAGAACAATCATATTGTTTACTTTACACGCAATGCATAATGCAATTATCTGTTGCTTGTAACTTAATACTGGAGGGGGTTCGAATGATAACCTGAAGGTGGATTATTAGTCATAGATGCAGTTGGATTACGGTCTATGTATAATTTTGTAATGCCCAATCAAATCTCATAGGAGTCAAGATGATTAGTATATGCATGTTTGCTTTCTCGATGTTTGTCAATTGCCCCGTTGTAATTTGTTCACCCAACATGTCATCTATCTTAAGGAGAACCACCACTAGTGAACTATGGACACCGGTCCTTTCTTTTACCATCAATCTACAACTATTTACTGCTTTCTGTTTACTTTTTACAAGCTTTTACTTTCTTCCACGCAATACATTTAATCCTTTGTTTTCAGCAAAACCAGTGGGGTTGACAACCTCACTATAAGCTGGGGGCAAAGTTCTGTGGTTATGTTGTGTAGGATTCCAAGTTGGCAACAACACCTTGGAGGTGTTTCCTTGCTCCTACTGGTTCGATAACCTTGGTTTCATAACTGAGGGAAACTTGCTGTTGTGCTCATCATACCTTCCTCTTGGGGTTCCCCAACGAGCTCGAGATATCTTGGGCCATCAAGCTCTTTTTCTGGCGCCGTTGCCAGGGAGTCAAGGACATCTTCACAAGGGGAGTCCCTCATAACCAATCTCTTTACTTTGTTTTATTTGTTTTGCTTAGTTTATTTCTGCTTTGTTTGCTTGTTTCTTTATCAAAAATACAAAAAAATAGTTCCTACTATAGTTGTTATTTTTGTTGGTATGTTATTCTCTTGCTTTATCATGCTTTCTATCAATTTTTGGTTTCTTTGAAACTGGATCTTATTGGCAAGGTGGGTTCATGGAAGACCAAAAATATTATTATAAGGAACACCGCTTGTCACAAAAAGGGAAACACTTATGTGAACAAATTGATAAATTGTTTACCATCGCTAGAAACGTGTGCTCTACTTATAATGTTACTTATTGCTTTGATAAATCTTGTTGATGTAAGAGGTATAAAAATTTCCCTTTTCAATGTGAGTACAATGATGATGTTATCATATCTTCTTATGTTAAGGGAAATTATGACTTTTATGATGTGGAACAAATTGAATAATTTATTGCTTGGAAGGGTGCATTCGAACTTGCTTATTTGCTTGAAAATACTGATGATGGACCTTATAAATATGAGGTTTATTATATACTTAAATGTTTCTTTGATAATTACAAGGAAGAAAATGGCTATATTCTTGAATATCTTAATAGATGCTCTCCACCAGCGGAAGATACTAATGCCTTGCAGGAGCCTATGGAAGAAGAAATTGCTAAACTGGAAGCTCATTGGATGAAAAAGAGGAGGAGGAATGGATCTACCCATTCCTACCTTCTAATGAGAGTAACCCTTTACACCTTATAATATTTGATTGTCCCCCATGCTTACTAAAGGAGGATGAATGTTATGTTCCTGGGGATTCTTTTGAAAATGTTTATAATATTAATTGTACTACTATTGAAAATGAGATTGATCAGTCATCTTGTTATAAAATTGTTAAAAGTGGGTTTGAAGGTTTTAATCCCACTATTTTTGAGCTTGACAAAAATTATGTGTTTGTAGATTATGAAAAGCATGCTTTATGTGATAGTTATATTGTTGAGTTTATTCATGAGGCTACTGAAAATTATTATGAGAGAGGAAAATATGGTTGTAAAAGTTTTCATGGTACTGAAACACCTCTTTATTTGCTGAAGTTTTGAAGTTACTCTCGTTTTATCTTCCTATGCATGTCGCTTTGTTGTTTGTGAATTTATTTGCGTATAAGATTCCTATGCATAGGAACTGGGTTATACTTAAATGTGTTTTGAATTTGCTACTTGTTGCTCTCTTTTACTTCAATTCATATTTCTTATGTGAGCATCATCGAAATTATCATGCCTAGCTCAAAGGCGTTAAAGAAAAGCACTTATTAGGAGATAACCCAAAAGTTTTAGTTGAGTCTTGGAAGTTATTGCTTCAGTAATAACCTCTCCTTGTCATTTTTTTGTGGTTTTTGTGCCAAGAGTAACCTCTAATGAGAGAGAAGTAATGCTCGGGAAAGTTGTTGTCTCGAAATAGATTTTTGTGCTTCGCTATAAAAATTCGTGTAAAATCTCTGCACATCCGTTTGATCTGTGATGTTTTGTGCTTCTGCCCCAGGTTGTTATCCAACTTTATTTAGTTCAACACTTTTCTATTTGAGCAACATAAGGTCTTCGAAAAAATTGGTTTTTACCTGCTGGTCTGTTTTGTCAGATTTCTGCCATTATTTGCATTTGCTTCTTGTTGATTCCTTTTTGGGTTCTTTTTGGGGAATTTAGATTTTTGAGGGAAGTGCTATAGTAGCTTGTGTTTTAATGGAAGTTTTATTAGTGTTGAAACTGAACCCAAAGACTTATTATCTTGAGTACACTAATGTTGCTAATAAAGATTGTGTGAAGTTTTGTATGAAGGAAAAAATTTAGGTGTAAGGAGATTATGATGTAATGATATGAAGAATGGGTTAAATCTCAAGCTTGGGGATGCCACCCCATGTCACCCCAAGAAATATCCAAGAAGTACAAGCGTCAAAGCTTGGGGATGCCCAAGGCATCCCCTTCTTCATCAATAAAAATCTCAGGTTTCTTCCAAACACTTCATTTTTATTGTTTCATGCATAGTTGTGTTGTTCTTGGAGCATCTTCATTTTTTTGTTTTTGGTTTTTGTTTTCTTGGTTTGCTTAGTTTGCATGAATAAATTGGTTAGACCCCCCTCTTTCATACTTTAGTTTTCAAACAGTTTGGTTTGGATTGGAAAAGAGTAGGAAAGTTCATGCTTAAGTGGTAAAAGGAGTTTGTTTTTGACTGTGGCCTATGCTTTGTCATGCCATGCTTGATATTTTTTTGGCTTTATGCTTAGTGATCTTTGTTGTAGCATGACATGTTATAGACAATTGAGATTTCTTAATGTGCCTTGGAAGAATCATGCGTTGTTTTAGCATATTAAAGCATAGTATTGTAGTACTCTCCTTTGATGCTTTATTTGGGTTGACTGGGCGCATGCTCACACCATGTTATGACTATCCCAAGTCACCATAAGCCTTTATGATCCTTTAGTTTTCTACTTGTAATATCACTTTATGCTTTGATTAATGATGTTTTGTCGCTCTGCATGATTATGGCCATTATTGCTCTCTTAGTTGGTCGCTCCCAGTCTTTTGCTAGCCTCCATAACCAAGTATGAGTTTCACTCATGCATACAACTCGTAAAACAAAGTTATTCCAAAGATTCCACCATACCTACCTATTAGCATTTGCTATTCCAAGTATATTCATGTTTTTATCTACCTTCCGAATTAATCTTGTTACGTGAAAACTAGTGATTAATGCTCTCATGAACTTGATGGCACACTTTACTTTCTTGCATTTAATAATCTTGAACCATTGCATCCATCTTTGTCGCGTATATGCTTATGCTTTATAAGTTGAAGTTAGCAGAACCATGTATCATGGGGAACGCTTTCAACATTGCACTTATTATTCCATTGATATCATGATTCTTTTGCTTATGGATCCCGGCGGTGTGAAATAAAAGGGGAACTTGTAAGATCACGGAGTTTCTATGTGTGTTAGAGAAACGCCTTGGCCGCTAGCCTAAGCCATGCCTAATGATGGTGGAAACTTGCAGCATAACCATAATGAGCACTCTATGAAGCATCCTCAATAAAAACCTATGCAAATAGCAAATAAAAAGATTGCTGAGATGCTCATTGTCTGCTTGCCTTGTCATTTTGATTATGGGATAGCTCTTGTATCATGTGCAAGGGGTACCCTGTTGGCGGTTCTCTATGATACATATGTACTTACAATTACAAGAGCTTACTTGTGACTTAAGTTGAGTAGCATGAGGTTCGGTACTCGTAAGTAAGGGGCATGAGATTTGAACTTATAACTTGTCAAGCATATCCTCTTAGTTGTGTCACTTTAAACTTAATCACCTAAAGATGCTTATGATAGGGGCAATGAGATATGAAATCTAATAAGTACCATAATTTTTGGAAGCTCTTTATGAAACTTGAATCCCTACTTCCTTCTATGAAGGCCTTTCTTTTACTTTTATGTTGAGTCTCCACCTTCTATCTTTATGCACCTATTTTGAGAGCATAGTGGCCATTCTTAGTTCTATGTGCATTGTCCCAAGACTTGTTGATTGATGCATACCTTTGATATTTCTTGTTCTTAAACTATTTGTATCTAGTCACCCTTATAAACTTTGAAGGTGTCCTATGCATTTAGGTTTGCTACTCCAAGAGGGACAAGCTAAATGCCACTATGCTATGTTTTCTTTTCATGAACCACCAGTGTGATGTCATGTGTGTTCTTTTCATGAACCACAACTAGAGTCATTACATGTTTGTTCTTTCACAAACCACATGGATCCACCAGTGTCATTGGATGTGTGTTCTTTTCATGAACCACAACTAGAGTCATTGCATGTGTGTTCTTTTCACAAACCACAAACGGATCCACCAGTGTCATTGGATGTGTGTTATTTTCATTAACCACAGCTAGAGTCATTGCATGTCTGTTCTTACCACAAACCACATATGTATCCACCAGTGTCATTGCATGTGTGTCCTTTTCACAAACCACAACTAGAGTCATTGCATGTGTGTTCTTTAGGACAAATCACGTATGGATCCACCAGTGTGATTGCATGTGTGTTCTTTTCATGAACCACAACTAGAGTCATTCGATGTGTGTTCTTTTCACAAACCACATATGGATCCACCAGTGGCATTACATGTGTGTACTTTTCACAAACCACACCTAGAGTCATTGCATCTCTGTTCTTTTCCACAAACCACACAGGGATCCACCAGTGTCATTGCATGTGTGTTCTTTTCCACAAACCACATATGGATCAACCAATGTCATTGCATGTGTGTCCTTTTCCACAAACCACATATGGATCCACTAGAGTCATTGCATGTGTGTTCTTTTGCACAAACCACATATGGATTCACTAGAGTCATTGCATGTGTGTTCTTTCCACAAACCACATATGGATCCACCAGAGTAATTGCATTTGTGTTCTTATACTAAAACCAGCACTAGAGTCATTGCAAATGTGTTCTTTTCACAACCCACACATGGATCCACCAGAGTCATTGCATGTGTGTTGTTTCCACAAACCACACATGGATCCACCAGAGTCATTGCATGTCTATCTTTTCAACAAACCACATGGATCAACCAATGGCATTGGATGTGTATTCTTTCCACAAACCACATATGGATCCACTAGAGTCATTGCATGAGTTTTCTTTTCACAAACCACATATGGACCCACTAGAGTCATTGCATGTGTGTTCTTTCCACAAACCACATATGTATCCACCAGAGTAATTGTATGTGTGTTCTTTTCACAAACCACATATGGATCAACCAGTGTCATTGCATGTGTGTTATTTTACACAAACCACATATGAATAAACCAATGTCATTGCATGTGTGTTCTTTTCCACAAACGAGATATGGATCCACTAGATTCATTACATGTGTGTTCTTTCCACAAACCACATATGGAACCACTAGAGTCATTGAATGTGTGTTCTTTTCACAAACCACACATGGACCCACTAGTGTCATTGGATGTGTGTTCTTTTCACAAACCACATAAGGATCCACCAGTGTCATTGGATGTGTGTTATTTTCATGAACCACACCAAGTGTCATTGCATGTGTGTTCTTTTTAAAAAACCACATATGGATCCACCAGTGTCATTGGATGTGTGTTCTTTTCATGAGCCAACCACAGCTAGTGTCATTGCATGTCTGTTCTTTCCACAAACCACATATGGATCCACCAGTGTCATTGGATGTCTGTTCTTTTCATTAACCACACCTAGAGTCATTACATGTCTGTTCTTCTCACAAACCACACATGGATCCACCAGAGTCATTGGATGTCTATTCTTTTCACAAACCACACCTAGAGTCATTGCATGTGTGTTCTTTTCACGAACCACACATGGATCCACCAGTGTCATTGGATGTGTGTTCTTTTCCTGGACCACATATGGATCCATAGAGTTCATTGCATGTCTGTTCTTTTCACAAACTACACATGGATCCACCAGTGTGATTGCTTGTGTGTTCTTTTCATGAACCACAGCTAGAGTCATTTCATGTCTATTTTGACCAAGAACACCATATGGATCTACCAGTGTCATTGCATGTGTGTTCTTTTCACAAACCATAGCTAGAGTCATTGCATGTGTGTTCTTTTCCACAAACAACATATGGATCCACATGTGTCATTGCATGTGTGCTCTTTTCATTAACCACAGTTAGAGTCATTGCATGTCTGATCTTTTCACAAACCACATATGGATCCACTAGTGTCATTGCATGTGTGTACTTTTCACAAACCATAGCTAGAGTCACTGCATGTCTGTTCTGTTGGGTCCGCAGCATAGAAAACAAAAAAATTCCTACGGTGTGAACTACACGCCAAGATCTATCTACTGGGTACAAAGCAACGGGTGGACATATATCCAACGAGAACTTACCCTCGTAGACAACGAGCTTTGTTAACGAGTAGGAACTCGTGGTTGATGTAGTCGTACACTTGCCGATCTCAAGATCGTGAGGAAGTCCGAGCGCTGCAACTCAGCAGCGCATCCGCACTCGCACACACGTTCAAGCCACCGGACAACCTCCACCTCCTCGCTCCAGTGATCCAGCGGAAGCAGCAACTCCTTCTAGACGAAATGCCACCGGGAACATGTATCTCGCTAATCCGAGACCATGGAGGAATAATTCTAGAGGGGGAGAGAGATCCTTCACAAGGAGGTGTGAGGATGAAGGAGGGAATGGGTGGCCTTTTATAGGAGGAGGGTGGTGCCCCCTCTCTCCATGGCCGGCGCATGGGGGGTGACCCCTCACCTCCCCCATTCATGTGGTGGTAACCCCTCCACATTAAAATGCCTCTTCACATTCCCTTTTAAAGTCTCCACTTTAAATGCATTGAATTTCTCCAAATTTAATGCTCTCTCATTTAATAAAAATCTTTTTATTAAATTTATTCAGAATTTTGTTAATTACTTTAATTAACAAACATTCACATATAGCCCCTTGCAACATTTCAATATCACATGCAGAACCACCTTCTGCAATTTCACCCGGAACAATTTCTGGTTTCTATTGAAACAATTCCTGCGCTTTGCAATTCTTTCGTTTGAAACATATGTGCTCCAAAATGGTGTCCGGTAACTCTTAAGTGTGCCACCCTACGGTTCGCGAATAATGCAGACATGATCGAGACCCTTCTCCGATCAATAATCAGCAGCGGGACCTGGAGATCCGTACTGACTCCTACACATTCAACGATGACTCCTGTGATCGTGAGAACCTTTAACGCTTGTAACTAAATCCATTTGTCTCTCTATATATTACATGTCCGAGATTCGATCATCGGTATCTCCATACCTAGTTTGATCTTGTTACCGACATGCACTCTTTTCTCGTTCCCGTGATATAACATTCTAGTGATCACATCACTTGCTTGCAAGATATCCTAATGTGATATTACCGAGAGGGCCAAGAGTATATCTATCCGTCATCTGGATTGACAAATTCCACTCTTGATCCATGAGCCTCAACATAACACCTCCGTAGTACTGAACCCATCTTTATAGTCACCCTGTTCCGGTGTGACGTTTGATGTTATCAAGATACTCTTCCGTTGTCAGCAATTAACATGATCTCATGGTCTAAGGATAAAGATTACTTCGTATGATGTTATAGCAATATAAACATAATGACTTGATCATAATGCTATACTTCGGATGAATGTTCATCACATCATTCCACCAATGGTGTGACCTTGTTATTAACAACATCCAATGTCCATGATCAGGAAACTTTGATCATCCTGTTAATCAACAAGCTAGTCTATAAGAGAGGCATGACTAGGAACCCTTTTTGTTTATTAAACACACATGTATTGATGTTTCCGAACCAATAGATTTCTAGCATGTAAAATAAACATCTATCATGTATAAGGAATATATAGAAACAACTTTATTATTGCCTCTCAGGGCATATTTCCTTCATGTTCTTTTCCACAAACCACACATGGATCCTCTAGTGTCATTGGATGTGTGTTCTTGGCACAAACCACATCTAGAGTCATTGCATGTCTGTTCTTTTCACAAACCAAATATGGATCCGGTGTCATTGCATGTGTATACTTTTCACAAACCACAGCTAGAGTAATTGCATGTCTGTTCTTTTCCACAAACCACACATGGATCCACTAGTGTCATTGGATGTCTAAACCACAGCCAGTGTCATTGCATGTGTGTTCTTTTCCACAAACCACAGATGGATCCACCAGTGTCATTGCATGTGTGTTCTTTTCATTAACCACATCTAGAGTCATTGCAGGTCTGTTCTTTTCACACACCACAAATGGATCCACTAGTGCCATTGCATGTGTGTACTTTTCACAAACCACAGCTAGAGTCATTGCATGTATGTTCTTTTCCAAAAACCACCTAGGGATCCACCAGCGTCATTGGATGTCTGTTCTTTTCATTAACCACACCTAGAGTCATTGCATGTCTATTCTTTTCAAGAAACCACACATGGATCCACCAGTGTCATTGGATGTCTGTTCTTTTCATTAACCACAGCCAGTGTCATTGCATGTGTGTTCTTTCCACAAAACACATATGGATCTAACAGAGTAATTGCATGTGTGTTCTTTTCACAAACCAGACATGGATCCAGCAGAGTCATTGCATGTCTCTTTTTTCCACAAACCACATGGCTCGACCAATGGAATTGCATGTGTGTTCTTTCCACAAACCACATATGGATCCACTAGAGTCATTGCATGTGTGTTCTTTTCACAAACCACATATGGATCCACTAACGACACTGCATGTGTGTTCTTTCCACAAACCACATATGGATCCACCAGAGTAATTGCATGTGTGTTCTTTTCACAAACCACATATGGATCCATAAGTGTCACTGGATGTCTATTCTTTTCATTAACCACACCTAGAGTCATTACATGTCTATTCTTCTCACAAACCACACATGCATCCACCCGTGTCATTGTATGTGTGTTGTTTTCATGAACCACATATGGATCCACCAGTGTCATTGGATGTCTGTTCTTTTCACAAACCACATATGGATCCACTAGTGTCATTGCATGTGTGTTCTTTTCACAAACCACATGGATCCACAAGTGCCATTGGATGTGTGTTCTGTTCATTAACCACACCTAGAGTCATTGCATGCATGTTCTTTTCACAAACCACACATGGATCCAGCAGTGTCATTGGATGTGTGTTCTTTTCATGAACCACATATGGATCCACCAGAGTTCATTGCATGTCTATTCTTCTCACAAACCACATATGGATCCACCAGTGTCATTGCATGTGTGTTCTTTTCACAAACCACATATGGATCCATCAGTGTCATTGCATGTGTGTTCTTTTCATTAACCACACCTAGTGTCATTGCATGTGTGTTCTTTCCACAAACCACACATGGATCCACCAGTGTCATTGCATGTGTGTTCTTTTCATTAACCACACCTAGTGTCATTGCATGTCTGTTCTTTTCCACAAACCACACATGGATCCACTAGTGTCATTGCATGTGTGTACTTTTCACAAACCACAGTTAGAGTCATTGCTTGTGTGTTCTTTTCCACAAACCAAACATGGATCCACCAGTGTCATTGGATGTCTGTTCTTTTCACAAACCACACCTAGAGTCACCAATGTCATTGCATGTGTGTTATTTTCACCAACCATATCTAGAGTTATTGCATGTTTGCTCTTTCCACAAACCACATATGGATCCACTAGTGTCATTGAAATGTGTGTTCTTTTCACAAACCACAACGAGTGTCATTGCATGTGTTTTATTACCACGAACAACATATGGATCCACCGGTGTCATTGGATGTGTGTTCTTTTCAGGAACCACAGCTAGGGTCATTGCATGTCTATTGTTTTCCACAAAGCACACATGTATCCACCAGTGTCATTGCATGTGTGTTCTTTTCATGAACCACAACTAGAGTCATTTCATGCGTGTTCTTTCCACAAACCACACATGGATCCACCACTGTGATTTCATGTGTGTTCTTTTCATTAATCATAGCTAGAGTCATTGCATGTCTGTTCTTACCACAAACAACATATGGATCCACCAGTGTCATTGCATGTGTGTTATTTTCACAAACCACAGCTAGAGTCATTGCATGTGTGTTCCTTTCCACAAACTACATATGGATCCACCAGTGTCATTGCATGTGTTTTCTTCTCCTTAACCACAGCTAGAATCATTGCATGTCTGTTCTTTTCACAAACCACATATGGATCCGGTGTCATTGCATGTGTGTACTTTTCACAAACCACAGCTAGAGTCATTGCATGTCTGTTCTTTTGCACAAACCACACATGGATCCACTAGTGTCATTGGATGTCTATTATTTCCATTAACCACAGCCAGTGTCATTGCATGTGTGTTCTTTTCCACAAACCACAGATGGATCCAACAGTGTCATTACATGTGTGTTCTTTTCATTAACCACAACTAGAGTCATTGCATGTCTGTTCTTTTCACAAACCACATATGGATCCACTAGTGTCATTGCATGCGTTACTTTTCACAAACCACAACTAGAGTCATTGCATGTCTGTTCTTTTCCAAAAACCACGTAGGGATCCACCAGTGGCATTGGATGTCTGTTTTTTTTCATTAACCACACCTAGAGTCATTGCATGTCTTTTCTTTTCAAGAAACCACACATGGATCGACAAGTGTCATTGGATGTCTCTTCTTTTCATTAACCACAACCAGTGCCATTGCAAGTGTGTTCTTTCCACAAACCACCTATGAATCCACCAGAGTAATTGCATGTGTGTTATTTTCACAAACCACACATGGATCCACCAGAGTCATTGCATGTCTGTTTTTTCCACAAACCACATGGATCATCCAATGGCATTGCATGTGTGTTCTTTTGACAAACCACATATGGATCCACTAGAGTCATTGCATGTGTGTTCTTTTCACAAACCACATATGGATCCACTAATGACACTGCATGTGTGTTCTTATCACAAACCACATATGGACCCACCAGAGTCATTGCATGTGTGTTCTTTTCACAAACCACACAAGGATCCACCAGAGTTATTGCATGTGTGTTCTTTCGACAAACAACACATGGATCCACCAGAGTCATTGGATGTCTGTTTTTCCACAAACCACGTGGATCAACCAATTTAATTGCACGTGTGTTCTTTCCACAAACCGCATATGGATCCACTAGAGTCATTGCATGTGTGTTCTTTTCACAAACCACATATGGACCCACTAGAGTCATTGCATGTGTGTTATTTTCGTGAACAACATATGTATCCACCAGAGTAATTGCATGTGTGTTCTTTTCACAAACCACATATGGATCAAACAATGTCATTGCATGTGTGTTCTTTTCCACAAACCACATATGGATCAACCAATGTCATTGCATGTGTGTTCTTTTCCACAAACCACATATGGATCCACTAGAGTCATTGCATGTGTGTTCTTTTCACAAACCACACATGGACCCGCCAGTGTCATTGGATGTGTGTTCCTTTCACAAACCACATAAGGATCCACCAGTATCATTGGATGTATGTTCTTTTCATGAACCACACCTAGTGTCATTGCATGTGTGTTCTTTTTCACAAACCACATATGGACCCACCAGTGTCATTGGATGTGTGTTCTTTTCATGAACCAACCACAGCTAGAGTCATTGCATGTCTATTCTGTCCACAAACCACATATGGATCCACCAGTGTCATTGCATGTGTGTTCTTTTCACAAACCACATGGATCCACCAGTGTCATCGGATGTGTGTTCTTTTCATGAACCACAACTAGAGTCATTGCATGTGTGTTCTTTCCACAAACCACATATGGATCCATCAGTGTCATTGCATGTGTGTTCTTTTCATTAACCACACCTAGTGTCATTGCATGTCTGTTCTTTTCCACAAACCACACATGGATCCACCAGTGTGATTGCATGTGTGTACTTTTCACAAACCACAGCTAGAGTCATTGCTTGTGTGTTCTTTTCCACAAACCAAACATGGATCCACCAGTGTCATTGGATGTCTGTTCTTTTCACAAACCACACCTAGAGTCACCAATGTCATTGCATGTGTGTTCTTTTCACAAACCATATCTAGAGTCATTGCATGTTCGTTCATTCCACAAACCACATATGGATCCACTAGTGTCATTGAAATGTGTGTTCTTTTCACAAACCACAACGAGTGTCATTGCATGTGTTTTATTACCACGAACAACATATGGATCCACCAGTGTCATTGGATGTGTGTTCTTTTCATGAACCACAGCTAGAGTCATTGCATGTCTGTTGTTTTCCACAAAGCACACATGTATCCACCAGTGTCATTGCATGTGTGTTCTTTTCAGGAACCACAACTAGAGTCATTTCATGTGTGTTCTTTCCACAAACCACACATGGATCCACCACTGTGATTGCATGTGTGTTCTTTTCATGAATCACAGCTAGAGTCATTGCATGTCTGTTCTTACCACAAACAACATATGGATCCACCAGTGTCATTGCATGTGTGATATTTTCACAAACCACAGCTAGAGTCATTGCATGTGTGTTCCTTTCCACAAACTACATATGGATCCACCGGTGACATTGCATGTGTTTTCTTTTCATTAACCATAGCTAGAATCATTGCATGTCTGTTCTTTTCACAAACCACATATGGATCCTGTCTCATTGCATGTGTGTACTTTTCACAAACCATATCTAGAGTCATTGCATGTCTGTTCTTTTCCACAAACCACACATGGATCCACTAGTGTCATTGGATGTCTATTATTTCCCTTAACCACAGCCAGTGTCATTGCATATGTGTTCTTTTCTAGAAACCACAGATGGATCCACCATTGTCATTGCATGTGTGTTCTTTTCATTAACCACAGCTAGAGTCATTGCATGTCTGTTCTTTTCACAAACCACATATGGATCCACTAGTGTCATTGCATGTGTTACTTTTCACAAACCACAGCTAGAGTCATTGCATGTCTGTTCTTTTCCAAAAACCACGTAGGGATCCACCAGTGTCATTGGATGTCTGTTCTTTTCATTAACCACACTTAGAGTCATTGCATGTCTTTTCTTTTCAAGAAACCACACATGGATCGACAAGTGTCATTGGATGTCTGTTCTTTTCATTAACCACAACCAGTGTCATTGCAAGTGTGTTCTTTCCACAAACAACATATGGATCCACCAGAGTAATTGCATGTGTGTTCTTTTAACAATCCACACATGGATCCACCAGAGTGATTGCATGTCTATTTTTCCCAAAAACCACATGGATCAACCAATGGCATTGCATGTGTGTTCTTTCCACAAACCACATATGGATCCACTAGAGTCATTGCATGTGTGTTCTTTTCACAAACCACATATGGACCCACTAATGACACTGCATGTGTATTCTTATCAAAAACCACATATGGACCCACCAGAGTCATTGCATGTGTGTTCTTTTGACAAACCACATAGGGATCCACCAGAGTTATTGCATGTGTGTTCTTTCCACAAACAACACATGGATCCACCAGAGTCATTGCATGTCTGTTTTTCCACAAACCACGTGGATCAACCAATGACATTGCACGTGTGTTCTTTCCACAAACCGCATATGGATCCACTAGAGTCATTGCATGTGTGTTCTTTTCACAAACCACATATGGACCCACTAGAGTCATTGCATGTGTGCTCTTTTCATGAACAACATATGTATCCACCAGAGTAATTGGATGTGTGTTCTTTTCACAAACCACATATGGATCAAACAATGTCATTGCATGTGTGTTCTTTTCCACAAACCACATATGGATCAACCAATGTCATTGCATGTGCATTCTTTTCCACAAAACACATATGGATCCACTAGAGTCATTGCATGTGTGTTCTTTTCACAAACCACACATGGACCCACCAGTGTCATTGGATGTGTGTTCCTTTCACAAACCACATAAGTCCACCAGTATCATTGGATGTGTGTTCTTTTCATGAACCACACCTAGTGTCATTGCATGTGTGTTCTTTTACACAAACCACATATGGATCCACCAGTGTCATTGGATGTGTGTTCTTTTCATGAACCAACCACAGCTAGAGTCATTGCATTTCTGTTCTGTCCACAAACCACATATAGATCCACAAGTGTCATTGGATTTCTGTTCTTTTCATTAACCACACCTAGAATCATTGCATGTATGTTCTTATCACAAACCACACATGGATCCACCAATGTGACTGAATGTGTGTTCTTTTCATGAATCACACCTAGTGTCACTGGATGTGTGTTCTTCTCACAAACCCCATATGGATCCACCAGTGTCACTACATGTGTGTTATTTTCACAAACCACAGCTAGAGTCATTGCATGTGTGTTCACAAAGCACATAAGGATCCACCGGTGTCATTGGATGTCTGTTCTTTTCATGAACCACAACTAGAGTCATTGCATGTGTGTTCTTACCACAAACAACATATGGATCCACCAGTGTCATTGCATGTGTGTACTTTTCACAAACCACAACTTGAGTCATTGCATGTCGGTTCTTTTCCATAAACCACACATGGATCCACTAGTGTCATTGGATGTGTGTTCTTTTCATTAACCACAGCTAGAGTCATTGGATGTCTATTCTTTTCACAAACTACATATGGATCCACCAGTGTCATTGCATGTGTGTACATTTCACAAACCACAGCTAGAGTCATTTCATGTGTGTTCTTTTCACAAAAAACATATGGACCAACCAGTGTGATTGCATGCGTGTTCTTTTCATGAACAACCACTAGAGTCATTGCATGTGTGTTCTTTTCATAAACCACACATGGATCCACCAGTGTCATTGCGTGTGTGTTCTTTTCAAAAACCACACCTAGAGTCATTGCATGTGTGTTCTTTTCACAAACCACACCTAGAGACATTGCATGTGTGTTCTTTTCCACAACCACACATGGATCCAACAGTATGTGTGTTCTTTTCATGAACCACAACTAGAGTCATTGCATGTATGTTCTTTTCATAAACCACACATGGATCCACTAGTGTCATTGCATGTGTGTTCTTTTCACAAACCACACATAGAGTCATTGCATGTGTGTTCTTTTCACAAACCACACCTAGAGTCATTGCATGTGTGTTCTTTTCCACAAACCACACATGGATCCACCAGTATGTGTGTTCTTTTCGTGAACCACACCTAGAGTCAGTGCATGTCTGTTCTTTCACAAACCACACATGGATCCACTAGTGTCATTGGATGTCTGTTCTTTTCACAAACTACACCTAGAGTCATTGCATGTGTGTTCTTTTCACAAACCACACATGGATCCACCGGTGTCATTGGATGTGTGTTCTTTTCATGAACTACAGCTAGAGTCATTGCATGTCTGTTCTTTTTACAAACCACATATGGATCCACCAATGTCATTGCATGTCTGTTCTTTCCACAAACCACACATGGATCAACCAGTGTCATTGCATGTGTGTACTTTTCTTGAACCACACATGGATCAACCAATGTCATTACATGTGTGTTCTTTTCATGTACCGCACATGGATCAACCAATGTCATTGCATGTGTGTTCTTTTCCACAAACCACATATGGATCCACTAATGCCAATGCATGTGTGTTCTTGTTATGACAAACCACATATGGATCCACTAGAGTCATTGCATGTGTGTTATTTCCACAAACCACATATGGATCCACTAGAGTCATTGCATGTGTGTTCTTTCTACTAAACCACGTAAGATCGCGTCTTCTAGAAGCCCCCCCTTGAAGAACTAGTTGTCCAATCCGATTGACTGGATCACGTGGACGAAAAGGATGGTTCTTGGTAAGAGCGATCCGTGAGTAGGCTGTTCTGCGACATGATTGTCCGCGCTTACAGTTTCACTTATATTACTATTATTTCCACTCACCTATAGCCTACTAGTAATATCATAGAGCTCGTGAGTGAGCACGTCTATTCCACAGCCCCCTCTCCCCTCATCCACCACACGCCACTGTGCCCGGACGACACCACCGGCTTTTGTGCGCCGTGCCCAGACAACATCCGCTGATTCTCGTGTCGCTACCTTCATGCTAAGAAATCATTTTACAAGATTTTGAATTTATCCTACATATTCCTGCTATTCGCCGATCTAACTGCTGATCTTTTTTCCGATTTCTCTACGAACTTTAGAGGTGGCAGATGCTGCAGCCCAAGAATCTGGAGATCCTCGCGCACAACTTCGCAACGACGTTCCTGCTCGTGTGCACCCACCCAGGATGCTTTCGTTGTTACTCCTACCACGAGCTCCCGCTCCACGAGCTCGCATGCCCGCATGGTGCGTGCTCCTGCATGGAGCCGGGCTGCAACTTCACTGGCCCGCCGACAGAGCTTGTCGTCGACCTTGCAGAGGAGCACTTGATCGAAGTGATTAGGATCTCATACGGGAATGCCCAACTTCTCCAAGAGCAGGAGCCGCTCACTGACTCGGCATGCTGTCGGCTAATTTTCCAGGGGGGGCGGCTCTGTTTTCGTCCTGACCATCACTGCCAGTGTTCCGGGAACCAGAGCTGGGCCCACCATCGTGTGTGCAGTATGCGTCAGGTCGGTCTCGTGCGTGTGGCCGCTATACATGGTGCGCATGTGGGCGAACGCCCAGCCGCCATCATCCGATAACATTCTTGTGCTAGCTGAGGCGCCGAGCTGCCCGACTCCACGGGAGGTGGAGTATGCGGACCTAAGGTCGATTCGATGTGTGCCATCTCAGTACCTTGTCGGTGCTGGACCGAACAGGTAGATGCATTTCTACATTTGTATCGAGAAGACCGACAGGGAAATGTAGTACTTATGATGTCATTACTGTTAGACTTAAGCGATGCTTCTCAGGTGCGTAGAGCATATGTGTTGTGCGAATGTACCCTAGTTGTAGTTTTTTAGTACTGCTTAATAATTCGACGAGTTATTGGTCCAATCAGCTTGCTGTTGTCACGTTGCAAAGTCCGCTTGCTCTGGACAGACTGGCAATACTGCATGCTCCCGCTCCCGCATGTCAGTGTCACGTGTTCCGTGGGCCCACCTACTAGTGTCACGCCCCCTTACTTCTCTTCCTTCCCCTCGAAGCCACTGTTCCCACTCTCTTCCATCCTGCCACTCTAGTCTGATGGTTGTAATCTGATTTTCGTTCGATTGTTTACATGTAATCTATGTTGCTAATACAACATGCAAATGGCACAAACACAATTTCTAAAGTGGAAGCACTCACACGCTGCTATTGCACATATTTCTCAATATAGCTCGACAAACCCATTACAATAATTGTACTCGCACTAAACACAACTGAAATTGCAACCATCCTAAACAACATCTAAACCCGCATCACAGCGCTGTCATCGGAGTCCACCTCGATTGGTGACACCGCCGTGCCCTTCCCAGCGACATCCACTGCCGCCCGTGGCTTGCCCTTCGCCAAGAAGGCAACAATGGCATTCTGCACAGCTTCGTCCCCGTCGTCCTCCACATTGGAATCGACAATGACGAAGGTGACGGGGTTGGCGTGGACCGAGCGGCGTCGCGCCTGGCGGCTCCTGCTCGAGCTCGACGCCGCATTAGTCCTTCTACATGTAGGGGGGGCCGAGCTCGGAGACGTAGTGTTGTCGCCCCTCTCAAGAAAGGATGGGCCATTTGATACTACCATGGTAGGATCTTGGGGTGGATCCATCGCGGCGAGCCCTACCAGAAGCAGTGGAGCGGATGGATCTACCGGCACGAGCCATGACAAGTTTCTGAGCTGAAATACAAGTTCTAAGCTGGCTGCTACACTCCATGAAGCATGCACTTACTTGCTTGTTTAAATAACTGTGTTTCAACACTTATTTCCTCTGCCCCTTTTTGTAACTGACTGGCAAAGCTCGAAAGACAGTTGGACTTGAGGCCACTAAGATGGGTCTGTACATGGCTCGACGGATCCAACGTACGGAGCTCTGAACTTTTCCATAGAATAGTAGTCTGAGAAATATTGATCCAAATGTGGTAGAGTGCTTTTCTTCACCAAGAAGGCCAAGGCGTGGTCGCAAGGTTTTCCAGTATGCTGCCACTCTAAGCGGGTGCATTCTCGCAGCTGGATGTTCACAACATCCCTTTTGCCACTCTTGGACATATCGACCACCTCACAGCTGTTGCTGGTTGACGTGAGAGCCTTAAGATGAGCAAGTCCTCGGCTTCTCTTGTGTAGTTGTTGTACAACTGGCGGTAGCATATGTCCTCTAAGTCTCCTACCGATCTCTCTCCTTATATTTAACAGCTTCATGATCATACCACGTATGCTGTCCATCAAGATATGAACATGACGCACTTTTATGTCCTTCACCCAGTTATTCAGGAATTCTGCAAGGTTGTTGTTTATGTAATCAAGTTTGATGTCAGGGTTGAATTGACTCGTCTTCCATAGCTGTGAATGATGGATGGCTAAGTACTCTAGAATTTCAGGGGCTTCTACAAAAATCTTGCTCATGAAATGTTCGCTGCTACTAGGTTTGTAAGCTCTAGCAGTAGGAAACATGTAACGAAATACGCTGCCTGCGTAGTGTGAGTACAAGTTGAGCATCATATGGGCATGGCATTCTCTACCTTCAGCTCGTGGGAACACCTCCTTCACTGCATTCGTCAGCCCTTTCATGCATCCATGGATATAGCCAATGGATCCATGTGCCCTATTGATCTCCTGAGCTGCCTCATAAACCAGACCTAGTTTCCCTCCGTTTCTGTTTCAAACAGCCCGAATGGCACTGGGAACATCTAGTTGTGACCATCAAGTGTTGTGGCAGATGGCAGGAAGCCTTTCCATTTGCTAGTGAGGATAGTGCTGTCTACACTCAGATACGGCCTACAGTCGTCCTTCAATCCCTGGATGCAAGGTTTAAGTGCCATGCAAAATCTTTTGAAATATATTTTACCACGTACTGATTCGGTGTCAATCTCTACAACACTCCCCGGACACCTAGCTTGTAACTCCGGCTTGAAGTTGTACAGCATTCTGAAGCTATTGGTCCAATCCCTGTGCAAGACCCCCAGAGCTTTCTATTTACCTTTCCAAACCGTGTAATACGGTAGGAAAATGTTGTATTTAGAACAGAGGCTAGTATGAATATTCTTCATGGTCTCCTTAGGGTTATCCTTTAGTATGTACATAGCTTGTATAGCCGCCCACTCCGTAGCAGCCATTGAGGATTTCAGTTTGTTGCCTGTCGGACACATGTGTGGAGGGCCCATTTTGTTCACCTACAACACATATTCATTTAAAAGATAAGCGGAGTCGACTAGTTGCTAGAAAGATATCGCACAACAATTGTAGTTATAGAGTGAAAATAGAGAAAGTTCTAATGGTTTGCTGCATTCATTGCCCCAGTACCCTAATTGCCTTCGACGTAGGTAAGGATCTTGCTGTGATCCTCCATGGACAATGTACCTCAGCCCGTCCATTCATCCATGTTAACTTCCAAATGGCCTCATACCTTTGGGCAGTGTTCTTCAGTCGATAAACATCGAACTCCCCCTTGATACAAAAATGTCGGAACAACATCCTGAACTCATGCATGCTCCTGAACTTGGTGCCAACCGAAATTATAGGATACTCGTGGTCATGTTTCATTTCTTCTACTTCAACACCCAAATCATCGATTGGAATACCAGCCTCATCATTAAGTTCCTCGTCTATTTCATCATCACCAGATTCTTGATCCTCTACAGCGCCTTGTTCTTCATCTGATTCAGAATCCTGGCCATCGTCTCTAATGCCTAGTACTGCACACATCATATTGACTCCCATGGGTGGGGTTGCACCATCGTCTCCACCCAGATGGACCGGAACATTGCCCCAATCCACCTCACCGGCAACTCTGTTTTCTCAAAGACACTCAGTTGGTTCTACTACAACCACATGGGGTGGTCTTACGTTTGCACGCATCCCAGGTACTTCAGTAGACAAACAGCAGTCAAAATCAATTTCATCTTGACTGTACAGAACCTCTTGCTCTTCCCGTGTACATCCTCCTTCCTGATGTAATCTTTCCTGATGGTATCAGTAGGGCTTGACATCTGCGTTCCATCCCCCATCGAACTAGGCTTTTTTCTAACGCTCTTGGGTGTAATCTCCTGATACATTGCAAATGTATCTATAATTTTTGATGCTCCATGCTTGGTTTTATCCACTTTCTTGTGTTTTGTCCACACTTTGGAGTACTTTTCATATGATTTCTTGGAATAACCTATTAACAAGATCCACAGTGCCAGCTGCCTATTTTCTGCTGTTTTTGGTTCCAGGAAAGTCAGAAAATGAACATTCTCGGAATTGGACGGGACAAAAGCCAAAGTGCCTATTTTTCCAGAAGACTCCAGGAGCCAGAATACGAGACGGAGGAGGGCCAGGGGCTGGCCACACCCCCCAGGCACGTGCTGGGCCTGGCCGCGCTAGGGCCTGGTGTGGTGGCCCTAGGCACCCCCTCGGTCTCCCTCTTCGCCTATAAGAAGCCTTCTGACCTAAAAACTTCGAGGGGTTCGACGTTTTTCCATGAAAAGTTCCACTGTGCCGCCGCCACCAAAGGGGAGATTCGGGGGACAGAAAGTCTCTGTTCCGGCACCCTGCCGGGACGGGGAAGTGCCCCCGGAGCCATCTCCATCGATCTCCACCATCATCTCCATCGACCATCCATGTTTCCCCCATCTATGAGTGAGTAATCCCCCGCTGTAGGCTATGGGGATGGTAGGGATTGGATGAGATCGTTCATGTAATGGCATCAGATTGTTAGGGCATGGTGCCTAGTATCTTTTATTAGTGCTTTATGACTTTGTTGCGACTTTTTGTTCTTAATGCTTGTCACTAGGGCCCGAGTGCCATGATTTTAGATCTGAACTTGTTATTGATTCATTATGATAGTATTGTTTCTGGTCTTATCTACAAGTTGTATACACACGTTGTTGTCCGGAACCTATGGCCCCGAAGTGACAGAAATCGGGATAACCGGAAGGGAAAGGCTTTGATGTGAGGATCACATGTGTTCACGTAGTGTTAATGCTTTTCTCCGGTGCTCTATTAAAAGGAGCACCTTAATTGCCAGTAGTTCCCTAGAGACCCCGCTGCAAACGGGCTGGCGGGACAAAATATGTTGTGCAAGTTCTCATTGCGAGCACGTATGTCTATATATGGAACACATGCCTAGGATTGTCTAGTACTTGGATGCTTTATCTTATTTATCTGCAATTGCCCTATGCTCTGATTGCTATGTGAATTGTCTTGTCCATGCAACGCCCGTCCATAAATCCCTATGCCTACCGCACTCGAATCCCATTGTTTACTACTTTTGTTACTACTGTCTTTGCTTTGCTACTGCTGTTACTTTGCTATTCCTACTACAAAACTGTTGCTACTGATAAACTGATGTGAGCAAGATTGTTTCCAGGTGCAGCTGAATTGACAACTCAGTTGTTAAGGCTGATAAATATTCTTTGGTTCCCCTTGTGTCCAATCAATAAATTGGGTTTCACTTCCCTCGAAAATACTGCGATACACCCCCTATACTTGTGGGTCATCAAGACTATTTTCTGGCGCCGTTGCTGGGGATCATAGCTTTATTTATCAAGTTCACTTGGATTCACTATTGTTCAAGCTCAGTTTATTTCTGCCTTGTTTGCTTCTTCCTTTATCAAAAATACAAAAAACATTAGTTCCTACTCTAGTTGTTAATTTTGTTGTTCTTTTATTGTCTTGCCTTATCATGCTTGTTGTCAATGGTTGGTTTCTTTGAAACTGAAGCTTATTGGCAAGGTGGGTTCACAGAAGATCAAAAATATTATTATAAGGAACACCGCTTGTCACAAAAAGGGAAACACTTATGGGAACAAATTGATAGATTGTATACCATTGCTAGAAATGTGTGCTCTACTTATAATGTTACTTATTGCTGTGATGAATCTCGTTGTAGAAAGAGGTATAAACACCTCCCTTTTCAATGTGAGTATAGTGATAATGATACCATATCTTCCTATGCTAAAGGAATTTATGACTTTTATGATGCGGAACAAATTGAAGAATTTATTGCTTGGAAGGGTGCTTTTGAACTTGCTAGTTTGCTTGAAAATATTGATGATTCACCTTACAAATATGAGGTGTATGGTATACTTAAATTTTGCTTTGATAATTACAAGGATGAAAATGGCTATATTCTTGAATATTTTAATAGATGCTTTCCACAAATGGAAGAGACTAATGCCTTGCAGGATCCTATGGAAGAAGAAATTGATGAACCTGAAATCTCATTAGATGAAAAAGAGGAGGAGAGTGATGAACAAAAGGAGGAAGAATGGACTAGCTACCCATGCCTACCTTCTAATGAGAGTAACTCTTTATCCCTTACATTATTTGATTGTCCCCCTTGCTTACTAAAGGAGAATGAATGCCATGTTCCTGAGGATTCTTTTGAAGATGTTTATAATAAGGCTCTAGTGCTTGTGGATCATGAAAAGCATGCTTTATGTGATAGTTATATTGTTGAGTTTATTCATGAGGCTACTGAAAATTATTATGAGAGAGGAAAATATGGTGGCAGAAGTTTTCATGGAATTGAAACAGCTCTCTGTGTGCTGAAAGTTTTGAAGTTACTTTTGTTTTATCTTCCTATGCCTGTCACTTTGTTCTTTGCAAATTTATTTGCATACACGATTCCCATGCATAGGAAGTGCGTTAGACTTAAATGTGTTTTGGATTTGCTTCTTGATGACCTCTTTTACTTCAACTCATATTTCTTAAGAGAGCATCCTCTCAAACTTTTATGCCTGAAGATGATAATATGTCTATTATTCTTGGGATACCTTTTCTAAATACTGCAGGAGCTGTTATTAATTGTAATCAAGGAAAGGTGACCTTCAATGTTAATGACAAGGAACATACTATCTATTTCCCCAAGAAGATTGAAATGACTTATAGTTTGAATTCAATTGAACATGTTGAAGGCATTCAAATTGGAGAAATATATTGTCCCATACCAAGATAAAAATTTGAAACTATTATGATTGGGACCATTGCTATCAAGGTTGAGGTAACATAATCATTAGTGGAATACAAAGTTTTGTCTCATATGAAAGTGTTTTGGTAACAAGACCTGATCAACCTTGTTAACAAAAGTATTTCATTGAACAAAACAATGTTTTCACCGTGATTATCTACACTTACTTCTATTCTATCCATTTTAGTTTTTGTTTATGCCTAACTTAAAGGCGTTAAAGAAAAGTACTTATTGGGAGATAACCCAAAAGTTTTAGATGAGTCTTGGAAGTTATTACCTCTGTAATAACCTCTCCTTATCCTTTTTATTTGCTTTTTTGTGCCAAGAGTAACCTCTAATGAGAGAGAAGTAATGGTTGGGAAAGTTGTTGTCCCAAAACAGATTTCTGTGCTTCACCGTAAAAATTCGTGAGAGAGCTCTGTATGTCGGATTGATCTGTAATTTTTTGTTCTTCTGACCCAGGTTGTTATCTAACTTTAGTTAGTTCAACACTTTTTGATTTTATCAATAGAAGGTCTTCGAAAAAATTCGTCTTTACCAGCTGGTCTATTTTGACAGATTTCTGCCATTTTCCGCATTTGCTTCTTGTTAGTTCCTTCTTGAGTTCTTTTGGGGAATTGAGCTTTTTGAGGGAAGTGCAACAGTAGCTAGTGTTCTAATGGAAGTTTATTGGTGTTAGAACTGAACCTTAAGACTTATTTATCTTGAGTGCACTAATGTTGCTAATAAAGATTGTGTGAAGTTTTGTATGAGGGAAAAATTTCAGGTGTATGGAAGGAATGAGTAATGAGATGAAGGATGGACTAAAGATCAAGCTTGGGGATGCCACGCGTGTTACCCCAAGAAATATCCAAGAAGTACAAGCGTCAAAGCTTGGGGATGCCCAAGGCATCCCTGTCTTCATCAATAAAAATCCCAGGTTTCTTCCAAACGCTTCATTTTTATTGTTTCATGCACAGTTGTGTTGTTCTTGGAGCGTCTTCTTCTTCATTTTCGTTTTGGTTTTTAGTTTGCATGGTTTGCATAGTTTGCTGAATAAATTGGTTGGACCTCCTCTTTCATGTTTTGGTGTTCAAATAGTTTGGTTTGGTTTGGTTTGGAAAAGAGTAGGAAAGCTCATGCTTAAGTGGTAAAGAGAGCTTGTTTTTGACTGTGGCCTATGCTTTGTCATGCCATGCTTGATATTGTTTTGGCTTTATGCTTAGTATTCTTTTCTGTAGCATGACTTGTTATAAACAATTGAGATTGCTTAATGTTCCTTGGATGAATCATGCGTTGTTTTAGCATATTAAAGCATAGTATAGTGGTTTTCTCCTTTGATGTTTTATTTGGGTTGACTTGGGGCACATGCTCACACCCTGTTATGACTATCCCAAGTCACCATAAGCCTTTATGATCCTTTAGTTTTCAATTTGTAGTATCACTTTATGCTTTGATCAATGGTGTTTTGTCGCTCTGCATGATTATGGCCATTATTGCTCTCTCGTTTGTCGCTCCCTTACTATTGCTAGCCTTCACTTATACTGAGTGTTTTACTCATGTTTACAACTCCCTTGAACCAAATATTGCCAAAGTGTCCACCATACCTACCTATTAGCATCATTTGCTACTTCCGTGCATATTCAATATGCCTTGTTTTCTTCCGAATAAAATGTTTGCTTGTTTTGAGAAAGTTAGTGAGTAAAGCTCTCACGAACTTGATGGCACACTTTATTTCCTACACTTAATAAACCTGAACCATTGTGAACTCTCCATGAAAGTTATATGCTTGCTAATTATAGGCTGGGGATTAGCAGAACCGTGCTGTCATGGGGAACGCTTTCAACACTTGTAAATATATACCCAGTTGATACCTTGCTCTTTTGTTTGCGGATGTCGTCGGTGTGAAATAAAAGGGGAGCTTGTAAGTCCATGGAGTTATGTATGTGTGTTAGAGAGACTCTTGGGCCGCTGGTCTAATCCATGCTGACATGGTGGAAACCTTCAGCGTAACCATAATGATATCTATGAAGCATTCTTCTTATAAAAAAAGAGATAACTATTAATAAAAAGAAAAAAAAAGATTTATGAAAAGAGGAAAGAGAGAAAAAAGCACCATTTTCCCATGGTAAATAAGAAGATTGCTGAGATACTCATTGTCTGCTTGCCTTCTCATTTTGATACGGGGATTCTTCCGTATCATTGGGCAAGGGGTACCCCGTTGGCGGTTCTCAATGATACACACATACTTACGATGACAAGCACTTACCGGTAACTAAAGTTGAGCACATTGAGGAGCGGCCCTCATACTCAAGGGACATGGGATTTTCAGTTTATAGTCTGTCAAGCATATAACTCAGATTGGACCTCACTTTCACCTTAACCACATTAAAGATGCTTATGATAGGGGCAATGAGATCTCAAAGCTAATGAGTACCTTACTTTTAGCATTTGGAAGCCTTTCAAACTATTCAAAACCTTTTCATTTCCTTGTTGAGTCTCCACACATTCTATGAGCACTTTATTGAGAGCATAGTGACCATTCTTAGTTCTACGTGCATTGTCCCAAGACTTGCTGATTGATGCATACCTTGATATTGCTTGATTTAAACTATTTGTATCTAGTCACTCTTGTGAACTTTGAAGGTGTCCTATGAATTTATGTTTGCTACTCTTTGAGGGACAAGCTGAATGCCACTATGCTATGTTTTCTTTATGTGAAACAAACAAACGTCTTGCAAAGCATTGTTATTCATGAATCTTTTGTCTGTGCCTTTTCATGTTGCATCATAGTGTCTTTGTCTTATTGCTAGAACTTTGTCTTTCATGTTATGATTGAAGTACTATGATCCTAGCTTTGAATGTTTACAAATACTTTAGTCAAGTCTTTGATGGTGCATGTCACCTCAAAATGGTGCATGTCACCTCAAAAATTATTCTTTCTTTTTATCACTTACCTACTCGAGGACGAGCGGAGTTAAGCTTGGGGATGTTGATACATTGCAAATGTATCTATAATTTTTGATGCTCCATGCTTGGTTTTATCCACTTTCTTGTGTTTTGTCCACACTTTGGAGTACTTTTCATATGATTTCTTGGACTAACCTATTAACAAGAGCCACAGGGTCAGCTGCCTGTTTTCTGCAGTTTTTGGTTCCTGGAAAGTCAGAAATGAACATTCTCGGAATTGGACGGCACAAAAGCCAAAGTGCCTATTTTTCCAGAAGACTCTAGGATCCAGAATACGAGACGGAGGAGGGCCAGGGGCTGGCCACACCCTCCCAGGCGCGGGCTAGGCCTGGCTGTGCCAGGGCCAGGTGTGGTGGCCCCAGGCACCCCCTGGGTCTCCCTCTTCGCCTATAAGAATCCTTCTGACCTAAAAACTTTGGGGGTTCAAAGTTTTTCCACGAAAAGTTCCGCTGCGCCGCCGCCACCGAAGGGGAGATTCGGGGGACAGAAAGTCTCTGTTCCGGCACCCTACCGAGACGGGGAAGTGCCCCCGAAGCCATCTCCATCGATCTCCACCATCATCTCCATCGACCATCCATGTTTCCCCCATCTATGAGTGAGTAATCCCCCGCTTTAGGCTATGGGGATGGTAGGGATTGAATGAGATCGTTCATGTAATGGCATCAGATTGTTAGGGCATGGTGCCTAGTATCTTTTATTAGTGCTTTATGACTTTGTTGCGACTTGTTGTGATTAATGCTTGTCACTAGGGCCCGAGTGCCATGATTTCAGATCTGAACTTGTTATTGATTCATTATGATAGTATTGTTTCTGGTATTATCTACAAGTTGTATACACACGTTGTTGTCCAGAACCTATGGCCCCGAAGTGACATAAATTGGGATAACCGGAAGGGAAAGGCTTTGATGTGAGGATCACATGTGTTCACGTAGTGTTAATGCTTTGCTCCGGTGCTCTATTAAAAGGAGCACCTTAATTGCCAGTAGTTCCCTAGAGATCCCGCTGCAAACGGGCTGGCGGGACAAAAGATGTTGTGCAAGTTCTCATTGCAAGCACGTATGACTATATATGGAACACATGCCTAGGATTGTCTAGTACTTGGATGCTTTATATTATTTATCTGCAATTGCCCTATGTTCTGATTGCTATGTGAATTGTCTTGTCCATGCAACGCCCGTCCATCCATCCCTATTCCTACCGCACTCGAATCTCATTGTTTACTGTTTTTGTTACTACTCTCTTTGCTTTGCTACTGCTGTTACTTTGCTATTCCTACTACAAAACTGTTGCTACTGACAAACTGCTGTGAGCAAGATTGTTTCTAGGTACAGCTGAATTGACAACTCAGTTGTTAAGGCTGATAAATATTCTTTGGCTCCCCTTGTGTCGAATCAATAAATTGGGTTTCACTTCCCTCGAAAATACTGCGATACACCCCCTATACTTGTGGGTCATCATCTCCCTCCTGCCTCCCCTCACGGGTATTGGCTCCAGGGTGCTGGCATTATTGCCTGACCTCTGTGGCGTGTTCTTCTTCGAATTAGCCCTTTTGCTGCTACTAATGGGCGTGTTCTCCTTCGTGCTGGCATTATTGCCTGACCCTAGCGGCGTGTTCCGCTCCAAATTAGCCCTTTTGCTGCTACTATTGGGCGTGTTCTCCTTCGAGCTGGCAATATTGCCTGACCTCAGCGGCATGTTCCGCTCCAAATTACTATTTTTCTGCTCCCACTGGGTGTGGTAGCCTCCGTGCTGGCCATCTTCGTATCTTTTCTACCACTCCTAGGAGTGTTCACCACCGTGCTAGCCCTCTTAGCATTTTTGCTGCTACCGTTCCGTGTGGAATTTTGACTGGATCTCAGGGTGTACTCTATGGCGTGGTGCCTTTTTTTGTGCGACTCTTGGGCGTCCTCTTCTCTGGCATGGTCTCCTTGGTGACGTTCTTCTTCGGGGTGCCCTTTCTAGGGATGCTTTTCCTGCTCCTCTTTATGACGCTCCTCTGTAAGACTCTCCTCTGTTCGAAGCTACCCTCTGTCGTACTAACCCCAGTGATTGCATGGATCAGGTCACGCATGCCTTCTAAAAGTCCATCATCTCTATTGTGGAGATCCAATACCTTTGCAACCATTTGCACTATCAAGTGGAAGTACACTTCACCTCTATAATGTTTCCTTGTAAATGGTACGACTAACTCCCTGGTATCTTTCACTTCGATAGCCTTTTTGCTCCTGTAACCAAAATATACCAAATGTGCTTCCTGGGAGGACCCCCACGACACCTCCACACGTAACGATGCCATCAGGTCAGATAACTCTACTACTTCAGGATCGTATCTGCCAAGGATTACATCAAGCTCGTCATAGAATTTTTTGTGCCATCATCTAATTTTGTAGTATAATCCGCGACACCGATACGAACGATTACTTTGCCATCATCATGTTCTTTAGGATAGAAAACTTTGAGAGATTCGAGAGGTGGAGCGGCACCATCAGACCCAACCACAATGCCACCGTCTCCGTCACCAGCATCATCGTTAGCTGGATCAACCTTGGTGGAAGTACCAGGACCAGGAGCAAGGCGAGGGCACTTAGCAGCGGGAGCTACATTACATGGTGGACAGGCAGGGCCCCTTCTAACGGCAACCGTAATAGGATCAGCTGCTTCCATGCCACATCGACGATCAGGAGCAGTTCCCACAACAATAGTGTTTTGAGTGCTAGCAGAGTCCAGACCATGAGCTAGCTCCAGACCAGCAAGTCACTGAACCTGATCACGGGTTCAAGGAGGACACAAGGAAACAGTCTTTGCAACAACAGTGGGGCAGCCTCCGGAAGCCTTACTTTGCTCAACAGCGGCAAGGATTGGGTCAACAGTAGCCAGATCAACAACAACACGAGGACGACCAGTACCAGCAGATTCCAGAGCACGGGTTCACACAACTTGAGGACGGTTTTGAGGAGGAGCAGCACACAAGGCAGCGGTCATGGAAACAACAGCGGGGCTGCCTCTAGAAGCCTTAGTTTACTCAACAAACGCATGGATTGGGTCAGCAGCGGCCAGATCAACAACAACACGAGGATGACCAGTACTAGCAGATTCTAGAGCACGGGTTTGCCCAACTTGAGGATGGTTTCGAGGCGGAGCAGCACACAAGTTAGCGGTCTTGGCAACAATAGCGGGGCAGCCTCCGAAAGCCTTAGTTTGCTCAATAGCGGCATGGATTGGGTCAGCAGCAGCCGGTGCAACAACCCCACGAGGACGACCAGTACCAGGAGATTCCAAAGCAGAGTTTTCCACAACAGCAATACGGGGACTCCTACGAGGAGGTTGCCTGATAGAAGCATGTGGCGGATGAGGAACCACATTTTGCTCAACAACAGCAGGGGTTCGAGTTAGACCACCCTGTCGAATAATAGCTGGGCGACCCCTAGTAGCAGGAGCTTCGACATCCAGTATGTTACAAATTAGCATAACCACGCGAAACCCAGCATACTGTTTCATCAACCCAATTAGCTGACTATCACACGCTATAGGAACTGTGAAGCCTCGTTCATCAATGAAGCTGAACTGTGCAGTCTGCTCCGGCCCCATTTCAGCAAGTTTATGCACAGCAGCAACCATACTAGGGATAGTACAAAACTACACATGCGCTACTTCCATCTTCAGAGAGCTAGCTCGATTCCACTTGCTCTTCCCATCTACTAATTTAATGTGGTAGCCGTAGAGGGTGACCATAACCATGTATTTGGGTTCAGCGGAGATCCTACTTGACAAAAAATTGGGGACAAAAGATAAGAATTGTTTGTCAACGTCATGCTAGCAAACAATTCTATGTTCTATCTATCTCTGTAATGCCAATAGCCAGCTAGCAGTTATAGGTAGTGCGAATAGCAAAGAGAAGAGTAGCTCACCCGCAATTATCCAGAAGTATTTATTCCTCGGCAAATGGATCTGCCATCCTTCGCGCTGCTCAGCTCATCGGCGGTAGAGGTGGGCTAGATCGTCGCAACGGCTGGCACGGCATTCGGCATTAGAGCTCGATAGCAGCGAGTAGGCGCAGCAACTTGGCATCGGAAGTCAAATGCCCAAAGAGATCATTCTGGTTGGAGAGGGTATTTCGATGTCGTCGGTGCTAGGGTTCATGCGAAAGGAGGGAGGGAGTGGATTTGTGAATTTGGTCAACGCACCATGCTCCTTTGGTCCCTTGTTTCGCCTATGTGGTTCCTGCGTTGGCGCTCGTGTCACAGATATATTACTGACATGAGGGTCCCAACCGTCTACTTCACGGGGCAATTTCACAGAATGTTTGGATTTGGTAGGGTGAGATGAGTTTGCCTCGAAATGGCCCCTCTCGGTAGTTGGCGGCCCAACATTACGAAACGCGGCAATTTCAGGCAACTTAGGTACCGCGGTGCACTCGCCCGGGAACTTTGGTACCGTAAACAAACATGCCCCACCAGGTATGGCCGGCCTGGTTCCCCTCTTCGTCTCCCCTCCGAAATCCGTGTTCCTTCTAGTGAAATATTGACTTGGGCTTTTGTCTGGTCCAATTCCGAGAATATTTCCTTACTAGCTTTTCTGAAACCAAAAACAGCAGAAAATAGGCAACTGGCACTGTGGCATCTTGTTAATAGATTAGCTCCAAAAAAATGTGTAAAAATACTCCAAAGTGTGGACAAAACATAAGAAAGTAGAAATAAAACAAGCATGGAACATCAAAAATTATAGATACGTTTGCAACGTATCATCTACCGCCACCAGCAGGTGGGTCATGCCCACGCGTGCCCGCTTGAAGGGACCGACCATGTCGAGGCCCCAAACAACAAAGGGCCAGTGATCGGTATGGTCTTGAGCACCGTAGTCGGCATGTGCCTGAGCTACCCGAAGCGCTGGCAACCGTTGCACGCCCGGACTAGGTGATCGGCATCATCGAGGGCGGTGGGCCAATAGAAGCCGTGGCGGAACGCCTTGGCGACTATTGCCCTGGATAAGGCGTGATGTCCGCACTCGCCCTAGTGGATGTCCTTGAGTAGCTGGTAGCCTGTGTCCACATCAACACATCGTTGGAAGATGCCGGATACGCTATGCTTGTACAGCTCCTTGTTGATGATGGTGTACGTATATGCGCGTCGCCGGATTTTCCCTGGCCTCCACCTCGTCATCCGGAAGTTCTCCATTGGCGGTGTAGGTCATGAAGGGTTGTGCCCAGGATGGTATCTACCGGATGGTGAGGACGCTCCCACTCTCCTACTGAGGGACGTCGAGGGGTCGTTCAGATGATGCGCCCAAAACGGTAGCCCCCGAGCCGCTTGATGAGTCGGCAGCCCCCAGGGGTCTTGCGAGCCGAAGGGTGCGTGTGACACCCCCGGGATCAGGGACAAACAAATCCTAGACCTTAGCCTGACATAAGCTTCACCTAGAGCTCAAGGATATCCAGTACGGAATCAGTAGCACAACAGTAACCCTGCGACACAAAAATTAGTACAGCAAGCTCATAGCTGAGCAAAGAACCAAAATATTACAAGTAGAGGTCACTGACTACAAACATCAAACAACGGAAGGAAAACTATGCTATTAAGTATAGCAAACTTAACAAATGGCCTAAGAGTCCTGAAGCATAATGATGATGTCCCAGGCCATAGATTCCAGGCTGTCGGCCGGGAACCCCATGCTACTCGTTGGTGTCGATGTCGTACGGAACTAATCTTCAAGGGAACACTTACTCTAAAAGTATCAACAAAGCAAGGGTGAGTACGGGGTGTAATCCACAAGACTTATGGCTGGTGGGGTTATTTTGCATAAAGCACTCTTTGTTTGTAAAACAAGAGGGAGAGAAGAAGCTCATCTAATTAGAATATTTTAAAAGGGGATAAGAGAGCGACATCTCCGAAGAATTGATCACCATCTTTTGATATCCACCAAATCATCATCATGTCACAACTAGGATCACCCCTCGTACCCATGAGGAAGCATCCTTAACAAACATTAGTTGATCTGCCAAGTTTTACAATTAGGTTCAAGTTCTCTATGATCTCACGTTCATTCCCAAGTCGTCCATAACCGTAGACACGACTTTTCGAAAAGATTTAACCCTGTAGGGGTGTACAACTTTACCCACACGTACCAACCGACTCTTAATTCCAGTACATTAGCCCTCTTCCTTGGAAAGCCGACAGAGGGTGGTTGGCCACGACCTTTACCTTGATTTCACCGAGACCATGAGCCACGCCCTAAGGATGGTTCTGCAGTAACGGGTCAAATCCCGAAGCCGCTCCCTAGAGATGTGTGTTGAGGTTGGTTTACCACAGGCGCTATCTACCCCAAGGAACCACGACCACGCTTACTTACCTGTCATGATGCACCTTCACCCGCCAAATCTTTCAAAACATTTTCAATGCATATGTCGAATGGAACACCGAACTATGTGACTCATGGAATCTACTAGGCAAGTTAGTCAGCGGAGGGGTCCCCATAAACCCCTATGGTTGTACGCTCGTCTTGGTTCTGAGGTCAAGAACTCGGGTCCTAATGGTGGCGAGCATGGGACTATAAAAACGACATCCCACCGCGGCCTCCCATACAAGCCTTAGCATGTTTAACCTTTACCACTGATCTCACCTCATCATTATACCTTGTTCTCCTGTCATACTAGATTCTCTATATCTGATACATCATCTGGATGAACCTGTACTGACAGATATGCATGGCTAAGCAACACACAGATGATAGCTCTAGCAATGCACACAAGCCAAACCTAGTTATACTAGGAGCAGTGAATCAGGTAATATAAGCTCAAAGGGAGTGATGCAACAGATAGGATACTCTATCTATCAATAAAAGACCACAGTAGAATCGTATGTATCATGGCAAGAATTGAAATGCTTTTGAAACCATAGGATTGTATAATGGTGGGGCTATGCTTGCCTTGTTCGTTGATACCCAAATATAGATCTTCGGAAGCCTTGTACTTGACTTGATTACAGTTGGTCAAGTATTTTTCATCGATCTTCGAGGGTGTTGACCTCGGTCTTCGATCTCGATCTCGATATCGTATTCTACCGGGAAGAAGCAAACACCAAAAAGAAAGGGGAAAACAATCAACACATGGCATCGATGCAATGCGCAAGCAAGGATGATGATATGACAAGTTAAATAGATCTTAAATGAAACCCTATGGCATGCTTGATCATTTTAAACAGGGTTTGAATGGTACAAACCCTAATACAGGAGAGATATCAAAATCACCTATGGGGTTCAATTGATTCTTCTAACTAAACGTGCAATTCAAGTTGTTGAAAAATGCATGATTTTGATGCTAAAGTGTAGATCTCATTTTTTTGAACATTTTGATATATTATACACATTTTTCTGACTTATAAATAATTACTTATTGAATTTATAAGATTTATTCAATTTATGAAATTATAAAACCATTTAAAAGCTTTTATTGCGTCAGCAAAGACGCAGGATGACGTCACACAGGTGAAGGGTTATTTGCTACCAGGGCCGGATCTAGCCACTGTAGCTGACAGATGGGCCCAGGGCCAGGTCAACCACCACATCGGTGCTACGTGGGCAGAGGTTGCACAGTGCCTACGTCACAGCTACGCGGGCGCCACGTCGACGCCACATAGGCGCCACGTGGGCTCGCCGGAGTACACGTCGTCTGGTGGCGGGGAAGGCGCTACATGGAACGGGAGGAGGAGTGTGAGGGCTCATTCGAAAGAGCATGCCGAGGCAGACCTAACTACGGTGGTGCCGCTAGGATTTGGTTGCCGGAGCAGCGAGCACGACGGTACGCAGCGGCGGAGCTTGCAGATCATTAGCGCGGCAGCTCTACAGCAATCAATCGAGCTAGAGGAGGGTGCCCTGGGCACCAGAGGCTCACCATCGTTGCAGCAGAGTGGTCGGCGAGGCAAGAAGAGGCCAGAATCGATGGCGAGGCGACGACCGGTGTCTTGGAAGGAGGGTCTGATTGGGACGCCTTGGAGCACACCGGCTCACGCGAGTGGGGGCTAATGAACGAGTTGAGCTAGGCGGTCGTGGTGGTGGTCTCGGAATGGCGAGAGGAGGCTGGAAACGGCAGGACACCAGCGGACCTTGTTGGCTAGGGTTTTGGCCAGAGAGAGGGAGGTCGCTGGGGAGAGAGGGAGTGGATGAGGGTGAGAGAGACGTGCTCGGGGAGGCTCTTATTCTCACGGGCGTGGCTGGGGTGCTACGATTTGTGGCAAGGATCGGGCGGCGATGGCACGGACACGCAGGAGCTTCTACTCCGTCATCGGTAGGGAAGACGGCGAAGGACTAGGGCCGAAGGGGTACGGGCTAGAAGTGGGCTGCGGATGGGCCAGGTGGGCTGCACGGGGCTGCTGCGTGCGGGCGGCAGGGAGAAAGGGAAAGCTATGGGCTAGCCTGTTTAGCTCCTGGCTCCATTTTCTTAGCAAACATCTTTTCCTTTTTATAGATCTCCTTTTCTCTTTGTATTTAAAATCTTTTCCTATTTTTGAATAATTTCAAAAATACCATAAGGTTCCGCAAATATCCAAAATAATGCAGGGACCCCTTTATACTATTTGGGATCCACACTTTTAATCTTTTCAAAATACAAAAACCATTTTGAATTCATTTGAAAAGGAGGGGAAGCGTTAGGGTTTAGGGTTTTTACATTACTTCTTCTGCATGCAATTTAAAAGATAATGCTCATGATGCACAATCAAAGCCCTAATTGAAGATTAGCTAAAACTAGGGCATTACAGCTCTATCCCCCTTACGAGAATCTCGACCCGAGATTCCACAAGTAGGAAGAGGGAAGAGAAACAGGGTCACTTCTAAGGATAAGAGGGAAGCATGCTAAGAAAACACTAAGTATTTCATGGTCAACTCATGAAGGAGTGTTCAAAACAACTCTAAGATGACGAACATGAAACACGTCGAGGTAACGGAGGAAACAAGAGGAGATGGTGTCAAGTTGTTAGATAGATGGTCTTCATAAGGATTGAGACCATGGAGTTTCATAGAAGTTAAACTTCTGAATACGAAAGCTTACAACATAAAGAACATGACGACAAACTTCGAGAGATGAACCTCTACTAAATGGCTTAAGTAGGGCTTCAAGGATACAGAGATACGGATAACCAAGTTGTTGAAATACTTTTGATACAGAAGGATCACTCTTCGTTCAACAGAAGGTCAAGACAGAAAGGTTGTTTTGTAGCGAGGACTCGTAAGAGTCATAAGGAACATGTATCAGGAGGAACCTATGATTACCAAAATCATAGTCACTCTATGAACATGTTAGAGGAAACAAGGGAAACTCTTTATTCATCCAGGTCTATCAACATCTTTGCCAAAGATCGTGATATCACTTTACACCAGTAAGATGAATATATAAGAATATTCTTGATGACATGAGGAGAAAGAAACTTCATTCTCAAACTTTAATTACTTGGCACAACAAGTTGCTTTCCAACATAAGAAGGTTTGGAGGATTGACCAAGAGACATTTAGCAACACTACTTTAAATGTTCTCCTTGATGTTAGAGAAACAAACATCAAGTAAAGGTAGGACTTCGGTTACAACGGAAACCATAAGCACAACTCCTATAACAAATCATAGAAGAAGCCTCATGAAGAGTCGTTGTTATTTGCTGATTCAAGAGAATTTCACGATAGGCATTCCAACTAGTTGTGTCAACCATTACATCAATCTTGCCAGATTTACAATAGATCTATGTCAAAACCTTGAAGAACACAAACCATCATATCTGCTTGAGATTCAGATTCGGTTAAGTGGAATGATACTTCAGACTCAGCATGTCTGAATACATAGTTTGCAACATTTACCACAAAGGTAAAGTTAGTAGATTCTCAAGACATGGACTTCAGTGTTAAGCTCCAATAGACTGAGCTACATTGCTAGATTATTTATTAGAAAATTGTCGAAGGACAACTACACCTACATCTAGTACTTGCAACGAAATACAACTATGTCCATAGGGAAACAAATATAACTCTATTCAAACCCACGACGACATCTTTCCTCAAATGCACGTGAATCGTAGTAGGTCACTTCTAACATCCAGAACACATACTTCAATATAACCCGAAGATGGTTCTCGAAAAGTTTCCAACATTAATGCCAAATGTTTCATATGAGTTTGTTCTAGTATGGAGAAGGTAAGGATATTGTCGATGGGCTCAACAACAAACTTATCGAGATACTGCAAGATGATGAACTCATATGTTACTTGAAAACGGCAGAGTATTGGTCAGACCAAAGAACATGAAGATGTACTCAAGTGAAACATCACAAGGAGCATCATCATCAAGATAGTCCTTGGAACTGAGTTTGATTTGACGATAACCCAAATCAAATCAAAGGCGGGGTAAGATAACATATCCACGAAGAAAATACTATCTTTCTTCATCACGAACAAACTAGACATCCCTTTATGATGAACTAGGTCGGATAGAACTTTCGTCTTACAACTCTCCAAGTTGTTGTTTAAGCTCAACCAACTAGTTCAGGGGTATCCAGTACGGATCCTAGGAGAAAGGAGCAGTACAGAGTACCTTCTTGCTCAAGAACTTGACAACACGGTCATGTGGCAACATGGCGATACTTCTAGAAAGACGTCTAGAATATCACGAACCACCGATATGTCACTTAGTTTGAGAGGAAACTTGCTTGGTAAGGCAAGAAGACATAGTCTCAGAGCTTCGGCACAATCCTAACTCGTTGACCGAAGAGAGTGTACCTGTATAACGAACATGGTAGCACAGTCAAACTTTGCTTAGTGATAGATTTACCATCACACCAAGAATGACATAAACGTCCTTGGAGTTCAAAGCAATACGAATTGCTAAAAATCTCAGATGGCCACATTATTACGCACACGCATCATTTTCGAGCACGAACGTTGGGAGGAAGGGCGGGTAAATATGTGTAAAAGCATCACTTCATTAAGAGGGTCATGAATCTCAGCACGGCCTCTTAGTATGAAAGAGGGTGATACTTTAAGGTAGAATAGATCAGAAGCTAATCAACGCCTTTTGATCTACGGATTACAACACTTTAACCTGGTCCTAGATATGACGAGGTATTGGAGTTTGTTTCTTCTGACATCCCGAAATGGTTTGTCTTGACGGACCACAAGATTATTTTGCATTAGAAAACACCAATGCACATTTACTACTTGGCTACCAACTGATACACAAAGGTCAGAAGCAACAAGGGGAGAAGAACATGCTCAGGAGGGAATCTCGAGATGTGGATACTTAGATTATCAACCTTCCGAAAACCAATGCATGAAAAGGAGAGGTGGGGCAGAGTCATGAATATAGATGCGAGACTCACAAGGAGTACTCTTGTCGTGATCTATTTGGTTCCATTAAAGAACATCTGCCATAGCTAGTGGTAGGGAAAGTCCTTAATTTTCACAAGTCAATAGCGACAAAGACCACAAGCTTGAAGACCAGAATTATAGTACCAGCCATCCCGAAGTAATGTGTAAACATTAACGACAGGGGTCAATGGAATGGACCTTGGGTTAAAGGGCAGCTTCATGTACGAGATTCATAACACTAGAATCCAGTACAATCCGGGACCTTCGGTTCAAGTCAAAGGGTTACAAAGCGAGAAAGAAGTAATTACTACTTGCATGACACATCGTACACTTCAAGGTAGTAATCATGAGGTAGCTTCCAAGAGAAGAAAGAACTTCTGAAGTACCCAAACAAACAAAAGGGGAGGCACACGAGGCGAAAAGAAACCTCAAAGCCTAGAACAGAACACTATGGATCCTCCAATACAATATTGTGGGCCATAAGATAGAGAGATCGGGATGGAAAGGAATCTCTTAGCTGAAGCAGAGCAAAGGGAACACAAAGAACACAACACACACAACTCTAGAAAACTCAACACTAGGTCAACTGGCTGAGAAACAAACTGCCAAGAAGGCACCTAAGTTTTGAAAGACTAGAAGAAATATCAAAACTTTTCAAAAGTTAACACAAGATAAGATGACACAGATTTAGATTGATACTAGATAAGGAGCAAAAAAGCATACTAGAGTTTTCACAAATACTTTTCAGCTTTAAAATAGTTTTCATAAGCACTAGACTCAACATCGACCAATAGCAAGGTTTTCCTACGGTCGGTACTGCTCTGATACCAAGAACTGTGACACCCCCGGGATCAGGGTTAAACATATTCCAGACCTTAGCCTGACATAAGCTTAACCTAGAGCTCGAGGATATCCAGTGAGGAATTAGTAACACAGCAATAACCCTACGACACAAAAATTAGTACAACAAGCTCATAACTGAGCAAAGAACCAAAATATTATAAGCAGAGGTCACTGACTACATACATCAAACAACGGATGGCAAATTATGCTATTAAGTATAGCAAACTTAACAAATTTCCTAATAGGCCTAAAGCATAATGATGACGTCCCAGCCCATAGATTCCAGGCTGCCGGCCGGGAACCCCAAGCTACTCGTTGGTGTCAATGTCATACAAAACTCATATTCAAGGGAACACTTACTCTGAAAGTATTAACAAAGCAAGGGTGAGTACAGCGTGTACTTCACAAGACTTATGGCTAGTGGGGTTATTTTGCATAAACCCATCTTTGTTTGTAAAACAAGAGGGAGAGAAGAAGCTCATATAATTAGAATATTTTAAAAGGGGATAAGAGAGCGACATCTCTGAAAAATTGATCACCATCTTTTGATATTGACCAAATCATCATCATCTCACAACTAGGATCACCCCCTCGTACCCCTGAGGAAGCATCCTTAACAAACATTAGTTGATCTTCTAAGTTTTACGATTAGGTTAAAGTTCTCTATGATCTCATGTTCATTCCCAAGTCATCCATAACTATGGACATGGCTTTTCGAAAAGATCTAACCCTGTAGGGGTGTACAACTTTACCCACACGTACTAACCGACTCTTAATGCCGGTACATTAGCCCTCTTCTTTGGAAGGCCGGCAGAGGGTGGTTGTCCACGACCTTTACCTTGCTTTTACTGAGACCATGAGTAAGGCCCTAAGGATGGTTCCGCCGTAACGGGTCAAATCCCGTAGCCGGTCCCTAGAGATGTGTGTCGAGGTTGGTTTACCAGTGGTGCTATCTACCCCAAGCAACCACGGCCACGCTTACCTACCTGTTATGATGCACCTTTCACCTGCCAAATCTTTCAAAACGTTTTCTATGCATATGTCGAATGGAACGCTGAACTATGTGACTCATGGAATCTACTAGACAAGTTAGTCAGCGGAGGGTCCCCATAAACCCCGTGTGGCTGTACGCTCGTCTTGGTTCCGAGGGTAAGAACTCGGGTCCTAATGGTGGCGAGCATGGGACTATAAAAACCACATCCCACCGTGGCCTCCCATACAATCCTTAGCATGTTTAACCTTTACCAATGATCTCACCTCATCAGTATACCTCGTTCTCCTATCATACTAGATTCTCTGTATTTGATACATAATTTGGATGAATCAGTACTGACATCTATGCTTGGCTAAGAAAGACACAGATGATAGCTCTAGCAATGCACACAAGCCAAACCTAGTTATGCTAGGTGAAGTGGATCAGGTAATATAAGCTCAAAGGGAGTAATGCAACAGATAGGATACTCTATCTATCGATAAAAGACCACAATAGAATCGTATGCATCATGGAAAGAATTGAAATGATTTTGAAACCATAGGATTGTATAATGGTAGGGCTATGCTTGCCTTGTTTGTTGATACCCAAATATAGATCTTTGGAAGCCTTATACTTCACTTGATTACAGTTGGTCAAGTATTTTCATTGATCTTTAATGGTGTTGACCTCAGTCTTCGATCTTGATCTCGATATCGTATTCTACCGAGAAGAAGCAAACACTAGAAAGAAGGGGTAAAACAATCAACACAGGCATCAATGCAATGCTCAAGCAAGGATGATGATATGACAAGTTTAATAGATCTTAAATGAAACCCTAGGGCATGCTTGATCATTTTAAACAGGGTCCGAATGGTACAAACCCTCATATAGGAGAGATCTCGGAATCACCTACGGGGTTCAATTGATTCTTCAAATTAAACTTGCAATTGAAGTTGTTGAACAATGCATGATTTTGATGCTAAAGTGTAGATCTCATTTTTATGAACATTTTGATATATTATACACATTTTTCTGACTTATAAATAATCACTTATTGAATTTATAAGATTTATTCAATTTATGAAATTATTAAACCATTTAAAAGCTTTTATTGCGTCAGCAAAGACGCAGGTTGACATCACAAAGGTGAAGGGTTATTTACTACCGGGGCTGGGTCTAGCCACTTCAGCTGACAGATGGGCCTAGGGCTAGGTCAACTCCCACATCGGTGCCACGTGGGCAGAGGTTGCACGGTGCCTACGTCACTGCACACGGGCGCCACGTCGACACCAAATAGGCACCACGTGGGCTCGTCGGAGTACACGTCGTCCGGTGGAGGGGAAGGCGATACATGGAACGGGAGGAGGAGTGCGAGGGCTCGTTCAAAAGAGCGTGCCGAGGCGGACCTAATTACGGCGGCACCCCTATGATTTGGTTGCCGGAGCAGCGAGCATGGCAGAATGCAGCGGTGGAGCTTGCAGATCATCGGTGCGGCAGCGCTACAGCAATCAATCGAGCTAGAGGAGGGTGCCCTAGGCACCAGAGGCTCACCATCGTTGCAGCAGAGTCGTCGGCGAGGACAGAAGAGGCCATAATAGATGGTGAGGCGACGACCGGAGTCGAGGAAGGAGGGTCTGATTGGTACGCCTCGGATCAAGCCGGCTCACACAAGTGGGGGCTAACAAACGAGTCAAGCTAGGCAGTTGTGGTGGTGGTCTTGGATCGGCGAGAGGAGGCCGGAAAAGGCGGGACACCAGCGGAGCTCGTTGGCTAGTGTTTTGGCCAGAGATATGGAGGTCGCTGGGGAGAGCGAGAGTGGATGAGCGCGAGAGTGACATGCTCGGGGAGGCTCTTATCCTCGCGGGCGTGGGTGGGACACGCAGGAGCTTCTGCTCCGTCGTCGGCAGGGAAGACGACGAAGGACTGGGGCTGACGGGGTACGAGCAGGAACTAGGTAGCGGATGGGCCAGGTGGGCCGCACGGGGTTGCTGCGTGCAGGCGGCGGGGAGAAGGGGAAAGCTATGGGCTGGCCTATTTAGCTCTTGGCTCCATTTTTTTAGCAAACATCTTTTCCTTTTTATAGATCCCGTTTTCTCTTTCTATTTCAAATATTTTTCTGTTTTTGAATAATTTCAAAAATACCAGAAGGTTTGCAAATATCCAAAATAATGCAGGGGCCCCGTTATACTATTTGGGACCCACACTTTTAATCTTTTCAAAATAAAAAAACCATTTTGAATTCATTTCAAAAGGAGGGGAAGGGTTAGGGTTTAGGGTTTTTACATTACTTCTTTGGCATGCACTTTAGAAGATGATGCTCATGATGCACAATCAAAGACCTAATTGAAGATTAGCTCAAACTGGGGCGTTACAGCTATATCCCCCTTACGAGAATGTCGACCCGAGATTCCGCAAGTAGGAAGAAGGAAGAGAAACAGGGTCACTTCTTAGGATAACAGGGAAGCACACTAACAAAACACCGAGTATTTCATGGTCAACTCATGAAGGAGTGTTCAAAACAACTCTGAGATGACGAACATGAAACACGTCGAGGTAACGGAGGAAACAAGAGGAGATGGTGTCAAGTTGTTATATAGATGATCTTCATAAGGATTGAGACCATGGAGTTTCAGAGAAGTTAAACTTCTGAAAAGGAAAGCTTACAATGGAAAGAACATGACCACAGACTTCGAGAGATGAACCTGTACTAAATGGCTTCAGTAGGGCTTCAAGGATACAGAGATACGGATAACCAAGTTGTTGAAATACTTTTGATACAGAAGGATCACTCTTTGTTCAACAGAAGGTCAAGACAGAAAGGTTGTTTTGTGGCGAGGACTCGTAAGAGTCATAAGGAGCACGTATCAGGAGGAACTTCTGATTACCAAAATCATAGTCCCTCTATGAACATGTTAGAGGAAACAAGAGAAACTCTTTATTCATCCAGGTCTATCAAAATCTTTGCCAAAGATCGTGATATCACTTTACACCACTAAGATGAATATATAAGAAGATTCTTGATGACATGAGGAGAAAGAAACTTCATTCTCAGACTTTAATTACTTGGCACAACAAGTTGCTTTCCAACATAAGAAGGTCTGGAGGATTGACCGAGAGACATTTAGCAACACTACTTTAGATGTTCTCCTTGATGTTAGAGAAAACAAACGTCAAGTAAAGGTCGAACTTCGGTTACAATGGAAACCATAAGCATAACTCCTATAATAAATCATAGAAGAAGCCTCATGAAGAGTGGTTGTTATTCTGATTAAAGAGAATTTCGCGATAGGCATTCCAACTAGTTGTGTCAACCATTACATCAATCTTGCCGGATTTACAAGAGATCTATGTCAAAACCTTGAAGAACACAAACCATCATATCTGCTTAAGATTCAGATTCGGTTAAGTGGAATGATACTTCAGACTCAGCATGTCCGAATAGATAGTTTGCAACATTTACCACAAAGGTAAAGTTACTAGATTCTCAAGACATGGACTTTAGTGTTAAGCTCCAATAGACTGAGATACATTGCTAGACTATTTATTAGCAAATTGTCGAAGGACAACTGCACCTACATCTAGTACTTGCAACGAAATATAACTGTGTCCATAAGGAAACAAAGATAACTCTACTCAAACCCGCGTCGACATCTTTCCTCAAATGCATGTGAATCGTAGTAGGTCACTTCTAATATCTAGAACACATACTTCAATATAACCCGAAGATGGTTCTCAATATGTTTCCAACATTAATGCCAAATGTTTCATATGAGTCTGTTCTAGTATGGAGAAGGTAAGGATATTGTCGATGGGCTCAACAACAAACTTATCGAGATAATCCAAGATGATGAACTCACATGTTACTTGAAAAAGGCAGAGTATTGGTTAGACCAAAGAACATGAAGATGTACTCAAGTGCAACATCACAAGGAGCATCATCATCAAGATAGTCCTTCGACCTGAGTTTGATTTGACGATAACCCAAATCAAATCAAAGGCGGGGGAAGATAACACATCCACAAAGGAAATACTATCTTTCTTCATCAAGAACCAACTAGACATCCCTTTAAGATGAACTAGGTCGGATAGAAATTTCGTCTTACAACTCTCCAAGTTGTTGTTTAAGCTCAACCAACTAGTTCAGGGGTATCCAATACAGATCCTTGGGGAAGGAGCAGTTCAGAGTACCTTCTTGCTCAAGAACTTGACAACACGGTCATGTGGCAACATGGCGATACTTCTAGAAAGACGTCTAGAATATCACGAACCACCGACATGTCACTTAGTTTGAGAGGAAACTTGCTTGGTAAGGCAAGAAGACGTAGTCTCAAAGCTTCGGCACAATCCTAACTCTTTGACCGAAGAGAGTGTACCTGTATAACGAACTTGGTAGCACAGTCAAACTTTGCTTAGTGATAGATTAACCATCACGCCAATAATGACATAAACGTCCTTGGAGTTCAAAGTATTCCGAATTGCTAAAAATCTCAGATGGTCACATTATTACGCACACGCATCATTTTCGAGCACGAACAATAGTAGGAAGGGTGGGTAAATATGTGTAAACGCATCACTTCATTAAGAGGGTCATGAATCTTAGCACGACCTCTTAGTATGAAAGAGGGTGATACTTTAAGGTAGAACAGATCAGAAGCTAATCAACGCTTTTTGATCTATGGATTACACCACTTTAACCTAGTCCTAGATATGACGAGGTACTACAGTTTATGTTTCTTCTGACATCCCGAAATGGTTTGTCTTGACAGACCACAAGAGTATTTTGCATCAGAAAACACAAATGCACATTTACTAATTGGCTACCAACTGATAGACAAAGGTCGGAAGCAACAAGGGGAGAAGAACATGCTTAGGAGGGAATCCCGAGATGTGGATACTTAGATTATCAACCTTCCGAAAACCAATGCATGGAAAGGAGAGGTAGGGCAGAGTCACGAATATAGATGGAAGACTCACAAGTATTACTCTTGTCGTGATCTATTTGGTTCCATTAAAGAACATCTGCCATAGCTAGTGGTAGGGAAAGTCCTTAATTTTCACAAGTCAATAGCGACAAAGACCACAAGCTTGAAGACCAGAAATATAGTACCAGCCATCCTGAAGTATTGGGTAAACATTAATGACAGGGGTCAATGGAATGGACCTTGGGTTAAAGGGCAGCTTCATGTACGAGATTCATAACACTAGAATCCAGTATAATCCGGGACCTTAGGTTCAAGTCCAAGGGTTACAAACCGAGAAAGAAGTAATTACTACTTGCGTGACACATCGTACACTTCAAGGTAGTAATCACGAGGTAGATTCCAAGAGAAGAAAGAACTTTTGAAGTACCCAAACAAACAAAAGGGGAGGCACACGAGGCGAAAAGAAACCTCAAAGCCTACAACAGAACACTATGGATCCTCCAATATAATATTGTGGGCCCATAAGATAGAGAGATCAGGATGGAAAGGAATCTCTCAGCTAAAGCAGGGCAAAGGGAACACAAAGAACACAAACGCACAAATCTAGAGAAGTCAACACTAGGTCAACTGGCTGAGAAACGACCTGCCAAGAAGGCACCTAAGTCTTGAAAGACTAGAAGAGATATCAAAACTTTTCAGCTTTAAAATAGTTTTCACAAGCACTGGACTCAACATCGACCAATAGCAAGGTTTTCCTACGGTCGGTACTGCTCTGATACCAAGAACTGTGACACCCCCGGGATCAGGGACAAACAAATCCTAGACCTTAGCCTGGCATAAGCATAACCTAGAGCTCGAGGATATCCAGTGAGGAATCAGTAACATAGCAGTAACTCTGCGACACAAAAATTAGTACAGCAAGCTCATAACTGAGCAAAGAACCAAAATATTACAAGCAGAGGTCACTGACTAAAAACATCAAACAATGGAAGGGAAATTATGCTATTAAGTATAGAAAACTTAACAAATGGCCTAAGAGGCCTGAAGCATAATGATGACGTCCCAGCCCATAGATTCCAGGCTACCGGCCGGGAACCCCAAGCTACTCGTTGGTGTCGATGTTGTATGGCACTCATCTTCAAGGGAACACTTACTCTGAAAGTATCAACAAAGCAAGGGTGAGTACAGGGTGTACTCTGCAAGACTTATGGCTGGTGGGGTTATTTTGCAAAAAGCCATTTTTGTTTGTAAAACAAGCGGGAGAGAAGAAGCTCGTCTAATTAGAATATTTTAAAAGGGGATAAGAGAGCGACATCTCTGAAGAATTGATCACCATCTTTTGATATCCACCAAATCATCATCATCTCACAACTAGGATCACCCCCTCGTACCCATGAGGAAGTATTCGTAACAAACATTAGTTGTTTTGCCAAGTTTTACGATTAGGTTAAAGTTCTCTATGATCTCACGTTCATTCCCAAGTCGTCCATAACCGTGGACACGGCTATTTTAAAAGATTTAACCCTGCAGGGGTGTACAACTTTACCCACACGTACCAACTGACTCTTAAGTCCAGTACATTAGCCCTCTTCCTTGGAAGGCTGATAGAGGGTGGTTGGCCACAACCTTTACCTTGCCTCCGCCGAGACCATGAGTCACACACTAAGGATGGTTCCGCAGTAACTGGTCAAATCCCGAAGCCGGTCCCTAGAGATGTGTGTCGAGGTTGGTTTACCACGGGCGTTATCTACCCCAAGCAACCACGACCACTCTTACCTACCTGTTATGATGCACCTTCACCCGCCAAATCTTTCAAAACATTTTCTATGCATATGTCGAATGGAACACCGGACTATGTGACTCATGGAATCTACTATTCAAGTTAGCCAGCGGAGGGGTCCCCATAAACACCCTGTGGTTGTACGCTCGTCTTGGTTCCGAGGTCAAGAACTCAGGTCCTAATGGTGGTGAGCATGGGACTATAAAAACCACATCCCATCGTGGTCTCCCATACAAGCCTTAGCATGTTTAACCTTTACCACTGATCTCACTTCATCATTATACCTCGTTCTCCTGTCATACTAGATTCTCTATATCTGATACATCATCTGGATGAACCTGTACTGGCAGATATGCATGGCTAAGCAAGACACAGATGATAGCTCTAGCAATGCACACAAGCCAAACCTAGTTATGCTAGGAGCATTGAATCAGGTAATATAACCTCAAAGGGAGTGATGCAAAAGATAGGATACTTTATCTATCGATAAAAGGCCACAATAGAGTCGTACGTATCATGGCAAGAATTGAAATGCTTTTGAAACCATAGGATTGTATAATGGTGGGGCTATGCTTGCCTTGTTTGTTGATACCCAAATATAGATATTTGGAAGCCTTGTACTTGACTTGATTATAGTTGGTCAAGTATTTTTCATCGATCTTCAATGGTGTTGACCTCGGTCTTTGATCTTGATCTCGATATCGTATTCTACCGGGAAGAAGCAAACACCAGAAAGAAAGGGGAAAACAATCAACACATGGCATCGATACAATGCTCAAGCAAGGATGATGATATGACAAGTTAAATACATCTTAAATGAAACCCTATGGCATGCTTGATCATTTTAAACAGGGTCTGAATGGTACAAACCCTAATACATGAGAGATCTCGGAATCATCTACGTGGTTCAATTGATTCTTCTAATTAAACGTGCAATTCAAGTTGTTGAACAATACATGATTTTGATGCTAAAGTGTAGATCTCATTTTTCTGAACATTTTGATATATTATACACATTTTTCTAACTTATAAATAATTACTTATTGAATTTATAAGATTTATTCAATTTATGAAATTATTAAACCATTTAAAAGCTTTTATTGCGTCAGCAAAGACGCAGGCTGACGTCACACGGGTGAAGGGTAATTTTCTACCGGGGCTGGGACTAGCCACTTCAGTTGACAGATGGGCCCAGGGCTAGGTCAACCACCACATCGGTGCCACGTGGGCAGAGGTTGTGTAGTGCCTACGTCACAGCCACGCGGGCGCCACGTCGACACCACATAGGCGCCACGCGGGCTTGCCGGAGTACACGTTGTCCGGTGGTAGGGAAGGCGCTACATGGCACGGGAGGAGGAGTGTGAGGGATCATTCGAAAGAGCGGTGGAGCTTGCAGGATTTGGTTGTCAAAGCAGCGAGCACGACAGTACACAGCGGCAGGGCTTGCAGATCATCGGCGCGGTAGCGCTAGAGCAATCAATCGAGCTAGAGGAGGGTGCCCTGGGCACCAGAGGATCACCATTGCAGCAGACTGGTCAACGAGACAAGAAGAGGCCAGAATCGATGGCGAGGCGACGACCGGAGTCGGGGAAGGAGGGTCTGACTGGGACACCTCGGGGCATGCCGGCTCACGTGAGTGGGGGCTAACAAATGAGTCGATCTAGGCGGTCATGGTGGTGGTCTCGGAACGGTGAGAGGAGGCTGGAAATGGCGGAACACCAGCGGAGCTCCTCGGCTAGGGTTTTGGCCAGACAGAGGGAGGTTGCTGGGGAGAACGGGAGTGGATGAGGGAGAGAGAGATGTGCTCGGGGAGGCTCTTATCCTCGCGGGCGTGGGTGGCGCATTGCAATTCATGGCGAGGATCGGGCGGCGACGGTGCGAACACGCAGGAGCTTCTGCTCCATCGTCGGCAGGGAAGACGACGAAGGACTGGGGCCGAAGGGGTATGGGCCAGAAGTGGGCTGCGGATGGGCAAGGTGGGCCGCACGGGGCTGCTACGTGCGGGCGATAGTGACAAGGGGAAAGCAATGGGCCGGCCTGTTTAGCTCCTAGCTCCATTTTTTTAGCAAACATCTTTTCCTTTTTATAGATCTCCTTTTCTCTTTGTATTCCAAATCTTTTTCTATTTTTGTATAATTTCAAAAATACCAGAAGGTTTGCAAATATCCAAAATAATGCAGGGACCCCTTTATACTATTTAGGATCCACACTTTTCATCTTTTCAAATACAAAAACCATTTTGAATTCATTTCAAAAAGAGGGGAAGGGTTAGGGTTTAGGGTTTTTACATTACTTCTTTTGCATGCAATTTAAAATATGATGCTCATAATGCACAATCAAAGACCTAATTTAAGATTAGCTAAAACTAGGGCGTTATAGTGCGGACGTGCCAGAGGTGGGGCGAGCCTTGTTCTTCGCGGGTTCTGCCGGTTCCGCGTCTGTCGTGCCATCAACCGGAATGCTTCCCGCCCAGATAATGGAATCCGACTCGGGAGACGGGTTGATGGAGGTCTTGCAGAAGTGCTCCAAGGAAACCCCTGGTGGGATCGCCTGCCTGGTGGATCCGATTCGGGCGAGCGAATCGGCTGCCTCGTTGCTGATGCGAGGGACGTGCTGGAACTCACATCCGTCGATGCAGGCGCTGAGCTTCTGTACGTGGAACCGGTAGAGAGCCATGTTTGCATCGCGGGCATCCTACTCTCCGAACACCTACTGCACCACCAGATCCGAATCGCCGAAGCAAAGGATCTAGTTGATGCCAATCTCCCTGGCCAGTCGGAGGCCATGCACCAGCGCCTCGTACTCGGCGACGTTGTTGGAGGCCTGGAAGTGTATCCGGAGAACATACTCTAGCCGGTCTACTTTGGGCGTGGTGAGGACGATGCTGGCTCCCAAGCCCCTGAGCATCTTCGAGCTCCAGTGGTCCGAATCGGGAACCGGTGAGAGGTATTGGGTCTTGGCCCAGACGACGAGGAAGTCTACCAGAGCCTGTGACTTGATCATGAGTCATGGCTCGTACTGGATGGAGTAGTCGGCAAGCTCGATGGCCTACTTGGCGACTCTGCCGGTGGCGTCCTTGTTGCCGATGATTTCTGAAAGGGGTGCGGTGCACACGACCTTAATCGGATGCTCCTAGAAGTAGTGCTTGAGCTTCTTGCACGCTAGGTACACGCCGTAGCACATCTTCTAGTAGTGGGGGTAGTTATGCTTGGAGAGGGAGATAACCTCGCTGAGGTAGTAGACAGGTCGCTGAACTGGCTGAGCCTTGCCTTCCTAAGGGCGCTCCACCACCAGGACGACGCTGATGACTTGGATGATGGCTGCTATATAGAGCAACATCGGCTCCTTGCTAGCCACCGTGGCTAGAACCGGCGCTGTGGATAGCATGCGCTTGAGGTCATAAAATGCGGCGTCGGCTTGCGAGGTCCAGGAGAACTTGTCCATCTTCTTCATCAGTTGGTACAGTGGAAGTGCCTTCTCCCCCAACCGGCTGACGAAATTGCTGAGGGAAGCATGGCATCTGGTGAACTTCTGGACTCCAAGCAAGCTCCTGGGCGGCTGCATTCTCTCGATGGCCGTGATCTTCTCCGGGTTCGCCTCGATCCCTCGTTGTGAAATGAGGAAACCGAGTAGCTAGCCGGACGGGATGCCGAAGACGCACTTCTCCGGGTTTAGCTTCATCTGGTACTGATGGAGGTTGCTGAACGTTTCCCCCAAATCCTCGAGGAGGGTGCACTTCTCCTTTGTCTTGATGACAACATTGTCCACATATGCATGCACGTTTTGGTCGATCTACGAGTGTAAGCATTTCTGCATACAACGCAGATAGGTAGCGCCTGCATTCTTCAGACCAAAAGGCATGGTTACATAGCAGAAAGCCCCGTACGGGGTGATAAACGACGTCTTTATCTGGCCGGTCGGGTTTAGCCGGATCTGATTGTAACCGGAGTAACAATCCAAAAAGGACAACAAATCATGGCCGGTCGTGGAATCGATAACTTGATCGATACGGGGCAAAGCGAAGGGGTCTTTCGGGCACGCCTTGTTCAGGCTGGTGTAGTCGATACACATGCGGCAGGTTTTGTTCTTCTTCAACACCAGGACTGGTTTGGCCAGCCAGTCCGGGTGGTACACTTCCATGATGAACCCGGTTGCAAGGAGCCGGGTGATCTCGTCACTAATGATCTTTCTCTTCTCTTCTGCGAACTGGCATAGAGGCTGCTTGACTGGCTTGGCATCCGGTCGCACATGAAGCGAGTGCTCGGCGAACTCCCTCGACACACCTGGCATGTCCTTGGGGGACCATGCAAAGATGTCCCGATTCTCACGAAGGAAGTCGACGAGCACGCCTTCCTATTTGCTGTCCAAGTTGGCACCAATGGTGACGAACTTGGTCAGGTCGGAGGGGTCGAGCAGGATCCTCTTTGTCTCCTTGGCCGGCCGGAACGTTGCCTCTCCAGCCGGTTTCCTACTAAGCCGGAATTTCTTGTTGGGCAATGGCCACATTGCGCATAATCTCACGCTTCTCTTAGGCTATGATGAGGGCTTCGGCCAGCTTGTAGCCGGCTGAGGCGCACTTCATGGATCACGTGAAGCAGCCAACGATGGTGATCATGTCATTTGGCTATGGCATCTTCGTCTTGAGATACGCGTAGTGGGGGATGGCCATGAATGTCGGGGAGATGACCCCCGGGTAGACCAAGACGGAACCAACTGGCTGGCTCCAAGGAGCACACGCCGCCTGGACCTAGATCAAGGAACCATAGCCCGGTGGAATTCCCACCCGGTCCATACTCAAGATTCCCCGGCTGGCCCGTCTAGCCGGGTAGCCAGAAGAACCGGTTGGGAGGCTGCTCCTAGCCGGCTGCCTCAGATCCGCTGGACATTGTACGGTGGGGATGACGCTCCTTGCTGAGCGCACCCTTGACCGGACAGGCTGGCTGGCCTGGCTGGCGCTACTGGACAACTGTGCCAAAGCTGGAGGCTGACGAACAAAGCAAGGGCTAACGAGGAAAGCCCTGGCTTACGCATAAAGAGCTGGCTGATGGATAAAGATCCAGATGACAAGTAAAGGAGGGGCGCTGAGTGCTAAAGCATAGTCCTCCCTTGTAATGGAGGCTTGACTGGACCCAGGCCTACCGTTTGGCCCTGTCCAGCCGACCCACTTTGTAAAGCCCAAATCCAAACAGTAAACCCTAGAACCCATCTTGTAAGCTACCTCCTCAACCTGTATATAAAGGGGGTAGCGCTAGGGTTCTAGGTAAGCTCAAGCAGAAGGAAAATAGACACCAGAAGAAGGACTTAGAGAATTCATAGTAAGAAGTAGCTAAGGAGACAGCTCAAGGAGCACTTGTACTGGGCATTTGCCCCCTTTGATAGTAGATCCTTGCAGGAGTAGGAGTTTTACCTCGCCAAGAGGGCTCAGAACCTAGGTACATTGCTGTGTTCACAGTATCTGTGCCCAACCCGTTGCGAGTAGCCACCGATAGCAACCTCAGTGTCCCCTTCAAGCCATCCCCGATGGCACTGCCGTGTTCGACACCACGACAGTTGGCACCCACCGTGGGCGCCAGCGCTTCGGCTGGGATCATCTTTCGCACGGGACTTCCGTTCGTCACTAGTGAGCGAGTAGCCTCTGGCCTCGTCCTCACTCTCGACTCCTACGACTGCATCCTCGACAATGCGTCCTGCTTCCCTGGGGGACTTTCCCAAGCGGCGGCTCCATCATGCGCTTCGGCGAGCACCGCATCTACATCATCATCATACCTGAGGCCTTCCCTAGCAAGGTCATCACCATATTCGGCGCACCCCCTGGCTTCTCCGCCTCGCACGTCACCAGCAGCAGTGTCGAAGTCATGATGGTAGGCTCGGTGGAGAACCGCCACCCACCTCTGGAGCGCAACATGGACGGCCGCGCCACAAACTCACGCCTCGCAAACCTGGACTTGATCAACTCGTCCATCGAGCACCTCCGCAACCCCATCACCCCCATCGAGGCGGATCCAGCTGCAGCTGCGGTAGGCCTAGAAACCACCCGCCAGAACCTTCTGGAGGAAGCTGGCAAGGTGGCAGCCGCCCAACAGCGAATGAATGCCACCATGCGGGAGTATAACATCGTGCACGACTTCACGTGCCTCCCCGCCACCAACCGCCTTGCTCAGCCGCAAGGCCGAAACCTCGGTTCGGAGATGGATCGTGTTGCTGATCCGTATACACCCATGGTGCAACCAGTCTATAGCAGCCCCGCCAAAAACATGAGAGCCACGGAGGCGGCAATCGTGGAACTCAGCCATCTGGAGGGCGAAGAACTGCTCCGTCAGCAAGTGCGCGTCCAGCTCCTCGTGGTCACGGCGAACAAGCAGCAGGCCGAGGCAGAACTTAGTATGGCTGGCAACAGTAGAACCCAGCTGGCCCGCCGGATGGCGGACCCGGCGGCGGGTTGCAGCAAAGTGTCTTCCCCAAATGGAGAAAGATAGAGCAACTGCCCACACGGTGGATCTGCAGGCCGCAGGCACAACGCCCGCGACGCGGCAGCTGTTACTAGCAAGAATCACGAGCCGACTGATGAAGCCGGAAGAGGCCAAGTGCTCCCCAAGTCCCGCCTATCTGGTCGGCTGGGACCACTCGAGCCGGATGAACAACAAGATGCGCCGCGCGAATCGACCTGCTGGTCCAATCATGCGCGCTGGAGGAAGAAAGTCCAGTCGGACCAAGATGTTTCGGACCGCGCATCCGGAACGAACCGTTTCCAAAGGGCTTATCGCTCCCAAGGGATACGCCAAACTACAACGGCTCGGTCAAGCTGGAGGAATGGCTGGTGGACTACATCACCTCCGTGGGCATCGCCAATGGCAACCACCGGGTGGCAGTGTGCTATGACCCTCTTATGCTCCTCGACTCAGCCAGAACGTGGCTAAACAGTCTCCCGGACAACAACATCAACGCTTGGATCGATTTTGAACAGGTGTTCATTCGCAACTTCACCAGCACCTACAAGCGCCCAGGCCGGCCAGGTGAGCTCGCTCTCTGTGTGCAGGGCCCGGATGAATCTGGCTGCTCCTACATCACTCGATGGACGAGCATGCACAACTCCTGTGAGGGGGTACACGAGCATCAGGCAGTTCCCTAGTACCTCAACTGGTCGGAGCAAGAAGTTGGATGGAGCCGGAAGGAACAGCCGGCTGAGCTGCCTCACCCAGGCACCTACGCCATGGTTCTGGATCCTATCATTGTCTCCTAGAAGCATTCATGCAGATTCTCCCGCATCCTCGTTGACGGAGGGAGCAGCATCAACCTCCTGTACTGCAGCTCGCTCGACCAGGTCCGTATCAGTGAGTCACAGCTGGAGCCGTCAAGCACCTCCTTCCGCGGAGCCGTCCCCGGCCCTTCGCACTTCCCCATCAGAAAAATCCAGCTGGACGTCATCTTCGGCACGAAGGACAACTTCCCCCGCGAGCCCATCTAGTTCGAGGTGGTCAACCTTTGCAGCGCATACCCTGCGATCCTAGGGCGCTCAGCGCTCACCAAGTTCATGGCGGTGCCACATTACGCCTACCTCAAGATGAACCAACCAGGGCCCAAAGGGGTCATCACCGTGGACGGCTACTACAGACGGTCTGTGGAATGCGCCACAGATGGGTCCAAGATAGCTGAAGCCATGATCATCCCGGAAGAAAAACGCATAATCATGCAAAACATGGCGGCCCTACAGAATGACATGCCGGCTGGCGAGCCCAAGCCAACCGGGGAGGCACAATTCAAGCCGTCCAAGGGCACGAGGAAGATCCTGCTGAACAAGGCCGAGCCGGACAAGTTCGTCCTGGTCGGAGACGGCCTTGACAGCAAATAGGAAAGCGTGCTCGTCGACTTCCTCCATGAGAATCGGGATATCTTTGCATGGTCCCCCAAGGACATGCTAGGTGTTCCGAGGAAGCTCGCCGAGCAGTCTTTAAATGTCAGGCCGGATGCAAAACCGATCAAACAGTCAGTGCGCCACTTTGCGGAAGAAAAAAGAAGAACAATTGGGAAGGAGATCACCCGGCTGCTCGCAGCCGGATTCATCCAAGAACACTCCATCCGGGTGGTGGCGCTAGCGCCACTTGCGGAGATCATCAGCAACAGAGATGCCACAGGCCGGGTGGTGAAATGGGCCATAGAGCTTGCTGCCCACAACATACAGTATGAGCCAAGAACGGCGATCAAGTCTCAGTCCTTGGCGGATTTCCTCGTCGATTGGGCAAAAACATAGTGTCGTCGGATTGAGGACAAGTACGCCATGAGGGGGTCCTCGAGGCGTGAGGAAGAGAGGGGTGTGATACATACGGTATTCCGGGACGGTGAGCACACAAGTTTTCCCAGGTTCGAATCCGCCGGCTTTGGACGAATCCTACTCTTGCAAGCACTCCATTAATACGGTAGAGCCAGAATATGGGTTTCAAGGGTATCGCCTGTGCGAGTTAAGGGTCTAAAGTATTGGGTGCCCTAAAGGCTCTCCCTAGGCCGGATTATATAGATATCCGGCTTAGGGTTTACAGGAGAGATCAATCCGGCTATGACTAAGAGTTGGTTACAGAGTACATCTTGAACTACAAGTAACATTATGGACCTAAGTCGGTAAGTCTTCTGGGCCTTCCCGTAGCCGGATCGGACTCCGTCTTCTCTCCCTGACTGAGCCGCCCGTGAAGCAAAGCTCTAACCCAAAGTGGGCCACCCTGGTCAGTGAGGAACTATGAGGATACCTGGAAAGTATATCCCCAACAGCAGCCCCCGGAGGCCTCCAAGATCCAAAGTCGGATTTTATCATCATCTAGCTTGATCTTCGGCTTGCAGAATCTTGAAGGGTTCCTGAAACTTCACAAAAAAAATTCGATCCGGGTCTTAAATAAGTCGGACCTATCAACAGGTTACTCGGATTTTCCAGCTCGATTTCAAACTAAGCCGGAAGTTGGTCTCTAACGCCACCTGACACAAGCATGGTCAAGTCACGTCATCTAACAGGCGTGCCGTCAGCACGACCGTTGGTGGCTCCGCGGTTCGTGGAACCAAGCGCTGTTTTAATGCGTGCATGGAGATCGAGGAGACGCAATCATCGCGTGGGTCCCTCCCAGTTCTTTCCACGACACGTGGTGGTTACAATATAGCATTTGCACGAATCTTGGCGCAGTTAGGTGGATATAAGGGGTTTGGATTTCTCCTTCTCCTTTCCACCAGTCCCTTGCCGTTTCCTTTCCTCCCAATCCTCCTGCGTGCACAGAGCCTCCTCGTCCTTCCCCCCATAGAACTCACAGTGCCGCCCCTTTCAGGTCATCTTCTTCCTCCGGTTTGGCGGCAGCAGCGGCGACGGCGACGGCGGAAGCAGCAGCAGAGAAGGAGAGCTTCCGGGGAGTCTGGATCCCCTGCGCCCTCAACGAGGAGGGCCTCAAGAACATGGAGAAGGAGGGGCTTCTCATCGCTGGCGACTGGTGGAGCGGCTCCGATGAAACCATCCCTAACCCGCGCGACGGCGAGCGGGTCCACTTCGGCACCCATCTTGACCGAGGTCTGTCTTTTCCTCCCTCGGAGTTCTTCTCCGAGGTGATAGATCATTACGGAGTTCAACTCCACAATCTTCCTCCCAACTCTCTCTTAGTGATGAGTGCGTATGCTTCGCTTTGCGAGGGCTTTCTCGGTATTAGGCCGAGTTTGCTTCTCTTCCAGTACTACTTTCATGTCCGGAGAAACTCCATCACTGCCGGTGTTCCTTACATCATCGGCACAATTAGTTTTTCACTTAGACGTGACCGGGCTTATCCCAAAATTTCAGCTAGTGACTCGGTCAAACAATGGCCAGCCACATTTTTCTATCATAGGGATATTCCGGCTCCCGGCAAAGCTACTGCTTTGCCGGCTTTTGTCGACGGAGCTGCCACGGCCCAGCCTTCCTGGGACGAGGCTGCTCCGGCTCTCACCGGTGATCTGATCCTCGTGAAGAGGCGGATCGAATATTTGATCAAGCACAAGGGTCTGAAGGGATCCGACTTGGTCCAGTGCTGGGTTTCTCGTCGGATCCAGCCCCTTCAGTACCACGGGGATCGACTGATGCACTCCATCATGTCATCCAAAAAAGACTCCCTCCGCATCATCCCCAAGGCATACACCACTCAAGGCTACATAAGCGAAATCAAGTGGCTGATCAAGGAGCGGATCGAGAGGAGAATTCCAGAGGTTTCTCTGGATATGCACACGGCGGAAAACCCCGTGGTGCCAGTAAGCTTCCATCAGTACACCTTTCATGTGTTTCAATCTTCGAGTTATACTGCAATGCTGATGTGTTTTCTTGTTTTCAGCTTGCTGACCTCCCCGAGTCAGAACTTGCTCCGGTCGAAGGATATCCTCCTGAGTTTTCTCAGGAGACAAAAGTGGTCCCATTGCCGGACCTTGCGCTCAAGAAGCGCAAAGCTTCGACAATGGCTGTTGGCACAAAGGAGGTGCCTGTTGTGAAGAGGTAACTTTCATTCACAATTTCTGCCTTTTACCTTTCTCGAATTTCTTTCCGAGATGTAATGTTTCCGACTTTACTACATTCTCAGAGCAAAGCCTCTCATCAAGGGTAAGGGGAAGGGGATTCCTCCGAAGCCCCTGTGATAGACGAAGCTCACCATAGCTTCCCCTGCCATGGCTCCTCCGACTCCTGCCCCTCAACCTTCTGCAACTCTGGCGATCATTCCTTCTCTAGTGGTTGCAGAAGATCCGGCTCCTCCTACGGAGCCTGTGATCCTTGGGTCGCAAACTGACGTCACCATGGGTGCGTCAGACCAAGATAAGGGTGAACCCTCTTCGGGTAATGATCCCTCGGCAGAAACCTTTGCCGAAAATCTCATCAGCAATTCGGGACTAGCCAAGTTTGGCCTGTCTCGGAAATCTGCAGAAGAGATCCAGCGGCTAGCCAGGCAAGTCCTGGACAAAATCCATTTATCTCCCGAAGAGGAAGCGCAAGAAGCAGAGGACGTCAAGTTCTCTGACCTTCTCGCTCAAGTCCGCCTTCACGACGAGAGGATTAGGACTGGCGAGCTTCCAACAGCCCCAGTGATCCCTCTTACTCTTGCCGAGAAGGTGGCCGTTGAAGCGAGCGCGGGTTTAGATAAACTCACCTGCGAGCAATATGTAAGTCGGAATTCCAACTCTTGTTTTTCCATTATGTTATATCATATCCTCTAGCCCCCAAGCATGAAGTAGGATATATAATCCGGGTTTATGCTTTCACTAGGATGCCAAAGAACGAACTAGTGTAGCCCCCAAGGCTCGTGCTGATATTAGCAAAAAATATTAGCCTGAGTCTTAAGTAGCTTTCTAACTTTGGGTATTCGGACTTACAGAAAGTATGTTCGTATAACCAGGAATTACTGACCAATGTCTGCAATAAGCGGAGAGAGATCAAAGCTCTCTGGCTTAAAAATGCCGAACTTAAAGTAGCCAAGGGTGAAGCCGAAGGTAATCATTCCGAGTTTCAAACCTTGTCTTTTGCTTTTTCAATGTCGATTTTTTCCTGAACTGTTGTTCTTTTTTGACTTATAGCGCTGGTGAAACAATCATCGCTATGATTGAAGAGGCCGAGAACCTCAAGACCCTGGTGGTGGAGAACAAGTGACTTCGCCAAGAGCTGAATAAGGTCAAGGCGGATCATGAAAGTAGCATAGCTCAAGTCCTTGAATCCACCTCCATGGCCACTGAAGAGCGTGATCGCAAGATCGCCTCTCAAGATAAAATAATCTCGGACCTCAAGAATGAGCTTGGCAGAGAGAAGGATATCTCCCAGGCACTCCGGGCTGAACTCCAGAGTCTCCGGGAGGAGAAGACCAAGATTGACAACGTCATTCTCGGTATGTTCCATCTATCTGACTTATCTTTTTCTTCGACTTCTATTAATGTCGGATTTTTCTTAACTTTGTTTTGTGTACAGGTCCTCTGAACTTGACGGACTCTTCCTCCTCCGATCCTCGAACCCACCGACTTACCCAAGTCGGTGACCTTCTTCATGATTTCCGCCAGTCCCTTGAGGACATTGGTGAGTCTCTTAGGATTCCGGACATGCCAAGCATGTCGGATTTTCAGGTGCGGGAGAAGGCCAAGGAGATGCCGCAGCTTGTTCGGGACTGGAACATGTCCTACGTGCGGACTGCTACGCAGAACGCTCTCACCATGGTCATGAGCCACCATGGAAACATGGAGATATGGAAGTGACCAGAGGGTACTGCAAGGTAGACGAAGACGGCCAGGAGCAGGACCTTCAAGCCATCATGCACTCCTGCGCCGGATATGGGTGTCACGTGGCTGATCTGACCAGCTACGAGATCCCCTTCTTCACCCGCGTAGCTACTCCGCCTCCTCCTCCAGAAGAAACCGAAGAAGTTTCCCACAATGAACGGACCACCTCAGATCCAGACATCTCAGAACGATATCAAAGTGGAGTAACCAGCAAGCCGACAGCTCCTTCATCTCCTCCTGCATCATAGACCAGAAACTTATGTATTATTCTGGAAAAAACATGATGCGTTTGTAAATATTAAGTACTATTTATTTTGCTAGTGCTAAGCTTTTGATCTATTCAGCACTTTTGGCTTTGATTTTTTTGTGTGCCTGAAATGTTTACACAAGCACTTGCATTTTTTTGTCTTCACTTATCGTTTATCTGGCTTTCCGCTTCGTCCCTTTCGCAAGCCGGCTAAACCTTCCGCCGGAAACTTTGCCGAGCAACGGAGCTCAATTGCTAAACCAATTTAAACTCAAAAACAAACCCGGCTTCCAGTACCAACAATTCACTACTTGGAAAATACCCGCATCCAGCAATCAGACAAATAACCAAAGTAAAGACTAGAAATTTTAGAGTTATACCCGAAGGTAGCATTTTTAGAATCAGAAATCTAAACTAGAACGAACATGAGCATAAAGTACTTTCAAGCATTCTTGGATTTTCGACTATAACATGATCATTAGGAAATAAGATGGTAAAAACTTCTCAGAAAAACTTGAGGCAACCAAAATTTTTATTTCTCAGAACATGTACATATGTATGATTACAAAGAAGGATAAACTAAGAATAAAAGGGACGTAGCTGAGCAATATTCCACGGTCTTTCTAACTCATCCGGATCTGTACTGCCTCCAGCTCTCTTTCTCTTCTTAGTAGCAGGTCTTTCTTTGACTGGCCTCATGTTGTTTGTCGCTGTGAAGTGGATCTGCAATACGTATAAAAGTTTATCTCCTTGGGGTGATTTGAGCACCACGCCAGCCCCCGAGCCCCCTCGAGCCTTAGACCCATCGAAAAAGAGGGTCCAATATTCTGACTCAGGGAGGATCATGTTCTCCTTCGTCTCTGTCCAATCAGCAACAAAGTCAGCAAGGATCTGGGATTTGATTGCTGTCCGAGGTTTATACTCGATGTCGAAAGCTGAAAGCTCTATTCCCCATTTGGCGACGCGTCCTATGGCGTCACTATTTTTGATTATGTCTCTCATGGGAGCTTTGCTCACCACGGTAATTGGATGTTCCTAAAAATAATGTCGTAGCTTACGAGATGCTAGAAAAACACCGTAGGCCAACTTTTGATAATGCGGATACCGCTGCTTGGACTCTGTCAGGACCTCACTGACAAAGTAAGTCGGACGCTGCACCAGGTGTTCCTGATTTTCCTCTGGTCTCTCCACCACCATGACGATGCTGACAACCTTGTTTGTCGCAGCAATGTAAAGCAACATCGGTTCCTGAGGTTCCGGTGCTGCAAGGATAGGAGCAGATGAGAGTACTCTTTTCAGATCTTGTAGTGCAGCTTCAGCTTCGTCCGTCTAGACAAAATCCTTGGTCTTTTTCAGGAGTTTATATAATGGTGCGCCTCTTTCACCAAGCTGGCTTACAAATCGACTGACCGCGGCATTGCAGCCAGTTAGTCTTTGTACGTCCTTCAGGCGAGTTGGCCTGAAAATATTGAGTATAGCCTTGATTTTGTCTCGGTTCACCTCTATGCCTCTTTGAGACACGATGAAACCTAACAATTTTCCGGCTGGTATTCCAAAGAAGCATTTCTTCGGGTTAAGCATGATGTTGTATTTTCGTAGATTGGCGAACGTCTCCTCCAAGTCAGAAATCAGCGTTTCCTTCTTTTTGGATATCACCGCGATATCATCCACGTATGCATGTACATTGCGTCCGAGTTGGTCATGGAGGCAATGTTGCATCGTGCGCTGCTACGTATCTCCTGCGTTCTTCAACCCAAAGGGCATCGTAACAAAACAGAAGGTTCTGAAGGGGGTTATGAATGAAGTCTTGACTTTGTCAAATTCCTTCATCCGGATTTGGTGATAACCGGAATATGCGTCGAGAAAACAGAGGAGTTTCGAGCCTGCCGTAGAATTGATGACTTGATCAATGCTAGGCAGAGCGAACAGATCTTTTGGACAAGCCTTGTTCAAGGCAGTATAATCAACACACATCCTTAAATCAGTGCACTACTAGGAAATAGCCTATAGATAGACAAGATGTTCAGTGGCGCATAGGCCAATCTGTGCGCCACAGGAAGACATCAGTGGCGCACTAGAAAGCATGCGCCACAGAAGTTTGGAAGTTCTGTGGCGCATTTTCCAGAGCATGCTCCACAGAAGATTGGTGGGACCCGCCGGCAGAGGGGGATGATCCAAGTTCTGTGGCGCATTCTGTAATATGCGCCACAGAAGAAGAAACTTCTGTGGCGCATATTTCCTCATGCGCCACAGAACATGGAGGAGGGCCCCACCACGGAATCTAATTCACCCAAGTTTTGTGGCGCACGTTGACATATGCGCCACAGGAAGACATTAGTGGCGCACTGAAACACTTCTGTGGCGCATATGTCAACGTGTGCCACAGAACTTGGGGGTGGGCCCCACAGAGGGAATCTTATTCACCCACTTCTGTGGCGCACATGGTAGAAATGCGCCACAGAAGTTTCAGCATCTGTGGCGCATTTCCTCCTTATGCGCCACAGATGAGGGCGTCCAGATCCATATGTTAAAAAGGTGACATGAGCTAGCTTTCTTATCTATCTATCCCACCACCACCCATTTCACATCTCTACCTCCTCCCAACTCGTCTTCCTCCTCCCTCACACCCCATCTTGCCCATAGTTTCTCCATTTTCTTATATCTAAACCTACTTTAATCCATAGATTGGTAAGTAGAAGCTTCGCTCCAACTTCTAGATCTAAAAGTTCCTTACTTTTCTCTCTCACATCTCTCTATTTGTTTACTAATTTCCTCTCCACCAACTTGCATTGTAGATCTATTTGTCCATACTCTCTCATCGCGCGGTCTCGTCTCGCTATTATTGTGTCTACTATAGCTAGGTGAGTACTTGGCCATCATGAACATGTAGGTGAAGCTTGTCGCGCGGGCGGTGTGTGTGTGTGATCCATGGCGAGACGATGCTTGTGTGTGGTGCATGAATGTTTGCAATGGGAGGAAGTTTTTTGTTGTTTGCTTGTTGTTGTCGGGCCCGGCCGGTGTGGTTGCATCGATGTTTGCCGAAATGTTGATTCATTTCCATTTCGGCAAATTTTTGCACTACCCATATGTCCTAATTTTAGGAAAGGTCATGCCAAATTTTTTCCGGCTAGCATTCATGCATGTGTGTGTTCATATGGTGTGGTTCTCACCTATACTCTCTGTTTTGACCGCTCAGGCAACCATGGTCCTCACGATGAGCAAAGGTCGAATTGCTAGGTACAAGAAAGGCGAGAAGGATGACATGATTCTGAACAACAAGACCATGATAAGATGTCCATGTCAAACATGCAAACTGCAGCGCTGGATCGACCCTAAATCTGGACAATTGGAGGGTCACTTGCTTAGGCGCGGTTTCATGCGCGACCTCAATGAGGCGCCGGCAGGACATGGTGGTGGTCACGAAGACGTGGGCGGGCGAGAAGACAAAGAGTCTACCAGGCATGATCATCATGACGAAGGAGATGCCAGCGGGCATGATCATCATGACGAAGGAGATGCCGGCGGGCATGATCAGCATGGAGAAGGAGATGACGACGGGCATGATCATGAAGAAGGAGAAGACGCGAACACACAGACGCTGCTAACTTCGATCTTGCAGGACCCTCATGTTCAAGAGCTGCTCCTCAAGGAGACGAGCAACAACAAAGCTGCAGCCAGAGAGAAAGCCAAGCTGGCCCAAATGGAGGTAGACGGGATGACTCCATTGTATCCTGGGTGTCGCCCCAAGGATACACGTTTGAGTGTAACGCTCAAGGCTCTAGAGATGAAGGCCGAACACAAATGGACCGATGTGAGCTTCAACGCGAACATGGAATACTGGCACGACCGACTTCCTAAGGGGAACACATTGCCAACAAGTATCGAGGAGGCCAATAAAATCGCGTGCCCTCTCGACCTACCACACATTAAATACCACGCATGCATCAATGATTGCGCACTTTATCGGAACGAGTACGCGGATAGAACCACTTGTCCGGTGTGTGGCCAAGGATGGTACAAGAGAGGGAACAAGAAAAATCCTCGAAAAGTGGTATGGTACTTTCCTATCACCCCTCGTCTGTAGCGATATTTCGTAGATCCTAAGGAAGCAAAGATCATGCAATGGCACGTGGAAAGAGAGAAACCCGAAGATGATCTAGAGAAGGGCAAGATCCTGACACACCCTTCAGACGCTAGCCAGTGGAACGCATTAGACATCGAGTTCGAAGAGTTCGGGGGCGATGCAAGGAACGTCAGGCTGGGTATGAGCACCGATGGACTCAATCCTTTTGGAAACCAGAGTAGCACGCATAGCACCTGGCCCGTGTTTGTATGGCCATACAACCTCCCCCCGTGGCTATGCACGAAGCAAAGGTATGTACACATGAGCATTCTTATTCAGGGGCCGAAACAACCAGGTATCGATATGCATCTGTATCTCGGGCTATTGAGAGAGGAGTTAGCCAGCTTGTGGGAGATGCCGGCCCGTACGTGGGACACCTACACTAAAGAATATTTCCATCTGAGAGCCGCATTGCTCACGACCGTGCAGGACTATCCTGGTTACGCATATGTATCGGCCCAGGTGAACCACGGACACAATGCATGCGTCAAGTGCATTGATGAGACACCGCATCTCCAGCTACCAAGGGATCCCGGGTCTTCGAAAACCGTGTTCCAAGGTACTCGAAAGTGGCTCCGCATGGATCACCCGTGGAGAAAACGTGGTGACTTATTCAATGGTAAGGACGAGCTCGAAAGAGCCCCGCGTCCGAGGAGCGGCGAAGAAATCGAGGAGCTTTTGAATAATTGGGTAGATTGCCCTACGCCTGGAAAAAACGACCGAGGACAAAGCCGCTGCTGGGTGTATGGAAAGCAAGGTCTGTTTTCTGGGACCTGCCGTATTGGAAGGTCCTTCACACTCCCCATAGCCTCGATGTAATGCACATCACAAAGAACGTTACCGAGAGTCTGCTTGGCACTCTACTGAACATGCCGGAGAGGACCAAGGATGGGCCGAAAGAAAGAAAGGACCTTAAATTGCTTGGCATAAAGAAAGATCTTCAGTACCCTGATAGTGATGATGATGATGATGATGATGATATCATCATCATCATCATCATCATTAGGAAGGGACTCAAGGTCGCCGCAAAAGAGTTAAGAAGAATGAGGTGGTGCTTCGCGCTGCCTGCTTCACTCTGAGTCTGGAGGAGCTCGAGCAGCTTTTCAGGTGCCTCTTAGGAGTGAAAGTTCCTCACGGTTACTCGGGGAAGATAAGCAGATATCGGGACGTGGCGAAGAAGAGGTTCAGTGGTATGAAGTCTCACGACTGTCACGTGTTGATGACGCAGATACTCCCCGTTGCGATCCGTGGGATAATGGACGAGCATGTCCATGAGACAATGTTTGTCCTCTGTAACTTTTTCGACGTCATATCTAGGAAGTCGATCAGTGTGAAGCAGCTCGACAGGCTATAGGAAGAGATTGTGATGATACTATGCGAGCATGAGATTTACTTCCCGCCCACATTCTTCGACATCATGGTGCATCTGCTTGTACATGTCATGGACGACATCATCCAGCTCGGGCCGACATTCCTGCACAACATGATGCCGTTTGAAAGGCTAAACCGTGTCATCAAAGGATTCGTTCGCAACAGGTCTCATCCAGATGGAAGCATAGCCAAGGGCTTTCTGATCTACGAGTGCATCTTCTTCTGCCAGAATTATCTAACCACCGAGAACAAGGATGTTGGAATACCCACAAAGAAGCACCTCGGCAGGCTCGGTGGATATAGTCACCGCGAGGGCTGCCGCTCACTACATGTCGGCATTGATGGTCGACGCACTGATTTTGAAAGGGCACACCGAGTCGCGCTACAACACATTGAAGTGGTCGGCCCTTGGGTCGAAGAGCACAAAATCTTAATCGAGCAGGAGTACGTTGACCAGGGCCGGCCGAGGAAGAAGCGATACGTAACTAGAGAGCACAACTCCAGCTTCACGGGTTGGTTCAAGAAAAGGCAACTAGACAATCCCCCACAGACGCCTTCTACGGAAGATCAAAAACTCATATTCTCCTTGTCGCAGGGCCCAGGGCACAACCTAAGGACCTATCAGTCATACGACATAAACGGTTACAAATTCTACACCGAGGAAAAGGACAAGAATAGTGAATATCAAAACTCAGGAGTAACTATGTTATCCTTTGCTGATGATGAGACTACTGTGATGGAAAGATTCTACGGAAGGATCGAGGAGATATGGGAGCTCGACTACTGTGGAGAGATCGTATCGATGTTTCGTGTTAGATGGGCCAAGAACGTGGAAAAAGAAGGCCGCTATTTCACCACAATGGTTATACCAGATGCGAAATCAACAAAGAACGCCTCCACAAAGAACGTCTATAGAGATGGCGACGAGGTGGTATGTGGTGTACATGGGTAGGGTTCCAGGAGTCTACGAGGAGTGGGAGGATTGCCACAAACAAGTGAACAAGTTCAGCGGCAACATCTACAAAGGATACGTGACTAGAGAGGAGGCGATAGCCAAGTGGAGGAACCACTTGTGGAAGAAGAACCGGATAAAGATATTGGTCGGGCTAATGCTCTTGCTCACCATTATCACAGTTGTATTCTATTTGATCCTAGTGTAGGCGACGGTGGCCACTTCATATTTGTAATGTGAGATGATATGAACTTTGTATTCGGCGCTTGTGTAAAAATTTGGCACTTGACACTATATATGTATCTCGATCGGGCTCTAAGTGTTTGTATTATATATATGTCGGTTTTCATGCATCTACTACTTGTGCAATGTATTTTATACTCATCTGGATAAATCCTGTATAAATACCTGATTATACACCAGGAAAGTATTTTACTTCAAATACATGTTACACAATCAGTGGCGCATATAATTATATAGTTAGTGGCGCATGGCATATCTGTGGCGCATACACGTAAATGCGCCACATAAGTTCTTCCTGTGGCGCATATGACGGAATGCACCACTGAAGTCTGGAACTTCTGTGGCGCATATCCATATGCGCCACAGGAAGTAGTTATCAGTGGCGAGGTAACAGTGGCGACAAAGATATGCGCCACAGAAGTCCCCTTTTCATGCGCCACAGATAGGTTGTTTCCTAGTAGTGGTGGTGTCCTTTTTAGGGACCATTACAGGATTGGCCGACCACTCAGTGTGGATGACCTCTTCTATGAATCCGGCTAACTCGAGCCGTGTTAGTTCCTTAGCTATTGCCTTACGCTTTTCATCGCCAAACCGTCATAAGGACTGTTTGACGGGTTTAGCCTTCGGGTTTACATTTAGAGAGTGCTCGGCAAGTGCCCTAGGTACTCCGGTCATGTCAGATGGCTGCCATGCGAAGATATCTTGATTTGCTTGGAGGAACTTGACGAGCGCGCTTTCCTATGCGCTACTTAGGCCTATGCCTATCTGGGTCACCTTGGAGGGGTCATCATCCTTCAACGGCGTCTGCTTCGTCTCTTCTGATGCCTTGAACTCCGGATTTGGCTTTGTCACCTCCTTCTTCGTTGCGGGCATCTCGGACGGATCTATGCTCTTCTTGATCTCCTGGTACTCCTGGGCGTGCAGCACGGCTTCGGCAAAGGCGGCATTTCCATCCTCGCACTCTCGCGCTTTCTTCGGGTCTCCCCTGATGGTGATCACGCCGTTGGGACCTGGAATTTTCATCATATTGTAAATGTAACACGGACGAGCCATAAAAGCCCAGTAAGCCGGACGTCCGAATATAGCATGGTATGCGCTCTTGAACGGGACCACTTCGAAGGAAAGTGCATCCGTCCGATAATTCTTTGGAGTTCCAAAGGTAACATCCAAAGTTATCTCTCCCAGGGAATTAGCTTGTATTCCTGGGACAACTCCGTGAAAGATCACAGAGCTATGGTTCAGCTGTGTTTCCGAGATCTTCATCCGGCGTAGCGTTTCGACATAGAGAATATTGATGCTGCTACCACCGTCCATGAGGGTCTTGGAGAAACCATAATCGTCAATAAATGGGTTGACGATTAAGGCATATTTTCCTCGCCTGTGCAACTTAGGCGGATGATCAGCACGGTCAAATGTGATTGCCACTTCCGACCAGTCCAGATATTGAGGGACAGCCGGAACTGTTGCATTGAGCTCATGGAGAACTGCTTTCTTGACCTTTGCTGGTTGAGATCCGAGGAAGGTGACGTAAGTGTCCTTCTTGGTGGGAAAAGTTTTCTTCCCTTCCGACTTGGGATTTGAAGCATCAGCTTCCTCCATGTCAGAATCTTCCTTGGTCTCTTTGTCTTTTTCAGGATTTTTCTTTCCCTTCTTCTGCTTAGCTTTGTAACCCACGGTATCATCTCTCTTGATGTCGTCATTAAAACGACATTCAGCGTTGGTGTGGGACGAGCCCCCATTGGCGTATAGGTGATGCACACATGGGTTATTGGCAATGTCGGTCCAAGTGTAGGTTTTTCCTGGTTGTTGTTCTCCTCTACCTTGGACCCTTGATGTCCCACGGCCACGCCCGCGGCCTCCGCCACATCCTCCTCGTCCTCTAGACCCGGAAACAGTAGTGACCAACGTTGTCTTCGTGTTGGGTTTTTCTTCTGAGGTATTTTTGTGCTTCTGAGCTTGTTGCTTTGGTTGTTTTGCCGACTGAGGCACAACCAGGACATTGAGTAATCCCTCTGCATCGTCATCAGCATCTGCATACTTGCTCGCTGTTTCTATCATCTCTCCCAGATCAGTAACCTTGTCACACTTCAAGCGGTGTCGTAGTAGACCAATTGGGAGTCCTACGATGAAAGCTTCAATCGCGGTTTGATCGTTTACTCCTTCATAGGAGTTCTTAGTGTCGATCCATCGTCCGAGCTAATCCCGGCAAGTTTCTCTGGCTTTCTGGGTGCAACGTTGTAGGTCTCCAACCGTACAGGGCCTCCGATATGTGCCTTCGAAATTCCAAAAGAACGCACTTTGCATGTCATACCAGTTGTGGATGGTGTTCTCCGGAAGTTCATTGAGCCATGATCGCGCCGTCTTCCATAACATAAGTGGGAGATATCGGGTTGCGACAAGGCTGTTTCCGCCTTTGGCGATGCAGCAAGCTTGGAAGAAATCCTGTAGCCAAGTATTGATGGCTTCGTAGCAAGGAAAACAAAAAATTTCTACCGCAAGAACGAACAAAACCTAGATCTAATCTGGACAAAAGCCAAGATCTAATCTATTAGACATGAGCAACGAGATAGATCGGTACTAACCCTCGTAGAACCGAAAGCATTACGAGATTAAATCTCGTGGATGATGTAGTCGCTCACTTGCCGATCTCAAGATCGTGTGGACGATCCTTCCGGCGCCGCGTTCCGCCAGCGCTTCCGCAGACGGTCACACGTGCGGAGTCGAAGCATACCTTCCTTTCCCTGTTCCAGCGAGCAGCGGAGGTAGTATATCTTCTCCACGGGATCCCAGCAGCACGACGGCGTGGTGGTGGTGGTGGAGATGAGAATTCTGCAGGGCTTCGCCTATGCCTATGCAGAAGAAAGGTGGAGGAGAGAGGCGGCAGAGATTGGGAGTTATGAGAGAGGTGCAAGAGGGGGTGCCCCCTCCCTTCTATTTAAAGGAGGGAGGCACGCCTGGGGAGGGGGAGTCCTAGTAGGACTCCCCTCCTTGGCCCGGCGGTGGGAAGGGATCCTCCTCCACCACGAATCCGTGTCTTGCCCCACTTGGACTCCTTGATCCCTTTCTTGGTTTTCAAGTAAACTCCAAGAAATCCTCTAGAACCTTCCAGAATATTCCGAAACCTTCTAGAATCTCCATACAAACACTCCGGAACATTTCCTAACTTAGAAAATGATCCCCAATATATGAATCTTATTCTCCGGACCATTCCGCATCTCCTCGTGATGTCCCGGATCCATTCCGAGACTCCGAACAACATTCGGTCTCCAACACAAATTCCATATCTACTTAAAACAACTTTGAACCTTAAGTGTGTCACCCTACGGTTCGTGAATATGCAGACATGATGAAGACACCTCTCCTATCAATAACCATCAGTGGGATCTGGAGATCCATAATGTATCCCACATACTCAACGATGATATCGTGATCGATTGAACCATTTAACATACGAAACCAATTCCCTTTGTCTCGCGACATTCTACTTATCCGAGGTTTGATCATCGGTATCTTCATACCTAGTTCTTCCTCGTTAGTGATAAGTACTCTTTACTCGTTCTATGTTACGTCATCCCTTGTGACCCAGTCACATGCTTGCAAGCTATCTAGATGACATTCCACCGAGAGGGCCCAGAGTATATCTATCCTTCATATGGATGGACAAATCCCAATCTTGGTCTATGCGCTTCAACACATACTTTCAGAATACCCAATGACACCTTTATAACCGCCCAGTTACGAAGCGGCGTTTGATGTCATCAAAGTACCCATCCGGTGATGGTGATTAACATAACCTCATGGTCGAAGGATTAGGTTACTATGCATTTGAAAGCTTACAGCAATACGAACTTAATGACATGATCTTATGCTACGCTTACTATGGGTGTGTGTCCATCACATCATTCTCCTAATGATATAATCTTGTTATTAACGACATCCAATGTCCATGATCATCCATTAATCAACAAGCTAGTTTAATAAGAGGCTTACTAGGGACTCTTTTATATTTACAAAACACACAAGTATTAATGTTTCCGGTTAATACAATTATAGCATGGGATGTAAACATTTATCATAAACATAAAGATATAATAATAACCACTTTATTATTGCCTCTTGGGCATATCTCCAACAGTCTCCCACTTGCACTAGAGTCAATAATCTAGTTAAAAGCTTGTGCATTCAACACCTATGGCTTTCTGGTGTTGTATAGAAACTATTGCTAGTGGTAAACATAATCTTCGGATCTGACACTTCCAGGTCCGTGTGTATTTGCATGTCCTTGCGTCTCTACGCATTACTCATTCTCTAATGAGATGGCATTGTATAAATTTGGTCCTTTGGTGAGACCTTTAGTTCCTTGGGATTAAATCATGTTGATACAATTGTCATACAATGTATCTTCATAGTATTATCCCGCTATGAACCACACCTAGTTTAATAACAAACTACTTGATGCAAATGCCCTCATCTGCTGTTACAATAGCAGTCATATACTTAGCCTTTTGTTGTAGTATCTGTCACAATGTTTTAACTTTGGTACTCAACCAAATCCGTTATGGAACTTCCTTTCCATTAGATTGTGCCACCCATAGCTTAAATTGAGATAAACTTAATTTGTGACAAAATTAGTATCAATGCAACAATTTACAATGATCTATTTGTCACCACTATATAGATAATATATTCTTAGTTCTTCCAAAGATCATAGGAATATCCCTACTATTGTCCAATGATCATCTTATGAGTCATTCTGGTATATGCTCATAACATTTAGAGCATAGGACATATCTGGATGTGTACATCTCAAAGATTGATCAAAATATTCTTGTGATTTCACCAAGTGTGAAAACACTTGAATCTCGATTCAGTCCTTTCCGTGCGTCAAGACCCTTTCTTGTTGTTTCCATATTGAACTCATTCAACATCTTATCTATGTACATTTGGCAAAACCATATTAGCGCCTCAATCTATCCATATAGACATTGATGCCTAATTCTTGGGTTATGCCTAAGTCTTTCATCAAAATGAAATTCTTAACCTGTGTCAATAAAAGATACATCATTTCTAATCAACAATATGTCTTTCACATAATGTATTAGAAATATGTCTTAGCGCTCCCACTTAATTTCTTGCAAAAATGCAAGCATCTTCATCGTCTCTGATGAAATTAAACCTTTTAACGGTTTCATCACGGTGAAGATTCCAACTCCGCGATGCTCAATTCAACCATTGAAGCTTTGCATACTCTTTTAGCATCCTTTGAATAAACAAAACCCTTTGGATCGTGTCATGTACACGTCCTAGGTAACCATTCTATTAGAAGAACTTGTTTTTTTGTTCAACTACCATATACCAAAATATATGTAGTGGTTGCTACATTAATCCGTCCAGACTAAATATCGCTATGAAAGATCAAATCTTATCATAGTCAATTCCTTGAATATTGTCGTAAACTCTTTCCGACATGTCGACTATTTCATAGATGTGAAACATCCATGTCTATTTCTTTATAGATCCATATACGACTGTAAGGTCTTGCACCTTTCCAGAGGGTCTTTCAAATTCAAAGCTTGATTTCTCGTGTATGGAATTATCACTGATTTTATGGCTTCATGCCACTTAATGAAGTCAGGACCCATCATTGCTTCTTTGCATGTAGTCGGTTCATCATTGACAAACAACAATGATTTAACTCTCAAATCTTGGCATTTGATTACTTACCCGACCTACTTGGTTCAATAGTAACTTAGATCTCCGTGACCACAACCTTTGAGGCACGTGAGCCATGAGCATTGTTGCTGCCTCCGGGACACTTACCGACGCTGCGCAACTCAGCACATATTAGCCAAGGTTCAACAACCTTGTCAAAGTTCTATTGTCCTCCCACTTAACTTTTCACGAAAAATTCCTTCTCAAGAAACTCGACATTCTAAGTGACAAACACTTTTTTCTTCGGTGTTATGGAGGAATACCCAATGGTTATTCGAAATAACCTATAAAGACATGCTCATCCGTCTTTGGTTGTAAACATTTTACTTATGCCTAGCATACCAAAAATTTAAGAAAGGACAACCTGGGTTTTATCCCAAACCATGACTTATATGGTGTCATTTCAACGGATCACGATGGAGCTCTTTTCAGTGTAAAAGCGATAGTCACTAAAGCTTTAATCTTTAAACTATAATGGCAGTTTTATAAATGACACCTTTGATCTTACCATGTCAAACAAGGTTTCATTACATATCTCTAACACTCCATACTGCTATGGTGTTTTGGGAAATGCAAATCCATGGAACGATTCCTAAAATCTTAGGTGTTTTGATAAACTTGTAACTCAAACATCTTTCTTTATGATCCAATCATAAACTTTTTATTTTCTTGTTACAATGATTTTCCACTTCATCTTGAAAGTCCTTGAACATTTTCAAATGTTTCATACTTCTTCCTTATTTAGTAGGTATATACATATACTCACTCAAATCTTCGGAGAAAGCATATGAAGTTGAAATCCATCGCCCACGACTACACATAATGGACTATATACATCAATATGTACAAATTCAAATCAGTTAGTCGTCCGTTCCTCTTTTGGCCTACGCACGGAGTTTTAATTATCTCCAGGAAAGTATCACAAGCGTCATTTGATCAAAATCAAAGACTCCAAAAATCCATCAACATGGAGTTTCTTCATGTATCCCTTTCAATATAATTTAAACGGCGATGTCACTTCGCAAGTGATCTTTCAATCATTTGTCTTGCGACATTTTAGCATTAGTTTTATGGTCGTTATTTTTCCAACCAGACTTGTATATCATCCATCTATTATGGAATACGGTAATTATTTGAACAACCTTTTATCGTCATAATACCTAATCAAAATAACAATTATTGAAACAAATCTTGAAGGCAAGCTTTGATGTTAACGAGCAACACAACAACCCTTTGTTTGTTTTCGATGAACATCATCACATATTCTCTTGCTAGTTACTTAGGCCATTGCAGTTCATGAATTGTGTTATCCTGTATGAAACTTCATACCAACTAATTCGGTATCCAATACCGCAGAACCCACATTGTTTAACAAACAAGGAATACAGCCATAACATGTATCTTCTATATACCTAAGTTGGATATCTCCAATCTTTTCTTTTTTGCCAAATATTTTATAGATTCTCTTTCAACAATTCCTTTTCTTTTAAAAGAATTCTATCAACATCAATAGTGCTGTCATTCACATGACACATAATACAAAGTGTGTATAGTCAAATACTAATACCTTTGGACTTGCACTTTGAAGTGGATCACCTTCATCAAATGTTTGGCATTCTTCCAAAATTCCATTCTTTAGTAATCTTTTAGTGTAGTAAACATTTTACTTACATCTTCTATTCATCCTTATCATGACAACTTTCATGATCAAGCTGCTATAGCTTATAAAGGTGAATTGCGAGTATAATGTTTCTTTTCCAAAACCTTTTGGAGGTTTAGGACGACCAGCGTCTCCAACCTTCACAAATTCTCATCAAATATGAGGACATATACTCTATCATGTTGTAACCAATACATTGTTTTAGATATCGCAATACCTTTCACATATGATGGTTTCTGAAACATTGCTTTCAGCTCTTAGATAAACTTGATATTAAAAACAATCTTTTGAGTATCAAGAATCATGGAGGCAAACATGATACATTAGATACTAACACTAGAATTGTTACTCTTGATTTAATATTGTTTATTAAACTTCACAGAGTAAACGTAGTTTGCTGAAAGTTTGCAATATGACTTTTAAACTTTAGATTGACACTCAAAACAATACGATACCAGTTCATAAAGCAAATATCCAGAATTTCTATAGTTCTACTATCTCAACTATAACTAAGCGTAAGGTGGTGAACGGATGCCAATGACTACAATAAACTACGCAAATTCACTTTGATTGTGTTTATGATAAATTGAGTTTGACTAATCCAAATTACAAAAGAACTCCCATTCAAAACAACATCCCTCCAGTTGTTTTAGTGATTACACGAACCAAATCCACTACACCATGTCCGATCATCACGTGAGATGATGTAGCTTCAAAGGCAAACAATCAACATGTTCATCATATCATCCATATGACTCATGCTTTACCTTTCGGTATTCCGTGTTCCGAGACCATGTCTGTACATGCTAGGCTCGTCAATATTAACCTTAGTTTCCGCATGTGCAAATCTGGCTTGCACCCGTTGTATGCACACGTAGAGTCTATCACACCCGATCATCACGAGATGCTTCGAAACGACGAGTCTTAGCAACGGTGCCAACTAAGGACGAACACTTTATTACTTGATATTTATTGAGAGGGATCATCTTATAATGCTACCGTCGTGATCTAAGCAATACAAGATGCATAAAGGATTAACATCACAGGCAATTCATAATTAGTGTGATATGATATGGCCCTTTCTTCTTATGCCTTTGATCTCCATCTCCAAAGCACGGACATGATCTCCATCATCACCAGCATTGCGTCAAGGTCCGTGGCGCCGCTTCATGGTTGACCATCATCACTAGCAACTATTACAACTACTTGGAACAAAGCTATTACAAGATGAATAGACACGCAGGTCTTAACAGAATTAAAGACAACCATTAGGCTCTTGCCGGTTGCCATATTACAACAAGGATCATTGCATACATCAAATATAATCACAATCACATGATGGCCATATCACATCACAAAACCCCTGCAAAAACTAGTTAGATGCCTCTAATTTTCTTTGCAAGTTTTACGAGGCTTGGGGCTTTCGACTAAGAACGGATCTTACCTACGAAACTGAACCACAACGTTGATACAAGTGCTATCAAGTGCAAAGTGTAGATTTGATCTATACTATGATGGGAGAGACAGACACCCGCAAAGCCACTTGTGCAAAGCAAGTTGCACATCAAGCGTGGAGCAAGTCTCATGTACGATGGCATGTAATGTTAGCCCGAGCCGCTTCATCCCACCATACCGCAAGATGCAAAGTACACACATAGCAAAAGACGGCACGAGCACCAATGCCCACAACCTCATTGTGTTCTACTCGTGCAACAGATCTACGCATAAACCTGGCTCTGATACCACTGATGGGTTCGTAGCAAGGAAAACAAAAAAATTCTACCGCGAGAATGAACAAAACCCAGATCTAATCTAGACAAAAGCCAAGATCTAATCTATTAGACATGAGCAACGAGATAGATCGGTACTATCCCTCGTAGAACCGAAAGCGTTACGAGATTAAATCTCGTGGATGATGTAGTCGATCACTTGCCGATCTCAAGATCGTGTGGACGATCCTTTCGGCGCCGCGTTCCGGCAGCGCTTCCGCAGACGGTCACACATGCGGAGTCGAAGCAGACCTTCCTCTCCCTGTTCCAGCGAGCAGCGGAGGTAGTAGATCTTCTCCACGGGATCCCAGCAGCACGACGGCGTGGTGGTGGTGGTGGAGATGATAATTCTGCAGGGCTTCGCCTATGCCTGTGCAGAAGAAAGGTGGAGGAGAGAGGCGGCAGAGATTGGGAGTTATGAGAGAGGTGCAAGAGGGGGCGCCCCCTCCCTTCTATTTAAAGGAGGGAGGTGCGCCTGGGGAGGGGGAGTCCTAGTAGGACTCCCCTCCTTGGGCCGGCGGTGGGAAGGGGGGAGGAATCCTCCTCCCCCACGAATCCGTGTCTTGCCCCACTTGGACTCCTTGATCCCTTTCTTGGTTTTCAAGTAAACTCCAAGAAATCCTCTAGAACCTTCCAGAATATTCTGAAACCTTCTAGAATCTCCATACAAACAATCCGGAACATTTCCTAACTTAGAAAATGATCCCCAATATATGAATCTTATTCTCCGGACCATTCCGAGACTCCAAACAACATTCGGTCTCCAACGCAAATTCCATATCTACTTAAAACAACTTCGAACCTGAAGTGTGTCACCCTACGGTTCGTGAATATGCAGACATGATGAAGACACCTCTCCTATCAATAACCATCAGTGGGATCTGGAGATCCATAATGGCTCCCACATACTCAACGATGATAGCGTGATCGATTGAACCATTTAACATACGAAACCAATTCCCTTTGTCTCGCGACATTCTACTTATCCGAGGTTTGATCATCGGTATCTTCATACCTAGTTCTTCCTCGTTACTGATAAGTACTCTTTACTCGTTCTATGTTACGTCATCCCTTGTGACCCAGTCACATGCTTGCAAGCTATCTAGATGACATTCCACCGAGAGGGCCCAGAGTATATCTATCCGTCATATGGATGGACAAATCCGAATCTTGGTCTATGCGCTTCAACACATACTTGCAGAATACCCAATGACACCTTTATAACCGCCCAGTTACGAAGCGGCGTTTGATGTCATCAAAGTACCCATCCGGTGATGGTGATTAACATAACCTCATGGTCGAAGGATTAGGTTACTATGCATTTGAAAGCTTACAGCAATACGAACTTAATGACATGATCTTATGCTACGCTTACTATGGGTGTGTGTCCATCACATCATTCTCCTGATGATATGATCTTGTTATTAACAACATCCAATGTCCATGATTAGGAAACCATGATCATCCATTAATCAACAAGCTAGTTTAACAAAAGGCTTACTAGGGACTCTTTTATGTTTACAAAACACACAAGTATTAATGTTTCCGGTTAATACAATTATAGCATGGGATGTAAAAATTTATCATAAACATAAAGATATAATAATAACCACTTTATTATTGCCTCTTGGGCATATCTCCAACAGGTATCTGGCCGAGCAATGTCGTCGTAGGCTTGGATGTGCCTTGAGATAGCAAATCCTTCCGGGAATTTTGTAGCTCTGACGCGTGGTCCAAAACACTTTGGGCCCACGTAGAAATCGTCGTTTTCATAGTGCCACGCCTCTATATTGGAGTTCATCTTGTGCCTTGCGTTGTTCGGAGATAGAGATCGTCCTGAATGTCGGCTGTGGCTGCGGTGCCTTGGAGCTAGACTTCGGCTTCTGCCACCACCTCCTCCGCCATGTCGTCCTCCTTTCCCTCCTTGGGGGGCGCTATGATAACTGCCTGGTGGAGGGGGTGGGGCAGCTGAATTGTTTCCGGCTGATCGCCGGCCTCCGTCTGGAGCGTCATTATTCCGGTTCCGGGGAGTTTCTTGACTACGACGAGCCCCCTGCCGGCTTGTCCCAGCATGGTTTCCGTCGTTCCTTCGTCCGTCGTTCCCACCATGGTGAGGCTCAGCCGGACGGCTTTCATGTCTAGGAGGTGGCATTCTCTGATGATCCTCCTCCCGATGTTTCTCTTTATCTTCTCCCTTTCGATCGTTGGACTCTCTTCGGGGAGGGTTCCTCGGATTCCATGCAGCGATGGCATCTTTCTCGGCCGCTGGAGCGACATTGCTCCAATTATGCGTAGTTTTGCGATGTTGTCCTGATGATCCGGTTCTTGAATAATTGTCCTCCCTGTGTTCGGGGTGATGATACTGCGCCCAAACGTAATGGGATCTTACGCCAGCCCATGCTGGATCTGTGCGACATTGGTCAGAATCCGAGACCAGTTTTTGGCTTCTGGACAGGGCGACCTTCTGCGGCTCTAGTCCCTTGTTGAGTAGCTTAATACCCAAACGGATCTCCTCTGGTCCTGGATTAGCTGATAGAATTTCTCGGGCTGCCACGGTATTCTGTACTGGGGTTGGGTATACCCAATCTCCGTTGCTGTCTTTTCGTGGCTTCCCCATCTTGTCCCCAAAAAGGACGGCACAGACACGTGGGAATTGGTCATCATTGGTGTGACGCTTCCGTGTCTTCTGATGTAAACGAGACATGTATTCCTTCATTGACATGCGTTTCTTCTCCACCTCGATGTTTTTGGCTTCATCGAGGAGTTGTTGACGACGCGCTTCTAGGGCTTGGGCCCTTTCATCCAGCCCATCCGCAGTAAGTTCTGCGGCTGTAGGGATAGGTGTGGTTAATGCGGCATCGATGAGTTTACGCGCACCTTCTATGATCACGTGTCCATCCACTGATGCCTCTTTTTTCGGCTCGTCTGGGATAAGTGCTCCATCCGAGTCTTCCTCGTATTCCTCGGCAATCACCTCCTCTGTGAGAGGGTCTTTTTCCGAGGTCTTGTTCTTCTTGTTCTTCTTCTTTGCCTTCTTGGCAGTGCTGGTAGCAAAGACGTCTTTGGGTCCGTTTCCCGGAGTCAAGCTCTGATCGGTACTTTCGGACATCTGGACTTCGGGATTGTCTCCGACGTCCATGTCATCCTGCGCTTTGGGGGAGTGTTCCCCGGATCCTTCATCCATGGCTTATCCTTCCTCTGTAGCTTTGGAGTTATACTCCTCTTCATATTCCGCGGAGAACTTTCAGAAATTTGCCTACGTCATAGATTCATCCGATGATGCGGGAACGTCAGCATTTGTTCCAATTGCCTCCAGCACCGAGTCGGTGTTTTCCCCAGCATCGGCAGAGCCGCATCCAGATCCCACGTATCCGATGAAGTGTGATGCGTGCTTCCTGAGGTACATGCGGCTTTCGTGATCAGCCATGTCAAATTTTTTGATGGTTTCGAGGATTGCATCTGCGCTTTCGCCTTGCAGTATCATACGTCTTAGTGTGTACCTTAGGAAACGCATGTCTGTCCCAGCATCGTCAGAGCCGGAATCAGTGTCGTTGATATGCTCCTCCTGGATTTCGACTTCCACGGGTGGGTCGATCTGGGATCCGGCTTCTCTAGGGAGATCCACTCCAGATTCGACTTGGACCGTGAGGTCTTCTTCAGGCTCAGATTTCTCCACTATCTCCGCAACTGGTGCGGGCTGGGTGGGATTAGGTTTTTCTGAGATCCGGAACTCTGCCGCCTCTGCGGACAAAGGGGACCCAGAAGATTCTTCTGCCTCTATCATCACCGCTGGGGTGGGTTGGGCAGTTTCAGCGAAACTAATGTAAACATCGATCTCGCCAAAAGACATGATTGTGTAGGCAGTCACGGCCTCCCTGGTCGGAATCCAAGTCTCGCCGAGAACGATGAGAGGGACGTCGCTGACGTAGAGGATGCGACCGATGGTGATGGTCTCGCCGATTCTGATTCTTGTAGATTCCGCTCGGAACGCAGATCCGAAGCTCACTTGCCCCACGGTGGGCGCCAACTGTCGTCAGATTGAGGACAAGTACGCCATGAGGGGGTCCTCAAGGCATGCGGAAGAGAGGGGTGTGAGACGTACGGTATTCCGGGACGGTGAGCACACAAGTTTACCCAGGTTCGAATCTGCCAGCTTTGGACGAATCTTACTCCTGCTAGCAATCCAGTAATACGGCAGAGCCGGAATATGGGTTACAAGGGTATCGCCTGTGCGAGTTGAGGGTCTAAAGTATTGGGTGCCCTAAAGGCTCTCCCTAGGCCGGCTTATATATATATATATATCCGGCTTAGGGTTTACAGGAGAGATCAATCCGGCTACGACTAAGAGTTGGTTTAAGAGTACATCTTGAACTACAAGTAACATTATGGGCCTAAGTTGGTAAGTCTTCTAGGCCTTCCCGTAGCCAGATTGGACTCCGTCTTCTCTCCCTGACTGGGTCGCCCGTGAAGCAAAGCTCTAACTCGAAGTGGGCCACCCTGGTCAGTGAGGAACTGTGAGGATACCCGGAAAGTATATCCCCAACACACAATACCTGCCACCTTGCCCTGACTCCATGCATTGGAAGTTGCATTTCGACAACTCCAAGATGTATGGAGGTCTCGGAGCCGGAGTGGTCATCACCTTTCCAAAAGGAGACTGGCTGGAATACGTGCTACAGATCCACTTCCGCGCATCCAACAACATCGATGAGTATGAAGCGCTCGTCCACGGCCTCAAGATGGCAAAGGAAATAGGCATCCGGCGCATCCTACGCTTCGACGATTCTGATCTGGTGGTGCAGCAAGTGTCAGGTGACTGGGACGCCAGAGATGCAAACATGGCTCTATACCGTTTCTTCGTACATCAGCTATGTGCATTTTTTGAAGGATGCGAGTTTCATCATGTTCCCAGGGTGAACAACGAGGACGCAGACACGCTCGCACGCATCGGGTTGACAAGACAACCAATTCCGCCAGGAGTTTGCCTTAAGCACATGCGCAAGCCATCAATCACACCATCTCCTGAATCCGACTCCATCATATTGGACGCGGACCCGGGGACTGTCAGCTCCAAGACCTCCGTTCCGCACCCAGGGACTGCTTCTCCACACCCGGGGACTGTCGGCTGCAAGACCTCCGTGATGGCTGCACCGCACCCGGGGACTGCTTCGCCGCACCCGGGGACTGCCGGCGCCAAGACCTCCACGACGACTGCACTACACCCGGGGACTGCTTTGCCGCACCCGGGAACTGCTGGCTCCAAGACCTCCGCAATGGCTGCACCGCACCCATGGACTGCTTCGCCGCACCCGGGGACTGCCGCCTCTAGCCTAGAAGTTGCCGGCTCCACCACCCCACCCGGACGGCCTCTGGACGAGCCCGACCCAGCCATCCAAGCAGAAGTGAACCTGCTAATGCAAGCGGTTTGCGCCATCCGGGAAATACCAACATGGGCCAAGCCATTCCTGGATTTCCTAGCCAACGGAGAGCTACCCGAAGAGGAGGTGCAGGCAAGACAAATCAAGCGCAGAGCCAGCGTGTACACCATCATCAACAATGAGCTCTACAAGCGCAGTGTTGGAGGCATCTATCAATGATGCGTGGGACAAGAGGAAGGAATCTGGCTGCTGGTCGACATCCACCAGGGCGAGTGCGGACATCACGCATCGTCATGAGCCATAGTGGCAAAGGCATTCTGCTACGGGTTTTACTGGCCCACGGCACTAGAAGACGCTGAGAAGATTGTCAAGGCGTGCAATAGGTTTTAGCGGTTGAGCCAACAGAAACACACTCTGTATGCAGCACTCAAGACTATTCCCATCACCTTGTCATTCACCGGCTGGGGGCTGGACATGGTTGGCCCCTTCAAAACGGCCAGATTTGGCATGACCCACTTGCTGGTGGTGGTGGATAAGTTCACCAAGTGGATAGAGGCAAAGCCGATAAAGAAGCTGGATGGGCCAACGGTGGTCAAGTTCTTCACAGACATAATCACACGCTTTGGCTACCCTAACAGCATCATAACCGACAATGGAACAAATTTTGCCAAGGGAGCTTTCGCACGATTCTGCGGAGATAAGGGCATCCATCTAGACCTCGCATCTATGGCACACCCCCAGTCCAACGGGCAGTCCGAGCGAGCAAACGGTCTGGTCCTAGCCGGAATCAAGTCCCGGCTGATCGAACCGCTGATGAGGTCTCCTAGCTGCTGGATCGAGGAGCCGCCAGATGTACTCTGGAGCCTGCGCACAATGCCAAACCGGTCCACCGGCTACACTCCCTTCTTCCTCATTTACGGGGCGGAGGCGGTTCTATCCACTGACATTGAGTTCGACGCACCCCGCAAACTGCTCTACACAGAACAGCAGGCCAAAGAAGCACGGGAAGATAGTGTCGATCTCTTGGAGAAGCCCGCGAACTGGCCTTGTCTAGGTCAGCCATCTACCAGTAGAACCAGCATCGCTACCACGCCAGCCGGATACGGAGCGTTTCGTTCCGCGAGGGTGATCTGATGCTAAGGCTGGTCTAAGACACCAAGGGGATGCACAAGCTGTCTCCACCTTGGGAGGGCCCATTCATAGTTAGCCGGTCACTGTAGAACAACTCGTACTACCTCATCGACGCCCGCAAGCCGGAGAAGAATAGGATGGATCGCTCAGGCGAAGAAACTGAACGCCCATGGAATGCGAACCTACTCCGCCCCTTTTACACTTGAACAAGAAGTGTATGTACCTTATTTTCATATAATGAACAAGCCTAGGAGCCTCGACACAGTCTCGGGGACTCCACAATAAAATAAGCAAGTCATGCTGCACAAGTTGGCTTTTCTGGCTGCATTACTCTAACCTCAGATCCGGCGATCCGCCTCGGGGACTCGCCGGTAGGCCCAGACGGCTGCGCGATCCACGCGGCAAAGTACTGTACGCGGTTCCTAAGGCTTCATCTTCGGTTCCAGCTGAAGACCGCAAGCCGGCTAATAGATCCGGCAAGAGCAGAACGCTCAAAGGCCCCTACACGAAAATTCCATGAGGAAAACAAAAACGTCTGGACGACCCGAAGGCGCTCGCTCGCTCAAAGTCAATGACCCAAACCCGAAGTATCGTGCAGTACGCCTACCAAGCTACCCCTTCGACTCCGGCTAAAAGCCAGCAAGGGAACAACATTGAAATTGGCCAATGCTCATTGAGAAAAGGGCAAAGACATTGAACTTGCGCGAAACAGCAAAAATCTGAAAACTAGTTCACCTAAGATTATAGTTTGAATTTGCATATACTTAACCAGGCAAACAACTTGTTTGTTTCTATGTTTACATGAGCCAAAGTTCAATGACGAGCACCGCCAAGGCGGAGGCAGAAAGCTTCTAGGCGGTAGCAGAGCAGGTTAAGGAGCTTTGACCCGGCTGTATTCTCCAGCCGGCCCGAACCTCGGGGACTACACCCTGTGGGTGCGCTTGCGCGCCCCCACACAGAAACCTGCAAAACAAAGAGCATAAAGGAGATTCGACCCGACTGTATTCTCCAGATAGCCTGAACCTCGGGGACTACACCCTGTGGGTGCGCTTGCGTGCTCCCACACAGAAACCTGCAAAGCAAAGAGCATAAAGGAGATTTGACCCAGCTGTATTCTCCAGCCACCCCAAACCTCGGGGACTACACCCTGTGGGTGCGCTTGCGCGCCCCCACAAATAAGAAGGCATGTAGAAGACGCAAAACAAAAATGCAAACAGAAGAGCACGAGCAAATAAGATAAAGGGAGGCAATGCTCCCACAGAAGTTCAGTATGTCACAGATGGACGATTGTTCACACGGCACATAGAAAAGGAATTTTTTTCAAAGTCACAAATACTCCCGACATAACGGGGATCAGATTCACTAAGGGGCAGAAGGGACGGAGGCATCAGCTGGAGCATGGCTGCACGAGGTGACGTCCGTCGAGGTGGTATGCGGCGCAATCGGAGCTTCGGTGCGTGTCGCATCCGGACTGAGGAAGTACCGCTCCGTGCTGGCTGGGTCGCTGAAGTCCCTGTCTAGCGCGATGTAGCTCCCAATCATCACAGCACATGAGCGGATGTCTGGGACGTCAGCGCGGAGCTGGTCATAGCTGGTCCCTTGGCGGAATCCACGGGAAAGGTTCCACGGATCCATGTCAGGGTACCAGGACTTAAGCCGCGCCAGCACCATCTCCGCGCCACCTCAAGCCGCCCACTCCCGGGCCATGTTCATGAGCTCCAAGGCGCCCCAGAGATGCTTAGCCAAGACGTCCATGGTGGCAGGCGGGATGGCCTCGGGCTAGACATCGTCAAAGACCTCGAGGGTGGCAGTGCGGAGCTTGTGCGCTTCCTCGCTGACGACCGTCACCAGCTCCCCCCAGATGGAGATCCCATTCTAGATCCGTCTCGGGAATCTGGCCCAGCGCCTGATCTGTTGCCTCAAGATACTAAGCTGTAGCCAGAAAAAAGGGCAGCAGTCAGTATCAACCACAAAGGACAAATCCGCAAAAGGGGCTTAAGTCAAGAGCACTTACTAACAATGATCTTAGCAATCTGGCAGAGCTCTGACAGCGCCGCCACCTCCTTTGCCTTGGAGGACTTGAGGGTGTCCGCCTAGGTGGCATAAAGCCCCTCCAGGTTCTTCAGCGCCTCGGTCCGGGCGTCTGCACCCTTCTTGGCCCCACCAGCCTTGATCTCCATGTGCTGCTGCTGTGCAGTCAGCTTGGTGATCTGGTCCTGGCGGGTCTTGTTGGCCTCCTCCAGCCGGGCGACCTCGTCCTTCATCCGGGCCACCTCGCTGTCCCGGTCCACCAGTAGAGCTGCAGGAGGGTAACCAATACTCAACAAGAAGCGCGAGGAATCACGCAATTGGGAAGATACAGCAGAGCGAGCGATCTTAAGGCCCAGGTCCCGTGAGGTCTTGTCAGCGTTAGTAAGATCCCTCTGTGTAAGAAAAGAGAGATAAGAACCAAGAGAAACAACTACGTCGCAAGACGGTGACAAAACAACAAGACTGGCGACAGAGCACGTACCTCGACAGAAGCCCACAGTGTCTTGGCTTGGACGAGCCCCTGCTCCAGTGCCCCCACCAGCTGGCGGAGCTGGCCAACGGCCAACGGTGCCGCCCCAGACAACTGTGCCAGAAGGGCGTCCGGCGGCGGCGCGTAACGTGCCGGCGTCCAGCCGGTGACCTGGAGGTCGTCGTCACTCACCGCAGCCGTGGAGGGCCCAACCTCCGGCTGGACAGGAGCAACTAGCGGTGGAACCTACATCGGCTCCTCCACCCGGTAGGCGCCGGAGTTAGCACCCACCCCCGAGCCGGTGGGAGGGACGGCCGCACCGGCACGCCCAAACGACAAACCCCCCGCGAGCTAGGAGACAGCCCTGGCCCGGTGAAGCGTCGTGGGCTCAGCCGGCGGCACCACATCCGTCGCTGCCGCCACGGGGCCTAGAGCTGGCGCAGCCTCGGACACTGGAGCCGGATCCGGCATAGCCTCGGGGCCCAGAGCCGGCGCAGCCTCGGACGCCGGAGCCGGTATGCCCCATTCGGCAGCAGGCGGAGGGGCGAATGCGGTGGCGATGGTCGCGGAGCCGGGCAAGGACATAGCCTCGCTGCAGAAACACAAGAAGTGAGCAACACAAATGCAAGTAAGGCAACACCAGCACCAAAAGGACAAGAGCACCTACCCGGCAATGCTTGGCATGACGGGCGCGGTGCGGAGGTGGCGTGACTTCTTGCTGCCACCTGCAGCTGGGGCGACGTTGGTAGGGCGGCGCGTTTTCCCCTGCCCCTGGGTGCGGCAAGCTCTACCAGCTCCACGTCCTCAACGTGCGTAGCTATTCCAAGGACAAGCAAAAAGTCAAGATTAAAACTACAAGCATGGCAAGTGCAAGCATGATAAAGGCAGGGAACAAATTCTCATCGGGTGGGAACTCGTAGCCCTTGTCGGCCTGCATGGGGAACCGCTCTGCCTCCACGGGCGGAGCCTTTGCCGGCTTGAAGTCCGCAACGAAGTTTGGGAGCTCGGTGTCCCCCATACCGTCCTCCACTAGGTACGCCGTGAAAAGCTACTCAACAAGGGAAGATAAGAGGCACGCAACGGGAGTCCCTCAGGAAAATCCACCTGGCGGAAAGCAAGAAAAAACCATACCTTCGGCGATAGCCGGCTGCGGTGGTACGGCTGGCAGGAGAACTACCACTCCTCCTCCAGCGCCTCCTTCAAAATGGTGGCGAGCCATTCGTGAAGGGCGGCGTACGGCACGTTAAGCCGGTATACCCGGGTGGGATCCAGATGGCCGTAGAGGTGGCACATCTTGTGCGATCGGTGCTGCAACGGGAGCACGCGGGTCGCCATCCAGGACAACAGAATGTCCCGGGCGGTGAGCCGCTCCTTCTCCATGAGGACGGCCAGCCGGGCGCCCATCCGGTCGATGTCGCACTGGGCGCCCAGGTGCTGGACGTGCCAGGCCTTCCGGCTGGAGGGGACATTGGCGAAGGCGGGGACCTTGATGAAGTCCACCTCCATGTTGTTGCGCACGTAGAAGTACGAGCGCTACCAGAGCTTGACGGTGTCAGGGAGCTCCAGGCAGGGGATGGGCGCTGACGGCCACAAGTAGATGGCGCAGCAGCCCGTCTCCATCAACGGGTTACCCTTCCCCACCACCTGCACCTTGAAGTGGAAGAACTTCAAGAAATTCGCGCCATCGGGGCAGACGCCGAGGTACGCCTCGCAACAAGCCGCATGATGCAAAAGCATCGACTCGGCATTGGCTCCGAGGTGGTGAAGCTGCAGATCAAAAGTGACCAGCTACTCCAGGACGAAGCGGCTCCCGTTCGCCGTCCGGTGCAAGGCGGTGCTTCACCACCCGCTCCGACGGCAGGAACTTCCCCCGCCGATACTTCTTCACGAGCTCCTCCGTGACGTAGGAGCCGCACCAGCCGCCGGTGACCTCGGGCAGCATATTAACTAGGAAGGTAGCCTTGATAGAGGCACAGGGTCCCGTGGTCGAAGAGAGGAGCCGCGCCGGCGACCAAAGAACGGTGGTGCAGAGGAGCAGAGGGAGGCTAGAGCGCAAGGAAGAGCAAGGATGGAAGGCACAGGGAGATGAAGTGAGGAACCATCGCTCCTCGCGCACGTATTTATCGGCGAAGGGTAACCGTGCCGGTTCCCCTGCCTCCACGCCATGTGGCAAAGCAACTACCCCACTATCCTGTGACGGTTCGTGGCAGATCGCGTGCACCAGCACCGCGCCCACAGAAGATCCCGCTAGCGTTACTGCGGGAGGCAAAACGCCCCCACGATCTCCAAGGAGACACAATGATGAAGGCGTGCGCACGGTTACCAAAAACTGCAGCGGCAGACCCAGAAGTCAAACTGACGCGACGCGTTCCAGAAACGGCAGGCGTGGCTTACGCAAGCAACAATGATAGTAGATTGGCGATCCATCTCATGGCGGGTTGTGGCAGCCGGTCAAGAAGATGACCCATCACACCCTGTGGGTGGGTCCATCGGCACCGCAGCCGGTGAACCCCAGCCGGGAAAACAACATAGAATCCAAAGCCGGTACATGACAAAGACTATAAGACAAAGGCTACAAGATAAACAAAAAAGACAAGGCATCTGAGTCATCAATCATTTCAAATAAGCACGCAAGAACTTCTCCGCAAGGCTAAGTCCTAGAGCGCTCGGGGACTAGTGTCCAGGGGATGACCCCCGGGTAGACCAAGACGGGACCAACTGGCTGGCTCCAAGGAGCACACGCTGCCTGGACCCAGATCAAGGAACCGTAGCCGGGTGGAATTCCCACCCGATCCATACTCAAGATTCCCCGGCTGGCCCGTCTAGCTGGGTAGCCAGAAGAACCGGCTAGGAGTCCGCTCCTAGCCGGCCGCCTCGGATCTGCTGCACATTTTACGGTGGGGATGACGCTCCTTGCTGAGCGCACCCTTGACCGGACAGGCTGGCTGGCCTGGCCAGCGCTACTGGACAACTACGCCAAAGCTGGAGGCTGACGAACAAAGCAAGGGCTGACGAGGAAAGCCCCGGCTTACACATAAAGAGCCGGCTGACGGATAAAGAGTCGGATGACAAGTAAAGCAGGGGCGCTGAGCGCTAAAGCATAGTCCTCCCCTGTACTGGAGGCTTGACTGGACCCGGGCCTACCGTTTGGCCCTGTCCAGTTAGCCCACTTTGCAAAGCCCAAATCCAAACAGTAAACCCTAGAACCCATCTTGTAAGCTACCTCCTCAACCTATATATAAAGGGGGTAGCGCTAGGGTTCTAGGTAAGCTTAAGCAGAAGTAAAATAGACACCAGAAGAAGGACTTAGAGAATTCTTAGCAAGAAGTAGCTAAGGAGACAGCTCAAGGAGCACTTGTACTGGGCATTCGCCCCCTTTGATAGTAGATCCTTGCAGGAGTAGGATTTTTACCTCGCCAAGAGGGCTCTGAACCTGGGTACATCGTTGTGTTCGCAGTATCTGTGCCCAACCCATTGCGAGTAGCCACCGATAGCAACCTGAGTGTCTCATTCAAGCCATCCCTGATGGTACTGCCATGTTCCACACCATGACAATGAACTTGGCAAGGGTGGGGCGTCCGAGGAGAGCATGGTAGGAGCTCGACAGGTTCACCACCTCGAACCATACCGGCTCGCGCCGAAAGTTCTCCTTGGTCTTGAAGATGACGTCCAACTGGATTTTACCCAACAGGGCATAAGCCGGCCCCGGCAGAATGTCATGGAACATCGTGGTAGTCGGGCGCAGGTCACACTCGTGGATGCCAAGCTTCTCCAGCAATGACCAGTAAAGCAGGTTGAGGTTGCTGCCCCCATCGATGAGGACGTGCGAGAAACGGCAGGTGTGCTCGTTGGAGACGATGAGGGTGTTAAGCACCATGTCGTAGCCCCCGGGAATCGGAAGCTGATCCAGCTGATCCTCCTAGCTCTAGGTGATGGGGGTCTCCGACCAATTCAGGTACTAGGGGATTGGGGAGATGATGGCGTTGACCTCCTTAGAGCACCGCCTGCGGCTGTGCTTTTCGTCCAGCTCTGTCTCGAAGATATGGTAGGCGGCGTGCAGCTGGTGGTAGCCGTTGTTGTTGCCACTGTTGTCGCCATTACCATCATTGTCGGCTCCCCTAGCCGGTGGGGGGTCCACTAGGAGGGGAAGGGGGTTGACGTTGCTGGTTGCCTTGGTCCTTTAGCTGGCGGGTCCAACTACAGTTCTAGGTGGTGTGTGTAGCTGCTGACTCGTGTATTAACGAGCTCGTTGGGGAACCCCAAGAGGAAGGTATGATAAGCACAGCAGTAAGTTTCCCTCAGTTATGAAACCAAGGTTATCGAACCAGTAGGAGCAAGGAAACACCCCAAAGGTGTTGCTAGCTGAGCCTTGGCAGGGCGCACTACCATTGCTAGTAGCAACGTGGAGACCTACGAAACATAACCACAGAACTTTGTCCCCAACTTGCGATGAGGTTGTCAATCTCACCGGTTTTACTAAAAACAAAGGATTAAACGTATCGAATGGAAGGAAGTAATAGTTTGCAGAAAGTAAACACAAAGCAGAAAGTAAACCTACAAATTGTTTACTGCTTTGTGTTTACTTTCTGCAAACTATTACTTAATTCCATTCGATACGTTTAATCCTTTGTTTTCAACAAAACCGGTGAGATTGACAACCTCATCGCAAGTTGGGGACAGAGTTCTGTGGTTGTGTTGTGCAGGTCTCCATGTTGCTACTAGCACCGGTAGTGCGCCCTGCCAAGGCTCAGCTAGCAACACCTTTGGGGTGTTTCCTTGCTCCTACTGGATTGATAACCTTGGTTTCATAACTGAGGGAAACTTACTGCTGTGCTCATCATACCTTCCTCTTGGGGTTCCCCAACGAGCTCGTTAGTACACGAGTCAGCATCTAGCAGCTGCTTTGCTTCGGTAATATGTTTACCCATAAATGTTCCTCCAGCTGCAGTATCAAGCATAGACTTGGACACAGGGTTAAGCGCATTATAAAATAGATGGAGAATTAACCAGTCTCCCTTCACATGACTAGGACAGTTTCTCATGCATTCTTTTATCCTTTCCCATGCAAGCGCTAGTGGCTCACGCTCTTCCTGTCTAAAGCCAATAATATTAGATATAAGTTGCATAGTCTTTGCAGGTGGAAAAAATTTAGTCATAAATAAATAAGTACATTCCACCATTGATGTAATAGTATTTCTAGGCAAATATAGCAACCATTCTTTAGCTCTTCCTCTAAGAGAGAAAGGAAATAGACGCAATTTGACCGCATCAGGGTCAACGTCTTTTATACACATCATATCACATATTTCGGTGAAATTATTCAAGTGCATACATGCGTCTTCAATAGAAGAGCCTCCAAATTGATTATGTTGAACCAAACTTAAATAATGGGGCTTAATTTCATAGTCATTAGCAACAATTGTTGGCTGAGTAATAGGAGTACGGAAATAATCATTTCTGGGAGTAGCAAACTCCCCAAGCTTCTTTTTAGCCATATTTCCTATGTTTTTGGGTTTTCTTAAACAGAGAATTATAATAGTAAAAGCAATAATTTAAAGGCTAACTAATTTTTTTGGTTTATCAAATAAAGATTGAAAGCAAACTAACAAAATTAAAAACAAGAATTAAAACTAGCAAGGTTCCTAATAACCTCACCAAGGTAGCTATTGCTTCCCCGGCAACGGTGCCAGAAAAATTGTTGATACCTTCGATCCGAATTACGGATGTAGTGTAGCTTCTTTTTCCCTAGTAGACCTAGGCTATCAAATCCTTAGGAAGCGAATGCGTAGTGAAGTTACTTTGTTATTTTTGTTTTGCTTAGTTTCTTTTTGTTATGTTTGCTTGTTTCTATATAAAAAACACAAAAAAAATAGTTTTACAAGTTTGCTTTCTTTATCAAAAACACACAAAAATGACTACTCTTGAAAACACTAAGTTGTGTGACTTCACTAGTACCAACAACAATGATTTTATGAGCACACCTATTGCTCCACTTGTGCCTTAAGCTACTTTCTTTGAGATAAAACCTGCTTTACTCAATCTTGTTAGGAGAGAACAATTTTATGGTATTGGTAATGAAGATGCTGCTGACCATCTAAATAATTTTATTGAACATTGTGAGATGCAAAAGCATAGGGATATAGATGGTGATATTATTAAGCTTAAATTGTTTCCCTTCTCTTTGAGAGGAAAAGCTAAAGAATGGTTGAATTCCTTAACTAGGAATAGTATTGATTCTTGGACTAAATGCAAAGATGCTTTCATTGGAAAATATTATCCTCCTGCTAAGGTTATATCTATGAGAAGTGAAATAATGAAGTTTAAACAATCTGATAATGAACATGTTGATGATATCTTTGGATAAGAATTGTCCCACTCATGGTATGACTGCTTGGATGATCATCCAAACTTTTTATGCAGGATTGAACTACTCTTCAAGGAACCTATTGGATTCTGCTGCTGGAGGTACCTTTATGACCATTACTTTGGGTGTTGCAACAAAGCTTCTAGATAATATGATGGTTAACTATTCTGAATGGCATACTGAAAGAGCTCCACAAGGTAAGAAGGTAAATTATGTTAAGGAAACCTCCTCCTTGAGTGATAAGATTTATATTATTATGTCTATGCTTGTTAATGGGAAAGCCCATATTGATCCAAATAATGTTCCCTTAGCCTCTTTTGTTGCTCAAGAAGAGCAAGTCGATGTGAACTTCATAAGAAATAACAACTTTGGCAATAATGCTTATGGTAATAACAATTATAGGCCCTACCCTCCTAATAATACTTATGGTTATAATGGTAAACCTAGATTACCTAGTGAAGGAAGAATTTTAGAAGTTGAAAGATCCACTAAAAACTTCATGCAAATGCAATATGATCAAAATAAACTATTTACTAAAACTATGGAGGAACAATCTACCATATTAAAGAACATTAGCCATCAACTTGAAAGTATAAATAGGGAAATTCCTAGTTTACAACTGAAACTCTCTAATGCTGAAAGGAATATATCATCTTTGTCTGAAGCTCAATCTTCATTGATTAATAAAATGGCTTCTAAACCTGAAACTAATGAGAATCCCTTTGCAGCTACTAATGCTATACAAGTAAGAATTGATGAAAATGTTAGACTATTAGCTGAATTACATGCTAAGTGGGAAAGAGAAGATGAAATTGCTAGAAACACTAGGGTTTCTACTATCACCACCACTAGTGTTGAGGCTAGTAATATCTCTACTACTTTAGATGATAGTTTTGATTTTGAACTTGATGGTCGTAACATCTCTGAAGTTATTAAGTTCCTACAAAATCTTGCTAAAAGTCCTAATGCTAGTGCTATGAATATGGCCTTTACAAAACACATTACTGATGCTCTCATAAAGATTAAAGAAGAAAATATGAGACATAAAGCTTCTATTCCTATAAAACAAGAAGATGATTGGGAACCCATCATTAATATGAAAGTGAATGATTTTGATTTCAAAGCTTTATGTGATCTTGATAGTAGTGTTTCTATTATGCCTAGAAGGATTTATGATATGCTTGATTTGCCTCCACTTGAAGATTGTTATTTGAATGTCCCACTTGATGATAATGCTAAAAAGAAACTCATGGAGAGTCTTAATGATGTTCTTATTATGGTTAACAATGCCTATGTTCCCGTTGATTTTATGTTTTGGATGTTGAATGCAATGCTTCTTGTCCTATTACTTTGGGAAGACCTTTTCTTAGAACTGTTGGTGCCATTATTGATATGAAAGAAGGCACCATTAAATATCAACTCCCACTCAAGAAAGGTATAGAACACTTCCCTAAGAAGAGAGAAAAGATTTATTTTTCCTCTCATATGAAAACAAAATTTGCTCTTAATGCTTCTTCATTTGAGAACACTTGATTCTTTTTCTTGCTTCTTATGCCTAACTTAAAGGCGTTAAAGAAAAGTACTTATTGGGAGATAACCCAAAAGTTTTAGATGAGTCTTGGAAGTTATTACCTCAGTAATAACTGCTCCTTATCCTTTTTATTTGCTTTTTGTGCCAAGAGTAACCTCTAATGAGAGAGAAGTAATGATTGGGAAAGTTGCTGTCCCGAAACAGATTTTTGTGCTTCACTGGAAAACTTCGTGTAAAATCTCTGTACGTCCTTTTGAGGTGTGAATTTTTGTGCCTCTGTCCCAGCTTGTTATCTAACTTTCGTCAGTTCAACACTTTTTGATTTGAGCAACAGAAGGTCTTCGAAACAATTCGTCTTTACCTACTGGTCTGTTTTGACAGATTTCTGCCATTTTCTGCATTTGCTTCTTGTTGGTTCCTTTTTTAGTTCTTTTGGGGAATTAAGCTTTTTGAGGGAAGTGCTAAACTAGCTAGTGTTTTAATGGAAGTTTATTGGAGTTAGAACTGAACCTAAAGACTTATTATCTTGAGTGCACTAATGTTGCTAATAAAGATTGTGTGAAGTTTTGTATGAAGGAAAAATTTCAGGTGTATGGAAGGAATGAGTAATGAGATGAAGGATGGACTAAAGCTCAAGATTGGGGATGCCACACGTGTCACCCCAAGAAATATCCAAGAAGTACAAGCGTCAAAGCTTGGGGATGCCCAAGGCATCCCCTTCTTCATCAATAAAAATCCCAGGTTTCTTCCAAACGCTTCATTTTTATTGTTTCATGCACAGTTATGTTGTTCTTGGAGCGTCTCCTTTTTCGTTTTCGTTTTGGTTTTTCGTTTGCTTGGTTTTCTTAGTTTGCTGAATAAATTGGTTGGAACCCCTCTTTCATACATTGGTTTTTAAATAGTTTGGTTTGGTTTGGAAAAGAGTAGGAAAGTTCATGCTTAAGTGGTAAAAAGAGCTTGTTTTTGACTGTGGCCTATGCTTTGTCATGCCATGCTTGATATTGTTTTGGCTTTATGCTTAGTATTATTTTCTGTAGCATGACTTATTATAAACAATTGAGATTGCTTAATGTGCCTTGGATGAATCATGCATTGTTTTAGCATATTAAAGCATAGTATAGTGGTATTCTCCTTTGATGCTTTATTTGGGTTGACTTGGCGCATGCTCACACCATGTTATAACTATCCAAAGTCATCGTAAGCCTTTATGATCCTTTAGTTTTCAACTTGTAGTATCACTTTATGCTTTGATCAATGATGTTTTGTCGCTTTGCATGATTATGGCCATTATTGCTCTCTTAGTTTGTCGCTCCCAGTCTTTTGCTAGCCTCCACAACCAAGTATGAGTTCCACTCATGCATCCAACTCCCTAAAACCAAGTTATTCCAAAGAGTCCACTATACCTACCTACTAGCTTATGCTATTCCAAGTATATTCATGTTCTTGTTTACCTTCCAAATTAAACTTGTTATGAGAAAACTAGTGATTAAAGCTCTCACGAACTTGATGGCACACTTTACTTTTCTTGCCCTTAATAAACTTGAACCATTGTGTCGTCTATGTTGTATATGCTTGCACTTATTTGTTGGGAAATAGCATAACCATGTTGTCATGGGGAACGCTTTCAACATTGCACTGGTACTTTGTACCTAGTTCATATCATGCTCTTTTGTCTATGGATGTCGTCGGTGTGAAATGACAAGGGAGCTTGTAAGTCCATGGAGTTATGTATATGTGTTAGAGAAACGCCTGGGCCGCTGGTCTAATCCATGCTGACATGGTGGAAACCTGCAGTGTAACCATAATGAGCTGTCTATGAAGCATTCTTCTTATAAAAAAAGAGTCCTATATTGAGAAAAAAAGAGAAAAAGAAAAAAAAGAGATTATGAAAAGAGGAAAGAGAGAAAAAGCACCATATTCCCATGGTAAATAAGAAGATTGCTGAGATGCTTGTTGTCTGCTTGCCTTGTCATTTTGATATGGGGATTCTTCCGTATCATCAGGCAAGGGGTACCCCATTGGCGGTTCTCTATGATACACATGTACTTACGATGACAAGAACTTACCGGTGACTAAACTTGAGTAGCATGAGGAGCGGCCCTCGTATGCAAGAGACATGAGATTTCTAACTTATACTTCGTCAAGCATGTACACCATAGTTTGTTCACTTTAACCTTAATCACTTTAAGATGCTTATGATAGGGGCAATGAGAGCTGAAAGCTATAAGTACCATAATTTTTGGAATCTCTTTATGAAACTTGAATCTCTGCTTCCTTCTATGAAGGCCTTTCTTCCACTTATATATTGAGTCTCCACCTTCTATCTTTATGCACCTACTTTGAGAGCATAGTGGCCATTCTTAGTTCTATGTGCATTGTCCCAAGACTAGTTGATTGATGCATAACTTAATATTGCTTGTTTTAAACTATTTGTATCTAGTCGCTCTTATGAACTTTGAAGGTGTCCTATGCATTTATATTTTCTACTCTGTGAGGGACAAGCTGAATACTATTATGCTATGTTTTTTTATGTGAAACAAACAAACGTCTTGCAAAGCATTATTATTCATGAATCTTTTGTTTGTGCCTTTTCATGTTGCAACATAGTTTCTTTGTCTTATTGCTAGAAATTTGTCTTTCATGTTATGATTGAAGTACTATGATCCCAGCTTCGAATGTTTTAGAAGTACTTTGATCAAGTTTATGATGGTGCATGTCACCTCAAAAATTATTCTTTCTATTTATCACTTACCTACTCGAGGACGAGCGGGAGTTAAGCTTGGGGATGTTGATACATTGCAAATGTATCTATAATTTTTGATGTTCCATGCTTGGTTTTATCTACTTTCCTATGTTTTGTCCACACTTTGGAGTACTTTTCATATGATTTCTTGGACTAACCTATTAACAAGAGACACAGTGCCAGCTGCCTGTTTTCTGCTGTTTTTGGTTCCAGGAAAGTCAGAAAATGAATATTCTCGGAATTGGATGGGACAAAAGCCAAAGTGCCTATTTTTCCGGAAGACATCTGAAGCCAGAATACGAGATGGAGAAGGGCTGGGGGCTGGCCACACCACCTGGCCGCGCAGCCAGGCCTAGCCCACGCCAGGGGGTGGTCTGGCCAACCCCAGCACCCCCTCGACCTCTCCTTCCACCTATATATTGCCCTCGGGACCAAAACCCTAAGTACCCGATCAAAAATACTTGAAAGAGTCTGTAGCCACCGTCATCTCCATCCCTAGATCAGGAGGGATCTGAAGCTCTTCCCGGCACCCTGCCGGAGAGGGGAATTCACCCTGGAGGCCTTCTTCATCATCATGCAAGCCTCCAGTGTGATGCGTGAGTAGTTCATCTCTGGACTACGGGTCCATGCAGTAGCTAGATGGCTGGTTCTCCTCCTTTGTGCTTTCATATCTAGATCTTGTGAGCTCCGTTCATGATCAAGATCATCTATTTGTAATTCTGCATGTTGTGTTTGCGGGGATCCGATGGATATTGAGATGCTATTTCAGATTGATTATTGATTCTATCATGTCTTTGTTATTTGTGATCTTGCATGCTTTCCGTTGTTAGTAGCTATCTTGGCCAAGTAGATGCTAGTAACTCCAAGAGTTAGTATTTATGCTCGATAGTGGGTTCATGCCTCTGGTAATCTGGGGAAGTGACAGAAATCTCTAAGGTACTAGATGTGCTGTTGCTACTAGGGAGAAAACAAAAATCCTTTGTTCATAGAACAATCGTATTGTTTACATTACACGTGATTCGTAAAGCAATAATCTGTTGCTTGCAACTTAATACTAGAGGGGGTACGGATGATAACCTAAAGGTGGATTATTAGCCATAGATGCAGTTGGATGGCGGTCTATGTATAATGTTGTAATGACCAATCAAGTCTTAAAGGAGTCAAGATGATTAGTATATTCTTGTATGCTTTCTCGATGTTTGTCAATTGCCCCGCTGTAATTTGTTCACCCAACATGTCATCTATCTTAAGGAGAGCCACCTCTAGTGAACTATGGGCCCCGGTCCTTTCTTTTACATTCAATCTACAAACTGTTTACTGCTTTGTGTTTACTTTCTACAAACTATTACTTCCTTCCATTCGATACGTTTAATCCTTTATTTTCAGCAAAACCGGTGAGATTGACAACCTCATCGCAAGTTGGGGACAGAGTTCTATGGTTGTGTTGTGCAGGTCTCCACGTTGCTACTAGCACCGGTACTGCGCCCTGCCAAGGCTCAGCTAGCAACACCTTTGGGGTGTTTCCTTGCTCCTACTGGATTAATAACCTTGCTTTCATAACTGAGGGAAACTTACTGCTCAGCTCATCATACCTTCCTCTTGGGGTTCCCCAACGAGCTCGTTAGTACACGAGTCAGCATCTAGCAGCTGCTTTGCTTCGGTAATATGTTTACCCATAAATGTTCCTCCAGATGCAGTATCAAGCATAGACTTGGACACAGGGTTAAGCGCATTATAAAATAGATGGAGAATTAACCAGTCTTCCTTCCCATGACTAGGACAGTTTCTCATGCATTCTTTTATCCTTTCCCATGCAAGCGCTAGTGGCTCACGCTCTTCCTGTCTAAAGCCAGTAATATTAGATCTAAGTTGCATAGTCTTTGCAGGTGGAAAAAATTTAGTCATAAATAAATAAGTACATTCCACCCTTGATGTAATAGTATTTCTAGGCAAAGATAGCAACCATTCTTTTGCTCTTCCTCTAAGAGAGAAAGGAAATAGACGCAATTTGACCGCATCGGGGTCAACGTCTTTTATACACATCATATCACATATTTCGCTGAAATTATTCAAGTGCATACATGCGTCTTCAATAGAAGAGCCTCCAAATTGATTCTGTTGAACCAAACTTAAATAATGGGGCTTAATTTCATAGTCATTAGCAACAATTGTTGGCTGAGTAATAGGAGTATGGAAATAATCATTTTTGGGAGTAGCAAACTCCCCAAGCTTCTTTTCAGCCATATTTCCTATGTTTTTGGGTTTTCTTAAACAGAGAATTATAATAGTAAAAGCAAGAATTTAAAGGCTGACTAATTTTTTTGGTTTATCAAATAAAGACTAAAACCAAACTAACAAAATTAAAAACAAGAATTAAAACTAGCAAGGTTCCTAATAACCTCACCAGGGTAGCTATTGCTTCCCCGACAATGGCGCCAGAAAAATTGTTGATACCTTCGATCCGAATTACGGATGTATTATGGCTTCTTTTTCCCTAGTAGACCTAGCTTATCGAATCCTCAGGAAGCGAATGCGTAGTGAAGTTACTTTAACGGACCTTCGGGAGTTTTAGCATTCCTTTTGTGTTTTTACCGGACCAATAGTTTGTGTCTTTTTGTTGTTTTCGATGATGGAGAGAGAGGGCCTAGGGCATTCTGTTTCACCTGTAGCTATGCAAAACATTTGATGGTAATACAAGATAAAGATAAAGTATGCATTTAATTCTTAGAGCAAGATAAATTATATGTGGGCAGTGCATCCATAATTGCTATTGCCTCCGCAACCGCTTATAGCAATAACCTACTAGTCTCATCCATAGAAGAAACAGAACTAATGATATGCATAGTGATGTCACCGTTAATCCCAAATAAATCCCTCACATACAGCCGTACTACCCCTTCTGGCACTAGGGTTCCCAACCTGCATATCGGTCATTACTCATACTCCCTATACATGGCTCAATCCTTGGGATATTGGGTACCTGACAAGTCCTTGGATTGAGGCAAGAGAGGATACAATAATCATCATCTCATACAAACTAGTACATGATCCCATCTATGATAAATAACATGCACAAACGCTACATGGCTAGGCCGAAGGCCTTAGCCCAAGGAGAATTACTCACACATAGAGATGAGATCAACAATCACAAACATTGTAATGAAAATCATAAGATTGATAGCAATAGTCTTACAATGTCACCAATCAAAGAAGAGATCTACTATTACAAGTGGTGGAATATGGCTATGGAGGTGGAGAAGGGTTTTGAGATCTGGAGGCGGCTGGTGATCTGTGCAGAGACTTTGGGTGAGGATGGCTTTTTTTCTCATCGCCTGAGGATTCTTTATATAGGGGTCCCTTCACGAAAGTTATTATGTTTGACCTAATGGTGGTGGTGCCAACTATATGACCAGAACTATATGGCCGAAATTTTTCTCCAGTCGTATAGTTGGTCGTTAAAGCGTCTTCCTCCACTTCATGTCTCCTGGTTTCTTCTAGTTGTTGGAAATCTCGTATCTTTGACTTCAAACAACATTATCTGCGCAGGAAAAATATAAAAGGAAAGGATTGCATACCCCTTTGAATATAAGGCATTAGTGGTAGGATTTAGAGAGATATTTCATCAAAAATATGAATAATAACCAGTTTAAATGTGGACATAGATGGCTATATTTCAGAGCCATCAATTTGCTCCCCCGCACCGGACCGGCTAGAGTCGCCATCCTCCACTCGGCGCCGGGTCGGTTCGGGAGCCGGGGCGGCCTCCTCCTCCTCGTCAACCGGCGCGTGGGGGTCTTGGGCCAGCTCGTCGTTCCAGTTGGGGAAGACATTGGCATCACTGTCCGACCCCTCGCCAGACCAATGTGTGCGCGGCTCGGGGAGGTCGGGCTTGAAGACCTTGAGGGGGGCTCACCCTCCTGTCAGGTGATGCAAGGGAAGTTCTGCCACATCCAAGGAAAACAGGAATCAGCCGGATGAAAGGAGCAAAACAAAAGACAGAAGATACCAGCTGGATAAGGAAACTTACCCAAGGAACTCGGTTGTCGCGCATATACGGGGCCTTCCCGAACCTCCAGTTCTCCGGTAGCCTCTCCTTCGTGATTGTCCACACCCACTCCTTGAGGTTATGGTAGTAGGGATCACGGCGGGGTAACCGGGTGGGGTCCAGCTGGCCGGAGTAGAAGCACATCGTGTGGACGCGTTGTTGTAGCGGCATCACCAGCCGGGACATCCAGCTAAGCGTGATGTCCAGGACGGTTAAACCGGCGGTGACGAGAGACCGCATCCAGTGCAACATTGCATCCGTCTCGGCCTTCTCGTTGTAGATCTTTAAGTCCCATTTCAGCAGGGTAGACCCCACGTCCTAGAAGGCCAGCAATAGATGCGGTCGACCTCGGTGATGTTGTTGACATAAAAGTATGACTGCTGCCACAGTCGGACCGTGTCCTGCAGCCAGAACTTGGGGTAGCTGGTTTGCAAGCGGTAGTAGATAGACATGCCACTGCAGACGACCAGAGGGCCCTGGGTGAACTGGACCTCTGGATGGGCGTGGAATAGCCTGCAGAAGAGCCCGAGATCCAGCTGGATTCCGAGGTAGCACTCACAGAAGGCTGCAAAGTGCGCGAGGGTGCCAATGGCGTTGGTACCGAGGTGGTGGAGGCGGAGATCGAAGAAGGCCAAGAACGTCAGGAAGGAAGGATGCACCGGTAAAGCGAAGCTGCGCACGAGGTGGGAGAGGAAGATCACCCGCTCCCCCTCCTTAGGGTGTGGCGACTCCTCCTCCGGCGGCACGAGCCGCACCTTCACCTCCGTCTCCGGCGGCAGCACCTGCGTCGCGTGGTATTTGGTGATGTGGTCCTCCATCACAGAGGACCCACACCAGGCTCCGCGCTCCGATGCCATAACTTATTCGTCGGCCGTGGTGCTGGGTCCCGAGAAACGGTGGCCCGTGTCACCGATGACGCTAAGCAGCCGGCGCGGCTAAATCCCGCGGCGGGCGCATAGATGCAGCATCGATGCGGTGAGGATGCAAGGGAGAAGTGCGGAGGCAGCGAGCGTAAGTGGGGAACTGCTCCCCGGGCGGTCTGGTACAGTGACAAGACTCACAACTACGAGGCCGTACTAAAGACTTTGTGGGTGATGCAGGCACAGTAGCCGGTTGCTGACGACAGGCTCGCACGACATTCACTATACCCACGACGACCCTCACGGAGTGTACTTCGACATGACATGCCCTACCGGATAATGTAGATGACCAGCCGGCTGGGGCCTGCTTGTGGTACCCGCCAGCCGGACTGGCCAGTGACACCGTTGCCCCTATTCCTACATAAGGAGGGGCAAGGCTCTCATAGAAAGGACTAAGCATTTAAGAGGTAGCTAGTTCATACAGATCGAGGAGCGATTGTACTCTGTATTCTATTCATAGTCAGATCGGCGGGAGTAGGAGTTTTACCTCACCATGAGGGCTCCGAACCTGGGTACTTCATGTGTCTTGCTACACTTGCTCGTATCCAAACCCGCATGAAGGTTTTTTCGAGATACTTACAGTATACCAAGTTTGATATTTTTCGTTGCAACTATGTCACATAATACGACACCATGTGAAGGATTTACCTTGTTCGGACCGTTTTTGAAATTTTTATGCTCGTTTCAAACTATGGTCAAAACGGCGGGCATGAAGGTTCTTAGCTACAGGATGATCCTTGCTAAATTTGCATTGGATCTCTGAAGAAACGTCATATTTTGAACCTAAAAATGATTTTTTCTTTAAAATCATGGGCCTTGGATCATGTACCTGCAGTTCAAATCGGACCTGCTTCCTACTGATTCGGTAGACATTTGTCTTTTTTGCCAGGGGTGTACAAAAAGGTTTTAGATACCCCGGTTGGGACATTGTCCATGCAACATGGTATAGTATTTTTGAAAAATAGGGTGGTACCATTTTAAAACTTACATTTGGTGGTTGATTCACAAAACGCCCCATTTTTACACTCGAAAAAAGGAAAATGCTTTTTCTGTGTGACGAAAAGTAAAACTTTCTCCTGCAACATTATTCGCCATCGCAAGATACACATGTGTGCACAATATGGGCACATTATCACAAACTATGTCACGATTCTGACTATAACATTGGTCGTTTGGTCCGAAAGCCATAAAACCTCGAACATAATAGGTCATTTCTGTGAAGGTTTTTTCGAGATATTTACACTATACCAAGTTTGGTATTTTTCCTTGCAACTATGTCACATAATACGACACCACGCGAAGGATTTACCTTGTTCGGACTTTTTTTGAAATTTTTATGCTCGTTTCAAACTATGGTCAAAACGGCGGGCATGAAGGTTCTTAGCTAGGGGATGATCCTCGCTAAACTTGCATTGGATCTCTGAAGAAACATCATATTTTGAACCTAAAAATGATTTTTTTTAAATCATGGGCCTTGGATCATGTACCTGCAGTTCAAATCGGACCTGCTTTCTACCGATTCGGTAGACATTTGTCTTTTTCACGAGGGGTGCATGGAAAGGTTTTAGATACCTAGGTTGGGACATTCTCCATGCAACATGGTCTAGTATTTTGTAAAAATGGGGTGGAACCATTTTGAAACTCTCATTTGGTGATTGCTTCACAAAACACCCCATTTTCCACACTCGGAAAATGGAAAATGCATTTTCCAGCCAATCAGATCACTCGAACAACCTCCCCACGGACAACATAGACCATGATCTGAACCGTCCAACATCTACCCATCCAATGGCACTAGCCTATCCTCCTGAAAGAACCAAAACAAAACCACCAAACCCTAGTATCGATCCCATCCCCCCCAACACCAGACTAGAGAGGCGGCGGCGTCCCCACACACACGAACCATAAACCCTAGTCTGGATCCCGACCAGACCAGATAGGCGGCGGCGCCCCCAAAGATGTCGCGGTGGGTTGGCTCGCCGGCACGTGTGTGCATCCGTACATGGCACTCCGTCGAGCCGGCCTGCCCGCATCGACCGTGTGGCCGCATCGTCGCAGCTGCCCCCATCCTCCCTCACAGACCTCCAAGGACCCAAGTCAGCAGTGATGCGTGCTGGACGAGGGTGGCCTCTGCATCACGGGCCAGCGGGGCTGACGGGCCCAGGTGGCGGGGGCAGGGATTCTTCTGCGTCGCCGGCCGGCGGCGCTAGGAGGAACCTGCACACACAGATGATGGGGAACATCGGCGAGTCCTCCATCATCGACAGCATGGTCTTCACCTCCTTTGTAACTCGTGCGTCACCAGCAAGATTGAGGCCAGCAACCCACGCGTCGCTAGTGAGATCGAGGCTACAAACCCTCTCGTCACCGAGATCGAGGCCAGCAACCCTCTCGTCGCCGAGATCGAGGCCAGCAACTTCTGTTAAGGCAAGTACCTACCACCCAGATATGATCATGTGACTTCTATAACTTGTGTTTTTGCATCTCCCTTTGGCCTACAAACCTTGTTGCGCTAGATGCAATTCTAGGTGCATCTCCTTGTGGCCTACAAACCTTATTGAGCTAGTTCATGTCATGTGTTCTTGTTAGTTAGTTCATTCCTACAAATCTTGGTTGTTGTATTACCAATAGCTAATTATCACCTGATAGTGGAATAGGCTGTTGTATCATCCCATTATGTCTTGGTACTTTTGGTTGCTTTATAAAAAATTTAGTTGAAACTGAACTATGTTTTTTCACTTGACAGTGGATCTGGTTCAGTACTTACCATGCTTCTCCTGTTGTTAGTTGAGTATCTGGTTTAGTCCCATTATGTATCAAGGCTTGCATGTTCAAACTATTGAAATCCTTTTTCTATTAGTTGAGTATCTAAATGAGTTGCACGTGTCAAACATTTGACATTCTTGTCTTTGATGTGGTGATGCAAGTACGCGATGTACTACAAATAAAATGAATTAACTGATCACATTGTGTTTATTCAATCTCATGAAGGATTGATGCTGCTTTGTGATATGATTTTCAGATGTATAATCTGTTCTATGAATTGATCAGGTTGTTATCCTTATTGCATTTTCACTTAACTTGCATATCCTTACTGTAACTTTGCCAATATTTTGTGCAACCTGGTTTGGCAAAGCTTAAAACTAAGGTTTACTCAATAGATAGGATCTTCCTTGTTGAAACAAAGCAAACACTCAATTTTTGTGAAACCTAGTATGGCTTTTATAGCGAAATCCTTAACTCTACCGTGTTTATACATGAACAACAGTTGCCCTCTTTTCTTATAGCAAAAAATTGACATGTATCCTCTGTACTGACATCATAAAGACCAGATGCACTATGTGTAAAGTGTGATCTATTAATAAGAAGAGGCTGTAATAATGTCGTTTTGATTTTGTTAATAAGATGTGAAAGTGCATGTGTGCCCCCATGTGTGGTTTTGGTAATTAATGACAATATTTATGGACTTATGTTTGCATTGAGTTTTACTTGTAGGATTTTTCCATAGGCAATGCTTGAACCATATGTTGGCTTCAAGGTTGGGAGAAGAAGAAAGTAGAGAAGATCAAGTGTTGACCAAGGTTTCAATGAGTGATTCGGAGATTGGTCGAGTAAGAGTTGGGCCTATAGCAAGTGTGTCTTGAAGAATACAGTTGGAGTGATATCTCTTATGTGTTGGGGATCGACGCAGAAAACAAAAAATTTCCTACGATGTAACCCCAAAACTTGCCTAGGATCTATCTATGTAGTAATGCGGTAACGGCCGGAGCGCAGAGAATACATACCCTTGTAGTCTGTATGCGGTTAATGTTTCGCGGGGAACGTGGTTGAAGTAGTCATACTCGTAGCCGACCTCAAGGTCGTGAAGCTCCTCGCAGGTCACCCCTTGATCCTTCTTGATCAACATCATCTTCATCGTGCAACAGCTCCGGATCACGACATTCAAGCTCCCCAAGTGTTGCACCTCGTGTCTTCATACACATCTGGTGCACGATGAGACCTCCGGCTCCCCGATCCCGCCGGGAGTGCGGAAGTTGATATCCAGCTAGGAATCCCTGCAGCGCAACAGCGTACTGCAGGTGTGCCTTGATCGCACATCCTAGACTTGGGGCCATGGTCACAAGGTATAGAGAGAGGGAGAGAGAAGGAGAAAGTCATCCAAATGACTTCTCCAAAATTGTGTGTTCAATCCCACCCATGGGCACCCCTTTATATAGGGGGAGGGGGTGTGCCCTCCCCTTTGGGTTTCCCATGTGGGACTATTCAAGGGAGAGAGGGGGAGGCGCATGGGCCTTCATGGGCCGCCGGCCAGGGGTGGGCCCCACCCCGCGCACAGCCCTAGGCTGGCCGGGTGGGCCCTCTTGAGGCGCCTGGGCCTTGGCCCCTTAGCCCTTGGCCCTTCCCTCCTCCGGTTTTCCCTCATGGGCCCTATTTCCCTAGGAAGTTTGGCCCATTAGTGGAAAAACCCTTCAAATTAGATTTTAATATTATATTTAATATTAATTACATTAATTAATATGTAAATACATATTACAAAATCCAACTTGACCCGAAAAACCTTTTGGTCCCCTTTCAATTTTGTCCGAACGACTTCGGATCTTTCCCAGAATGATTCCGATCCTTTTATTCTTTCTCCGAACAGCTTCGGATCTCTCTACAGAATGATTCCATCTTTCTCTCTTTCTCTACTATGATTCCGTCTTACGAATGATCGCTCTCATCATACCCTTAAGTGTATCCTCTCACGGCTCGGGAATGCTCTAGACATGATCTGTATCAATGATCAATAGAAGGACCAGAGATATCCATGTGACCCCTATGCATTCCTGATGACAAGGTTGTTTGAACCGTCTAAATGTAGCATCCTCTTCCTTTTGTTTCTCGATACAACTTGTCCGAGATCCGATCACTGGTATCCCATACCTTTCTTTAATCTCGTTCACAACAAGTTCTGTTTTCTTGTTACCATGATATTACATCCCCGTGACCTAGTCACATGTTGCAACATTTATAGATGTAATATCACCAAGTCGGCCGTATGTATCTTTACCCGTCATGTGGGTGAACAAATCCCGGTCTTATAGTCACATGTCATCTACTGTTCCTTCGGAATACCCAACATACACCTTTATGGCCACCGCATTACCAGATGACGGTTGATGCAGTCTAAGCAGCCTAGGGAAACAGTGAGTAATATGATCTCACGGTCTACGGAGAAGGAGTCTAGGTATAGCTGTTGCAACAATGAACTATATGACTTGATTGTGTTGCAATCCTTCGAGGAATGTCCAACCACATCATTCTCCAATGATATGATCTCGTTGTCAGTCGGCATAAATGCCCATGATCTTGAAACCCAGATCATCTTCGTGACCAACGAACTAGTATGAATAGAGGCTATTAGGGACTTTGTTGTTTCATACCACACTTGTACCAATGTTTCTACTTGGCACAGTTCTAGCACAGTATGAAACTATTATAAACTAATTGAGATATGACAATAAAAACCTATTTATTATTTGCCTCTAGGGCATATCTCCTTCAGTCTCCCACTTGCACTAGAGTACAAATAAACTAGCTCGCATTTTAATCATATAAACCATATGCCATATGCGTTTACAGATCATGCATGCTCATGGGAAACGTCATGTCCATGTTCTGTTTTACCAGATCATTATGTCTTTTGCAAATCGTTAATGTCTTCCTAATTTTGACATTCACACCATTATCGTACAATGGGTCGAAGCATTTGTTTGGCAAGAAAGTGAGACATTGTTTCTAGTGTTTATGATTACGGTCGTTTTCACCGTTGCCATCTAAACTTCGAAACACACTTTGCTATCCTTTGTGTATATACCATAGTTATGGCAGTAGAACGAGGCTGGATTCTAGGAGCTTACAGTGATGTTAGATCAACCTTGAGGGATTTCTCATGGGCATTGGGCCCTGGGGCACATCATTCCACGTTAAAAGCGAACTATCCCCGCCATAACATTATATATCACATCATATGGAGCCTTTATACTTCTGTATCTATGTAGATCCTAGTGCATGAAATGCAACTATGCCACTTACATTGCTTCTTGCTATTTATGTACAAACTTAATTTTGGTTCAGTGATAAACTCAGGAATCACTTAAAGACATGTTCTTACAGTTAAGAGCTAGTCCTTCCAACCAGAACCTTGGGTCACTTTATGTCGAGCATACAACATGGTTACATGGAAGAACCTATGACTGAGGCATAGGAGATGCAACGCATCTCTTTATTTCAACCATAGTTGCAATACAAACTCAATGCTGCATATAGTGAGAACTACTTTCTTACCTTGTTCTATTCTGAACTTCTTCAGAATCTTGCTTAGGACATTCTGAACATCTTTCAGAATCAAGTCAAGGAAGAATTCGGGATTTAGTGTTTATTAAACTCATCAATCTATCATGATAGATCTCTTTGTTTAATAACTTCAACTTCATCCTTATTTATCTAACATAAACATTATTAACACCAATCACATCATTCACATATGTCGTCCACATATCACGGAATGATTTCACGCTCCCACTCAAATATGATAGTCCTGTTTGAGATCTAGGGATTTCACTTAGCTCCCACCCAAAATATGTTAGCTACATATTATGAATTAGCCAAGCTAATTTGCTCCCACTCAAATCTAGGTCCTCTCGATAATCTTGGACATTCCAAAATTCTTTGATCATTATCAATTTGAGAATTCCAATTACGAGACTTCAATATCCATATATTTCTAGTGTAAATCCAAAAGACTTTAAGCATCACTACTGTTGTAGTCAACTCCTTGAATTTGTCTAAACTTGTGACAAATCGAGCTTTTTGTCATTCATTAAGTTTCATTTCCTTCTTATGACTTTGCAGTCAATCAAAAGTATCAAGTAAACTTCTTTACTTTAATAAGATCAAGTAACATGTTACTTTGCAATCTTAAATGTAACTTAATATAGGATTTTATGACTCCTAGTCATTTCTTGCACTCAGGTCCATCACGCTTCTTTGTAATTTGTAGGTATGCCTTGTTCAAAACATGACAAGTGAATCAACAATATAATTCCACAAACTTGTAGAATATATAGTTGAATCCTACTTGCTTTAGAAAAATTATTCACTGAAACTTTATGATCATTATCATTGGTTTCTCCTCTATTTGTAGAATTTGGTTTCCCGAAACAGATTCCGCTGCGCTGCTCAACAATTCGGAGGCAAGGTCAAATACCTTGTTTTGATCTTTTACTTTCTTCCACCTATATCTTCATCAAGACACATCAATTTAGGACAACCGCAAGTTTGCCCCTTGTGGAAGATGCATTCATAGCTTCCTAAGAATGCTCTACAAAGACTTGTTTATTCATCACGACTTCGACTTGTCGAAATCTCCAGAAACTCGAACATGCCATAACACTTATGGTGTTGTTTCCACGAATCTTTAGATGTTCCTTTGTATTTCAAATGATTGTTTGCCTATTTCGATCTTTAACTCTAAACGACAACTATAACCCTATAAGAGATGATATTATACCATATGTATCTTAATACATATTGATTATGATGTTTAGATATTTCAGCAAAGTTTGAATTCATCTAATTATCATAATTTTTGAAACATCTTTCACAAGTTCCTTTTATGCTAAACTTAACTTGAATACCTTAGTCATGTCGATCGAATCGAAGAGACTTGTTAATTCAGTTAATTCAATATCCCATTTAGTTATGAACTCATTTTAACAATTCAAATCATTTCAAACTTCATGTTTCATTAAGTAAATACACTTATTCACTTAAGTCCACAATAAATGATTTCAACTACTTGTTGAAAATATGATACATCACTATGTATAAGATTCAACATTTCTTTGCATATCACTGTTTTACCAGAATGTGGAGTTTTAGTCATTCTGCCCAAGAGGCATGGTTTTGCAAAGTCTCTAGATTAAGCATCTAGGACCCCGATCTTCATAAAGAACATACAATAACCAAAATGATTTAAACTTTAGTGTCATTTCATTATTAAACTTTGGATATCTTTTAGCATTCTAATCCTTTATAAATGTTTAAACCATTATCATTAACATAGTGATGAGAATAACTTATTTATAATCATAATGTGACCATAAGTTATTGTTCATAAGAATAGTACAAACTGGTTTGTAACTTTTTCATATGAATAATCGTCTCGCCAAAAGCAAGACACACAAACATGGATTACAAATTTATATTCAAGTCCACTAATACAAATGATAAACTTTGAGGGAAGAGGTGATGTCATCCATCAACTATTTTGTTTGCCGTCATCAAGTCATGTTGCCTCAAAACCAGCAATTCTCAAGCAGATCCTCCTATTTTTCACAAAACGGGACAAGTATCAAATATTTTGCAAATTGCAACGAGTTTTGCAAGAATCACATTTATAATTTTGTAAATCTAACATATACCTTTTCATCTATGACATCCATTCGCAATCAAGCCCTTCCAAGAGTTCTCAATTCTAATGCAAGATTGCTAAGTGTTTTTCCAAACATTCTAGAGTCATCGAATTATCTCCTAATGGTTATTGTATCAAGAAGAGAAGATCACCTTTTACGAGGATATCCCTCAGGCGTGGGTATTAATCTATGAAGTTGGACCCTTTTGCTAAGTTCCATATAAAGCAATATATTCCCATGGTCGCAAAGGACCTCAATGGGATAGGCTAAGGTCTACTAAGATATTTGCAAACAGACATCTAGACTAAGTTTATAATAAGAGATCAATTTATAATTGGTCTCCACTAAAATTGTCATCCCCTGGACGATTTCAGTGATCGCATGATCCCTATCCTCTGCACCTCCCCGATCATCACGGCCATCAGTGCATTATCAAAGGTAGGCATTCAACAATGACAATCACATCATCCATGTGACTCATGCTCGATCTTTTGATCTCTTGTGTTCCGAGGCCATGTCTGTACATGCTAGGCTCGCCAAATCTAACTTGTGTGTATTCGCTATGAAACATGGCTTACACCCATTGTATGTGAACGTAGATATGTCTGACCCCTGATCATCACGGCTGGCCTCATACCGAAGAACTTTCTTGGTGGTGCACACACAAGGGGAACACGGAACATTGGAATTAAATAGGGACTATCTTATTTGCTATCGTTGAGTATCTAAATACAAGCACACAATAAGATGTAAGACAGGTATCAACATCATATGTATAATGTGATATGATATGGTCTTTCTTGTGCCTCCATCGAGCGCTCTGGCATGATCTTCATCTTGCCCTTGGTTTGACGCCAAGTCCACGACGCCTCCACCAGGTCGTTCATCGGAACGATGCCTATTACTATACTACTTAGTAACAGAAAAGTAAACTACTTTACCTTCGTAACGACCATTGCCATATCATAATCACATGCGCCCTGCAAAATAAAGTTAGACGCCTCTACTTTATCTATTGCAATTTTTATGTGGTTGTTAGGGTTATCGCACTAGAACCGTTTCTAAACTATGAACTTTACAACCACAACATGGATCCGACAGTTGTCTCTAGTACACCCCTTTCGGGGCCCTCCGTTGTAAATGCTATATCAACTATTGAATGAGAGATATACACCCGCTAGCCACTTATACGGTACAAGTCGTATGTTGAGCGTGGAACCAGTCTCGCGTACGAATACGCATAAGGTCGGCCCGGGCCGCTTCATCAAACAATACCGCGATATAAACAAGTACACGTTAGAGGGTAACAACTTAGGGATCAATGTCCGCACAATACATGTGTGTACTGGCCGTACAGCACTCCTACGCATAGATCGGCTCTGATACCACTATTGGGGATCGATTCGGAAAACAAAACAATTCCTACGATGTAACCCCAAAACTTGCCTAGGATGTATCTATGTAGTAATGCGGTAACGGTCGCAGCGTAGAGAATACATACCCTTGTAGTCTATACGCGGTTAACGTTCCGCGGGGAACGTGGTTAAAGTAGTCGTACTAGGAGCTGACCTCAAGGTCGCGAAGCTCCTCGCAGGTCACCCCTTGCTCCTTCTTGATCTTCATCATCTTCATCGTGCAACAGCTCTAGCTCACGACATTCAAGCGCCCCAAGTGTTGCGCCTCGTGTCTTCGTACACATCCGGTGCATGATAAGACCTCCGGCTCCCCGATCCCGCCGGGAGTGTGGAAGTTGATATCCATCTAGGAATCCCTGCAGCGCAATGGCGTACTGCAGGTGTTCCTCGATCGCACGGCCTAGACTTCGGGCCATGGTCACAAGGTATAGAGAGAGGGAGAGAGAAGGATAAAGAAATCCAAAGGACTTCTCCAAAATTGTGTGTTCAATCCCACCCATGGGCACCCCTTTATATAGGGGGAGGGGGTGTGCCCTCCCCTTCGGGTTTCCCATGTGGGACTATTCAGGGGAGAGAGGGGGAGGCGCATGGGCCTTCATGGGCCGCCGGCCAGGGGTGGGCCCCACCATGCGCATAGCCCTAGGCTGGCCAGGTGGGCCCCCTTGAGGCGCCTGGCCCTTGGCCCTTCCCTCCTCCCATTTTCCCTCATGGGCCCTATTTCCCTAGGAAGTTTGACCCATTAGTGGAATAACACTTCAAATTAGATTTTAATATTAATTACATTAATTAATATGTAAATACATATTACAAAATCCATCTTGAACTGAAACACCTTTCGGTCCCCTCTCGATTTCTTCCGAACGACTTTAGATCTTTCCCGGAATGATTCCGGTCCTTTTATTTTTTCTCCGAACAACTTCGGATCTCTCTGCAGAACAATTCCGGCTTTCTCTCTTTCTCTACTGTGATTCCGTCTTACGAATGATCGCTCTCATCGTACCCTTAAGTGTATCCTCTTACAGCTCAGGAATGCTCTAGACATGATCTGTATCAATGATCAACAGAGGGACCAGGGATATCCATGTGACCCCTATGCATTCCTGATGATAATGTCGTTTGAACCATCTAAATGTAGCATCCTCTTCCTTTTGTTTCTCGATACAATTTGTTCGAGATCCGATCACTGGTATCCCATACCTTTGTTCAATCTCGTTCACAACAAGTTCTGTTTTCTTGTTACCGTGATATTACATCCCCGTGACCTAGTCACATGTTGCAACATTTATAGATGTAATCTCACCAAGTCGGCCGTATGTATCTTTACCCGTCATGTGGGTGAACAAATCCCGGTCTTGCAGTCACATGTCATCTATTGTTCCTTCGGAATACCCAACATGCACCTTTATGGCCACCGCATTACCAGATGACAGTTGATGCAGTCTAAGCAGCCTAGGGAAACAGTGAGTAATATGAGCTCACGGTCTAAGGAGAAGCAGTCTAGGTATAGTTGTTGCAACAATGAACTATATGGCTTGATCGTGTTGCAATCCTTCGAGGAATGTCCAACCATATCATTCTCCAATAATATGACCTCGTTGTCAGTCGGCATAAATGCCCATGATCTTGAAACCCAGATCATCTTCGTGACCAATGAACTAGTATGAATAGAGCCTACTAGGGACTTTGTTGTTTCATACCACACCTGTACCAATGTTTCTACTTAGCACAGTTCTAGCACAATATGAAACTTTTATAAACTAATTGAGATATGACAATAAAAACCTATTTACTATTTGCCTCTAGGGCATATCTCCTTCATTATGTACCTTCAAGACACCAACATAATGAAGAAAGAAGAAATGATGTGCAAGTTCAAGATGAGTCATCTCAAAGAGACCATTTGCTTGAAGCTTGCCATCCTATGGTGATCATGGATATGGGAAGATGATATGCCCAAAACAGAAGCTCTACCATAGTGGAGTATGGGGAGGAATTTGCAAGTCTTCCCCAAGCTAGCGCAACCAATCTAGAAAGGTGTTCCATCTTGAGGTGGAGAAGATCGTCATCATCAAGCTCAAGTGGAATATGCGCAAGGAAAAGGTATGGTATTGATAGGGTTTCCTTCTTACCGGTCTCGTGGTGCTAGTTGGAGAGACAGGTTTGTAGGATAGATAATCGTTCTATCAAGAGGGGCTCTCGAGTGAGTAACTCGATCATATCCTTCGGAGAGAGAGCTCAAACCTTTGCATTCTTGGCATCATCTTTCTTGGTTGTTATTTGGATCTTATCCATGTGAGGTCCTAGAGCTTGTGGTAATATTCATAACAAGCTCTAGTTCATCAAAAACTGATTTCCCCTTATACCTTATTGCGTTTTTGATCTTGGAGGTTTTTCTTGTTTCTCATAAAGAGAGGTATCTCACATCATAATACATGAAATGTTCTCTCTTGGTGGTATCCAATATTTCGAACAAAATTGGGTATCTCTTGTCACCCCCTTTCCAACAAAATTGGTTTCAGGTCAATCGGAGTCCGGATGCAAATGTTATGATCGTTACAGTTTTGTTGTTTCCATCAGTTTTGCTCTGGCAGGTTTTTCAGACCGGAGTCTCCGGTGTGGTCCAGAGTTTCCCGCCAAGTCTCCGGAGTGGATCAAAGTTGAAGACCTAGGGCAGCCAGATTGATGGTCCGGAGCAAGGTCCGGAGCCTGACCGGAGTCTCCGGTCCAAGCCCCTCACCGGAGTGTCAGTGTGGTTGGACCGGAGTCTCCGGTCCACTTGGCCCACAGAAGGGCTGGGTCATTCTGTTTGGTGGTCCGGAGGCTGGTCCGGAGATGGGCCGGAATCTCCGCTGTAGACCGGAGTCTCCGGTGTGCAGGCCAGAGTCTCCGATCTGACAATTCTCCAATAGTTAGAAAACGGTCAGAAATCAGTGGGCCTATAAATAGGGGACCTCTTCTTCAACCTCAAGCTGCTCGTTCCAGAAACTGAAGAACACCATTTTAGAGCCACCAAAACTCCAAGATCATCCAACCACCCAAACTCGCTGATTTTGGGGAATCGGAGGAGGAGGCCTTGATCTACAGCTTCACCAAGAGAGATCTTCATTTCCCCCTCATTCACTTGAGGGGCCCCTTGCTCTAGGGTTTCATTGGAAACCCTAAGCCTTGTTTTGGTTTGAATTGATTCTTACAAGCTTGTCTTTGATTGTTTGAAAGCTTGCTTGTATTTGAGAGCCTCTAATTAAGTTGTGGATGTGTGCCTCGAACTTGTTGTAAAGGTGTCGGCTACCACCTGGAAGGTTGCCGATAGTGGAAGGGTGGATCGATCCCATTGGGGTGAGATTCATCGGAGAACAAGGGAGGTATTTTGTGGCATTGGTGGTTTGATAGCACCCCCTCTCCAAACGAGACGTACTCCATTGTTGGGAGGAACTAGGTAATAATCGTCGTCTTCGCGTGCCTCGGTTATCTCTATACCCGAGGTCTTACTTATGCTCCTTACTTTGTGATAGCCTTCATACTTGAAGTCTATATCTTGCTATCACATAGTTGGTTGTCTTGCTTAGCATAAGTCGCTGGTGCACATAGGTGAACCCTAGTTGTTCTAGGTTTTGTGCTTGACAAAGTAAACGCTAGTTTAATTCCGCCTTTGTTAAGCCCATCTAGGAAAAGTTTTTAAACCGCCTATTCACCCCTCCCCCTCTAGGCGATATCTGTATCCTTTCAAGATGTTGTTCCCTGTATGCAAATTATTACCCTGTATAAATTAAATAATAACGATCCTCTTGTCTAACTTTTTGTACTTGTTAGCTATCATAAGTATATTTTCTGATTTTTGTCTTGATCTAAAAATAGTGGGATATGTCTGCCAGTCAGCATAGAACTATTAGTTGTAAGAAATGTAATAGCTAGGATTTAAAATATACTGTGGTATATTGTTGCATGTTGTGATTGAATACACATGGCGCATTGAAGGCAGCTCTGCCCATAGATGTTTATATTTCTATCTTGATGTCTGCAGGCATCCCTGGACGTGATCTTGGACGGGAGGTGGAGGCTTGCTCGCCATTGACGATGGATCCTCCAGCATTCCCTTGGCTTATTCGGCTGTCTACCACCACCGCCATGGCACCGCGCACAAGGTGGTGTTCACCTGCATCTAGGGGCTCGTCGTCGAGTGCCTTGGCATATCCGTCGACCTCTATGACCAATGATCCGCGTGAGTACTTCTGCCTACCACCCATGTTGTGTTTCCTTGTTGTACTGGGATTTGCAGCGCCCTTAGAATTATTTGTCATGCTACGGTAATTTACAAAAAAGCTTGTATCAGCTAGTGTAATTTGTTATCTAGGAGCGTACCTAATCATGGTGCCTTCTGTGATTAGAGATCTGAGCTGATTTGACGGACAGGCCACGACGTCCAGGTGGACATCAACCTGCATCCCTAGGTGAAGTAATGAAGTGTCCAAGTCATGAATTTTTTGAACTAGTACATGTATATATCTTCTGTCTTATTCATGTGGGTTATCTTCCGTTCTTTCTTTTACTACAGTCCTTATAGAGATTTTGCTCTTTTCTAGATTGCAAGAGAATGCTCTGTCTTGCTCTTTTCCAGTTTGCAGGAGAATGCTATGTTGATAAGGATTTGAACTACGAGTTTTTTGACGAGAATGCTCTATTGATAAGGATTCGAACTACGAGTTTTTTGATGCTTATAGGCTCTATTTTCTCCGATTGTGTGTGTACACAGATAACCTTGTGTTAGAAGATAGATTATTTTTTCTGTAACATATGCAACATTATGTAAGCAATACAGCTGCACTGCCTTTCGATATTTTCTGTGTGTATTTATCTGTTCTGTAATCTATAATGAAAGTTGTGTATTATTTTTGGCTGTTACTTATAAAGTTCCAACATTGATAATTTATTTACATTCAAAATGTAGAAATCTAATGCGTGGGACTAGTTTGGAAATGAAATCTGGTGTGTGCGTCCAATTCAAAATAGAAACCTGACAAGTAGGGCACATCTGAATGCTGGGACCAATACAAATAGAAACCTGCCTAGTGGGGCTAGCTCTAAATTAAATAGAAAATATTACGCAAAAAAGGCCATAGCCTAAAAAGAAATACATTGTAAAAGGCCAAGGCCAAGAGAACAAAGGCTGAAATTGTTGGGCTTGGCCCATATAAAACACCTAACTGGAGTGGGCTGAATCTGATCGACGACCTTTCTAATTGGTCACAGATTTGCCACGTCAGATCAGCCACATAGGATTTGACGTGGACATGACAGACAGTCTGTGACCAATACAGTTGGTCATAGAATCTGTGACCAAGTGTATTGGTCATAGACGTCTATGACCAATTCAGAAAAAAGGTCGTGTTGTTTAACTAGTGACGCTCAGCTTTTGACCTTCTCTATTTGGTCACAAAAAGGTCAGAAATTAAAAATTATGACCTTTCAGTGACCAATATGGAGGGTCATGTATCACCAGATTTCTTGTAGTGACCCTAGATCTCGCAGCACTCCACCCTCTACAAACCCTCTATCTCGCAACAGTCTCCTCTCTGCTAACTCTGGATCTCTCACCACTAGCACTCTTCACGACCCAAGATCCCATCACCATCTCCACCGGCGAGATCATCAACGCTTTGAAGATTGACTACGCTAAGATGGTAGTCAAGCAAGCGATGCGGTGAAGATCGCATGTGCGGAAGATGGTGGTCAATAAAGCGACACTGTGAAGATTGACCACATGAAAGATGGTCAAGCAAGTGATGCCGTGGAGATCGACCACACGGAAGATGGTCAAGCAAACGAATGGCATGAAGATCGACCATGCTTTGTAGATCGAGTGCACGGAAGATGATGGTCCATCCAGTCATGAGTTCGCTTGTGTCTTGTACACCAGCGCAGAAGATGATGATCAAACCATCGACGATGCAAATCTTTCAAATTAGGGAGGGGCTCAAGACTAGGGATTTAGTTAGATTATGTATGTCGTTTTTCCTTTGTAGCCTAGTGTTTTTGGGTTTTCCTTTTATTTTGGAGAAGTTAAAGGAAATGCATCCATTAATTGTAACTAGATATATAATAATTATAATTTGCAATTTCATTATATTCGAATTTATTAACTGTTAATTGTTATAGTTGTAACAATTAATTGTCATTAACTATTGTGCCATAAACTGTGTACCAAACATGGAAGAGTAATGAGCCGCACCTTCTCGTTACATGGCACTAAAGTTCCATCGTCTTCCATCATGTAGTGTGGAACAACGTTTATGCCGCTGTAGAAGCGCTAGCTCAACGGATAACAATCTGCCACGCCAAAAAAAGTGCCGCATAAAAACGTTACCCGAGGCAGTTATCCATGGCGAGTTGTTTGCGGCACTAGCGCGAGCACGACGACTAGGCATGTTCCTCGGCGTTTATTAGCGCCAGGGCATGAGATACGTGTTGTAGTGCTTGTCAACAAAATTCATGACATCCTTAATGTAATCATAAACCCTAGTTGCTATGGCTCCACAATAAAGAGGTGTGCTACTATTATGTGGCACGATATAGGATAAAATTCTAGCAAGTATAGCTCCCAAATTATATTGCAATCTCCTACCTACTTTTGCACATTTTAATAAATGTATGACATGACATGAAGTGGAGGAGTTGTATCTATCTAGGAATACCCTAACAAGAAACAATGCAAAGTATCAAAGCCTAGGGTGCTGAATATGAGTGAGCTTCCCTCTATGAATTTCGTGAGGAACACCTATATTAATGGTTCTCCAAAATTCTCTAAGCTAAGTATCAGTATCACTAGGAATTTCATCTCAACAAACAGTGTTTGGGAGACGCATGGCTTTGTAGAAATCATCCAAACTCATAGTTAACCTCTTACCTTGCATAAAAAATTTAACATCGGTGTGTATGGCTTATTTACTTCTCTTACCTACCTTTGGCTTTTTGCAATCAAAGCTGAAGGTGGCAAGGAATTCTCGGGTCAAATTATCATGAGAAAATTCCTTATTAGACACCAACTTAAAACCTGCTTCCCTATTTGACATTAGAAAAAGAATTCTTCCCATTTTGACATCTAAACTTGCTTTCTTTCCTCAATTGACACTCTAGTTCATTTTGAACACTAACGGTGTCAAATAGGAATATGAAAAGACTCTTTTACCCCTGATAAGTGCGTGACGGAAATAATCTTTTAGAAAGCTTAATATGTCCTATGGCATGCGACGGAAAAAACGATGTGCATCTGACGGTTGACGGTACAGTGTGGGGCAGCCAGTCTCCGTGTCAGTCGGTAATGGGAGAGTAGTAAAGACCTATGGCGTGCGAACTTAGATGATCTTAGTTTCAGCTTTCAGGTGAACAAAGTAGAGAAGGGTAGCATTCAGATTAGGATAATTGGATTATATATTTACGAGCAGTAATGCTACACCTACTCGGAGGAAATGTGGAAATGTGGAGACAGCCTGGATAAATTCCTGGAGAGAAAAACCAGTGAAGAAAAATGAACAGAATATATCTCCATCGAACCAGTGCTTGGTCGGCCACGTGACGACCAGCCTCTCATCGGCGACAACACCGCAACTTGCCCTCATTCGAAAGCAGCATGGGCGAGGTTCCCAGCGAGCTCACCCTCTTCGGCAGCTGGGTGGCAACCTCGCCGTCGTTGGAATCAGAGCAACTGTTCCAGCGCCATCCGTGGTTCCTGCGCTAGCCGCGGTTCCTGCGCCTCCCAGGCCGCCTGCGCTCGCTGTGCCGGAGCCGCCCGTCGCCGCCGTGCCGGCGCCGCCCATCGCCATCACCCGGCGCTGCCACTCCGGCCTAGGGTTGAGTGAGCGCGGCCTCGTTTGGTTTGGTCGCTGCCTGGTTTGGCCCTTGACCCAAGGGTATTTTCGTCCACACAAGAAAACGATTGACGGAAAAACTAAGGAAACTGACGGTAGTATCAATTGAGGAAAGAAAGCAAGTTTAGATGTTAAAATGGGAAGAATTTTTTTTCTAGTGTCAAATAGGGAAACAGATTTTAAGCCAGTGTCAAATAAGGAATTTTCTCAATTATCATAGGTTTTCTTCTCATATTGAGATGATTTGAACAACCTCGTCTTGGTGGTGAAGTAGTTGAAGTCATCTTCCAACCCCCAATTCTTTAACACCTTGGTTGTTGGCGATATACTTTCTGGGTATACCCACTTCTACTCACTGAGAAGGGTGGCCCACTTTCGGGTTAGAGTATTGCTCCACGGGCAGTCTAGTTAGGGAAAGAAGATGGAGGCCCATACGGCTACGGGAAGGACCAGAATACTTGCCGACTTAGGAATAGAGATATACTTGTAGTTAGGTTATACTATGTACCAACATTGTATCGTAGCCGGCTAGGTTTCTCCTGTAAACACTAGGTCGGATGACTATATAAGCTGCCCTAGGGGCTATCCTTTAGTGCAACCAATCTCACAACTCGCACAAGCGATTCTGATCATTGTAACCCTCTGTAAACCTCTGGATTTGTCGTTATTGTAGATTCTAGTATGAAGTAGGATCCATCCACCGCAGTCAGATCTAAACCTAGGTAAACCTGTGTGCTCACCATCCTGGACAACCTTGCGTTTTACACCCCACCTTTTCCAACGCCTCGAGGACCCCCTCATGGCATATTTGTCTTCAATCCGACGAAATTGGTGTCTTTCCACCTTGTGGAATACACATCCAAAGCATCCACCTTGAAGAGCATTATGTCTTCCCAATCCTCGATGTCCTCATAGTTTAGTGACACTTCGGCAGTAGCTCGCCTGGACCTTCCCAAGGAGGAACTAAATATGCTTTTTCCTTTTCTCATGGTGTTGGTGACCTTCTAGCACTTAAAAAAATCACTAAACAATTATATGTATCAAGTCATGACTAGTTTAAATTACTCATAGAGGGTCTACCAAGAAAGCATATGCATCATATCAACTTAAAAATCTCAAATCCATCGATTTCTCATCACAAACTATGACACCAAGAGCAGCAATTTTGTCATAATACAAAGGACTATCTCAAAAATGAATTGGAGGGGTGGAGTAATCACATACCAAGGAGCAATTTCACCAAAGGCATTTGAGAAGTGCCAAACTTGGAGATCAAGATTCGAGAAGCAAGGGAGCACGGGAATTTTTTTTCGAGGAATACTTGGTCGAGTTTTGAGTGGGGAAGATGAACCTGGGAACTTTCCCTCCAGCTAACCCCCCCTGTGGGGCACACGTGGGTAGGTGCTGCGGCCACACTTCCTGGCTGCGCTACTATGGATCTTTCAGTCCATGAGGCCACTTGATGTTGCCCTTTAGCGTGGTGGCTCCTTTGTAGAGCACTAGTATAAAATGGGCCTTTGGTTCGGGCCAATAGTCTCGGCCGTGGCTGGGGCCGGGACTAATGGTCCGAACCATTTGGTCCGAGGATGCTGAGGTCCTTTGTCTTGACCCGTAAGGGACCATTAGTCCCGGTTTCAGATACAAACCGGGACTAATGGGTCTGGGCACGCCCGCGTGGTCCTGGCAGAATCAAACCGGGACTAATAGTCTGGCCCTATATATAATGCACCCAGCCCTCCACTCTCTCCTGTTTTTTCCTATGTGAGATGGGTATAACTTTGTGCTAATTTTTTTCTTCATATGCACTAGAGGTGTTCGGTAAAATGCTTGTTAGTGCGATGCCACTTGAGTTCACACAAGACAAAACATGATATGAGGTGCCAGAGCCACACTTAAGTTTTCTCATCTTTGTTTCCAGGTCTCCTAAAAGGTTAGCAAGTATTTTCTCGTTTAGACTGCACGGTAGTAATTTTATCATCGTGATTGTGTTTGATATATATGGTTCTATGATGGAGATGAGTCATCCATGGATGTACGGTGACCGATGCTCTGACGCTTATAGAGAAGGCGTGCGTTCTTTTTGCCTTGTGGCCGAGGCGAACAAGCGGCGGGATGGTTTTATGTGTTTTCCATGTGTTGAATGTCGGAATGAGCAGGCTCACACTTCCTCAAGAGTCATTTAGAGCCACCTGCTTCGGTCTGGCTTCATGTCCGGCTATAATGTTTGGACCAAGCACGGAGAAAAGGGGGTTATGATGGAAGACGGGAATGAAGAAGAGAACAATGATGACAACTACCGATCTATGTTCCCTGAATACACTGATACCACAATGGAAGATAAAGAAGATGAACGGGAACCAGATGAGCCCACTGATGATCTTGGTCGGGTAATTTCTGATGCAAAGCGAGACTGTGACACAGAAAAGGAGAGGTTGCAGTTCGAGAAGATGTTACATGACCACAACAAATTGTTGTACCCAACTTGTGAAGATGGCCAGAAGAAGCTGGGTAGCACCCTAGAATTGCGGAAGTGGAAGGCAGAGACCGGTATGACTGACTCGGGATTTGAAAAGTTACTGGTAATAATGAAGAAGTTGCTTCCAAGAAATAACGAATTGCCCTCCAGTACGTACGAAGAAAAGAAGGTTGTCTGCCCTCTAGGATTAGATGTGCAGAAGATACATGCATGCCCTATTGACTACATCCTCTACCATGGTGAGAAGTACGAGAATATGAATAAATGCCCGGTCTACACTGCATTGCGGTATAAGATCAGAAAATATGATCCTGGCGATGTTGAGGGCGAGCCACCCAGGAAGAGGGTTCCTGCCAAGGTGATGTGGTATGCTCCTATAATACCATGGTTGAAACGTTTGTTTAGAAACAAAGAGCATGCAAAGTTGTTGTGATGGCACATGGAAGACCGTAAGAAAGACGGGAAGTTGAGGCACCCTATTGATGGTCGGCACTGGAGAAAAATCGAGAGGGACTTATCGGACTTTGCTGGTGATGCAAGGAACTTATGGTTCGGTCTAAGTACCGATAGCATGAATCCTTTTGGGGAGCAAAACTGCAGTCATAGCACCTGGCCCGTGAATCTATGTATCTACAACCTTCCTCCTTGGTTGTGCATGAAGCGGAAGTTCATTATGATACTAGTGCTCATCCAAGGCTTGAAGCAACCCGGTGATACGTTGCAAACGTATCCATAATTTTTGATGTTCTAGGCTTAGTTTTATCTACTTTCTTGTGTTTTGTCCACACTTTGGAGTACTTTTCATATGATTTCTTGGACTAACCTATTAATAAGAGCCATAGTGCCAGCTTCCTTCTTTCTGCTGTTTTTGGTTCCAGGAAAGTCAGAAAATGAATATTCTTGGAATTGGATGGGACAAAAGCCAAATTAAGTTTTTCGTCAAGGGACACCTGGAGCCAGAATACGAGATGGAGAGGGTCTAGGGCCCGGCCACACCACCTGGCCGCGCGGCCCGGCCTGGCCCGCGCCAGGGGGTGGTTTGGCCGCCCCAGGCACCCCCTCGGCCTCCTTCCGCCTATAAGTTGCCTCTGATATGGAAACCCTAAGTACCCGATCAAAATTCCATGAAAGAGTCTGTAGTCACAGTCATCTCCATCCCTAGATCGGGAGGGATCTGAAGCTCTTCTTGGCACCCTGCCGGAGAGGGGAATTCACCCTGGAGGCCTTCTTCATCACCATGCAAGCCTCCAGTGTGATGCGTGAGTAGTTCATCTCTAGACTACGGGTCCTTGTAGTAGCTAGATGGCTGGTTCTCCTTCTTTGTGCTATTATGTCTAGATCTTGTGAGCTCCGTTCATGATCAAGATCATCTATTTTTAATTCTGCATGTTGTGTTTGCGAGGATCCGATGGATATTGAGATGCTATTTCAGATTGATTATTGATTCTATCATGTGTTTGTTATTTGTGATCTTGCATGCTTTCCATTGTTAGTAGCTATCTTGGCCAAGTAGATGCTAGCAACTCCAAGAGTTAGTATTTATGCTCGATAGTGGGTTCATGCCTCTAGTAATGTGGGGAAGTGACAGAAATATCTAAGGTACTAGATGTGTTGTTTCTACTAGGGAGAAAACAACAATCCTTTGTTCATAGAACAATCGTATTGTTTACTTTACAAGCAATTCGTAATGCAATTATCCGCTGCTTGCAACTTAATACTGGAGGGAGTTCGGATGATAACCTGAAGTTGGATTATTAGTAATAGATGCAGTTGGATTACGGTCTATGTATAATGTTGTAATGCCCAATCGAATCTCAAAGGAGTCAAGGTGAGTAGTATATGCTTGTATGCTTTCTCGATATTTGTCAATTGCCCCGCTGTAATTTGTTCACCCAACATGTTATCTATCTTAAGGAGAGCCACCACTAGTGATCTATGGACCCCGGTCCTTTCTTTTACTTTCAATCTACAATCAACTGTTTGCTGCTTTGTGTTTACTTTCTACAAACTATTACTTTCTTCCACTCGGTATGTTTAATCCTTTGTTTTTAGCAAAACCAGTGAGATTGACAAACTCATCGCAAGTTGGGGACAAAGTTATGTGGTTGTGTTGTGCAGGTCTCCACGTTGCTGCTGGCACCAGTAGTGCGCCCTGCCAAAGTTCAGCTAGCTACACCTTTGGGGTGTTTCCTTGCTCCTACTGGATTGATAACCTTGGTTTCATAACTTAGTGAAAACTTACTGTTGTGCTCATCATACCTTCTCTTGGGGTTCCCCAATGAGCTCGTTAATAAACGAGTCAGCAAGTACTTTTTCTAGCGCCGTTGTCGGGGGAGTCAAGGACATCTTCACAAGGGGAGTCCCTCATAACCAATCTCTTTACTTTGTTATTTTTGTTTTGCTTAGTTTAGTTTTGTTTTGTTTACTTGTTTCTTTGTCAAAAACACAAAAAAATAGTTTTACAAGTTTGCCTTCTTTATTAAAAACCCAAAAAATGACTACTCTTGAAAATACTAAGTTGTCTGACTTCACTAGCACCAACAACAATGATTTTATGAGCACACCTATTGCTCCACCTGTTCCTGTAGCTACTTTCTTTGAGATAAAACCTGCTTTACTCAATCTTGTTATGAGAGAACAATTTTCTGGTATTGGTAATGAAGATGTTGCTGCCCATCTAAATAACTTTGTTGAACTTTGTGATATGCAAAAGCATAAGGATATAGATGGAGATATTATTAAGCTTAAACTGTTTCCTTTCTCTTTGAGAGGAAAAGCTAAAGAATGGTTAAATTCCCTAACTAGGAATAGTATTGATTCTTGGACTAAGTGCAAAGATGTTTTTATTGGAAAATACTATCCTCCTGCTACGATTATATCTATGAGAAGTGAAATAATGAAGTTTAAACAATCTGATAATGAACATGTTGCTCAATCTTGGGAAAGAATGAAATCTTTGGTAAAGAATCATCCCACTCATGGACTGACTGCTTGGATGATTATCCAAACCTTTTATGCAGGATTGAACTATTCTTCAAGAAATCTATTTGATTCTGCTGCTAGAGGTACCTTTATGACCATTAGTTTGGGTGCTGCAACAAAGCTTCTGGATAATATGATGGTTAACTATTCTGAATGGCATACTGAGAGAGCTCCACAAGGTAAGAAGGTAAATTCTGTTGAGGAAACCTCCTACTTGAGTGATAAGATTGATGTTATTATGGCTATGCTTGTTAATGGGAAAGCCCATATTGATCCAAATAATGTTCCTTTAGCCTCTTTGGTTGCTCAAGAAGAGCAAGTTGATGTGAACTTTATAAGAAATAACAATTTTAGCAACAATGCCTATAGGAATAATTTTGGTAACAACAATTATAAGCCATATCCTCCCAACAATGGTAATGCTTATGGAAATTCCTACAACAGCAATAGGAGTTCTCCCTCTGAACTTTAAGTTATGCTTAAAGACTTTATTAGTAAACAAATTGCTTTCAATAAAACTATTGAGGAAAAACTCTCTAATGCTGAAAGAAATATAGCATCACTGGCTGAAGCTCAAACTTCTTTGAATAAAATGGCTGCTAAACCTGAAACTAATGATAATCCCTTTGCAACCACTAATGCCATACAAGTAAGAATTGATGAAAATGTTAGACTATTACCTGAATTGCATGCTAAGTGGGAAAGAGAAGATGAAATTGCTAGAAACATTAGTGTTTGTACTATCACTACCACTAGTGTTGAGGCTTGTAATAGCTCTACTACCTTAGATGATAATTATGATTTTGATCTTGATGGTTGCAATATATCTGAAGTTATTAAGTTCCTACAAAAGCTTGCTAAAAGTCCTAAAGCTAGTGCTATGAACATGGCCTTTACAAAACACATTACTGATGCTCTCATAAAGATTAATGAAGAAAAGATGGAACATAAAGCTTCTATTCCTATAAAACACGAAGATGGTTGGGAACCCATCATTAATATGAAAGTGAATGATTTTGATTTCAAAGCTTTATGTGATCTTGATAGTAGTGTTTCTATCATGTCTAGAAGGATTTATGATATGCTTGATTTGCCACCACTTAAAGATTGTTATTTGAATGTCCCACTTGATGATAATTCTAAAAAGAAACTCGTGGGGAGTATTAATGATGTTCTTATTATGGTTAACAATGTCTATGTCCCCGTTGATTTCTATGTTTTGGATGTTGAATGCAATGCTTCTTGTCCTATTACTTTGGGAAGACATTTTCTTAGAACTGTTGGTGCCATTATTGATATGAAAGAAGGCACCATTAAATATTAACTCCCACTCAAGAAAAGTATAGAACACTTCTCTAAGAATAGAGAGAAGATTTCTTTTGCCTCTCCTATGAAAACAAAATTTGCTCTTAATGCTTCTTCATTTGAGAACACTTGAGCCTTTTTCTTGCTTCTTATGCATAACTTAAAGGCGTTAAAGAAAAGTACTTATTGGGAGATAACCTAAAAATTTTAGATGAGTCTTGGAAGTTATTACCTCTGTAATAACCGCTCCTTAACCTTTTTATTTGCTTTTTGTGCCAAGAGTAACCTCTAATGAGAGAGACGTAATGATCGGGAAAGTTGTTGTCCCGAAACAGATTTATGTGCTTCACAGTACAAATTCGTGTAAAATCTTTGTACGTCGTTTTGAGGCGTGAATTTTTGTGCTTCTGCCCCAGATTATTATCTAACTTTAGTTAGTTCAAAACTTTTTGATTTGACCAATAGAAAGTCTTTGAAAAAATTCGTCTTTACCTGCTGGTCTGTTTTGACAGATTTCTGCCATTTTCTGCATTTGCTTCTTGTTGGTTCCTTTTTGAGTTCTTTTGGGGAATTGAGCTTTTTGAGGGAAGTGATACAGTATATGGTGTTTTAATGGAAGTTTTATTGGTGTTAGAACTGAACCTAAAGACTTATTATCTTGAGTGCACTAATGTTGCTAATAAAGATTGTGTGAAGTTTTGTATGAAGGAAAATTTCAGGTGTATGGAAGGAATGAGTAATGAGATGAAGGATAGACTAAAGCTCAAGTTTGGGGATGCCACGCATGTCACCCCAAGAAATATCCAAGAAGTACAAGCGTCAAAGCTTGGGAATGCCCAAGGCATCCCCCTCTTCATCAATAAAAAGCCCAGGTTTCTTCCAAACGCTTCATTTTTATTGTTTCATGCACAGTTGTGTTGTTCTTGGAGCATCTTCTTTTTCATTTTTGTTTTGGTTTTTGTTTGCTTGGTTTGCTTAGTTTTCTGAATAAATTGGTTGGACCCCCTCTTTCATACATTGGTTTTCAAATAGTTTGGTTTGGATTGGAAAAGAGTAGGAAAGTTCATGCTTAAGTGGTAAAGAGAGCTTGTTTTTGACTGTGGCCTATGCTTTGTCATGCCATGCTCGATATTTTTTTGGCTTTATGCTTATTATTCTTTGTTGTAGCATGACTTGTTATAAACAATTGAGATTGCTTAATGTGCCTTGGAGGAATCATGCATTGTTTTAGCATATTAAAGCATAGTATTGTGGTATTCTCCTTTGATGCTTTATTTAGGTTGACTTGGCGCATGCTCACACCATGTTATGACTCTCCCAAGTCACCATAAGCCTTTATGATCCTTTAGTTTTAAACTTGTAGTATCACTTTATGGTTTGATCAATGATGTTTTGTTGCTTTGCATGATTATGGCCATTATTGCTCTCTTAGTTTGTCGCTCCCAGTCTTTTGCTAGCCTCCACAATCAAGTAGGAGTTCCACTCATGCATCCAACTTCTTAAACCAAATTATTCCAAAGAGTCCACCATACCTACCTACTAGCATGTGCTATTACAAGTATATTCATGTTTTTATCTACCTTCCAAATTAAACTTATTATGAGAAAACTAGTAATTAAAGCTCTCACAAACTTGATGGCACACTTTACTTTTCTTGCCCTTAATAAACTTGAACCATTGTGCCGTCTATGTTGTATATGCTTGCACTTATATGTTGGGGATTAGCAGAACCATGTTGTCATGGGGAATGCTTTCAACATTGCACTTGTACTTTTGTACCTAGTTGATATCATGCTCTTTTGTCTATGGATGTCGTCGGTGTGAAATAAAAGGGGAGCTTGTAAATCCATGGAGTTATGTATGTGTGTTAGAGAAACACCTGGGCCGCTGGTCTAATCTGTGTTGTCATGGTGGAAACCTGTAGCATAACCATAATGAGCTGTCTATGAAGCATTTTTCTTATAAAAAAAGAGTCAGATATCGAGAAAAGGGAGAAAAAAAGAGAAAAAAAAGAGATTATGAAAAGAGTAAAGAGAGAAAAAAGCACCATATTCCCATGGTAATAAGAAGATTGTTGAGATGCTCGTTGTCTGCTTGCCTTGTCATTTTGATATGGGGATTCTTCCGTATCATCGGGCAAGGGGTACCCCGTTGGCGGTTCTCTATGATACACATGTACTTACGATGACAAGAATTTACCGGTGACTAAACTTGAGTAGCATGAGGAGCGACCCTCGTATTCAAGGGACATGAGATTTCCAACTTATACTTCATCAAGCATATGCACCATAGTTTGTTCACTTTAACCTTAATCACTTCAAGATGCTTATGATAGGGGCAATGAGAGATGAAAGCTATTAAGTACCATAATTTTTGGAAGCTCTTTATGAAACTTGAATCCCTACTTCCTTCTATGAAGGCCTTTCTTCCAATTTTATATTGAGTCTCCACCTTCTACCTTTATGCACCTACTTTGAGAGCATAGTGGCCATTCTTAGTTATATGTGCATTGTCCCAAGACTTATTGATTGTTGCATAGCTTTGATATTGCTTGTTTTAAACTATTTATGTCTAGTCACTCTTATGAACTTTGAAGGTGTCCTATGCATTTATGTTTGCTACTCTATGAGGGACAAGTTGAATGCCACTATGCTATGTTTTCTTTATGTGAAACAAACAAATGTCTTGCAAAGCATTGTTATTCATTAATCTTTTGTTTGTGCTTTTTCATGTTGCAACATAGTTTCTTTGTCTTATCGCTAGAACTTTGTCTTTCATGTTATGATTGAAGTACTATGATCCTAGATTTGAATGTTTTACAAATACTTTGATCAAGTTTATGATGGTGCATGTCACCTCAAAAAATATTCTTTCTTTTTATCACTTACCTACTCGAGGACGATCAGGAGTTAAGCTTTGGGATGTTGATACGTTGCAAACGTATCCATAATTTTTGATGTTCCATGCTTGGTTTTATCTACTTTCTTGTGTTTTGTCCACACTTTGGAGTACTTTTCATATGATTTCTTGGACTAACCATTTAACAAGAGCCACAGTGCCAGCTGCCTGTTTTCTGCTGTTTTTGGTTCCAGGAAAGTCAGAAAATGAATATTCTCGGAATTGGATGGAACAAAAGCCAAAGTCAGTTTTTCACCGAGGGACACCTGGAGCCAGAATACGAGACGGAGAGGGGCTAGGGCCCGGCCACATCACCTGGCCGCGCGGCCTAGCCTGGCCCGTGCCAAGGGGTGGTCTGGCCGCCCCAGACACCCCCTCGGCCTCTCCTTCCGCCTATAAGTTGCCTCTGATACGGAAACCCTAAGTACCCGATCAAAATTCCACGAAGGAGTCTGTAGCAGCCGTCATCTCCATCCCTAGATCGGGAGGGATCTGAAGCTCTTCCCAACACCCTGCCGGAGAGGGGAATTCACCCTGGAGGCCTTCTTCATCACCATGCAAGCCTCCGGTGTGATGCGTGAGTAGTTCATCTCTGGACTACAGGTCCATGTAGTAGCTAGATGGTTGGTTCTCCTCCTTTGTGCTATCATGTCTAGATATTGTGAGCTTCGTTCATGATCAAGATCATCTATTTGTAATTCTGCATGTTGTGTTTGCGGGGATCCGATGGATATTGAGATGCTATTTTAGATTGATTATTGATTCTATCATGTCTTTATTATTTGTGTTCTTGCCTGCTTTCCGTTGTTAGTATCTATCTTGGCCAAGTAGATGCTAGCAACTCCAACAGTTAGTATTTATGCTCGATAGTGGGTTCATGCCTCTGTAATCCGGGGAAGTGACCGAAATCTCTAAGCTACTAGGGAGAAAACAAAAATCATGTGTTCATAGAACAATCGTATTATTTACTTTACACGCAATTCGTAATGCAATTATCCGTTGCTTCCAACATAATACTGGAGGGGGTTCGGATGATAACCTGAAGGTGGATTATTAGTCAGAGATGCAGTTGGATTACGGTCTATGTATAATGTTGTAATGCCCAATCGAATCTCAAAGGAGTCAAGATGAGTAGTATAAGCTTGTATGCTTTCTCGATGTTTGTCAATTTCCCCGTTGTAATTTGTTCACCCAACATGTTATCTATCTTAAGGAGAGCCACCTCTAGTGAACTATGGACCCCGGTCCTTTCTTTTACTTTCAATCTACAATCAACTATTTACTGCTTTGTGTTTACCTTCTGCAAACTATTACTTTTTTCCACTCGGTATGTTCAATCCTTTGTTTTCAGCAAAACCGGTGAGATTGACAACCTCATCGCAAGTTGGGGACAGATTTTTGTGGTTGTGTTGTGCAGGTCTCCACGTTGCTGCTGGCACCGGTAGTGCGCCCTGCCAAAGTTCAGCTAGCTACACCTTTGGGGTGTTTCCTTGCTCCTACTGGATTGATAACCTTGGTTTCATAACTGAGGGAAAACTTACTGCTGTGCTCATCATACCTTCCTCTTGGGCTTCCCCAACAAGCTCGCTAATACACGAGTCAGCACCCGACAACGACATTGATGTGTACCTAAGGCCATTAGTTGATGAACTTTTACAGTTGTGGGCCAAAGCAGGTGTACGTGTGTGGGATGAGCACAAACAGCAGGAACTTGACCTACAAGCATTGATGTTCGTAACCATCAATGATTGGCCTACTCTTAGTAACATTTCAGGACAGACAAACAAAGGATACAATTCATGCACGCACTGTTTAGATGAGACTGAAAGTATATATCTGGATAAATGTAGGAAGAATGTGTACCCGTACAATCATCGTTTTCTTCTGCCAAGTCATCACTTAAGGAAGAAAGGCAAGCATTTCAATGGCAAGGGAGAAACCCGGACGAAGCCTGTCCCCCGTACTGGTGCTGATGTATTTGGTATGGTCAAGGATTTGGATGTAATCTTTGGAAAGGGTCCTGGAGGACAACCTGTTCCGAAAGACGCCGACGGACACGCACCCATGTGGAATAAGAAATCTATATTTTGGGAGCTACCCTATTGGAAAGTGCACGAGGTCCGGTCTGCAATCTACGTGATGCACCTGACGAAGAATCTTTGCGTGAATATTCTAGGCTTCCTGGGCTTGTACGGGAAGTCAAAAGATACCCAGGTAGCACGGGAGGACCAGCAACATCATAAAGGACGAGACAGCAAGCATCCAGAGTAGTTTCAAGGGCTTGCCATCTACGCTCTTACCAAAGAAGAGAAGGAAATCTTTTTTGAAGTCCTTTTTAGTATCAAGGTCCCATCTGGCTTCTCGTCGAATATAAAGGGAATAGTAAATATGAAAGAGAAAAAATTTCAAAACCTAAAGTCTCATGACTGCCACGTGCTTATGACGCAATTGCTTCCGGTTGCATTGAGGGGAATTCTGCCACAAAATGTTCGACTAGCCATTGTGAAGGTATGTGCATTCCTCAATGCAATTTCTCAGAAATTAATCGATCAAGAAAGTCTATCAGGGTTAAAAATTGATGTGGTCCAATGTCTAGTCAGCTTCGAGTTATTGTTCCCGCCATCCTTCTTAAATATTATGACGCACCTCCTAGTTCACCTAGTCAAAGAGATTAGAATTCTCGGTCCTGTGTTTCTACACAATATGTTCCCCTTCGAGAGGTTCATGGGAGTCTTAAAGAAATATGTTCATAACCATGCTAGGCCAAAAGTAAGCATGTCCAAGGGCTATGGAACAGAGGAGGTCATTGAGTTTTGTGTTGACTTTCTTCCTAAACTTAAGCCGATTGGTGTTCCTGAATCTCGGTATGAGGGGAGGCTGACTGGAAAAGCCACACTAGGAAGGAAATCAATGGTATGTAGGGACAGACATTCTTTCACTAAAGCACACGACATAGTTCTACACAATTCCACTATGGTGGCTCCATATATCGAGAAACACAAGAATATTGTACGCTCCGAAAACCCGGGGAAGCATGACTCCTTGATTAAAGGGGAACACAAGAAGAATTTTGGCAGTTGGTTGCAGACACATCTAATGAATAACACCACTGTTGGAGATCAGTTGTACTCATTGGCCAGGTTACCATCTTCGACTATATGTACTTTCCAAGGGTACAAGATAAATGGGAATACATTTTACACGATTGCCCAAGATAAAAAGAGCACCAACCAAAACAGTGGTGTCTGCTTTGATGCAATAGATGACATTGGGCAGAAGGACACATATTATGGGTACATAGAGGAGATATGGGAACTTGACTATGGACCTACTTTTAAGGTCCCTTTGTTTCGGTGCAAATGGGTCAAGCTGACAGGAGGAGGGGTACATGTAGACCAAAAGTACGGCATGACAACAGTGGATCTCAACAATCTTGCGTACATGGATGAACCATTCGTCCTAGCCAACAATGTGGCTCAGGTTTTCTATGTGAAGGACATGTCTACCAAACTGAGAAAAAGGAAAGATAAGCAAAAGAATATAGAATACAATGAGCCAAAGCACCACATAGTTCTTTCGTGTCATGAGAAGACAAACATGTCAGAAGATTACAATAAGTTTCATGAAATTCCGCCATTCAAAGTGAAACCTGACCCAAGCATCCTGTTAAATGATGAAGATTCTCCATGGCTGTGGTGTAGAAGAAAACCACAACACTAGATGTTGGTGATGTGTAATAATGTATTAAACCTTTTATTTGAGACATAAATCTATGTAATATATTAAACCTTTTATTTGAGACATAAATCTAGGGAATGTGTGGATGTGTGGTGTTCATGATGGTCGCCGACCTATATATAGAGGGAAAGGGTGGGAAAATGTGGCGGGAAAAACATATGGCAAGAAAACATGGCGGGAAAACGTGGCGGGAAAACATGGCGGGAAAACATGGCAGGAAAACATGGCGGGAAATATGTTTAGCCCCGGTTGGTGTTTCCAATCGGGACTAAAGGTTCATCCTTAGTCCCGGTTGAAGAAACCAACCGGGACTTAAGGGGTGAGTGTCGACACTACGACAGGGGTGAGTGTCGACATTATGTTGTGAGTGTCGACACTATGTTGTGATGTTTTAATCTATAAATAGGCATCCCTGTGAATTTATCAACTGCAAACAAGTTGGTGTGAAAGAGCAGGGACAACACACTACGGCCAGCTTTAGGGAGATGCCTAAGGATCCAGTCCTCAGGCATCACTCTGAAGCTGTCCATAGAGGCACTCCCTACTATGTGAAATTAGTTAGCTCCCAGACATATTGATCTAGCTAACTACAAGAGCATGGACAACACTATGGCCAACTTGAGGGAGATGCTGCCGGAGCCCAGTTCTATGTCATCTCCAACAAGTTGGCCATAGATGTACTCCCTAATATGTGAAATTAGTTAGATCCTCGGCACAAGAATAGAACAACATCTTCATAGTTCGAGAAAGTTGTAGATAGACCAATGATAACCCAGAAGTATAGGGGATCGTGTGTAGCCTTTTCGATAAGTAAGAGTGTCGAACCCAATGAGTAGGTAAAGGTAGGATAAATATTCTCTCAAGTTCTATCAACCACTGATACAACTCTACGCACACTAAACATTTGCATTATCTAGGAAATAAAACTAGAGCAATAATACGAGTAATAGAGATAGCTTTGCATGATAATAAATAACAAGAAAGTAAAGCTAGTTGCTGCAGTAATAAAATACACTAAACTACCAGAACCATGAGTGTGGAATAGTGGTGGTAATTGTGGTGGCTTTGTCCAAGTTTAAATAGCAAATAGATCGGGTTCATTGTCTTCGATGCAGTTTTCTATGTGGGAGAGGCTAAATATACATGCGCTTCACTACTTGGAATTACATGTACTAGATGATTGGATTGTTAGCAAATATCCGTAAGTACTAATCAATGCATTAAGGTTTCCCCAACCATAGCCTTAAGTTTAATGGTCCTCTTACTCCTATACGTGCAACGTTCCGGTTCGTGCCCTCAGGTTTCTGTCACTCTGGCAGAACTTCCCCCTTCCTCTTACACATACTACAAACCCTATGATGTTTAATCCATGCGTGCAAAAATATAATGGACACCAAAGGATTGTATCATATCAACATACAACTCTAATGAACCAAAGACGTTCAACCATTCAATCTAAGAACAAAGAAACTATGCAAACATGACATAGATCATAGGGTTATAACTTATAGCATCAAACACCATGTTTACATAGGACGGTACAGAGGTGTGTGGGAGGGTGAACCACTGCATACTAGGAGGATTAGGTGATGGAGATGGTGGTGAAGATGATGAAGATGGTGAAAAGGGCGGTGGTGGCGCCCGTGGCGGCGCGGGGGACTCCTTCCCCACCGTCGGTGTCATGGGGGAGCACCACCCCTTAGCCCCCTTCCTTCATGGCTTCTTGGGAGCCCTCCCCCATGGAGATGGGATCCATGGGGGAGGCAAAACATGGCTTTGATGGCTGCAAATTCGTGGGTGGAGATGCCTGGGCGAATTAGGTTTCCTCCCTTTATATAGCTTCTCGGATTCCCGTCACCCCATCTTGGGCTGCAGTAAATCGGGTCTAAAAGGACCGTCCGGACTCGGAATCGTCCAAAACGTTTTCGCGAAATTTCCAACAACGTTGCAGTTGAAGAGTTTTCCGTTTGACGCCGTCTTCGATCCGAAACGTGACCATCTTCAAAAAGAGTTCTAAGACAGATTTCTGGAAAAATCTCAATTTGACTCCAACAAGGTTTCCACTTGTATTCTTGGTAATTCCTACACATCAAAGTGTAAAACAAGAACATTGTGCACTTTTTCAACTATTAGTAGGTTAGTCCAAATAAACCATAAACTTTATACAAAAAGGAGTGTCAAAAGCATATTATTAGCATAAAACCATCAAAAATTATAGATACATTATGGATGTATCAACATCCCCAAGCTAGGTTCTTGCTCGTCCTCGAGTAGGTAAACGATCAAAACAATATTATTTTTGAGGTGACATGCAGACAACACAATCTTGATCATCATTATTGTAAAAGTATTGATAGTTGGGATTAAGGTACTCTAAATATGAATCATGAGAGATAGAATTGTAACAATAAGACATAGCAACTATGTTGTAACATGAAAAGGCACAAACAAAAGATTCATAAATAACAATGCTTTGCAAGACGTTTGTTTGTTTCACATAAAGAAAGCATAATGAGAATGGTATTCATCTTGTCCCTCATTGAGTAGCAAAACATAAATGCATAGGACACCTTCAAAGTTCATAAGGGTGACTAGATACAATTAGTTTAGGAACAAGCAATATCAAAGTTATGCATCAATCAACAAGTCTTGGGACAATGCACATAGAACTAAGAATGACAACTATGCTCTCTTAATTGGTGCATAAAGATAGAAGGTGGAGACTCAATATAAAAGTGGAAGAAAGGCCTTCATAGAAGGAAGCAGGGATTCAAGTCTCATAAAGAGCTTCCAAAAATTATGGCACTTATTAGCTTTCAGCTCTCATTGCCCCTATCATAAGCATCTTGAAGTGATTAAGGTTAAAGTGAATAAACTATGGAGTATATGCTTGACAAAGTATAAGTTGGAAATCTCATGTCCCTTGAATACGAGGGTCGCTCCTCATGCTACTCAAGTTTAGTTATCGGTAAGTTCTTGTCATAATAAGTACATGTGTGTCATAGAGAACCGCCAACGGGGTACCCCTTGCCCGATGATACGGAAGAATCCCCATATCAAAATGACAAGGCAGGCAGACGACGAGCATCTCAGCAATCTTCTTATTTACCATGGGAAAATGGTGCTTTTTTCTCTCTTTCCTCTTTTCTCATCACTTTTTTCTTTTTTCTCAATCTCTATCTCTTTTTTTATAAGAAGAATGCTTCATAGATTGCTCATTATGGTTACGCTGCAGGTTTCCACCATGATTAGGCATGGATTAGACCGGCAGCCCAGGCGTTTCTCTAACACACATACATAACTCCATGGACTTACAAGATCCCCTTTCATTTCACACCAACGACATCCATAGACAAAAGAGCATGATATCAACTAGGTAGAATG